>CM031858.1:103178127-103221848 GCA_018697195.1 Certhia americana | reverse complement strand
GACTGTAGGAGGAAAATGAAGGGGACTGTAGGAGGAAAATGAAGGGGTTGGGTGAGAAAGGGAGGAAGGGACTGTGGGAAGGAGGAGCACAAGGGAGGGGCTCAGCCATGTGGTCCCTGCCATCTTGTGCCCTGTGGGAGCTATTGTGAGAACAGTGGGACAGGGAAGGAGAACGGGAGCCATTTTGGGGACAGTGGGATAAGGAAGGAGAACAGGGAGGAACCTCAAATCTTACAATTTAAGGAGTTGAAACTGGGGTAGTTGGATGAGGGGAAGGGTCACTGGCCTCATGGCCAGTACTGCCAGAGCAAGGGTGCTGAGAGAGATGTGCAGAGCCAGGAAGACTGAGGCGGGCCTGGCTACCCTGGGCTGAGTTAATCCCCCAGCAGAGGGTGAGAGGTATGGGAACACAGGGAAGGCGTAACTGGGCTAAAACTTGATGGTGGTTGTTTTTCCACTGCCCGTTTTTCAATTAATGGTATCTGAATTAAAATGTACAAAGAAATCAATTTTTGCACAGAGGTATTCCTTGATTTAACAACTCTGTCAGTTCGCACCCAACTCCATCCCAGAAAGGTACAGAGACTACATGTATGCGACAGGGGGACACCTGGGGGAAGAAACATCCAGCAAGTCAACTTTTTTTACCATCCCTTTTGAAAAACACTTCCCCCACCCTTAAAGATTCCCACCACTTGGATGTAAATCCTTCTTTGCTGAGTGACAGGTGGGCACCCATTGTCATACACGTTCACACTGGTGTCAAGTCCACTGAGCAACTCCTCCCAAAACTGCAGCAAAAGGGCAACTCAGAGAAAGTAAAACAAGGGTCCCTGGGCAGTCTGGGAAAGGACTTAACACACACACACACTCACACACACACACGCAGAGTCCCCCCCCAATCACACATGACATCTCCCTACTTGGGAGGTACTCACCTGCCTGTCGGACGACGGTGCTGCAGCAATGGTCTTGATCCCAGAAGCAATCCCTGGTGCCAGAGGGGTTGTCACCTCTCTCCCCAGGAGCAACCAAATAAAACTTGGTCTGCTCCCACCAGGGTAGCGGACGGTGAACAACTTCTGACGGTCTACAGGGTAGACCACACAGTCCTTCATGGGGTCTCAGACCCTCAGGGAGACCCCACATTGGGCACCAGCTGATGTAGCCCACCGTAGCTTGTCTAGCTCAATTGGTTCTCTGGTGCCACACCAGGAGTGGGGAACTGCCAAGGTTTGGGTCTGTACCTGCAGCAGAACTTTTAGAGCTGCTTGCTCTACAGTGCACGATGTCTCACTGCAACAGGGATTGAGCGAAAAAGAAAGGAGGAGGCTCTCTGTAGTGAGGTTCCAGCAGGGAGGGTTTCTTGAAGCTGAAGGGGTCAGGAGCAGAAGAGCCCTGAGCACTCTGCTTGGGTTTAAATACAGTTGGGGGGTTGATACAAGTAAACAACCAATGGGGGATCCTTAGGGGAGGGGTGAAGGGGTTACATCAATTTTTTGGGGCCAACCAGGTTGGGTGGGAGGAAAGGGGAGGTCACATGCCCCAATGGGGCGTCAAGGTTTGGGTAACACCCAGGAATGCCCAGGAGGTGGTACACTGACAGGGTTGGCTCAGGATAGGAGTGACAGGGAAGGTGCCAGAACAAGGGCTAGGGCAATGGATAGGGAAGGAGCTGAAACAAAGAGTGGGGAATGCTGTAAGAGGCAATGACAGGGGAGGATACAATGCAGGGGCAGACCAACTTGGGGAAAACACGGGGATACACCAAACGAACCATTAACGGTAAAACTATTAAAATTGACTAAAACAATGAAATAAACACAGGCTGCAACATTTACCTATGAAACAATTTTTTCTTTTTCTTAGAGGTCCTTTTCCACATTGAAGGAAAGGATAGAAATTCCAATTAGAAATTCCAATCAGTAGACCATTCTTTGGGTTTTTTTTTTATGTTGTTGGTTTTGTGTTTTATTGTTCAGTGTGTATATCCCATTTGAATGATCAGAATTTTGGCTGAAGAAAATTACCATTTAAGTTTTCAAATCTATCATAAGAGACTCATCGTTTCATTCAGAAACTATTTAGTTTACCAGTTTTCATTTCCTTGTCATGTTGTACATCATTTTTACACCAGCATTTTAGCACACTTCCAGTTAAGACCAGAGTGGAAGACTGCCTTTCAGCTTAATCTGGAATAATCTTCTCATAAACCCTTCAGTTTCTTTTGGCTCTTGTTACTGAAGAGAAATCTCTTAGGAAATTCCTTGTGAACAATGTAGCTCTTGAAGAAAATACTACAATTCTCTTTTAAAGTTCATGAGAGAAAAAATCCTACGTTAATAATTCTGCTTGTGTTCGTACTGTAGACACACACAGCTTCAGACAACAATAAGAAATAACATTTAAATATAGAGAAAAGTAAATCCAGAAAACAAAACACCAGAAACAACTCACAGCAAGGACTAAAATTGTATAGTAACTACTCACTTTTTCTCTTAATATTTTAAGTTACTGGTCAAAATCACAAAAGAATTAGTTATGTCTATATATATATATGCCATTTTTGTGTCCATGTACAGAATTCCCTGGGAATGGTGATTACAGATTAAATAAATCATTGCTAATAGTTTTAAAATAGTAAAAATATCCTGGTCCAAAGACTCTACTTTTGATTTTTTTGTACATGTATATTGATTTATCTTTAAAAATTCTTTATAGTCCTACCTGTTGAGACTGGAAGACAAAGGCTGAATAAATTCCATATAATAACAAAAGATGAATTTCATTCTGCCAAACTAAAATTTAGAAATTCTGCCTTTATCTGTAAGTGAACGATATAAAATCTATGCCTGTGGCCCACAATTACCAACACTTAGCCATGTTTCACAATTACATCTCTTGATGCCTGCCTTGCTTTCAGTAATTAATGATGACTCACAACTTGCCACACTAAAACGAGAGTCTTTGTTTATAGCTAATCTCCCTCTTCCTTCTTTCATCTTATTCAGAACATGCTAGAAATATTTAGGACTCCCAAAGGGCTTTATCAGGGAACAAATTTACAAGACTCTCAGCACTGCAAGAAATACAGCAGTTTCACTGATAACGTTACAAAACAATATATAATAGCTACTGCATAGTCATGCCTTTGGGCATTTAAATATAAAAGCAGAAATGAGAAGATAACTAGCTTAACTCACCTTTAGGATAATGTCCCTCCTCTAACATAAATAGATAAGTTTAGCTATTAGGAAAAAAAGAAAGAAAATTATCCTGCAGACCTTTGCAAAACAATCTGGCATGCACACTTTCCTTTGTCCTTAGACATTAGTGTGTTTGATACAAATCACAAGTTTGACTTTCCAGATCTTTTCCAACCATCCTGGCTACTGCCCCTCAGGTAAAGCTACACTGGACTATCATGAAAGAGTAGTAGCAAACCTTGCTGTAATCTGGCCATGGTGAGCACCAACAAATGAGCCCATGAAGGCTTTTCCAAGTGCCAATCTGATTACCATAACAGAGTTTAAGAAGCCTCCTAAATGAATGAAGGAAAGAACAATTATTAGCCAGCAGAAAGTGAAGAGACATCATGAAAAGCAAAATAAAGCATTGTTGCAATTTGTTGA
This sequence comes from Certhia americana, assembly GCA_018697195.1. Lineage (NCBI taxonomy): Eukaryota > Metazoa > Chordata > Aves > Passeriformes > Certhiidae > Certhia > Certhia americana. The sequence goes on along the minus strand of CM031858.1, from coordinate 103,218,216 downwards.
AACTGAATAAGTAAAGCAGAAACTCTGTTCCACACAAAGCATGCTGGGATGCAGCTTTTTCTACACTTTTGCTTTAGTTTTGTGATGCAGAAATACATGTTCCGCAACTCCCCAATGCATCCTGTTCTTTCCAGTGTTTCCTATGACTTGTACAACTGAGTCTATGTCTCTATCATTCCTGTAAAAACACAGCAGCAGCATCTCCTGATAAGAACTGGTCTCAAGAGCAAAACTACAAATGCTGTGGCATTGTCAGCCATATTATACACATCTCAGGGGTTTTGTTGTACATTCACTCTAGCCTGGCTCCTTAGACTGAATCCCCTGGTCATTGACATGCATTATGAATGCTCTTAGATACGCCTTTTTTCACACCAGGGGATCCTAGACTTGTAAACTGCTGCACAGCATAACCTAAAGTGCTGTGAGTGAAGAAAACAGACAGACTCACTCAAAACCCACCTTCCTTATCTACCCTTTGAGGATGGGTCTTCAGTTTCCTTCAGATGGTGTGTTTCTGAGGATGTGAGACAAGCTGTCCCTTGTCTGTCATTCTGGGTGGATATTACAAATATAACTGAAACTCACATAAAATATCTGGGACAAGGGGAGGTAACAGTCCTTATATCCTTCCCATCTTACATACCTTCACAGGAAAAATCACTGCTGGCTTTTAAGACAGTTAGTTGTAGAAACCTAAACAAATACTGTTATATGGATAGTCATATCTTTGCTTGTATAAAGCAGAATATATTATTATTGGAGAGAAGACTGACACATTTTCTTTCTAGTCCCTTTTAATTAAAAATAAACAAACAAACAAACAAAAACCCAGGCAGAAATAACAGAAAGAGTGTTTAAATCCTATAAACATATTAGTTGGTATCCTGCAAGGCAGAAAGTATTTTTCATGACATTCACAGACAGCAATATGCCAAAGTAGCTTGCATCAAGTGTCTGAGAGGGAGACAGAGTAGTAATGCTATAAACATGTGCCTGCCCTCTCACTGCAGGGTTGTCCTTCTCACAATACAGGACCAATTTCTCTGAATCCTCACTGTCTTCACACAAATAATCATGATCAGGAAACTCAGCTTTCCAAATCATAGTCAAGAGATGAAGAAATATCTGTTTCTCCTTAGTGAAATAAGTGTTATGAGCCCTAGGAGAAACAAGTAAGGAAGCAAGAACAGCAAGAGGGATTACCAGTCTTAGTGATCATTGCAGGGAAATATGTTTTCAATTCCAGGTTCAGTATTTTCCTTTATTCTATGATTGAAATGGAAATGCCTCAGCTACCTTAGTGGGTGAGGAAATCTTTTAATGTAGCTACATAATGATTGCCATACTTTTTTTTTTTTTTTTTTTTTCCCCCCAAGATGCTAGAAAACCCTTTCAGCCAAACAGAAAGAGGAAAAAATAATGAGTGCTGAACACTGAAAACAAGGACAATGCTTATTTGATTGAGTAGAGTAATTCCATACTTTAAATCAAGTTTTTCCATTCAATGCAGACTGCAATGCAGGTACAGAAAGCAATGCCTGCCCTACTTTTAAGGATAGCTCTTTTTGGTCTGGTATCTGAAGGAAAATCCCTACAGACTGTGTGACTGTAATATTATAATCATTAAATTCAAAATCCTATGAAGCTAAAAATACTAGAGCAGTCTGTCCAAAACAGTCACCCAAGTACCCAAGTAGAAAGCTTGTGTTTCAAACAAGGAAAATGGAATAGAGTAATGTGAAATAGAGTCTGAACTTTTGTCCCCAGATCATCATAACATAAAATAAATACGGGAAATGGATGAAAATTCTAGACTTTACCTTTGACGAGAAGAAACGAGCTTCGAAGACAGCACACACTACTCTGTGGAGATGCAATTTTCTGAGTAAAACTCTTGAGTTTTAAAGGGCTTTTACATACTCAGTGAGCCACCCTTTACAAAGGAGACCGAAACCAAAAGCGGGTCTGTTACTTGTAGATGACCGCAGAAGAGAAGTTTGAAAGCAAAGATGTCTAGGTCATGTCCTGTTTCAGAGGCAACTGCAATGAGAGAATGCTGCCAGCAGCAGAAAACACCCAGTATGGAGACGTGTTTTTAATATGGTGGCAAGAAGCGTCTAAGATTCTTCACAGCCATTACAAGAACTGTCTTTTTATCTTCATCCCCATTGAAGGCTGTCCTAGAGCAGAGGAGAGCACCCAGGCTACGAAATCCTGTTTGCAGCCTGCCCATCCCTTTCCATCTCTATGAAAAAACCTGCAGTCTGCTAATCTTAGGGAGTCAGTTGCAAACCCAGAGTCAGAGAACAACAGAGCAAAGAAGCAGTTCAAAATGTTTTAGGTAAACTCAGGTAAAACAGAGAGGTCTTAAGATTTTTTTCTGTGAATACAATGTGATCAAATGAAGCGATGAAGTAATTCAATTACAAGCTACTGTAAGGCACTGAAGTTAATGGTGGGTAGAGTAATAGCATTTTAGGAAAAAACTATTTTTATTTATGGTGGAGATTGCAAATTTCAAACTCAACTTGATTTCTGAATATCCATGAAGATGTCATGTATTACCTCTTAGGTTTAAAATTAGGGAATAAATTAATTATGACTGTCTTCTTGCATGCAAAAAATGTAGCTTTTTCATTTTTATATTCAGTCACTGATGCTGACACATTTAGATAAATATAAAGACTGTTGTTACCTTTCTTTGCAGCTTTTAAGGCATATTTATTTAAGCTACCCAGGGAATATAATAATTTGTCAGGGCTTCATTTTCTTCCTGATTTCACACAACACTGATGTACGCAGCATGAAATCTGAGGAATACTTGCAACTCGGCTACAGCTTCCACATCTAACTACTGAACAGTGATTTTGCCTCTTATTAAAAAAAGGAATTACTTCGGAAATAGCCTATGCAGCAAGTAGTGGATTTGGCAGTGTTTCTTTTGTATCAGAATTCACTATAAAATCTCAATCTCAATGTAATATAATTAAAAATAAAGATTTGGTAAAAAAAAAAGTGGTGGGCTCCAGGGAGAAACTGGTATATTTCCTTCACTTTGATCAATTTCATTGTGTCTGTTGCCTGTTTCAACAACCCAGACCCAAGTAAGTGTCACTGCTGTACTTATTAGTTGGAAAAACATTTCAATACAGCTGGCAAACAAGCAGCCTCCTGTAGCATCTCTGGACAATTCTAGCACAAGTAACTCAGAGGTATTCATGAGAATTTAGTCTTCCTTTGGATGCATAGGGATAGGAATTCCAGAGGCAGATGTCTACATGTTTTTTTAACATGCTCAGCTAAATCTCTTCACCATCCAGATTAAAGACTCATTTCTGTGGTGTGGAAGATGTACATACAGTTTTTTGTGTGATAGCCAGGAGGTTTAGAGAGTTATCATTACCTGTGGTGCATCCTTGGGAATTAAGTCATCTGGGCTACTCAGCACTAAATTGGAAGAAAATAGATCTAGTTTGATTAAGAAAGTGTAGATATTTCCTGTCATAATAAGAGAAGAAAATGTAGTTGAAATCAAATTTCACCTAATTCTTCTAAATGGAAATAAGAAAATAGTTCACATTCTCCACTAATGGATGGACAAAGTTATTTATTCATTAAACACAAGGCAGAATATATCAGAGTGAAGTATTCAATCAAAAATATTGGTGGATTATATTAAGAAACTTCTTAGATCTTGCTATTATGTGAGATATCAATATTTTTTATGACTACACCAATTTTGCATATGAGAAATCAGTGTACAGCTGGTGCTATTACCTCATTATACCAGATTCGAGTAACTTTTTAGTCTTTTCCCAGGACTATCCATTATCATCACTCTATCCCAATTTAATGAAGCTCAGGACTCCTTTCAGCTTCCTTCAAATAATCTTCAAAGAATATTTTTATTGGGACAAAGGGAGATGGCATTACTTTACAAACTATCTCATTTAGTTGGCATCTTGACAAGGTGGTGTGTGAGAGGACTACTGAGCTGAGTTTACATTTAAACAGTTTGGGTCTTGCTCTTCACATCCATACTTTCCCATCTCCCATTTAATCTGAGTCTGGATCTGCTCTCAAGAGTAATCTCTGGATAATGGGTAAAGTTAGCTCACAGGCTTCCATCTCACCCCTGAGACTGCTTTGTTTCTATGGCTGCACTGCTGACCCCACTGAGACAAAATTAGGCTGTCTTTGAGGATGTGCAGGTGAAATGCTTCTGCAGTCTGGAAGCAGCTCATCAGGATGCAGGTTACCATGGGTGCTTGCTGTGCCTCCAAATTGCTACTGATTGTTCAGCTTCCATTAGGACAAAAATCACAAGACACTGTGACTGGGTCTGAGTTGAAATCGCTGGCACGTTTCTTCAATTGCTTCAGTCAGTGCTGGGTTGCACCCTAAAAGCCCAACACTGTGAAGGATGTAGCCATGAACCTGATTGCCCACTTTAAACTGTGCTGCTGAAATAAGATGGACTATGCACAGACTTAGGGATACATGTTTCTTAGATAACTGGCTGGAAATCATCACAATAAAATGTGTGGAAGTGCACACACTCATTAAGAAGAAATTTTCCATATGGGCTTCCATATGCATACATTTCCATGTAATATATCTGAATTTATGAACAACAGCATGTGCAGAATAGGGAAAAAATATTTACTTCTTGCCGATGCATTTTTTCTCCCACCCCAGGCCAGACAACTATAAATGACTGTATTTATATTTTAGAGAGCATGGAAATGAACCATTCCATTATTCTGACCCCAATGAGAGTTGCAAACACTGCTGAGAGAAACTAGCAAAAATTCTTCTGCAATCTCTGGAGGCCAAAATATGCGTTTATTTGTGCTTCAGCTTTTCACTGAAGCCTATACAAACCCCAGACTACTGAGTAACCCAAGTACTGGCTCAAGTACTTGGCTTTGGAAATATTGGACATCATTTTCTCCAGTGTAACATTATTAATTTTCCTGGTAGTGCAACATCAGCAGAATCCAAAAGTCAGCTCAGATCTGGGACCTATGAGCTGGCACTGCATCATATTGGTTTAAATATTGCCTCTTAGACTTTCAGTTTCCAGCTCTTGCTGTAGGCTTCAACATTAAATAATGTTGTACAGGACATTTATACAAAATTGAAAGAATAAAAAATGATAAATGTATTAGATACTTACGGTCTCAGATGTAAGCTTTTACAAATATAGTATATATGCCTACTTATGTGCAGTCTTTTTACTGTTCTATCAGAAATGTGCAGAAAATTCAAACTAATCTAAACAAATGAAAACTATTTCTTCCAATTCGCAGTGCATCTGAACCTTTTCAGCTTCATTTAACTTCTTCTACAAACCAAAAGCAATTTTCAAAGGAGATAAATGATTTTCACTGCAGGAATGCCAAAGCTTCTCAGATAAAACAGCCAACAATTGCTGGAGACAAGTGTACAAAAAAAAAAAAAATGCTGTTTATTCTACCACAAAAATTATCAATTGAAACACCTTTTCAGAGATTAAAATGGAAAACCTTTTATATATTTATGAGAAAAACTTGTGAGAGATATGTTTGTTACCGGACTGATAATGTGACAGTTTCTAGAAACACTTCCTGAGTGTCAGAGGTATGTAAAAGAGAGTAGTAATATGGAAAAACTGTCCCTTCACTTACACACCATCAGCAGAGGGAAGGAAGACAGTGGCAAGCATCATGTCCCAAATGAGCTCTTTACCTGAAGCTTTTCAGCAAGTAAGGACAGATGATTCTCAGGAAGGGAGAAAGGGTGCACAGTACATCCAACACATTAGAACCAAAAAAACCATGCAGTTTGTACATTATAGTGCCTTACGATTTGTAAGGAAGAAGGACAGAAGTTTCTATTCCACCTGAAAACTGCAATATTACATGCTGCTTTTTATCTTAATATTTGGGGTTTTTTAATTTTAAAACCATAAATTCAACCTTGATATTGTTACTTTTTTATTTTTAGTTAAAAATTCTATTTTGATTCTAATGAAAACACCAGTTAACTAATTACTTTAAATGTAAGAGATATTATTGGTGTTTGTATGTGTATAAAAATCTGATTTATGCATTAAATTTTGCCATTATTAGCCACAGTAATAGTTTTGACCACACTTTACATTAGTATAGATTGACCTCTAAAAAAAAAAATAAAAGTAATTTTGCATTTTTAGAAGCAGAGAAATCTCTCTAGCACAAAAACTTAAATCAACTTTGATACTTAGATGTACATTCTGGATCAGGAGAAGCATAACTACTAAAAGTAGTGTAATTGACATAACTTTCCACATTAAAGCAAAAGTTGATCATAGCTGATCTTTTTCTTTTGGTCAATTATAGGTCCTTGGACTTCACATGATGACGATTACAAGAGTGAAGAGTGCTTCTAATTTATGATAAACTATAAAATTATATAAAATTATAAAATTGATTATAAAATATTATGATTTTCCTTCAAACATTATCTATAGCATACTCATTTACTAAGTTGCTCAATAAGAAAAAAGACATTTGCCATTTCTTAATAAAACATGGCACAGGGAAAAGACTGAATTCCAGAAAATAAGGCAAAGAATGGTTTGAACACTGGATCATTTCCTTCATGCAGTATTTTTAAAAATTTGTCATTTCTGTTGGCTTAACCATAGTTTCTTAGCTCATAGTCATATTACATCAAATCATTTCAAAATTAGCTTAACAATGCTATTATTATTCAATGGAGGACAAATATGATACTAAAAGAAAGTTACAGGATTTGTTATTAATGTTATTATTATTAATAATCATATCCTGCAATACACTCCAGGAGTCCTAGGAATTATTAAATCCTATTTTACACTCTAATTTGGAGTCATACTCCATATTATATTTTCCATCTCATATTTTCTCCTCCCACACATTTTCAGCCAAAGTGGCTCTCATGTACAAAAGATACAACCGATTTTATTTTACCTAGGTCATTTACCAAGCCCTGCCCCAGGGATGGACACAAGCAAAAAGCTCAGTACAAGCTGGGATCTGTGTGGCTGGGAGCACGTCTTGCTGACCTGGGGGGCAACAAGCTGAACTTGAGGCATCTGTTGAGCATGGCTGCAGCAGCAAAGGCAGACTGGATCCTGGGCAGCATCCACTGGGCATTACTGGCAGAGATCCTCCCTACACAGTGCTGGTTAGACCACACCTGGAGTTCAGTCCAGGTCCCCCATGTTTCAAGAAAGATACAGACAAACTGGAAAAAGTACAGAGGAAGGATGTGAACATAATCAAAGGGCTGGAGTACCTGCCCCACAAGGAAAGACTTGAAGGAGTGATGCCTTTCATCCCTAAAGAAGGGATTGGGGACCTCATAGTACTTGAAGTAATCCAGCACTTAAAGGATGACTATAAAAAGGACAGAGGTTTTCCCTCCACAAGGAACTGCATGGAGAAGACAAGGGGCAAGAGGCACAAATTGTACTGAGAGAAGTTTCCTCCTGATGTAAGAAATTTTTTCTGCAGTGACACTATCAGTTTCTGAAACAGCCTCCCCAGGGATGTGGTAGAGCCCCACCACAGGTGGTTTCAAGATGCAGTGGGGCTGGATGATAGATAATCTCATCCAGGCTCTCTTTCCCATGAAATATTCATGGACCAGATGATCTTCTGAGGTCAGTTCCAGCCTGGGCTGTTTTATGATTCTGTAAGGCATTTCTTTCCTGAAGGTCTAAGAGTAACTGCAGTGCATAATGAGGGGCTGAATCAGAACCATAGAAAGATTGGAGCTGGAAGGTACCTCTGAAAGTTATTTGTGCCAAACTGGTATTGAAGGCAAGGCTAATGCCATGTTTCTCAGAAGATTTTACAAGTTTTTACAAGCTTTTTACAAAAGCAACTTCAGTTGCCTCGCCATGTTGAACTAGAGCACTCCATTGGTTTTCCCCTTATGACTAATGGGGATTTCTTTTGCTGTAGCTTGGGACCACTGCCTCATTCTTCTAGTGTGTATCTCTGAGAAGACACTGGCTTTATCTTCTTGACAACTCCTTTCTAGATGCACAAAAACAGTAAGTAATATTCCCTTACACTACTTTGGATGAAGAAATTCAGCTCCTGTAATTTCTGTTTGCAAGATATATACACCATGCCCCTAAACATTCTGGGGCATGTGTGCTGGATTCTCCTGTTTGTTGATATTCTGCTTCTACTGAGGAGGGGAGATCAATAACAGGATGTACATAAAGCCTCACCACAGTGCCAGGCTGATCACTTACCTCAAACTGCTGCTTATGCTGCAGCCAGTGCAGCCAATGTGCTTTTAGCTTTTCTTGCAGGAGCACACTGCAGGCTTGTGTTCAGTGGCACAAATAGGTTTGACCTTTCTGACTTGAATAGTAGAGATGCAGTCATAATCATATTTGGGACCTGCCAGCAGGGCCAAAACCACCTGATTTGGAGCTAGTTTAGAGTGTTTTCAAAAGTAAAAGTCACAGAGCATACACTTAGCCCAAGTTTCAGGCAACAATGGCTTGAAGAAATCACTTGGTAAAAATGTATGGAGAAAGGCAGCATGAATGATCCGGATGATGGACAGCCTCTTGGGAGAACACCACATTATGTGGTAATCAACACTGAGAGTGCTGAGGGCTGTTGTTGAGGGACTCTGGGCAGTCAGACAGTTCCTGTTTCCTGTCTTGACAAATTCATTCAATCCACCTCCTTGCCCCAAGGCAGGCTCAGCTGCTGCTGACTCCATCACACTTGGCTGATGTTTGTCTCATCCAGTCAAAAACCTCCCACCTGGCAGGTTCTACAGGCAGCTACATCCTTGCTGCCCTACCCATACAGTTATAAACAAATTCCTGATGCCTAACTTGATACTGAGCTGTCATTTCCAGAATCTTCCAGAAAAAGATAACAGACAGACATCTGCAAGATGTGATTTAGGAGCAGCTGGCCCTGCCTTAGACAAACTTACACAGACTGAGGGGGGCTTTTACAGCCCCATGTGCCATGCTTTCTCTGGTTGTCTTGCTGCTTTCAGGAACATTATTTGACAGCTAAATCATCTGAAAGTTGTCTTTCAACACGAGGCTGGAGGGAGTACTAAAAGATGACAGTGAGGCAAATGCCATACTGATGCAACTAAGGTTAAAAACATGTTATAACAGTGACCTTCTTAGGATATGATTTTATATCCCCCTAGATACTGCACCAGTTCTATTGTGTATGATATGCTCTTTTTAAAAAAACCAATAGTTTGGATTTTCTAGCAATTTATGCAGAGAAAAAACAATTTTAGCAAGCCAATTTTTTTTTTTTTAATCTAAAAAGAACTCTACAGTTAACCCAGAAAGAGTGCATTAGTCATAAAAGCATTTTGTAATAAGGAATGTAGTATTGTCCCTAGTCTAACAGAGAAAATCTAATTTCAGTATTTTTGTAGCTTTATTGCTGTCTCTGGACAAAGTTCATGAAATTTGATTTATCTCCGCCTAAACTCCTGCTATGGAGGAGGATCATATGGACTGTAGCTATAAGTTAAATTCTTGCTGAGTTTTGAACTAAGCTCAGAGAAACTCACAGAGCACTCAGTTAGAAAGACTTTAAATCAACTAATACATTCTTCTTACTCTTAGTTCCCTATTAGGAATTTAAAATGTTTATTTTCCTTCACAAAAATCAATATTACATACACACTAATATCCCTGTTTGGTCTCTCAGACTTCTAATGGATGGTATAACAGCCTGCAGAAACAGATCATTCTATTTTTACACTATATACAAGCCATCTAGGAGATGAAGGTAGTGAATGACCAGTGAGTTTGAATGCTACCATCTTTCCTGGTTTTCTATGGCCATATGCTACCAGACACACAGAGACACTGAAGAACTGTGAGTGAGGCTGAATGAGATGTGCAAAGAAATCCTTTGAGGATCTGAAGTTTAGGGCTTTATACAGACCTCAGTGCCACACATGCAGAATACTAGTGTTTCCTTTGTTCTGACCTTTCCTTTCTTCAGTTGCTTAAATAGGTGAAACTTTGTGAGTAGAAACTGGCTGCGCATCTCTATTTATGTATATTTGGAAGGCAACGGTCCTTATGCAGGAAGAAACAGCAGCTGAAGGTGGCAATTCACCTGCCCAGTGGTAAAAATCCCAGTGCCTAAAAATCCCAGTGAGCACACTACCAAAACTGGCTGGATGTACAATAGCCAAGTGGAGCCATCACCCTGCTCAGGCACATGAGGCAGGTCAAAAGGCCTTCAAATAAAACAAAAGATTTTGTCTCCTATGATGTCGGTCTACTGGTGTTTGTTGCTCAAATTCTTTTCCAAATTATGTTGCAGTGGAACAATGAACATGGAGATGGAGGCACCAGTGCACTACTTTCTTGATCACGACTCCCATTTCACAGTCTTAATTGCTACTAACGAGGCCCTTGGTATCTCAGTCGCCTTAGAAAGCTAATGGTTGGTACAATTTAAATTAATTAAGAAACATTAAACATTCATAACCAGGATTTTTCATATTGTAGTCTTAAAACAGGGATTGTACTAACAGATTTTTTTAAAAACTGCTAAGAAGAAGTCAGTGCAGGATGCAAGACCTTGATAATTCCTCTCTTACTCAGCTACTGGATTGTTCATACTGCAGTCTGACAGAGCAGATTGCCAGTGCCAACCAGAAAGTTCTATTTGATTTATAGATTTCTTCTAGGTAGCAAAAAGCCAGTGTACTTTCTGTGCTTCAGCATGCACATAGGGCAAGTGGGAAGAGAATCACAGGACAAGCCTTGAAACCTGTATAATTTTGCAACCTTTCTCTGTTTAAGAATTGCATAACAAGAAATTGATATTTCAGAACCAGTATATGACATACCAATAACAAGTTGGCAAGTAAAAAAGTAATTTTCTGTCATGTAAATGCAATACCTAAATATTAGAAATTGCCTAATCAATTAGAAATAGATTTTTCTAAACCAAGTAACTTTGAAGGCTACATGCTTAAGTGAGCGATGAACTACTTAATTCTAAGGGCACAGGTTCTTTTGAAAGTTGCAATAGTTTGCACTTAAATTATCTTTCAGCAGATAATCTTCATGTCCTTTACAATTAGTAAGCAAACTTTAAATACCTTATCAGGACAGTTAAATGATAATTAGATCCATTTAAAAAATATCTAAATTAAAGGCTAAGGAAGGTTAGCTTAATTTCCTGTTTATGCTCAAGGGCAAAAGTTGAAACAGTAGATGAAGGTTTGATCAGATAAGAAGTGGAAGGAAACATTAAATATTTGAAATTTAATAAAGTTTATGTGAAGACTGCAACCAAAGTCCACCTACTCCTATAAGAATAGAAATTTTTAACAGCCGCTTGTCATAGAGTTTTGCTTTTTCACTTCTGCTGAAGCATCATTTAACTTGAACACTCTCAACTCAGTCATTTTTTCTTTAGCTTTTCTTCATCCAAATCTCCAGCCCACTCTTGTTTTTCACTGATCAGACAAGTAGAGTACTGGATACATATCTGTTGATGGCTTAAGGTTTTTTGCTGGTGCACCCACTCCTATGTAAGTGTTCTAGTTACTTGAGCCTTGCTTAAGATGAAATATCAAAAATTCACAATTTTGAAAAAAAACCCCACATATATTTCATTGGAAGGAGGCAGAAGAACGTTCAATCAATTATTAGAAGAAGCAACATAAGTTGATGGAGGAAGCACATAAAAACAGGAATTCTGGAAAAGGGAAGAACTTCAAGTTGCAAAGATGTGAACTGGGGAGAGCCTAGTAATATTAAGGGAAAAATAAGGAGACAGGCGAGGGGAATTGAGAATTATGTGAAAACAGAAAATAAAAAGGCTGGAAAGAACTTTTGTTCCCCCAAATAAACAATGATTTAGAAGTACAGGGGCACAGAGAAAGAATAAAGGCATAAAGGAAAACTGAACAAAGAAAAGAATGACTGGGAAAGAGAATGAAGGCAGCACAATAGAAAGAGAATGAGATATGGATTGAATAGAGATATGAGGGAGCAAGAGCAATAAAAAAAGCCCACATTCTGTGTTTAGATAGTGATATATATTTTTAGTACAAGTTTAATCTTTTGTGGCAGTCATAATTATGCAAAATAACAATCTGCATCCTAAATATCTAGTAACAGCAGGAGTAGTGGCTTACAGTCTTCCTGTGAACGCATACAGTGTGTCAGAAATTATGACATTTTTCACCATGATAGCTGTCATCACCAGTCTGTTCAGAAATTCAGTGATTAAGATTTAGCCAAAGATTGTGTAATTCTTATAGCACTTACGTGGTAATGTTCTTGCTCTGACATGATGATTTTTAAATAAATGTCTGACACTTGATGATATCCTGAAATCAATAAGCTGAGACATAAGCCAGGAGGTATAAAAAGAATAGGTTTGTTCAGTAGTGGGTTGCAATCACCGCTACATCCTCTCAAATAATGCTTTATGCACCACTTTATGCATCTCTCTTAGCAGGAGAATAAGGTGTAAATGAAAACTGGCACCCTAAAAGGCTTTGAAGTCTAAAATAGGATTAAAACTAGCTGTACTTGATGTAGGAGAAGCCTGAATAAGATAAAACCTTAATGCTGTCACAGAATCTTTTTTCTGAAGTTTGGTGGTTTATTTGTTGTTACAGTAAGGAATCATCTCAAACTTCTCATTGGACATTACTTAAAACATGATACATTGAACTAGTAACTCCAGAAGAAATAAAACAACACTTTACTATCCTGAAATGCTTAACCCCCATGACACATGCTGGGAATTAAATTGGCTGGGCTATTTCCCTCAGTACCAGAATTGAAATGATCTTGAAAGTAGTGGTAGCTATTTACAGATAGCAGACTCAATTTTAAGCAGGACAAACCCTAAGCCAAACACATCCCTAAAAGCTGTATTAGAAACAAGCTGTATGGAAAATAAAATTTACATTTTAGCTACATGAGCTGAGCAAAACCAAAGAAGCAACATAGAAAAGTAGCATCTTTTTCTTCAAAAGGGTATCTTGATTCTAGTGTTGTGTTGATTATTGTAATCATGTATCATGTTGGCTTGATCAAATAGTTATTGGTATGTAGATGATTCAACATTCAGATGTAGAACAAATCTTCTGTGCAAAAAATAACTACTAGTCAATAATGATATGAAAACATGTATGTTTTTTCTAAAGAAGGATTTAAGATAAACATCTTCTAAAATTGAGCTAATATTATATTCAAACAAATTATGATGACTTTCTCCCTCAAGAAGAATTAATCTATTTAGAAAGAATCCATTCCTTTTTAATTCTCTGCAGATGAATATAAAATATTCTGGTTTGTTGAGATGTGCTAGACATTTCCCAAATATTTAAATAAAAGGGCTTCATTCATGATTGGTTACGTCGGGCACATGAGTATTGCTAAAATGGTAACACTATAGATTTTTTTGTCTGCACTAAGCTTCTCAATCCTCTCTTCAAACATTTGAATAGTGCGATTAGCATCTTCATTTGGCAAGGGAAAATGTTAAAATTCAGATGGAACTCATCTAATTTTAAGCATTATGGAAATTAATATGCAGCTTCCTATAGAATTGAGTTAATCAAGCTCTTATTATTGTGATATCTGCATATATTTAATTATAGCTGGTTTCACTGCACATTTCATGCATTTCATTTGTAAGGGTATGCAGAGCATGGCCATTGTCTTTAACTGAGGAACTTTTGTCTGAACATTGTAGGAACTTTTTTTGTGGACGAATCTAAAATCAGGAATAAACTTGCTAGCTGAAATAAAGTTTTCTTTCAAAACAAGTAGAAGTATCCAGAACTTTCAAATAAAAATATTCTTTACACTAATAATTAATTTTGTGGTTATTTTTCTAGCCTACTATCAAACTGCTTTCTTGTTGCTGCCATCCTATTACCAGATTGCTTGTCCCAAGTTTGGATACACATTCTGTTGTGGATGAGGTTTTCTCCCATATAGCAAGCCTGACAGCTGCTGTTTTGTGGAAAGTTTGCTCACTTAAAATTGCCACTAGCGTTGTGCTGTAGCTCTGCTGCAGACTCAGTGGAATGGGAATAAAGGCAAAGTGCTTCTCAAAACAAACAGAAAGCTGATATCATTGCTTGCACAGCAGCCTCCACTGAAAACTGGAAAAGGTGTTTGCAATACAGCAGTGTGGTTGTGGTCTATAACCTGCAGCAAATTTAGAGCATCAGGACAGCTGGCCAAGTCTTGCTCTCAGGGAGGCAAAAGATCTGGGCTTCCCTTTGGTGCAACCAGAGTTTTGGGACTGGTAGCTCTTTTTCTCCTTAGGTTAACAAGTTAAAGAGGAAGATCACCTTCACTGCTGGGAAAGTTTACAGTCTCACTCATAAATGCTAAAAACAAGGTTTAGATAAGATTTTTCTCTTCACACTTTTCTGTAAGCTTTTTTTTTTCCCCTGCCTGGTTTTGGGGGCGGTGTTTGTGAGTGGTTTTGGGGTTTTGTGAGTAGGGGAGAGGGACAGGGATGGAGGAGAGGAGGAAGAATAACAGAGGTCCAATAGCTCAAAAAAATAGCAGACAAATACAACAGCAGATAAAAAAATAAAACTGTATCATTAGCCTGTGAAAGGGAATGAGTGGCCATGCTTTTTGCATGCTCCCTTAGAAGACAAATATACGGAAGCAGAGAGATTTAGGTCATAAAAACAATTTTGAACTTCTGCCTTAAGGCAGGGCTGCTGGCAGGGAACAGAAGCAGAAACATGCCTTTCCAGCTCTTTGAGTAACTCCCGTGTCATTTTGATGGCCCAATAGAAGATTAAGTTAAACATGGATGGTCTCATGACTCCAGAAGAGCTTACAGTGCTGTTTGAGACAGATCTCTGGAAAAGAAAAATGCCTGCTCCGCTGAGGAATATGTGCATTCCTCTTCATCTATGCCACATAAATCTGGAATTAAAGATGATGAAAAGTACATAATGTAAAGCCTGCATCACTGTTACATTAAAGTGAGCAGCTGAACTGTTGAAAAAATAACAACCCTAAATTTAAAATTCAGCTGTCATATTGATGAATTGCATTAATTTATGTGCATACATATCTCAAGAAACAACAGCAAAATCAGACAAGAACAAAACAGAACAGTGATTATATAGGACCTCAGAGTATGCTGAGAACTATCTACCATAGACATTGGGTTAATTTATTCAAGAAATGATTGCATTTTTCCTAATATTTCAGCTCCTCTGTGGCAGATACTTCATACAGGAATAGTTTCTTAAGGTACAATGAGCCAGTGAAACTGTGAATAAAGGAAATGAAGAGTCCTGTATACCTGCTGTACATATTGCACAGAATTCAGCTGTATTGCAGATGTAATAAAATGTATGGACAGATAAAAATGCAACTGTGATATTATAGTACGCGTGCCATAAAACACGTTATAACTTCTTTTTGCTTTGCTATCCAGCAGTTGTTGTGAGGAATATCTGCCTTGAATAGGCTGACTAATAAATAGTATATCCAATGCACATGTCAGTTTTGGATGTTAAGATACTGGAGACACATTTCAAATGCTGTAGTATTATGTACCTGACATTTTGTAGCTGAGTATATATCTCAGAACATTTCAGTCGAAGAATTTGGTTTTATTATATTCATTTAATCATAAATATATTTTTAGGTCCTTTCTGGAGAAAAGTGATTCATTGTTTCAGTTATTACTGAGGGATTTCCAAAAATTAATATTATTGTAGCTGAAAGCTTCCTTTTTGACCTTCCTAAGGGAGATAAATTCCCCACGTTTTCCTGCAGACAGGACAGAAAACCCAACAGATTTCACTTACAGAGTCTTTCTTTCTTTTCTTTGTTTTGTTATGCAAAGCTAGTCAGTTGCATGAAGAAGTAAGCTTGATCAGTTGATCTTATAAAAAAAAAAAATTGAGATATAACAATTCCCTTCCCCAGAGATGCTGTTACCTCCTCAGAGTTCAAAAGATTACTTGGAAACAGATTTTGGGTCCACTGCTTGCTAACCCTGAACAGGTGTTACCTGTAAGGAACAAGAAATAGCCAACTTCTATTGTGAATCTCTACATTCTTCCAGGTTTTCTAACAGAAATATCCACAGACATCCTCAGGATGTCATCAAAGGATGTCTTACAGATCTCTGAGCAGACTGCGATTTTTTTTTTTTTTTTTTTTTTTTTTTTTTAAATCTCACAGTAAATCTCTACTTTTTACTGAAAATTTAGCTAGCAACTTCAACACTTATAAAGATTTGTCCAAATTCTGTGAAAATTCTCTCTTTAAATTAAATGCTGTACTGGGTCTGGTTTAGATGGGGAGTCCATTTTCCCACAGCATCCCACACAGTGTTGTGCTTTGCGTTGGTAGCCAGAAAAGCGTTGATAACTCACCACTGCTTTGGCTACAGCTGAGCAGTGCTGGCATCACTGCTGCCTCTCAGTATTCCCCCTCTATCAAGGGTCTGAGAGAGGGAATGTCTTGGGAGAAGACACTACCAGGCCAGCTGACCCAAATTAGCCAAAGTGATCTTCCATACCATATGACATCCATCAAGTACAAAAGCTAAGGAGAGGAGGAAGTAAGGGAAATCCATTATCTACAACACTTGCCTTCTGGACCAACCATTGGCGCTGAAGCCCTGGTTACCAGGAAGTTGCTGGCCATCACATGCTGTTGGGGAGTAAAGAATAAACTTCTTTTTGTCTTTGCTTACGTGCATGCAAACTTTCGCTTTTGCTTTAATAAACTGCTTTATCTCAACCTACAAGTGCCTTTCCACCTCATTTTCTCTCCCCTGTCCCTCAGGGAAGGGGGGTGATATAGCAGTTTGGTGAGCACCTGGCACCCAGCCAAGGTCAACCCACCACAAATATCCATAGAGAAGATAAATAAAAGAATAGTAGTAACAGCTGTGTACATCATTAGGTCTTTTGCATTCCCTGGTGTCTTCTTTCACAGATGGATTATTAGAATAGCATACCATTCTTGATGGGTGCTCAGCAACTTGTGGTATATTAGTAGCTGATAACTTCTCAAGGTCATAAAGTTTCTAGTAATGCTATAGACCACTGGCAATCAAGGAGAAGACGAGCCTTGTGGAAAAGATTGACTAGAAAAAGGTGAGAAAAACACAGATACCACGAATAAGCCAAGTTTCATGGTTTATTGAGCTCACACTTAAAAAATAGCACTAAATTATAGAGCAGAATAAACTACATCCAAAAAGGTAGCTTTTCAGAAAGACACAAAAGTGCAGTTTTATTGAAACAAGATATTGTAAAACTCTATCAAGTGGGAAACACCACTACTAAGACTAAACAAATATTTGGAAAGATGGTTTATATCAGGCAACCATACTGGGATCCTGTTATGAAAAAGCAATTCAGAAATTACAAAGCAATGTTTTGTTCCACGGGCTCACTCCAGCACATTTCTGAGAATTCTTGGCCACACATAAACTGAAGTTCAAAGCTTCATTAGAGGAGTCCAGGAGCCACTCCTAGACTACATCACTGTCATGACTTCCTAGACAATAAAAAGCAGGATATTGCTGACTTCAACTGTTTTGCTTGACATAAAAGCAAATGATTTTGGGGGGCTGTGATTTAGAAAATATGGGGCAGATCTCCAAAGGTGCAAACTTTATTGCTTGCCTAAACTTGGGTTACAATTGTTGAGATAAGACCACTGTGCTTCAGCAAAGACAATACCTTCCAACACATCTCTGTCCACATTCCAACCATATTTTTGTCTTGACAGAAATTAAGATGGACTGTCTTGTTATTTTTTCTTTGTACATTGCTAAAGGGTTATTGATAGTTGATGGGCCCTGTTTAAAAAAAAAAAATTGGCAAGATGTGACATTTTATAAAGTCAGCTATTATTAAAGTCAGTTACTATTAAAATCAGTTATTATTATTATATTATAATTATATTAGAGGTTTAGAGTAGAGGAGGATGGAGAGGAGAGTAGAGGAGAGGCAGAGTAAGAGGGAGCATATGAAGTATATTTACAGGAGAGGATATTATATTATATTATATTATATTATATTATATTATATTATATTATTAATAATAATAATGAAGAATAAGAAGGAGAAGAAAAATTAATATCATGGGAATTCTGAAATATTAGTGAAATATTAGTACTGAACATACCTACAGCTTTTGATATTGAAGCTGCAGGTATGTTCAGTACTACTGTTTCTTCTATTTTCATCAACACTTCTTTGTGACCCATCAAATCAACAGAGGTTCTCGTACTCAATGGGTCCAATTTAGCATCTTGACGTAGGTGAGAGCCTAGTTCCTAATCATATTAAATCACAATAAATCATGCTTAATTGTATTAAATTCTCTTCAAGACAGTTCAGTTTGCAAGGCACAGCTGTGGAAAGATGGATCACAAACCCATGGCTAAAATGGAGCCACATCTTTCACCACCATAATTTTCCTGAAGGCAGGGTCTACTGGAAATGGCGTTTTTTGCCATGGAGGATACTCAACTTGAATATAAATTAGTTGACTATAGGGCATTGTAAGGAAAGTGAAAGCAGACCACAGCAGTAAGTTCAGGGCACCTGCCTGCAGGATGGAAATTTCACCCTCAAGCATTTCTCCAAGCTACAAAATACCCACAGTAATTGTGGCACATTACAAAAGGTGATAGACAAAGACTGTAGGACACATATGTCAGCTTCAAAGAGAAGGGAAGGAAATAATTACAGACCCGTGAGACAGTCTGATGTTTGTCCAGTTCCTTTTCAGAATGAAGCCTTAATCGCAAAAAGTGCTATTTTTTGGAGCTTCTTGAAGCATGGTGACTGCAAAGCTTTAAGGCTTCAATAAGAAAAAGGAAACAGTGCCACCTAACTGTGGAAACTGTAGGGTTTTTTAACTCATTAAAGCTGAATGAGCAGATATTTTGTATTTTAAAGATTGAAGCAAGGTAGTTATTTGTGGAGAAATCCTGCCTGCAATTTAAATATTACTAGTGCCTGCCTTTTTAAAATCATTACTGGGAAAATCTAGTTTTCAGGAAGAAAAGTCATCTTGACTGCACTGCATATGTTAAAAATCTGTGGTTTTTTTCATTTGAAGACACCTAATTGTAACAGGATTCATACTAAATTAAGGAGACCATATAGGATCACACTATGTGTGCTGAAGTTTCACTTTAAGTACAATAATTACCCCCTTTCAAACATAATATATGTATATCTACAAATAAATAGACATGTGCATATTTGCTTTTTCTGTTTCTTTCCATCAGAAATTGTTTTCAAAATTATCACTTTTTATTCTGTATTAGAAAAAGCAAAGCATGCTGTGAATAATTACCACAGCAGTCCCTCAATTGAAAGCAGAATGGGAGTTTCATGAATCTTTTCACTTTAATGACTGAATGTATTTTGCAGTGCCAAATGAATCAATCCTTAGGCAAGTACTGGCAGTGCAAATGCCTATCCAGAGCTGAATTATACATGTGTAGGCTCATAGCTCAGTTTCCAAAATCATTCTCACCACAGGTAGCTGTGCAAAAACTACACACAAAATTTCTGGAGCTACTACAACTATACAAGTGCCTGAATTAAAAACAATGAAGAGGAAATACTTTAAAAAATTGGTCAGGACATGAGCCATAAAGTTCAGTGAACATCATAGATTCTAAACTCTTATCATATAAACCTGTTTATTTGCAATGAAAAGAATTTTTATGCTTTTTTTTTAAGGTTTATTTTATAATAAAATTTAAAATTTATTTTAAATTTATTTTATAATAAATTGAAATGTACTTATTTTGAGTAAGTTGTCTTCTAGTTGCAAAAAAAAAAAAAGATCGACATGGGGAGCTCTGAAGTTTACACGTGTGTTTGTTCTGAAGGTGAAAACTCATCATCTCTTTCTTGGCATCTTATTCTTTTACTGTCTTTGAATCTATTGCTTATCTTCTTACACTTACATTGCTTCACATTACCAATCTCTCACAAAGAAAAGGGTGAAAATGTGAAGCAAAAGGTCCATCAGCCAAAAAGGAAATTTTTTTTTTTTAAGAACACAAGAAAATAATATGCTCTCAGGCAGATTTTTAGCTACTTGCTTTGATGTTTCCATTTTTAAAATCCCAGTGTTATTTTGCATGATTTTGCCTAACAATGAGTTTTGCTGACTAACAATGTTGTAGATGAGAATCTCTTTACTTCAAAGACTAGAATCCATCCAACATTTTCAAACAACACTGAAGTATTCAGAAAAGCAGTGTTGCATAATCCAGCACAGTAAAAAGAATCACAAAAGTCTGTTGCTAAACATGAGATATCATTCTCACATTTGACATTTTGGTAAAGGCTCTTCATCAGTACAGAAATATGCAATTATTTTCCTTTGAACTTTTTATCAGGTTTTTTATGTTTTTAGGAAAAATGGGGATTTTTATGTTTTTATTTTTTTATGTATTTAGGAAAAATCAGTAAAATATTTCAGTAAGTGCTAATATGTCTGTGTGATCCTCGCTGAAATTTTCTCTCACTTTTTACTTCAGAATTGTGCTGGGAATAATCCTAACACAAAATTCTGGGGCTTGATCCTTAAAGAATTACATGTGTCTGAATATCTAGGAGAACCTTCAATTCATTTCAGCAATATGAATGCCATTAATAGAAGCCTGCCTGTTTCAGGGCTTTTGTGCTTTGTGTATGAAGTAGCCATATCTAAGAAAAGAGCAAATTGTGGCCAAGGAAAAAGAATTCATAATATATGCAACTGCCTGGGAAAGAGATCATATTGTCTCTCAGAAAAACTAAACTGAAAAGTCAGCAAATGTTACTCTTTCATTAAGTTTCTTTCATTAAGTGTTAGGTGTTAGCTATACTATTAATGTACACACAGAAAATCTTCCCTTGGATTGGAATTTTGGTTATTGATTTCTGATTTCAATTAGTAAGTTGGGAAAATGCAGCCAACCCCAGTTTATACTCAAGTAAGTGCCATGGGCATCGCTCAGCAGGTGGTTAGCAATTTATTGGATATCACTTCTTTTTCTTGCATTTTATTCCTTTCCTCCCTCCCCTCTCCTCTTTCCATTACTTTTACTATTATTTTAAATGGCACTACTCTCATTAGTATAATTAAAATCATTAGTATTAATATTATATTTTACTTTGTTTCTGCTATTAAACTGTTCATTCCCGAGTTTTAATTTTTTTTCCCAGTTCTCCTCCCCATCCCACCTGGGTGGGGAATGGGAGTGAGTGGCTGCATGGTGCTCAGTTGCTGGCTGGGGTTAAAACATGACTGCCCTTTTGAGCATCCAACATGAGGATGCTTCAGAATGCATCACCTCCTGCTCTGGTGGCATTCCAAAATCTTGCCTTCTGGCATGTCCATTATCACTTCCAAGATTACTGAGTGACTAGGATTTCCTATTCAAGCTTATATGACCACTGTGACCCACTTACTCTGTGTGCAATGTGCAGAGGAGGCCCTTTCAACATCCAGCCCAGCTGGATGGTTTTACTTCTATTTCAGAAGTAAAATTAAATAAATAAGTATTCCATTCGTCTAATTCTAATGATAATTTTTTCATTAAGATAAAATGGAAAGCAAACATTACTATTTTATTCAATTTCTGTATTAGGTGTTAGCTACACTATTAAGGCTCAGACAGAAAGGTCTTCCCTTGGGCTAATATTTGTTTTATTGCTTCTCTTTTTTGGTTGGATTAAGTTGGAAAAATGCAGCAAAAAAAAACAGTTCATGCTGAGTACAGTAAGTAGTGAAGCAAGCAATAGTTCAAGAAAATATGGTACCAGTGCTCAAATGTATCACACACCAGACAAGGGTGCTATAATATCACTTTGCTCTTCCATCTTGCTCTCACACTTGCAGTCCCTGACTTTTCCTCCCTCTGCATGCACAGACACTCACACACACAGATTTATTCAATTGCTGCATAACAAAAAGGAACTACAAGAAACAGAAGTGATTGCCACACTCCTGCAAAAGGATTTTTAAAAAATATTGCGTATGTCTTTTATGTCCATACATACACACACACAGAGGTGAGTTCACTTTTAACACTGTCCTTTTTGTCTCAAGTGCTTGATGTCTTTAGATTGGTCTCTTTCATCTTTCAGAAATCAAGTCCTTCTATATCTAGTGTTTGCATTGAGAAACAAATCAGTCATCTCTCATTTTTTCTTAAAATAGGCTTTCTAACCAGGAGTAACAATTTGCAACTAAATAATAACAAATAAATTTGCATCCTGTAAAATGAAAATTTGAACACCACTAGTCAAAGTTAATTGGTTAAGGAAAGGTTACTTCCAAATCACTCACATATTTTCAGTCTGAAGAAGATCTGAGTTTGAATAAAACAGTAAAGAAAGGAAGAGAAAAAAAAATTTCCACACAAGAAACACAGTACCTCTCATCACTGCAATCATTTGAACTGATTTGGCAGGAAGCAAAAATCATGTTTGCTTCTATGGAGTCCTTGTCATGTCCTAAAATCTGTCCAAAAAACAAGTTGATAATCACTGAACATGTATACTTATGATTTTTACCTTGACTAGCAGAACAGAAGATTTGTCATGTAATGGAGAACAGGTGTGCTCTTTAATGAGAGATACTGACAGCCTGAAACAAGAAGAATTTTACTTTAATGTAATTGATTTCAGTGCAGCTACCTTGATAATTTGTTGTTGTTGTTACTTAAAATAAAAAATGTTTCTATTTGCTTTATATTATGAATAACACACTCAGACTCAGAATCTGTTGTGGGCAAGATTTTGGCCCGTAGTAGCTGCTAGGCTAAAGCTCAGATGTTGGGATTGCACAGTGAAGATGTTCACACTATATATTTTCTGGTGATAGCTCTATAAAAGTTCCTGATGCATTACAAATGATGCCGTTGGAAAGAAAAACAGTCTACTGATCAGATCCCAAGAGATTCATAGAACTTGCTATATTTTAATGGGAGTCAGTAGAATGCAGGTATCCTGCAAACGCTTATTATCACTCAGGCTGTGTACCAAATTGAAGACAAGATACGACAAGAAATGTTGACTAATTCTGGCAAAAAGGAAGATGAAAAGCAGAACAAAAGATTTCCCTAGGAGTAGTAAAATAGATATGGGAAAATCTCTGTCGATGTCTAGGACTGGAGCCTGCTTTCTGTCCAGTGAAATGAACAGAAAGGCAGCTAACTTTGGGTTAAAGGACTTCCTGTGTGGAAATTAAACCAGTGGGTGATATTTCAGATAGCTGGGCCAAGGGGGGACAGTCAAAGGTCCTTATGTTCTATTTGTTCTTGCTTCCAAAATTGCCCTGTGGGTGGTAGACAGCTGGAAGTGAGTTACAGCAGTCTGAAACTATTCTCACTCATTATTTAGAGATGGAGAGCTATGAAGCTGGGAGTTCAGCTGCATTACCTTTTCTCACCCTCCAAACACCTGCTATGATTTCAGCTTTGTTGGTCCCCAAGAGTGGTGACTGACAGTGAATCCTCTAGTGACACAGCCTGGCCTCAAGAGGAGCTGTAGGCTGAAATTGTGTCCCTTGTCAAACAAGCCAACACTGAGACCAAGAGGCTAAATATGGGACACAGAGCTGGGCAGGAGCTATAAGGGTGGGTAAAGAGTTGCCCAGAGCTATCCAAGCATTACTCCAGGGCCTGTGAAGTAAATATCTCATTCAAAAAAGCACTCAGGAGAAGAGTTCCTCTTGTCCTTGCTATGTTTATCATAGAAATCATTAGAAATGTTAAGAATTATTCTCTTTGCTAACATTTCTGTCCACTGCTCCCTTGTATTTATACATTTCATTAATGAAAGTTTGCCTTCCTGCCTTCCCTTCTATTTCATCAAGGGTTTTTGCAGTTCTAAATTTCCAGGACATCTAAATGACAGCTGAAGTAACATGGATTTTCCCAAGTCTCTGTCACATCACCTCACACGGGCACTATTTCAGTATAAGATATTTATCTCATTTTTTTATGTAAAGATGAGATCTCTAGAGCTGTAATTTTTCTGGCAGAACTGCTGGGCTGCTTCTGTTTCTTTTGGGTTTGTTTTTGATGCAGTGACCAAAATTCTGTATAGACTACTCATTTCAAAAATATTCTGTAATGATTTCTGTAATGGCTCTGCCTTTACTGCTTTCTGCTTTTCTCTTTATGCAGCTCACTAATAGCTTAATAATACAGCCTAGTATTCTCTGCAGCAAATCTCTGAAGATACAAAGACATGCTGTTAGAGATTTTCAGCAATTTTTGAAAACTCTTTTTCATTTAAACTCATCAAGTTCAAAATTGCTCCTCAGCATCCGCTGAATTACACAAATGTTCAAATGGAGTTTCCCTGGCCATTTATTCAGGGTTTATTTATTAATTTGGTAGAAACAGCTAGCAAAGAGCACAGCTCTCCTTGCTAGTCAATTACTTGTCTTGTGTTTACAGGAGGAGCCAGGAGTCCAAGGTTACAGCCTGAAAACTAAGATGCTTAAACACAGAATAATTTGCCATGCTGTCCTAAAAAGCCATTCAGTTTTTCTCTTTTGTTAGAAGTTCTTGCTTTAATTACAGAGAAGAACATGACTGATAAACCAGGGAAATACTAAATTCTATAATCCGATATTCAACATGCATATGTCTTTACAAATACATATGCCTTAAAATGCCATCAACTACTGAAATGTATAATAAAACTCATTTTCTTCTAGATAGAAAACACTATGCATTTTAAACAATTACTTTCATTAATACCATTTTATTGACTGTTTGAATTCATGAATAAAAGTGAGGTTCTTGGAGAATACTTATGAGTATGCTACCTAGTCCTTCAGCATTTGTTGCAGAAGAATAGCTACTGTCACATTTCATAACACTTAGGCCTTTTGGAAACTTCCTCATAAAACTCACAATATAAGCAAGGGAGAAATGCTGATCCTTTTGAAGTTTTATCATGGATTTCAATTAATTCAGGATTCATTTCTTATGTGACTGCCATTTAAAAATCAAAAAGTAAAAAAGAATAAGCAGGTACAGATCCATATCCCCACAATGACATAGCAGGGCTAATTGGGTTAAAGAATAGTTAAACAGGTTAAAGAACTGCTCTCAAATGCATGAATTCTTATTTCAGAACCTAACTCAAATCAAAGCTGGCCTTGCTATGGAGCTTGTCAGCCATCTCCATGCCTACTCTAAGGTCCCTTTAAAAATCCTGGAACAGTGATGAACAATGTTCAAATGGCCACAGTTCTACATATACCCTCACACTTCAGTTTTGTGTCATCAGAGGAGACTTTGAATGTGAGCAGATTTTTGTGTCACAGCCATCTTCAATAGAATATTTAACTTCCCATTTCATTCAATGTCTCTATGTTAACAGAAGATTAAAGTATTAATGTTACTCTTCGAAGATGGCTTAGCTGTTATTCATGACACGTTTTCTATAAGCTTTATAAAAAAAAATTAGCACAGTTACATCTTGTTAATACATCTGGCACAAAACATGGATACTTGGGATTACTGGGCTTTTTGGCAGCAAAGTACTAGTATTACCATATGACTGGTTTGGTAGCCTTGTGATTATTACCCCATGATACCTGTTAGCCCATTTTTCTACTTAGCAGGTCAGCAAGTGGTGAAAATATTACAGACAATATTTTTCCAGTATGCAGCTGGCCACCAGGATGGGTTCATTGAGCTAAAAGTTCATTAAGCTAAAAGCTTCTAACAATTCGTTCTTGGCCAAAAAGTAATTAATGCCGCTTAAAAGTTGCAAAGAAAGAGAAGAGCAGAGAACTGTGTGGCCCAAGCTTTTTCCAGAGGCAGTTATTTAGTGCTGGAAGGTGAAGCATCAATGCTGGCCCATATTTTATAATATCGTGGTAGTATTGATAGCAGGATAATCTTACCACAGTGCAGCATTCACAAACAAAGTTTTGTTTGAAGAGACAGATTCTCAAACAGACTTTTGAGACTCTCTCAGACTTTGTTTGGAGAGCCTGACTCTCCATGATTTAATGCAAATTTGTTGCATACAGAATAGTATGGGGTTTTTTGACATTCACACACTGGACCCACATACATTTTCCTGTTTACTCTCATGTTTTCATGTATGCCAACAAGACTGACAGTCAAGTCAAATGCATATCTTCCCCACATGTGCAGAAACATGTGTAGCACACACAGCACCTGTCATGTGCACCTGTGATTGAGAGCTCATGGGAAGAGCCAGACAAACACTTAAGTATATGTTTGGAAATCAGTCTGCTTTTCTCCAGGTTTATTCTCCCTTCTTCCTGAGTAACAAATAAAAACCTTTAGAAATTTCACTGTGGCAGTAGAACCCCTTTATCTGTAAAACTGCTCCATTTAATCTTAAAGCTGTGATTGTGAGTGCCTGACTGTTCATTTTCTGGAGAAGTAAAAGATTTCTACTTCCTTTGAAAGTATTTTCTTTCTTTTTATTTTTTTAGTCTGTAAAATGAAATGCCATGTTACACTGTCAGATGAATGAGTTCTGATTACTGTATTTATATCAAAGCTGTCTACAATTGCTTCTTCAGAGATTAAACTGCAGATATTGTAACACTCTTAATAACCAATGGGACCCTTTGCAAGCATAATCTTTCCTTCCCAGACCTGAGAGAACTGGAACAGATCTCCCAAAATGGCTGAAATTTATGCAGTTTTAGTGATTATTCTAGACAGGTATATGTCAGTCTTAATCTCACAATAATACTTGTAGGAAAGGGCCTTGGGAGGTCTCCTATTCAAAACAGGATTAGCTGTGAGATCCAACGAGGCTGCCCAGGGATTTGTCCATTTGGTCATAAAAACCTCCAAGGACAAAGACTGCACAGCCTCTCTGGGCAGCCTGTGCCCCTGCCTGACTGCCCTCAGGCTGAAAACTTTCCTTAAATCCAGTCTGAAACCCTCTAGTTCCCATTTATGCCTGCTCCCTCCCATCTGTCCACCATGTGCCTCTTCGATGAGTTTGGTTTTGTTTCTGGGTCACCCAGTGCATACCAGGAGCTGCTCTTACTTTGGGTGCCCCCAAAATCTTCTGATCTCCTGCCTGAACCAGCCCCAGCCCCTCAACTTCATGCTACAGGACAAGTGCTCCAGTTCCGACCATCCTGATGGCCCTCCATCCAGACTGTGATAGCTCAGCTTGTATACAAGGAGACAGGAGATGAAAGAGTCAGAAGCTCTGCTAAAGTGACAGCAAATTACATCTGCTGCCCACCCCTCATCCATCCAGACTGTCATTGTATCATCAAGGGCAGTCAGGCTGCTCAGCTGGCTACCACCCTCAGTAGAGGTATGAATTATCATCATCATCATCTTCTCCTTCAGATGTCAATACTTCATTCACAATTAGTGCTTCTGACAACTTTTATGAAAACTAAAAAATTAGGAAGTTATGAAATTTTATTCAACTTTTTTGATAGGGAAATTAATTATAGTGCACTGTGTGCAGACCTATTTAAATATTTTTCATTAACTGAAACATCTAAACCCAGAAATTCTCTAAAGGAAGAAAGTATAATTCATATAGATCTGCTAGAGGAAGTTTTCATCTAAAATGGAAAACCTGTGAACTGTATCTTACTTTTGTAGTTCTTTCCTGGTCTGAAAAATCCACTCCCTATTTCAGCATATTAAAGCTTTATTGTTATGCTTCTTGGTATTGTGCTTATAATACCAATATATAATACCAATATATGATTATTGGTATTATGCTTAAGAAATAGTTATAGAAGATGAAATATAGTCTTAATTCTGTATATTGTTGATGTAGATATTACTCAAATGGATTATGGAGTTTAAATAATTTATGAATAATAATTTATACAAAAGCATTGAGTTAAATAAATCTATTTTATTCTGGTATTTCCTAATAATAGTTATAAGAAAACCCCAACACAATATATGTGAAGATTAGTGACATTAGGAGTTTCCACATATATTACATTTTCTTACATTGTTAAGTTGTTCTTGATGTTATGTGACATGTTGTGAACATCCAGATGTAGTTTAGTAACTGGATACATTTTTTGCCCACAGTAATTTCATCAGAAAGCTGTAAGTACAGAAAACATTTTAATGTTATTTACAAAATTGCATTTTCCTGGAAAAACAATGTTTACAATTGTATAGTATTCAAACAGATAATCAGTTTCTGATTATCCTGATTCATGATAAACCTGATTCATGCCTTCATAATTCTCCCTGCTTCTCCTGGCTATGTTCTTCCTTCCTCTTCTGCATTTTCACCATGTATAATTGTCATCTCTTATGCAGTCCAGTCACAACAAGGCTAAATTTTTTTATTTTCAAAATCCTTAAAATTATTTTCCAGTGTACGCTCTTTTGCTTCCCCATTGCTTTTCATGTCCTGACTTCTAATGAACGTCACTGAGGCCACGAGCATGAAATCCAGCTTATCCATGTCCAGAATGGCAAATAGTCAGTAAACCAAAGTTGATTGGAAAGAATAACCTAATTTATAGGAGAAAAAGAAGTACTTTGATAGGGGAAAAAATTCCATGAAATTTGGAATAAAAATATCCCCAAGGATTTACAAAAAAAAAAGCCAAAAAAAAACCCCCAAAAAACCTGCAAAACATGGAAGAGGTTTCCAGCAGCAGGAATGATCTAATGTTGCATTAAAATACATAAACTAAGAAGTAATTTCAGAAATTACTAAAACTCACATTTTCCCCTTCCCAAGTGACTGAACAACGGATTGAAACCTTGCTCTGACTCTAATCAGGTTGTATTCATGGTCAAGTGAATCAGCTGTGATGATTAGAGTGTATTTCTCAGTAAGTGAAGGTTCACATCTTCCTAGAGTAGGCTCATCCATCTTTTCATAACATTCTGAATAATCAAAATTCATCTCTGCTCATGGTTGTAGCAGCTGCTGATCTGGTTGACTATTTAGCATTCAAAGTTTAGCTGGAATGATAAAAAGAAAGTATTCTAATAAATTAGAGAGACTAAATAAAATTAGAATTATTAAATATTTGCAGTCTACACAATGTTTATCTTGTGTAAATAACATGAGTCACAAATCTTATTTTATTGCAGGCTCTTCAATAAAAAGTATCATATCTACTTAAAAACATTTAACTAGCATATCTTCTCATGTGTATCTGCAGCCCAAGTGTGTTTGAATAAATTACATCAAATCAGCCTCAGATTTGTTGTCTGTTTACAAAGAATGATCGTTGTTGACTAATAAAGGACTGTGTGGTTGTTATATAAAATGGAAATGCTTTATATTACCTGTCAAATATGGAAAACCTGAAAAAGATGAGAAATTTTTCATTTTCACACACTTTGTGATAAAATCTTATCTGTGTCAAAAGGAACTCCATGTATCTCTTTTACTGAGGAGACAGTAGTCTGGATACAGCCTCACTAGTGCTGAGGAGAGGGCCAGGATCCCTTTCCTCGATCATCATTATTTAGAAGAAAATGTAAATGTAAGTTTAATTGTATTTTTTAAATTCTCACATTTTACTAATGCAGGCTTAGAAATTAGGACAGCTATTTCACCAAGCTCTTTACAATTCTAAAAATAGTTTTAATGGTCTAAAATAGTGCAGACTTTAGAATAAGATTAGATAATCAAAGAGATTAATTTCTTCTCAAGTCATGTAATCCCCCTAATGGATAGACTCTAACTTAAGAAAAGTTACTGTGCAATGATAACAGTATAAAATCAAATGATTTGTTTATATGTGTTCTCTCATAGCAACATATTTTTTTGTTGAATGGAAAAAAATATGGAAATCTATTTTTCTTAGTATGAACTCCAAAATAAACTCATCTACTTCCATTGCAAATAAGATTTTTAATAGAGATTCACCCTTTAAATAGGGTATTTTAAAAATGGAACTTTGAATGCTTGTGGGATGAGAAATGAAATTATAGAAAAATAGTGACAGTGAGAAATTCTGGGTAACGAACTCAGAATTTCTCTAGTTACTTGATTCTGTCTCTATAATGAAGGGATTCTTTTAGCTGTGCAAACAGGGATGGAGACATGAAAACAAGGAATTTACTTACAAACTGCTCAGTTTACAGCAGCTGATTGTGTTTCAAGATGACAACAGAAACTAGAGAAGTTTCAAAATATGCTGAAAGATGCAGGAATTGGAAAACAATATCTCTAATAAGTACGTAAGGACTTTAGTTTACCCAGATGCCCAAGAAGGCCACAAAGAACTTGACCACTGTATTTAAGTACAGGAACAAATACAAGGTCTTTTTAAGGGTCTGATGAGCTGATGAGAAGACCCAGCTGATTCTACTAGAAGCTATGAAAACTCATCTGGTATAATAATCATCCAGTGTAAGCATGGAAAGTGGTGAATAGGCCATCACCTATGTAATTCTTAGCATGAAACAGCACAGTTTTTAGAAATATTTTCAAGATGCTCTTTATATGGGCCTAGAAGCCCGAATGAGCACATGTTTTCCAGCCTCTGCGTAAGAAATGTGTCAGGCAAGAGCTGAGACAAACAGTAATCCTGGTCTACTGGGCCTTGAAATGTGTGGCTCTGAGTTCATATGTTCACCCAGCTCCTTTGGAGCTCCTGTCCTCCTCCTGCCATTGGTAGGTTTATGTTAAAAGAAGAGTTATAACTAAACTTCAAGTTCCAAAGTTTCATTCAGCATCTTGACAGAACTAAAGTGGAATTTTGTCCCACAGCATCTCTTCCCGTTTTGCTTGTTTCTTTCATTAGCTTTTTCTTGAAGCATCAGATAAGCTGGTCACCTCTAAAGAAAGGCTAAGGTGGATGGCCACTGGGCTGAGAGTGCACAAAGAATTCATACAATATTTGTCATTTCCTGCACTACTCGCCATCTGCTTTGATCTTATTACTTTAATTGAACATTTAATGTGTGAATAGCTAAGTAAACACTGTTAGCAGACAATACCTTTTTTTGCTACTGTAGTTCAAAACATCTTGGTCAGTACTTCCTGTGTTTTGGCTGCTATTTCTTCTTCCTGCTGCTTTTGATTCTGTACAATGTAGAAAGGCTTGGAGGCTACCCGTAAACTCTGTTCCTATCAAGTAGCATTTTCTAGTTTTATTAATTTCTTGCTCAGATTTACTGCAGTGATCGCACCAAATTTTCATTGACTCTGAGCGCTAACTCATTTTCTTTTCCCATGAGCACAGGACCATACAGATTCTATTTGTAAGAGTAAACCTGGAACACGATTATCATGTTAGTGGCTAAGGCATACCAACTAGTGTGCCATTGTGATTTTATTTATCTTCACTGAAAAATATGCTAAATATATATTCACTTTAAAGACAAGTATAGGCAATGCAAGCATATGTATTTTTGTAACAACTGTGCCTTTTCCAACTGTAGGATTCAGTGAAGAGGTTAAATTGGCAGATGTGCTTGTTATATCAGGGTTTTCTTAGATTTTTTTGCTCACCTTTATAATCTAGACTCTATTTTCCCTATTTTTTCTTCTTATCACTTGAGATACAAATAAGTATAACCTTTTAAAGTTGGAATTTCTTTTCAGACTCACTATTCAATCATATTTAAATATTTGTAACTCAAAGAAAACTCAATGAAACAAAAAATTCAACTGCTTGTGTGATGCCATAGTTACAGAAATAGAAATTAAATATTGCTTGATTGTAGGAAAAAAGTATATTTATAGTCCTCATGGCAAATTGTTGCAGCTTTCTTCAGGAAGCAAGAAACTAGAGGTAAAGCCGGTATTAAATAGTTCCTTTTCTGAAGTCCTTGAACATAAGAGGAAATCTGGAAATCTGTCAAAAAATAGAGGCATTGGGTGAGCTCTAATACACTCCACAATCTCCATTTTGAAGCTCATTTCAAATGCATAATGCCAGAGCTACTGAGCTTGGTGACACAATTGCTGATGATTAGGCCCAGCGATGGACAGCTGTGACTGCCTTAAAGTGTATTTTACCCTCCCTTTTGTCAGTGGTAGTGCAGAGGGAAGAGGGAGCAGCTGTTTTGAGGGGAGGGCTGCTGTACCACTGCAGTTCATGAAATGCAATTT
Organism: Certhia americana; assembly: GCA_018697195.1. Lineage (NCBI taxonomy): Eukaryota > Metazoa > Chordata > Aves > Passeriformes > Certhiidae > Certhia > Certhia americana. The sequence continues at coordinate 103,186,098 of CM031858.1, read as the reverse complement.
CATTGCAGGAATATACCCATGCATACTAAATAAGTCCTGTCCACAACATGTGACTATTCTGATCCCATGGCACTGAATTTTTGAATGTCATTGAGGGGACAAGGCTGTTATTCCTCATCAAAGGATGCATGATTTCTTTTCCAGAAAACTGAGAGTTAGCTGAAGAGCAGCTTTTGAAAATATCTTCTGAGGATATTTTTCTGATGAGCATGTACTGCAGTGTCTTTGTGTCATCTAATTAGGTATGTGCTATCTGGTTCACTTCTGCCAAAAGAAAAGTCATTTATCGGGCAGTAAAAGAGATTTGACTTACCTCACCTACTGTCAGAAAATTATTACATCAGTTCAATGCTTCTGTCCTAAAGCCACCTCATAGTCTCTACTCAGCTTTTTAATCATGGAGTTAGGTTGATGCTCAGTGTAACAATGTGAATTAATTTTAAAGGAAAGGAGATTCCACTGCTGAGGAAGTCATTCCCTGAACAGTGGGACATTTTGGGAACTCATTTTTAGTGCTGTACTTTTTTTCATTGAATTTTCATTGCGTTGCACTAGATAAGTTGTCTTGCACATGAAAATTGGTACTTGAGACTAGACTTGGTACTAGACATGAATGTGTGGTTTAAAACATATTCTGGTAATGGCTGATAGGCCACCAGTTCCTTAACCTTATATGGGTTTTGGTTTTCTTTTTAGGAAAACAGACATTTCTTTCAAAAAACCCAATGAGTAAAGGAAGGTATTGGAGCAGTAACTGAAAACAGAAGACCAATACTGTGTTCAAGTGATTGAGGTTTTTTACATCAGGAAAAGTGGATTCTTTAGTAGAAAGATGACATCAGAGCATTAGTCACTGCAATTGATACTAACCTATACAACAAGAATGTGTTTGACCGAAACCATCTTCCATTCAGATTCCCAAAGGTGTTGAATCACCTAAATATGCAGAAAGTAGGCATTTTTATTAAGACTTTTCAGAAACCACCAAATATTAAGCACAAGGAAATTAAAAGAGGAACAAGGAACAAGGAAATGCCTCTGGGTACCCTCTATATAAGTAGGGCACAGCTGCAGCCTTCTAATAGCCTTATGATGTAACTCTTTGAAGAATTGCCATGAGCTCTCCACAGTGCAAAGATATACCAGGAATGTTCAGAAGCTCTGCAGAAGTAAAACTCTAATACCATATTCACTCACAGGAGGAAAGTGTTATTTCATTATCCTTTTATTTGACATTCATTTTCTTCCATCAGTAAAAAAATTTTTCATAATGGTGACTACTAGTTCTTGCTCCTTAATAAAGCATGAATGATATTCCATTGGATTTTATAATTAAATGTGTCTTCAAACATATTCAAAAGAGGCCAGTGCTATTTAACCAAGTAGATCATAATAACCATCACCAATGACAGGAGTGCATCCCCCACTTCTCTGCTGAAATTGCAAACAATTACAGCATGAGATTTTGGGAACTTTTTTCAAAGCCCAAAAACTTACATTTTTCTGTTATTACATGTGACCTTGGTAAGGGCAAGGGTTTTTTTGGTTTTTTTTTTCACTTTTGAACTACCTAACACTTAAACAGCTGCCACCTACAAAAATGAAGTCATACAGAATAGCCCCACACAGCCCTGGCTGTTTTCTGACCATTAATGCCAGAGCTGCTTCCTACACTTGACCAAGTTTGGCTTCACAGTAGTGTGTGTTACAGCTGATAAAAACAAACAGCATTGTCCAATTTACAGCTGGATATTCTGATTCTACCATTTCACTATAATTTCAGAATGTAATGTGGTCAGATGAGCGCAAGCTAAGACACAGTTTCAACTCTTGTAGCTTAGTGACAAGACTAGTGATTTGTATTCACAAGACAAAAATTTCCACTAGTGACTGCTTTTCATTCTCTTGATCATTAGTGGACCATCTGTGACATGTGATACTTGCTGCAGGTAAAGCCAGGGACCATTTTGCCTGTCCTGTGTGGGGTGCTGGATGTCATGCAAGGTAGAGGGGACAGCAGAGGATGGCCAAGGCCATTCTAGCTGGGTAACCCTTAGCTTTTCATTAAGGGAGCTCTTGGGTTTAAACAGGCAAGTTCAACATTGAGGTGAATCTTAATTTCAAGCATAATCCCTATGTAGCTTTAAAGAGGTTGGTGAAGAAGTATTTTCAATTAATTGAGCTCACTAGGTTTTAAATGCAGAAGCTGTAATTTAAATAATTCAAGTAAATGCTGGAATGACTATCCAGGAGAAGATGAATACCAAATACTACTGTACATCCACACTGTCACCAGCTACTGTGGTTGTACCATATTCTCACAAACATATCTCAAAGGGCTCTCTCCCAAAGCTCAAGGACTCCTCTGAAAGTATTTCCAAGTGTCTAGTTCAGCCAAAATATCCATGACTTTATGCCTAAGAAAAGCAAAATGCTTGACAATAATACTAACTTAAAAGCTTTTGAAGCCCCAGCTGATGCAACTAAGAAGATATGCAAAGACGTTACAGGCCCAGTGATGTAGATATTTTGATAATTTTGGGGGATTTGTACACTTCATTCATACAGAGTTCAGGTATCAAATCCCATCAAAAAATGGACTTTATTGAAAGATAACACCAGTTCCAGTTACCTCTGATGGAAATAAAATTCAAGCAATGTATCACTGATAGTGTTTTCCTTCATTTGATGCTTATTTTATCCTGCTTTCAAGGATAAACCTTAAAAACCTTTTTCAAGGAAAAACTTTAAAAGGACAGACCACAGAAGTTCTTAATTCTTTCAATGCTGTCTATATCTGCATCAGTCGCAGATGTTCATGTATATGTACAGATTTTTCATGTACTACATACAGAGAGATTTTTGCTTAAACAAAATTTCTTAGACTTTTGATTCATTGACCTATTTTCATAGAAGAAAAAAAAACAAACAAAAAAACCCCATAATAAATATAATAAACACAGAGTAAAGAGTCCTCTCACCACAATTTTCCCAGGGCTACGCTAAGGTCCTGCCCAGAGATTCTTCATTTTTGTTTCCTTTAGCCGTGTCTGAGTCTTTGCAGAATTTTGGTAACCAACACACCAGCTTTTCACATTCTAGTATAACCCTCATCTGCTTTGTTCCTGTTGCCAGATGAACTGTAGATCAGCACTGACATTAGGAACAAATTGAGGCAATTTATTACCTGAGAGCTGCATACGGCTGAAGAGAATACCAAACATTTATGAATGTGTCCACTCTACAATAAATCCTGACATGAGGAATATAGTTTAGGGAATAATCAGTAGATATACTTTCAGTACACCAGTCTTATGAACATAAAGTACCATGCTCACAACTGTGTGTATGCCCTAATTTACATTCACTATCACAGTCAACCTGTAAGATGTCATGACAAAACACTGCATTTGTTTCTAACATTTTTTTTTTTTACTTCTGCCAGCACTCTGCAAGTAAACAACAGATCACCAAAGTAGCTCTTTTTATAATATACAGCTGCAGGGGGGCTCAGAACTTCTCTGTTTATCTACAAAGCTTTGAAATTAGTTCCACTTTTTAAGTCTTGCTCTTGTCAGTGCTTATTGACATAAAAGAATTTATTGCTAAGAAGCCAGGTGTGATGACAAACACCTGGGAACTTGATGATCTTCATAATTAAAAGTGAAGAAAATGCTGCTCACTGTAAGGCCTATCATCAGAAGAAATACCTTCTGCTAGACAAACTGACATAAGGTTGAGAGTGCTGGTCAGTCTGATGTTCCCATCTACTTAGGTTACTGTAAAGCAAAGAGTTTTTTTAAAATTGAATGTTGGATAATTTGTAATGCAATGAAGGCTTCAAGTTTCAATAGATAAGAGTCTTAGTCTGTGATGGACAGTAATTTGAACAGCTAGAAACGTAAATATTTCTGAATTTGCTCATAATTTGATCGTTACACATTAGTGGCTTCTAGTTGTTGAACTTGGAGAAATATTTAGACAATTTTCACAAATATATGAAAGATACTAATTAGGTGGAATTTTTTGGTGAAGTTAAACTGGCTGTGATCTTCATGGCCATAAAACAACCCCAAAAATAAATAATAACAAAAAACTCCAAAGAAATCAAACCAAACCCAGCAAAAAACCCCCACTAAAACCCCAACCCTACTACCACTAGATGGCATTGATTCAGCATCCAAACGTAGAAACTTACTTCAGCTTTACCACAATTAAAGCTCAACCTAGTGAAAGCTTTAATATTAAAAGCTCTCATAGTCATTGTTCATTTTCCTTAATGTGTACATTATCCATCCCATAATTCTATTATCTATCTATCTGTCTATCTATCTATCTATCCAGGAGAAGATGAATACCAAATACTACTGTACATCCACACTGTCACCAGCTACTGTGGTCGTACCACAATCTCACAAACATATCTCAAAGGGCTCTCTCCCAAAGCTCCTATCTATTTATCCATCTCTCTCACATTGACATGCATTGTCAAATTGCATCATTGCTGAGATGAAAATGTGTTAAAGATGGATGTCAGAGAAAATTTTCATTTGATGCCATTCAACCACTGCTACCACCTGCAGAGTTTGGGTTAAACCTCTGAGACTGTCAGTTTACACCACTACATTGTGCAGTGGTCTTTGTCAACAACTGAAGAATGTTGGAGTAGTGTTGTTTTGGTATCAATAACTCCAAGAGCTCCTGTTCTGGCTTGTCTTACTCTCCTCAGATTTTTACAAGCACCTACTTCATTCACTAAAGAATTACTTTTCATGGGCTTGAGGAGACTTCTTTCTCTCTCTAGACAAGAAGCCACTACTGGGGATTCAATCCTAGTCTTTCCCATCTTTCCCACTGTCACTTTGGAGGCATGTATCAGGCCTTACTACTGCCTCCTCTATGAGCTCTGATGTGAAGCAAGTTTTTTCTGTTCTTGCTCATTCTGTGCCTGTTATTTAAGAAGTGGAAGCACAGCGTCTGCTGCCTGCACCATTCCTGGCTTCAGGTTTGGTACTTGGTCAACCAAATGCACCCTGGTGTAGGGGAATGGGGATGGTGACTTTTTTCTTCAGGGGCTGGCAGCTCCCCAGAGAGAACACTTCTTGTGAAGACAGGCCTCCCTACAAGGTGATGGTGCTTATGTGACTTGCTGGACACAAATATTCCCCATATCATCTGAATTCCATATCCCTGCTCTACCCTGTAGAGGTTTCCTTCTTCTCTTAGAACTGGGACAGCATGGCCCAGCTGGGCAGCTGTCATCCTGCTATCAGGATGGCATTCATGTTCAGAAAGCTGTTTGGACTTTCACTTATGAAGACTTGAGCATGCCAAATGTCCACACACAGGTGCACAAGTCAATCTACCACCTGTGGTTATGATGATGCTGTCCTGTCAAGCCTCTATGCCTTCTCTTGTCCTTCTCTGAGTGCTGGGATATGCTTTGTCACCCTGGAGACACCAGACAGGACTGGGTCTGAATGGCCAGCCAGGGAAAATATTGATGACAAGGAGCAGCAGTGCATAGCTTAGGAGAAAGAAGAGGCACTGTCACCAGGGCAGAGGAATTTACGTGTGTGCTGCTCCACTCAGAGCTGTCAGGAGAGGGGGAAGCTGTGGGGAAAGGAAATGTGATAAGGTTTGTGTTGGCTGCTGCAGTCTTGGAAAATGAGACTAAGAGCTGGGAGGCAGGGCCTTCATGAACCTCCTGCTAAGAAAATCTTCTCTTCCACCTTCTGTAATTACCTTTCTGTAATTTAGGATCAAAATATTTAGCATTGAAGTTGCTGAAGCTCCAAAGTAATTTATAAGAGTTCAAAAATCTGAGCATTCAAATTTGCATCTATTGGACCACACAATTTGATTGTGGGCAAGTGAATAACAGAAACCTGATCAAGTTGACAAAAGCTGAACAAATTAATATCCATGGAAGAGGCACCTAATCAGTCACCTATTGTGGCTGACATGCTGGAGGGAAGGGATGCTGTCCAGAGGAACCTTGACAGACTTGAGAGGGTGGGCTTCCATGAATCTCATGAAGTTCAGCAAGGCCAAGTGCAAGGTCCTGTGCCTGGGTTTGGACAATCCCAAGCAATATATAGACTGGGCAGAGAACGAATTGAGACTTACCCTGGGGATATTTGTGGACAAAAAGGTCAATATGATTTAGCAATGTGCACTCCCAGCCTGGAAGGCCAATGGTATCCCGAGCTGCATCAAAAGGGTTGTGACCAGAAAGTCAAAAGAAGTGATTCTTCCTCTCTACTCTGCCCTCATAAGACCCCACCTGGAGTGCTGCATCAAGCTCTCCCAACATTAGAAAGACAAGAACTTACTAGAACAAGTTCAGAGGAGGGCCACTAAGTGGATCACAGGGCAAGAACACTTCTCCTATGAAGACAGGCTGAGAGAGGTGGGGCTGTTCAGTCTCCAGAAGAGAAGGCTTTAAGGAGACCTCCCTTCCCATACAGGAGGGCTGGAGAGGGGCTTTTCACAAGGGCGTGTAGTGGTAGGACAAGGGGAATGGCCTTAAGCTGAAGGAAGGTGGGTTAATATTGAAAGAAGAGAAGAAACTCTTTGAGGGTGGCAATGTACTGGAACAGATTGCTCAGAGAGGTGGTGGACTCCACATTCCTGGAATTGCTCAAGACAGGCTGGTTGGGGCTCTGAGTAGCCAGATCTAGTAGAAGGTTCCCTGCCCATGGTGGGGGCATTGTATCTATATGATCTTTAGGTCCCTTCCAACCCTAACAATGTCATGATTCTACGATACTGTGCTCTTAACTCACCATCCATGTTCTTCCCTGCACACTTCCCAGACTGTTTCTGAACAACCAACAATGTACTGAAACTTTGATAATGCTAAGGGGAAAGGAAAAAAAAAAATAGAATTAGAGGACCCAAACTGGTTTGTCTTTCTCAGACCACACTTGTTTGGGTCTAAAGAAAACTCGGGATGTAGGAGGCTGAAGGCAAAGCAGATAAACACCTGTATCCTGTAAACTGTAAGGAAATCAGAGCCTTCCTGTAATAGGAGAGATTCAGTTTCAGGTCACTTTTCTGTTTGCAAGAACTTCATCCCCCATTTCCCTGCTCAAGGCCCCAAGTTTCTGGCACCATCAGGTTTCTTTTGTGGTTTTGTGGTAGGTTGACCCTGGCTGCATGCCCAATGCCCACCAATGCCACTCTATCATTTCCCTCCTCAGCTGGACAAGGGAGAGAAAATACAATGCAAGGATAGTGGGTAGAGATAAGGACAGGGAGTCTTTTACCAATTACTATCACATGCAAAAAAGACTCTACTTGGGGAAATTAATTTAGTTTATTACTAATCAAATCAGATAGAGTAATGAGAAAAAAAACCCTAACTCTTCCCCCCACTTCCTGCCCAGGCTCAACTTCATTCTCAGTTTTCTCTCCCTTCTCCCCTCCAGCAGTGCATCACATGTTGTCTCTGCTGCACCTTCACCCTTAGGACGAGGACTCCTCAGTCTCCCCCTGCTTCAGCATGGGTCCCTCCCATGGGATACAGTACTCTACAGCTTCAACAATGTGGGTCCTTCCCATGGGATGCAGTCCTTCCAGCACAGATGGCTCTGGTGTGGGTCCCCTCCCCCAGCATCCTATCAGCAAACCTGCTCCAGTGTGGGCTCCCCTTTTCATGTGCCCAGAGGTCCTGCAAGGACTCAGCTCCAGTGTGGGCTTCCCATGTAATGACAGCCTCCTTCAGGTCTCACCTGCTCCAGAGTGGGATCTATAGGCTGTGGCTGGATCTCCGCTTCCCTGTGGACCTCCATGGTCTGCAGGGGCACAGCTGCTTCACCATGGTCTGCACCTCAGGCTGCAGGGGACTCCTTGCTCTCATAGTCATTGTTCTTCATTTTCCTTAATGTATATATTATCCATCCCATAATTCTATTTTCTTTCTATCTATCTATCTATCTATCTATCTATCTATCTATCTATCTATCT
>CM031858.1:103093195-103174797 GCA_018697195.1 Certhia americana | reverse complement strand
AGACAGACTGACTTGGCCATGAAGGGCACAGAGGCTGCAGAAACATGAAAAGGAGTGTTTTAATAAAAGATGCAGATTACAACATGGACATAGCAAGTCTGTATACAAATATATATGTATATATTTGATCTAAAATACACCATGTTAAAAGACCTCGTATAAATCTTTCTTAAGTATTAATTTTGTAAAAAATTCAGCTTTCTCGTCTGTGGAATGCTTGTCTTAGCCTCTGCAATGCTTTTCCTGCAATTTTTGCAAGGGCTGGCCCCTCCAGAACTTTGCGGCATTCTTGAGAATATTTCAGATAACCTAAAAATATATTACATAAGGTACAAACATGTCCACCATACTGTTATGTTCTACTACAAATTATTGTTGCCTATCCTTCAAATAAATCACTTCTGTAAACCAAGTACAAACCACCATTATACATGATAATTCAAGAAACTCCTTTTCATTCTGAAATAATTGCTACTAACAGGCCTCCTTAGTGTAGTTATTTACCATAACATCTCTGTCTACTTGCACTTTGCAACAGATTACATTTATGATGTAGCAACAAATCACAAGGGTTTTATTTTCCTTTTGCTGTGTAGACAGATACCAGGATGGCTATAAAACATTACATAGCTCTCTTCTGAAAAAGGAGGACAGAGACTTTTCTATATTAACATGCATTCATGTCATGGGATTCTGCACTAGTATTGTACTTGTCATGACAGGTGACATAGTAAAAAGAAATTGTGAAATTTCTTGAAGACCTCCATATAAAAGACTGGTGCATATTACAGAAGCATATCATTTTTTTTTCTGTAAGCTAATAGCTGGGAGACATGTATTTAAAGTGTCATGTCATATTCACAGAGTCTGAATTTTTCATTTTTGTGACAATTTGATTTCCTTACTTACTAGTTTTGATGGAAAAAATAATTTTCTCAAATTAAACTCTCCACTTTTACGATTTTCAGCTTCAGGTTCATACTTAAATTCATTTTGTATAAGGAATCCAATTTTACTGAATTCAAAAGTCAAAAAAATCTAAAAAATTCTGTACATTCATAAAAATATCATACTTTTAGATACAATTTTTTTATTCTCCTTGAGGACTCAGAGAAATTGCTGGCATATTTGAGAAAGCTGTGAATTTCTCTCTCTCTCATTTTTCTTTTTTTTAATAGGATAAAACAAACTTGTAGAACAATGAAATGAGGGCTTTTGAATATGTGTAATACACACTACAAGTCATTAATTTGAAAAGGGCCTGCCGCTGACAGAGAGCTGTTACTTTGCTATCTGTAATAATTTTCCTCATTGTTCTGACAAACTTAATCTGCTCACATCTGATATGGGAGCAATATCAGAAAAGATAGGTATCAAGAAACACAGAAAATAAAAGAAAATTATATGCAAACATTCAATTTAGCTGTCTGTCATCTGTCTGATAGCAGTTAATTTACTGTCTATGTGTTACAGAGCAGATAGCAACACATCCTGTGCAGTCTGATGCATTTTCGGGGCAGAATCCAAGAGTGTGTCATCACTAGAGAATGTGCCCTTTCCAGAACTGCCAATAAAATAAGACATACACACAGAAACCATCTGAACATGTAAACAAACATGGTAATGTTTTTTCAGGGAATTGAGGGAGGATTCTGGCTGATTATGGCATTGTTTGTTGGTAGTGCTATGTTGAAGTCATGGGTGGAAGCACTTGTGGACCACAGCTTCCGAGAAATATGTTCTTTTTCTTCTTAGGCAAAATTTCCTTGTATCTGTGTATCTGGATAAAAACAAAGTATGTGAACTTAGTTATAATTAGTTCAAATATCACTGCTGACTATAAAGAAAGGCTCGTTTCTCTGGCTTCTTACCTGAGATGAAAAAAGTGACTGTATGTGAATGAAAAGAGTATTGTTAGCTTGATCCTTTTTACCTGGAAGATTTTACAGATATTATTTACTGGAAAATAATTTTTTTAAATGCAAACTTTATGAACATTTTTTAGGTAAAATTTGAGAACATCTACAGAGCTATTTACAATACTGCCTCCTACTTTATCTTCAGTGATGAAGCTATTTGCATGCACAGCTGCTTGTGCCCCTACTTTGGTCCTGCGAACCTTACCAGTACTGGATCTTACAAAGTACAGTGCTAGTATCTACTCTCAGTGCTTTGTTGTCATTACATGTCTTGCACACCCAGAGTACCAGAATGGTAGAAATTTTTCTACATTGCCTTTCTGCCATGGATAACAGCACCTAAGTCTCAGTTTGAGCCCACAGAGAGCTTGCAAACAGGATTAGGTAAAACAACTTTGCTTGAAGGGGATGCCTTTGAAATACAAATATCCTGTCAGTACTCTTTTCATCTCTCAGCTCTCTTCTTTCAGCTCCTTATTCTGCCCTCTTCTTTCCACCCCAACATGAAAATCCTAACCAAAAATTGTTGCTTCATGAAAATTAGCCTGGTAATGAGAACCCCCTCAAGAGGTGATCCAGACTGTTCTTGGTGATTTGACAATTTGTGTGCACAGAAGGCAAACATTCAAATCCCAACTCCCTTTTACCATTTCCTCAATAAATCACTGGCACATGCAATATCTTGCCTCCTCCTTATTTTTGCATGCAACATTTTACAATCACATGCACAGTGACCTAGTAAAAAAATATTTTCCATAAGACCCTCCTCCACGCACTGGAGTATGAAATTCCTGCTGCTCATCCACATCTCTGCTGCATGTCAGAAGACATATGGCACTCATGTTGTTTTTTGCTTGGGTAGTCTTTTCCAAAATTGCTTACTTATCTTTGCTGTGCAAGATGTTTCTTATTTCTTATAAGTGTGAAGGGAATTCATTACTTCCAATTTCCTAGATTTAAATCAATATTGCATTTTGCAAGGGTTTTGGCAGATTTTATCATCTTGGCCTGCTAAAAAGGAAAGATGACTTAAATAATTCTCTCCTTTCCCTTTTTTTCTTTATCTGCTTTTCTATTATTAGATTTTTGTTACTGGATTTCCTGCTTTTATGGATTTTTTTCTAACCCTTCCCACATCACCTCCTCCAAAAGTAGGAAAAGGCCCTATTTCACTAAGTTTCACTAAGTCCTGTAAGTCTCACTGGCTTTTTCACCACTTCGTCCTGGTTAGCTAGTTCACATCCCAGCTCCAATGTCTTCTTTCAGTTTATTTTGCTGTCTTCTTTTCAGACCAACCATAGCATTTTAATCAAAAATCTTCCCTTCCTATTTGCCTGCAGTGGTATAGCTCTTTTGTCAAATTACATTACTAGTTTTGGTCTTGGTTTTGAGCTCTCTTTCAAAGCTCACCTTCACTCTGACTTGTGAATCACTTTTCTCCTCCTCCTCAATGAGGAACCCTGTTTTTCACAAAGAATTCAATTCCTGTTAAGCAAGGAAAAGAAGCTATGGATATCATGGTGGTCCTTATGAGTAATAATGAAGGAAGGTTATACCCTTTCACATACACAGAGAAACTACAGGGTCAAACACAGTGGAAAATTATGAAATTTGCTACTCCAGAAAAAATACAGTGAAGGCAGAGAAAAAGGTAGGGTGGAATTTGCCCAAGGTTTGAGTGTGCAGGCAGTAGCATGAATGCATTTTTGCATATGGCTGTATCTGTATGTATCTCTAGCTCTTCCCCTACTGACATACAAGGTATCCTTTTTCTCCATGTGTCTGAGTTTACAGGGAAATTTGAATTTTTACTTCTACAAACCACAAAGGCAAGAGTAGTGAAGGCATAAAGGTTTTTCAACCCTGAAGCACTAACTACCAATCTAATTAAAACAAAGTTCTAAGGCAGGCAATAAACATGCTGTAGTTTTGTTGTAGCAGCATTTGAAATACAATGCAGGATTAAGGTTCTGAGGAAAAGAAAAATACTTCTAAGGTTTCTTTGCATTTTTTGCAGAAACTGAACTTGGGGCAAAAGAAAGAGATCCTTCTGGTTTAACCTTTAAAATGTTGAATATTCAACCAATTAAGAAAAGAAGTCACAGTGAGGAGATACATGAGCGCTTAAGAAGTGATGGCTCTGAATTGTCATACTATGTTGAATATTAATCATACTGACAAATAATGCACGAATGTTCATGCATATAGGTACGTAAGTGTGCATGTTCACAGATTAATGCCGTTAGTCTTGGCCTTGACTGGTTGGTGGCTTATTGAAATGAATACTGCTTTTTTTATAACCAAAATTTCAAACATGGGACCCAAAGGAGGTACTGAACCACAGTCTGTGGGAAAAATTAGTTCTGCTGTTTTGCAGGTTTTCCTTTGGTTTTGTTGAACCCAGTTTAGTTCATGTTGCTGTTATGAGGAAATGATTGTTTATATCTCTCATCTTGTGTGTATTGGAAAATTGGCAGCACTACCTTGTAATTCATCACTTATTGTGAGTCAGGGGACAATGCAATTTCAACTTCAGGGCAAAGGATTATACAGAGTCATAAAAGTAAAATATCACATCCCTCTGAGCTGAATCAACCTAATAACAGAGGTCTTACACAAACTTTACAATAATACGCAGCAGAATTAGTGGGTTCTCAGAGCCATTAAGTTGTAGAAAAAACTTTTTTCTTTTATCTGTTTAGATTTTATTCAGCCAGCTGATGAGTCATGATCAGAAACATCCCCTGTGAAAATGAGGCTTTCTGAGAGAGCAGTGCTTGATGATGGGAAATGGAACTAACTTAGCTGGTTTTTACTTTAAATTGATGTGCATTTACATTCAACTCCACACAGTGACAAAGCCAAGAAAAGTGTGCAGCAATGACAGTGCTCTTTAAAATTCACAAAGCAATTACATAGTACTTGTATTATCTGCAAACTGTACCATGGTAAAGCAGTCAAGATTTCACCCTGTCTATGTCATTACCCTACTCAATAGCAAGGGTTTGGTACTTTGCAAAGCCCAGTTACCAGTTTGTCAATGCATTACCCATCACATAATTTTCATAAACTTGAAAATATTTCCCTAAGAGAAGTAAATATTAAGACACACCAAGCAGTCTATCTTGAACCTTGTATTTTCTACCTCGGTGTGGGTGACCAGCTGATTTGGGAAGCATAGAACTTACTACTCCCTCATCTGAATGGCATATTAATTTTGTAAACTACTTGATTATGTGCCTTAAGCTAATTATAGTCTACTGAAATAGATGTCACTTAATAAATGTGAATTCTATTCAATTTACTGTTCAATTATGAATGAATATAAAATATTCAATTTTGATTGTCAGTCATTTAAAGGAAAGAACAATATCCATCTTTCTACAATATTAATGTTGCAAATCATTAGTAGGTGCTACCAAATACCAACAGTTCAAATGAATGAAGATTCTGAGATATGAAAAGTTACCATTCAAGCTAATAGCAGTTATGACTCAGGAAATGTGTATTACAGGCAAACTATGTTTTCTTTTTAACAATACATATGACAATAGAAACAATATTATTACTTAGCTCTGACAAATCTATTGAGAATCTCATGTCTGGAAAAGAAATTACGCAACCCCTCTTCATGTTTCCTTTGGGTGAAGGAAAAAAGTTCAATTCTCTTCTAACTATTTTTTTCTCTCACTTTCTGCCCTAAGTAGAAATAGAAACTACAAGACTTGGTTTTTTTCTGCTAACATGGTCTACCATTTCTTACTTCACATGTTGGTAGGGTGAGTAGAAGAAATCAAACATCCTCTCCACCAGCATGCAAAGCAAGCTTATTTCTTTCTTGTTCACTGTTCCTGCCAAACTGATTGCAAAGGATAGAAATATATGTAAAAAAAAAAAATCCCTTAACTTTCGTCCTGTAACATTTTTCAGCAGATCTAGTCACATACATGTAACAAAGATGTTACTTAAATTATTTTTAAAATTAATTATTATCCTTTTTATTTACTCTTGAAACCACTGTTCTTCTTAGTAGAGTTTTGGAGATTCTGGTGGAAGATTTTATCTCTTTCACCCATACCTGACACTCATAGGAATGTTTAATAAAGTAAGGGACAAAGGAGTACCCTGGCTCCCTTCTGTTCTCTGTGTTGCTCTTGTCAGTGATTTCTGAGCCTCTGTTAAGAAACAGCTGAACTTATCTAAACCTGCAACTACTAGCAAGGTTTTAGCAACCTCTTTCTTGGAATTAGCCATTAAACTGAGGAAGATGTTGGCCACTGGGGAGAAATAACAACCTCTGTGTACATACACCTAGGTGCCCCTGTGCATAATAAAGAATTTGGCATAAAAATCCCCTTCACACATTTCCTCTATCTCTCAAGTGCAAGCAAAGCTATCTCTGAGACAGAAAGTCTCTAGGCTGCATTAATATGTTTAAGTCACCCTGTCACTAATGGAAAAGAAACAGCCAAGAAAAGGCCTCTTCTGTTTTGTCACAAAAGCACAAGGCACCGAGTATGCTGGTGGAAATTACCATAACTGCATATTACTGAGCCAAAAATAACAGAAACTCTCCATTTTACATCTCATCTGACTTTAATATAAGCAGCTCAGGTTTCTGTAGGGATTGTACTTTGTTTAGTCTCTGATAGAACGCTTATAGTTAAGTAAATAGTAACCAGAGGATGTCAATCAGTTTTGCCATAAAATAGTGCATGGCAAGCTAAATCAGGAAATTCTTTGCTGCTCACTGAAAACTCTGGCCTACTTTTTGTGATTTCTTTTATTAATAAAGTGGTGATTGAATAAATCTTATGTAAAATTAACTGTAACATCATGAAAGATCCTTAATAAAAGCAAGAAGAAAAAGAAGTACCATACTAAAGGTCATAAGATTTCCAAATATAGGTACTTACACGTGGGAATTGAGTGTCTGTTAACGTGCTCCTCTGAGACCATAAGCCCATGCACACATGCTCTTCTGTAAAGAGCACCAAAAGGACATTTTACAGCACAAACTCCTATTAGTCTGAGATAAAAAAACAAAGCTATTTTATAAGGCTTGCTTGTGCTGTCCAATATGAATTACACCCTAATGTTTCTTTCACAAGGTTCAGAGAGTTTCTCACCCTCTTCTGCTTCCCTCCTTGATTCCAGTGCTTGCTGGAGGCCTTTGACACAGAGAACTATCACAGCAACTGATACCAAGGGGCTGAGAGCAGCACAGGTTGGCAGGAGGGCAGGTAGGGAAGGCAGTAAAGTTTTACCTAAGGCATGAAACGTGTGGGCCATTAACTATGCTAGCAGCAAGGAAAGAGTTGATTGTAGGAAGGAGGAGGGTTTAGAACTGGACTGGTTTTAACCTTACATCATTAATGACAAAACATTTGACCCATAGACACTTCTTTGGTTGCTCTTCTGCTTGTTTCTATGAGGTTTACATTAGTTATGTCTACACATAAAATACCTTTGCAAGTATGTTACTTCAGCTCACTGGCTTGTGGGTTAGACTATCAAAATCTTAAATTCTCGCTCAGCTTAGTGCATTCAAGGAAGTCCCTACAAACGCTCCTGGCAAAACCCATGGTGTTTCTAGTGCAAGCAGAGTCAGTATTAGAAGAGCTTGTTACAAGGTCTGAAGGAAGCCTGACCCCACTGGTCCTGCAGACATGGATAATTCATTGAGGAGGGAGCACATGTCACATCAGCCAAGGCCAAGAGGAGGAGGAAGGTAAGAGGTTAGATTTTATTTGGCCAACGTGAACTGATTCCCTAATAAGAGAGCTGAGTTAGCCAGCTGCTCACAGATGAGAATAAACCTGAGCCTCTGCCTCTCTGGGACCCAAAGTACCCCTGACACACTGTTATTTCTCACAGCTCATATTTACAGGGCCTGTGTAGCCACATTTTACAGGATGGAAGAATGAGAAGCACAGCCACAAGCAAGCAATAATTTTTGACAGACATGGATTTTGAGCTCTGATAATAAATGACATAGCTCTTATTAGGACAGTCTCCTGGAAGGTGGTGAGGCATTCAGAATTCTTTCTGCAGCCTGTGCAGAACATGGGATATACTAATTTTATTAAACAGATCCAAGAACTCCTCAGTAGAATGAAGTGCCTCTATATTCTACTTTCTGAAGTTCAGGGGACCAAGAAAAACAAAAGGCAAATTCTTTCTTAAAAGTGTCAGGATGCAGGTGTCTTTAGGTCTCTCGTGGAAGCTGTCCCAGAACCGTGTTGCTTTCCTCACCCCCAGTCTGAAATCTGAGTAACCCTCTCTGCAAAATCTTTGTTGAATCTAAACCAATACCACTAACTTCTGCAAAGTTTATACTTGGTAGAATAAATAGGCTGTGATACAAGTAGCTGAATGCCATTTCTTAAACATTCTTTTGCTTGAGCATGTCTGTTTTATAATGATCTTTGAATAATCTAAGAATAATGATCTTTGTCTTTCAATATAACATTCAAACATGTTAAACATTGCTCAAGTTACAAATTAGGTAAAGTGGGTTCAGCAGGACTCAGGGGGCCAAGGTTGCTGCATATAACTTCTGAAATTAAATCAGGAAGGAAATCTGCAGTTTCACCCTGAGAGAGAGCAGGACTGTCTCATGTTGTGTCTGTGTCTTGGAAACAAGAGTTGTGATGTTACAGAACTGTGTTGAAAAGAAATTAAACCTTACATATAGGCCATTCTCCGTAAGAGAGCAAGGCTATGCATCATCAAAGAGCTTGCTGTTAAATGTAGAGTCTGAAACTTCTGAGCTAAAGAACTGCTTGCTGTTGAAACTATTTTACATGAAATGTCCATGTACTTTCATATAATTAAAATTATGAATTGCAAGATGGATCATATTTTGGTAATGAGTAAATAAGCTTGGTGGAAATATTATAATTTAAAAGGATATGTAAAATATTGTCCCAGTATTTCCTAGCAAACCAATATACATAACTTTCTTGCAATTATGAGGCAACAATACAAATGCTGTTAAGTTTTATAGGCTATAAATGTTAGTTTTAGCTTTCATTTCACAATCTGTTCTTCAGAGGTCTTTGCAACATAACAGTGTTTTATCCTGAATACTGGGTAAAATTTCCACTATTAGCAAAAGCTAGTAAATTCTTTGTAGGACTATTCTGCAATTATTTTTCAAGTTTTTAATTTCAAAAATCAGTTTCTACAAGTAAAGGCTGTTTTTTTACTTTGGTGAGTGAAAGATTGAAATAATGAAGTGACATGATTTATCAAGACTGCCTTAGTATCGCCCCTTCATCATCTTTACCATTGCTCAATTGTATTTGCCAAAAATCTGCAGTCAGAAGATTGTGCCAAAGACTTCTGGAGCCTACTGTGATTGTGGAGACTATTTTGAACTACTACATTAGCAAGTGGCTTCAGCAGTTGTCACCTCCTTGGAAACACTAGACTGCAAAAACAGCTGGATCTTTTGTGTTGTTCCAGCTCCGCCTTATCCAGGATTTCCTTCCACAACAGACTCAAGTCAGTTATTTGCCTCATGGGATTTTTAGCCAAAAAAAAAAACAAAAAAAAACACCAAAACAGGACTCTACAAGGCCTTCTGATGATAACATGATCAAGAAACTTCCCCTGGTAGTATCCAATAATTTGTCTTTCCATTTTCTCAGATGAAGGGAATCTATCCTTAGCTGTGGATAAAAATGTGTGTACTTCTATGATTCTCACATAGGGTCTAAGCACAGAAAGCCCTGACAAAGCTGCCTGAGGGGAATTTATTTGACGTCAATTCCTGTTGTGTAGCCATGCTTTTGGTTTCAGAAATCTTGCCCCCTTGTTATGAGTCTTACCTGCTTTCATATGACTATGCAAATACATAAAATCTGAAGAAATACTGAGCTGAATGAGAGCAAAGAGCCGTCTAGAGTGTACAGCTGGGAAAAAGTAGAAAGGCAAGGCACACATAGCAAGGCCCGTGTACTTGCAGCTTCCTGAGAGCCAGCAGCACTCTCAAGATTTCAAAGGCACAGTCTACATTGAGAAGGTGCATTTAACCTCTTTTTAAACACCTGGGATCTAGCAGAAGTTCTGATTCAAGTTGTTCATTAACTGACTGCATAATAAACTCTTGAGACTCATGAGATTGTGTCAAAGAACAGGGGATGAGCAGTTAAGTTAGTAATGTTATTTAACAACAATTTTTTGAAGAAACAATATTTGTGTCATCATTGCTGCTACAGAATAAAGACGGTATATTGTTCTATCTTTACCTGTACTTTCCGCTAACAAAGGTAGGGATTATCACCCTGGCATCACAGAGGCAAACTATTCACTGAGCCTTCACACTTATTTTTTTCAACAGAATATAGAGGATCCTTATGTGAAAAGAAATCTAGGGACACTTCACATTTGCTTTTGCAAATAGATTAGCAATAATAATTTTCATGGTCTTTCAGAATGTTAGTTCTTGCCAGTGCATGGCTAATGATTGTGTTATAATTAATGTTCTTTCCCATGACATCACATTAAACTTAAATATTTAATTATGGAGATGTTTAATATGCCATTAATTATTATACAGTGTTTTATTTGATAATATTATTTTTAATTACTCTTTATTCTGCATTCCTTCTTTAAATATAATTATACTCATTAGCAGTGGAAAATAAGTCTTTCCCTTTGTGAAGAACAGCTGTCTTGTATTTTCACCTCTTCTGCACTGATGTTTAAAAATTGGAGATCAGTCCATACAATAAATAGTACAACGCTGTTAGCATGCTAAGAACAGAAACTATTCATTAAAGCCTATCCTGTCTGTCTACTTAAGTGCTGAATAACAACAATTTTATCCTCATGTAGACGTTTAAAAAGCAACAGTACCATAGTTCAGAGGTGCACCTTAAGAAATAAAGGTGTTTTCAGCAGGGAAAATTAAATATTGTCAACTGCACATGTAAGTTGTTAGGTAAGAACGGGCATTTAGTAACAGTGACCAGATGATATCTCAGCTACTAATGTATTTTCACCACATCATTATAGTCTAAAATAATGCACACTAATCTTTAATAATTAATGATAATCAGCTTGAATTTTTAAAGATATGTACATATATACATACACACATACATAAATAATACAAAGATTACTGTAAGAGCCTAGCACTGCAAACTGTCCATAGCTTTTCTAAAAAGGTAATATAAAAATGCCATGAAGGCAAGTATCAAGGTCATTTCACCTTTTTGAAGACATAATCTAAACAGCTCAACAGAATTTTTGGAAATCATCTTAGAACATCCAAATGCTTTGTTATATTAGCAAGTATTTTGGTTAATAGATGGAGTTAAAAAATTCAGTTAATACTTGCCATTGATAGAATTTATATTATAAATATAATGTTTATCTGTGAGTAAAAGTTATTATGCATTAATTCTTCAGTAAACCCTTACTTTTCAAATATTTCTTTTCAGATAGTGCAAGGGACTTATAAATCAGCCAACACACATGAGCACACAGATACACATATATAAACTCATATACATACACAAATCATTACTGCATCTTCACTGCTTTGGCACTCCAGGGGATTGTTGTCATGCAGATCTGAGTGAAACACAGTGACAGAATGAGCAAAGACAGCTTAAGTTAATCACTTAATTTATTGATTAGCTATCGAACATCCTTGTAATAAGGATGAGAAAATGAGTAATTAATGCATCAGAAAAACAATCTCCTGCTTTGCTTCTTTCCATGGCACTATAAACACCTCTATTTTCTGCAGAAAAAAAATGGTTCTTGTAAGAGTCTTGTTGTTAGAGCCATCAAATCTAAGCTCTTATGAATAGATTTATGCATATTCATATTACTTCATATATGTTAACTCTAAAATTCACACTCTAATTCAGAGTATCAATGCACATTAATTAAAAAATTAGTATAAACATTTCCATTAGCATCACCTCCTGCAGAGCATATTTGTCCCATCCAACAGGAAACCTAACTTTCAGTCACATCACGGTTAAATTTTATGTTACATTGCTAAAACATAGTGGCCCTGTGCTTTGTTATGCAATCCTTCTAATATTGTTTGAATACCATTGATGGTTTGAATACCATTCAAAATGTGTGTGCTTTCAGTACTATGAGTGAACATATAATCCACTGAATTTTTACCTGTTATTAATGATAATTGTCCACAAGGTATCAACAAGTACTAAGGATTCCCACCTCTCTTGTTACTTGCTTGGCTACTTACAAGACAGATAACCATCTCTTACAGCTCAACTACTCAGGAATTTTTAACCTCGTTGCTTGAGGAGCTCCTTAGGAAGGTAATGATCAATTGGTGGGTAGCAATCAGAGGCACCTGTCTGTCACACAGAGCAGCTAATGGCTCTCTCTTGACTGTAGCCTCCTAAGCTGTGAACTGCATTTCCTTCACAGCTCTTGTAATAGAAGCTTTATTGGGTTTTTTCCTGTCTGTTGTTCTTTAGAAATGGTATTTAGTGCCCCCTCCACCAGGGCTCCAAAACCACAGTACTCCTAGCTTGCTTCCCCTCCCCCTCTCTTCTGCCCATGAGGGGCCAGAGAGGAGAACTGAAGGCACAGTTGACCAATTGAGATAAGAAAAATTTACTGGAAACAGCAAGGAGATAAGAAAAGGAACACTAACAGCAACAATATTAATAACAAAAGCATACAAAAGACAGTGTGGAGCTCAACCCACCCACAGCCATCCCACCCAGACTGCTCCCTCTGATTGGGACCAGCACGACCTCGCTGCTCCATCCACCAGGCTTGCTCCACGGTAAAGGAATGCTCTGACAATTACATGAAATGGCCTTGATTAATATTTGGGTCTTGGCCACACCCACACTGTTACAGGCTCCTCCCCCTCACAGGTACTGCACAAAATTAACCCTGTCCTTGGTTAAAAACTTTGGAAATGACTAAGCTCAGTTGGGAAGTATCAGATTTAAAAGCACATATTATGCTAAAAAAATACTACCCTTCTTACCTGCATATATTCTGTGAATTTAAAAGGGAAATTAAGCCTACATTTAATTGACTGTTTCTTGATTGTTAAACTTGCACATTATGTTTTAATTTCTGGTGATCATCATTTATAATTTAGCGTGCCTTGCTCCTGCGTCAGCAACACAGATTTACTAATGCCTGCGTTATACAACTTGTACCACATTTAATTAGGAAATTCTATCTGATTGTTAGCACAGTGCATTATGTAAAGAGCACAGCACATTAAACTATTGAGTTCCTGTTCGACAACCCACCTAGAAATGTTCCATCCAATGTTACAAAATTTATGACTGCAATAAGTGACTAGAAAGAATCATTAAAAGGCTGTAGATTTCAAAGCTGTGAATGCACTCACACTGCAAGGTATGAAATATATGTCCTGGAAGTTCTGAAACAAATGTACATTTCCTCTAAAATCATTATAGTACTTTTCTTTCATAGTGGTTGCAACTGTAAAAGGTCTATTAATCTCCAAGAAAGGATGGAGGAGAGGGGAATCCTGGTCAATGTCTGATGAAAGGAAGATTTAGTGCAGCATGAGAAAAGAAAACATATTCTTTGTACAAGCTAAATAGATTATTTCAATACTCTTCTAAAGCAAGAATATGTACTTTTTAGGTAGGTCCAGACATGCGAACCTATAATTATACTTAATTGTATATCTTATTGCACATAAGTGATAAAGTTTCCAGATAGTGAATATTGTGGTCTTGACCCACTAAAGATTAATCATGTAATATATGCCTGGGCTGTGAGTTAAAAGTCTTTATATTCAGTGTCATTTATTTTAATGAGGCATTGGTGAGTTAAAATCAAGGTAAACCTGCTAATAGGATTGTTAAGGCAAATGAAGTTATCCTTGACTTCAAGCAAACTACGTTCATAATGAGCTGGCTGACTTATATTCTACATCTGAAATTTGATATTAAATTGGACTCATGTGCACATTTTGTCAGTATCTCTCAAGGGTTCCTGTACATGTTAAAATTATTACAATTATTTGGGGACATATATAAACTTGCCCTGATGTAGAAGAATGAATAAAACACTAGAGGCAAAGCATGTTTAAAGAGTCCCCCAATTGTAAATGGCTGTTGTATTGTAACACATTTTTCTTTTTAAAAATGGTCAAAACGTAACGATATTTTTCTATATTTTATCCAAAAAGATTTTTTTTTCCTTCTATCATGAAAACTGCTATTGATATACACAGCTGTGTTTCCACTTTTACATGAGTATTCTGCTATGCCTTTTTATTCTTTTTTTTTTTTATCTTTTTAAAAACCCTGTGTTACTGCAGTTATGTGAGAAAAGGAGTATTTTTGGGGGGTTGGGGTTTTTTTTTTAAAGTTATGATTCATTTCTTACTACGTGATGGAAAGTCTTGGAAGCACTTATTTCCATTCCAAAATCAAGGGAGACAAGAAAAAGAATCTTTGTTTCTTTGGGACCATGCTATGGAGGTAGCAGCATGGCCTCCTGTGCAGCAATGTCTACGCTTGAGCAAGGGCAGAGGAAGGAGACAGACTAAGTGGGAACAGTGGAGAAAAAGAGAAAAGGTATAAAGATTAAGAATTAGGCAAGATGCAAGACTTAGGAGTCAATAAACGAAGGTGATGCTCGAAATGTTGTGCTTTCTTTTTCATGACTAGAAGGGAAACCATCAAGTGAATAGATATGTTCATAGCTAGCAAGGAGTAACTGACATGCACTTGAGCACATCCAAGGCAGAACACATCTTTCCTGGAAGCCTAAACAGACTTAGCCTGAGATACTGGAGCTATTAAAAGTATCGCTGTACAAGCTGACAGCTGGGTAACAGCTTTATAGTCAGACTGGCAGAGCTGGCTCAGGGCTCCAGAGAAAATGTGGAAAGCTATAAAGGCAAAATTCACATCCTGACAAAATGCAAGGGAAAATCCAGTATTTCTGACAATTTTTACCAAAGTAAATCGATTCCTTTGAAAAAAACCTTTCCTTTTAAGTAAGGCTGGACAGCAGGAGGGAAACAGCATTGTGGATTCTAAAACACACACATCGTTTTGGATACCTGCACCCTGCATTACTACAGGGCTGGTTCTAAAACAAGTCACATCCTTCCTTTTTTGGGAAAAGCCCCATACAAACTAAATCTACACAGTGAGTTTCCTACCCTGAGGGATAGGCTCAAGTTCCCCAACACACACCAAGCAATAATGAGTAATTACTCCTTTCTTGGGAGTTTAAGATGAGAGCTCTTTCAGTAAAAGTAACGAGCCTTTCCTGCAATGTAAGTGTTCACGGGACATAATAAAGTTCATTTACTTTCAAAGTTTAAAGTGTTGCATTTTAATTTAAACAGATTTCCTCTCAGTTATGCTAACCTATTTCAAGTCAGATAGTGCTTTTTAAGAATAATCAAATTTGTGCTCCTCTTCATGAGGATTTACATATTTATGTTGAAAAATATAAAATCATTTGATGAACTTATGTTATTTACTCACATTTATTTAAGTCAGTACAACATTGTGGCTAATAAAAGAGCAAGGAGAAGAAGAAACCTTTTGAAGCAGTTAGGAGTAAACATTGATAAACATGTCATAGCTAATTGCTAAAATTTACTATGTAATTGAGAATTTTTACATTCCACAATAGGTCAAACAAACAGGACATCCCAAATTCGCAGGAATGCCTAGTGGCCTAGCAGGTTGTATGGGCAGATCTTCAGAAACATCTCACAATCACAACAAACTGTGTGTGTTCCTTCAAATTGCTGACCATCAAATAGCCTCAAAGTCAGTTGAGATTTATAACAAATACCTTTCCAAACCAAGAAAAAACCCTCTCTATCCATTGTTAACAGGATGAAAGCTGGGTAAGCTAACCAGGCTCCTTCAAGGGAAGAACCGTAATTTAGACTCAAAGGTGAAATCAAGCTGTGGTCAAGCTTAGTGAAGTGTGACTGGGCAGTCCTGAATAGAGGACAAAAGCATTTCATGCTACATCCTAGTTGTAGCTTACTTTTAAATTGGCATTTCTTCATCTGGTTTTGCCCTGTTGCTTTTTATAGTACAAACTGCAAGAAAAAAATAGACAGTAGCCTTTTGTTTCAATATAACCAATTTTCTGCTTATATGCCAGGAAGGATTTTATATTTTGTGTATTCTTGAGACTGTATTTTCAAGACTTTGAATGTTTTGATTTGTGAAATTTAAGGGTTAAGAACTGGCTGGATGGTTGGGCCCAGAGAATGGTGGTGAACAGTGCTTCATCCAGATGGGGACTGGTCACCAGTGGTGTCCCCCAGGGTCTGTGCTGGGGCCTGTTCTGCTCAATATTTTTCTTGATGATATGGATGAGGCTAATGAGGCTTTCATTACTAAATTTGCAGATGACAGTAAGCTGAGAGTGTGTGCTGATCTGTTGGAAGGTAGTTTTAGAAGAGGGCTCTGCAGAGAGACCTGGAATGGCTGGATGGATGGGCAGAGTCCAACAGGATGAGGTCTAATAAGTTCAAGTGCCAAGTCCTGCATTTTGGCCACAACAACCCCCTGCAGAGTTACAGGCTGGGGTTGGTGTGGCTGGAAAGTGCCCAGGCAGAAAGGGACCAGGGGTGCTGGTGACAGACAGCTGAACATGAGCCAGCTCTGTGCCCTGGTGGGCAAGGAGGCCAATGTCATCCTGGCCTGGATCAGGAATGGTGTGGCCAGCAGGAGCAGGGAGGTCATTCTGCCCCTGTACTGGGCACTGGTGAGGCCACACCTTGAGTGCTGTGTCCAGTTCTGGCCCCTCAGTTTGGGAAGGACATTGAGACACTGGAGCACATCCAGAGGAGGCAACGAGGCTGGTGAGGGGCTGGGAACACAAACCCTGTGAGGAATGGCTGAGGGAGCTGGGGGTGTTTAGCCTGGAGAAAAGGAGACTCAGAGGAACCTAATCACTCTCTACAACTTCCTGAAAGGTGGGTGTGGTCAGGTGGGTGTTGGTCACTTTCTCCAGGTAGCAATTGACAGAACAAGAGGACAGTCTCAAGCTGCACCAAGAGAAATAATTTTGGTATTAGGAGAAAGTTTTTCGCAGAAAGAGTGATAAAGTACTGGAATTGTCTGCCTGGGGAGGTGGTGGAGTCACCATCCCTGCCTGAGTTTAAAAAAAAACTGGATGTGGCATTTGGTGCCATGGTCTAGTTGAGGTGTTAGGGCATGGGTTGGACTTGATGACCTTGAAGGTCTCTTCCAGCCTAGTCATTCTGTGAATATCTGAATTCTGTGAAAGTTTTTCAAGATTACAAGGTCTGTAATGCTCTGAAGGATTGATGCTGGCTATAGTGACATGTTTCCAAAAGGAAGAGATTGGATAAAAAATGTTTCTGGAACATGAGAAACTTCAGGTTGATCAGCCCCTAACCTGTGTTGGTAGTTGGGGTTATTCCTCCTCAGATGCAGGACCCTGCACTTGCCATTATTGAACCTTATAATGTTTCTCTCTGCCCAACTCTCCAGCCTATCAAGGTCCCACTGAATGGCAGCAGAGCCTTCAGGTGTATCAGCCATTGCCCCCAGTATTGTATCATCATCACCCTTGCTGAGGGTGCACTCAGTCCCTTTGTCCAGGTAATTGATAAGCAAGTTGATTAAGGCTGGACCCAGTATTGATCCCTGGGTAATGCACTGACTACAGACCTCCAACTGCATTCTGCTCAACTGATCAAAACACTCTGCGCTCTGTCCTTCAGACAGAGACAAGACGGTTCTTGATCTACCTCATTGCCCTTTCATCTAATCCACATTTCCTGAGCTTACCTACAAGTATGTTCTGGGAGACATTGTCAAAAGCCCTGCTGAGGTCAAGGCAGACATCATCCACTGCACTTCCTTCATTGTCCCATCCTGCCATGTTATCATAGAAAGCTATCAGACTGGTCAAGCATCACTTCCCCTTGCTGAATCCCTGCTGACTATACCTAATTGCCTTCTTCTAAATGCTTGGTAATGATCTCTAGAATTACTTGTTTCACCATCTTTTCAAGAATGGAGGTGAGGCTGACTGACCAGCATTTTCCCTTGTCCTCCTTTTAGCCCTTTTTGAAGATGGGAGAAACATTTGCCTTCCTCTAGTCCTCAGATACTTCCCCTATTCTCTGTGATTGTTCAGTGACGGAGAGCAGCAGAGGAACATCTGCCAGCTTCATCAGCACCCATGGGTGCATCCCATCAGGGCTCATGGATTTATTGGTGTTAAGTCTGCTTAGTTGACCTCTAACCCAATCCTCTATGACCAAGGGGAAGTCTTTCTTTCTCCAGCCTTCTTCTCTTACCTCTGAGATCTGTGACTGCTGAGAGCTATCCTCAGAAGTATAGACTGAGGCAAAGAAGGTGTTCAATAATTCCACCTTCCATATGTCTTCCATTACCAAGACATCCATCTGATTCAGCAGCACCTCAACATTGTCACTAATAATCCTTTTGCTGCTGATATACTTGCAGAGCCCTTCTTGTTGTCCTTGAGGTACTTTGCCACAAGTACCTCACACTTTGCCACAAGACCCACAATTGGGTCTTGGCCTTCCTCATTGTATCCCTGCATATTTTGACAATGTATCCATACTCCTATGTGGCCTGTCCCTTTTACCACATCCCACAGATTTCTTGCTTGCCTTTGAGATATACTAGGAGCTCTCTGCTCATCCCCACAGGTCTCCTGCCCCTTTTGCCTGATTACTTTACCGTGAAGATACACTGGTCTTGACCTTAGAGAAAGCAGTTCTTAAATATTGGTCATGTCTCTTGGACAATACCCTTCTCTTCTAAAGCCATAACCCATGGGATTCCTCTTAGCATGAATCCTTGCAGAGGCCAAAGTTAGCCCTCTGGATGTTCAGGGATCTAGTCCTGCTTATTGATTTGTTTCCCCTGTACAGCATCCTGAGTTCCACCATCTCATGGTGACTACAGGTGGCCTGTAATAAACATCCACAAGTGCCACTC
Source organism: Certhia americana (assembly GCA_018697195.1). NCBI lineage: Eukaryota > Metazoa > Chordata > Aves > Passeriformes > Certhiidae > Certhia > Certhia americana. Next base: position 103,155,893 of record CM031858.1, on the reverse strand, counting down.
GTATTAGCCTGTCCCTTAATCCTCACCCATAAACCCTGAAATCACATGTCTATCTCTGGGTAGATCTTGATGTATTCTAGTTGCCCTTTCATATAAACAGCTTCTCCACCACCTGACCTCTCTGACCTGTCCTTTCTAAAAGTATGTAGCCATCCATGACAATATTCCAGTCATGTGAGCTGTCCCACCCTGTCTCTGTAATAGCAATGAGATCATGGCCCTGTGACAGCACATAGGTTTTCAGTTCTTCTTGTTTATTCCCCATGCTGTGTGCATTTGTGTACAGGCACTTCAGAAAGATAATCAAGCAACCAGGTTCCCTAGAAGGAAATATAATAACATCAGAACTTTTCCTGCTGTTTTCCTCTGAAATCAAGTTCTGGGGAAATTTAGCTCACTCCATCAAGCATTTGCTTCTTAACAGATTTATTTTTTATAAAAATGATCATATGGTGTTTGACCAAAAAAAAACATTTGCCTCAATATCCTGTCTTAGACAGTGATTGGTATGCTCAGGGAGGTATAGGAGATGGAGAATGCATGAATGATAATATTTCCCCTGGAACTCCATCTCGGTTTTCAGCAAGTAGTGACTTCCTGATCTGGAGATTGTATCTAGACCATCATCATTCTCCATCACAACTGATGCAAATACACTCAAGAAGTCATCCAGTCCATTTCTGTTGAATCATGGCGGTTTTAACATACAGGAATTGGTGCTAAACAAACACAATGTGGCCTCTTACACCCTCTACCAAATAGGATGGTCCCACAAGCAAAACAATTCTTCCAGTTCATGCAGTTTTTTCATGAGTCATGAAGAAACAGCAATGTGAAAGTAAGGGGCCTGTGAAAAGGGAGGTTGAAAGATGGAGGTGAGAAAGTTAAATTCTTACAGATGATTTGCATATGGTATTGCAGTAGGAAAGGCTTAAATAAGGATGAAGACAAGACAGAATGGGAAGGAAAGGTATTTGCTAGAAACAGGAAAGTATCTTTCAAATTGCTGAAATCATGCATGTTCTAAATAATATAACAAAGGTGTTAATAAAAATTCAGGCATATCAAATGAAAAGAAAACCAGCACAGACTAAACCAGAATTTGAAGCTAATACTAAGAAGATAAAATGAAAACTAGTACTAAAGCCTTAACACACAACAAAAGAAATCCACAGACTTTAGGCAGGGACAGCTGATCATCAGAATATACTACTACACAAATTATTTGCCTTGATGTTCACTGTGAAAATAAGAGAAATTCCCTTTCTTTTACCTTCTTGTAGTGGGCTCAGCAAAGGGCCTGTCAGGGCCTGAAAATGAAGCGGTTGCAGAAGGGACATGGAACAAAGCAACAAAACAAACACTAAAACATCACCAGACCTAGATCATGTGCCCCTAAGAGCTCTTAGAGATCTCAAGGATGAAATAGCTAAATTACTAACAGCACCATCTAACTTCTGTTTTAAGGTTCCCATGGCACCTGAGGACTGGATTGTAACACCTGTGGTATCACAGATGTGATATATTTTTAAAAACTCCTCTGAGATCAAGAAACCTCTAAGTCTGCCTTCTTTACTGAGGAAATTGCTGCAAGTACCAACCAAGTGTAGAATTAATGGATACCTTGAGAAATACAGCCTGCCTGGTAAAAGCTAGTGTGGCTTCAGTAAAAGTGAATATTTACCAAGTCATTGATCAATATTCATAAATACCAGAACTATAAGTCTTGTTTGCATTTATCTGATTAAAAAAAAACCAAAAAACAAAAAAACAAAAACCACACACAATAGAAGAAAATAGATATAGACAAAATAAATTTGAACACCTTTTTGGTATCTAAGAGTTAGAAAAAAATCTCCCCCTAAAATATAGTATACTATTTATGTATTTGTATATTTTAATTTTTCAAAGCTTTTAGAAAAGTAAAGTTTCTAATCATAGGTAAAATAATAGATCAGATTCTTTTCTGTCCCAGGATATAACTTCATGAAATTCAACAAGGGGAAGTGCCAACTCCTTCACCTGGGATAGAACAGCCTGAGACAGGAGGAGACACATCTTGCTGAGAAGCAGCTTTGCAGAAAAGGCCCTGGAGTTGGACACCCAGCTGACCATGAGCCAGCAATGTGTCCTTGCTGGAAAGAAGGCCATCCTGGACTGCCTTAGACAAACTGTTGCCAGCAGTTTGGAGAAGGTGATCCTTTCCCTCTGCTCAGCACAGATGAGGTCCCTCCCTAGAGTGCTGTGTCCAGGTATGGGCTCCTCAGTGTGTGTGTGATGCACATGGACATTGTCCAGCAAAGGGCCACAAAGGTAATTTAGGGTCCCCAGCCCCTCATGTGTGAGGAAAGGCTTGGAGAGCAGGGACCCTTCAGCCTGGGTAGGAGAAGGCTCAAGGGGATCTTTTTTGTTGTGTACAAACACCTCAGGTTTTTTCTCTCAGGGTGCAAACAGAACAGAACCAAGCTCTTCAGTGGTGTCAAGTGGTGACAGATCTGGATCTGACAACGGCCACAACATGAAATGCAGGAGCATCCCTCTGAAAAATCAGGAAACACTTCTTTACTGTGAGAGTGACTGAGCACTATCATCTCTTTCTCAGAGATGTTGTGGAGTTTCCATCCCTAGAGATATTCAAAACCCCTCTGGGCAACTGGCTCTGGGTGGCTGTGCTTGAACAGGAGAGGTTGCACCAAATGGCCTTCAGAGATCCATTCCCACCTCAGATATTCTGTGATTCTCTGATATCCATAATGCCAGAAGAAAAGGAGAATGGAAAAGATGCGGGGGAATGATTACCTTCCCAATCCACAAACTTCTTCAGCCCTGAATAAATTGGTATACATTCATGGCCAGTCTACTTTTTAATTTCTATAAGGAACAATTCCACTCTGAAGGCTGCCAGGCCAGCTTTGGACTGCCACTGATTTCTCTGTCCCTTTTCTTTCTCTTTTGATCATTCTCTTCCTGTCCTGACCATCACAAGCAGGGCTATCCCAATTTCACTTATGCTAAGAAACCTCAGTCTCAAGATGGGCCTGCTATAAGAGCCTTTCCAATTTTTGGGTTAAAATTCCTCACCCATTTCTCCACATTTTATCCTTCTGATTAAAACTCAAGAGTCTTATTTCACTGGGGTCACCAGAATCTATATAGGTTGCTCAGGTCACCCATCTTTTTTTCCATTATTTCTCTATAATTTGATGTTTTCCTGCCAGAAAGAACTTGCAGGGGAAAATTGGCAGTACATTACTTTAAAACATGGAAAGTTCATGCTATTACACAACATTTGTACCAATCTAATTCCTCTCTGATCAATCTGCCATTATACACTTTTTACTTTCTTACTTACTTACATTTATTGTTCCTTCTTTTACACAGCCAAATTTTATGCTTATCTGACATTTTTAAACAAGTTTACAGAGGAAATGCAATGCTAGGTCACAGCTTTTGGTGGGGTATTTTTCATTTTTATTCAGGAAATCTGACTTGAGCTATTACAATTCCACCTCACAGTTTAATTACCTTGGCTTTAAGAATCCAGAATAACTATCCTGTGTTTCTGCTTTCCTGAAGTATTCAACTGGAGTGAGCTGTTGTAGTTGTGGTGCCTCCAGTCTGCAGCAGCCCTCCAGCTGAACTAAGCTGGCCAAGAGGAAATAACTTGAAAGAATTCATGAATAGGATCTGTTTGGCTGATAAATAAAATGTTTTATTTCTAGTTTCTTTTAAGCTCTCTTTTCAGAAGCAGCCTTCTTGCAGTTCTCTGACTATGATTTCAAACAACATTTCAGACTTGAATCCTATTGTGTTATTCTTAACACCCTTGTGCCTCTCTGTGCATGGGCCAGGGATAGAGCTGGCTGTACTTTGTGGAACAAATCCCTTTCTTCTTCATAGGTGTTACCTGTATCAAGCTCCAGCAATAAAAGGAGCAGCAAAGACCTGCAGCAGAACAAAGCTGCTCTAAGGTCCCTTCCAACTCAACATATTCTGTGATTCTGTGATCAGCCCCCAGGATCTGACAGATACATCAGGAGGGGAGCCAGGCAGAGGGTTTTTGGATTATGGGAAAATAAAAAAGAGGGGCATTTCTCATAGGGTTTCTGCAGTCATTCTACAAGATTTGCCTCTTACAAACAGTTGGATATTGAGGTGTACAGAGACCTGTGAACATTTACTAATCTCTGTTCTGAAAGCTTAGTGATACCATGACACTTACCAAGATGCCTTTTTTATATCTACTGTTCTTGTCAATTGGTAAACACAAGCATTTTCTTTAAGGTACTGTAAGTGCAAGGAATTTTATTTTTCATATCTTTCCACTGTCCAAAATGTGGGATTTTTAACCCAAAAAAATTCTGTGCATGCCTAACAATAGCTGAATGCCACAGTTTAGAGAAGCCCTGTGCAAACATTTGTTTTGGCAAAGTTAGTTGCCTGCTCAGTCTGCAGGGAGTAGATTAAGTTCAGGTAATGAATAGAGCAGCTCCCTGGGAGGGAAAGCAAGAAGGGGTAAAGATTTTGCACTGGGGGTTCTCATAAATTTATAGCAATAGTGTGTGCAAGAGCATTTTTCTCAATGGGTAAGAGTACATTCAGAGACAGAAACAATCTTGGCAAAGAGTTTGGCTGCTGTGCTGGACTGTCTAACCTTACCAACTCACATTGAATATTACCATCTGCTATTTGCAGCAGTCTGCATATTGCTGCTGACTCTGTATCGCACATTTGTACCCAGCATACTTACCCAGGATTCACAAACACTGCAGGCTTTCTCTCAACTTTAGTAAATCAAATGTAGACAGTATCTTTAGCCCAATCCAGAAGGAGGCCATTAATTCACTGTTTTGATCAATGATAGAATAACCTCATTTCCTTTATCTAATCCAGATAAAGGGAGATAGGCAGATTACACAAACAACTTCAGGAACAATTTAGTGCTGCTAGAGAAAGCAGGCAGGATATTTGTTTTAAAACCAAGGTTTTAAGATTCTTTTTTGGCAATAATTTTGCGTCCTTCTGAAGGCTCACACTGCCAAAAGCACTTCCATGAAGTGCTGCATTTTATTAGCTCTGTTGATTATTGTAGCACTGGAAAGCTCAAAGGGAACACTCTCTCTTACTGCTTCTGCCACCCTGGAACGCGTGGGTGGTTTCTTCCTTACCTCTGTTTCTCATAAAACACAAGCTGCTAAAACAGCTTTGTTTTGTCCTCCTGTTATCCTTCACCAGCATAACTTAATTTAACTGAAATTTCCTGTAGTGCTTTTTAAGCATTAAGGATCTTCATAAAATAACCATGCAGATTCCAAGGGGAATCCAAAGCCATCTCAATATAATAAAAGTTTTAAACTTCTTCACTCTTTGTCCAACAAGTGGTGTGCAATTATTTGTGAGTGAAAACTCCAGCCTGAAGAGTAGAACCATAAATGCAAAATCAGTAAGTGTGAGGAACTACCAGAAAGTTGCAGATTAGAACTACCAACTATATTAGAATTAGGAATGCTAATGCTTTTCTAATTAAAGGGACTCATTTGGTTAGACAGTAAAGTGAACCAGTTCATTATTTTTGATCACTAGAAGACAGTTTACAGTAATGCGATTAGAAAATGGCTTTGCTGAAAGCAAGGAAAAGACACTTATAAATTTTTCTCCAAAGTTGCATTTGTATGATCCACTACTGTATAATCCACAGTGTTTGCATAAAGATGTGAAGCAGCTTAGTTTTGTCCCATTATTTTTCTGCTCCAAAGCAGATACCAGTGGATTTACACAAAGAACTTTTGCTGCAGGCAACTTCAGTGACTTTGTCTAAGGAAAATAGGGAAGTTGGTTTATTTGCCTCATTTAGTATAAACTGTAAAATAGCAGCCATAGCACAAACTTGCAACACTAATTTTTAGGATATGGTCATATCTGTATCAGATGTTATCTGAACAGGACTCTAATGTGAAGAAAAGTGACAAGTTCAGTGCCAAAGGACGTGAGCAGGTATAAGGAGAGATACTCTGTTGTGCTAGTTATGGTGATTTGTCTGCAGATATGACTGCTGAAGACAGCTAGACAGACAGATTTATGTATTTTAATATTATTCATCTGAGAGAACTTATATTTGCAGACATCTGAAAAATCTTCAGTAGACCTCTTAATGTGCTTGTTATGGTTAATTTCTTTTGCAGACTTCTGAAGTCTAGGTTCATTTATATCAACCAAGATAAATTTGACTACTAAACCCAGAAATAATTTTTAGATTCCAAAGTCATCCTTCTTCAAAACCCTTAGAATGCATGAAAAATCATTGGTTCTAGAAAATTTGCAGTAAATTAATACTATGTTGAGTATCATAGCGATAAATGCTGTTTCTAGCACCAAAGGTTTAGACACTGGAGCATTTCCAGGTTTTTTTCTTTTTAAGCAGTTTTTCCTTCCTATATTGAAGAATATTATTGAATTATCAAACTGACAACATTTCATAGCTCCATAAGTAATTATTAATTTTAATAATTTTTGGGTTTTTTTGGTTTTTTGAAGAAGAAGAGTTTAAGATTAACAGAGGACTTAAGGAAAATAAGTCTATCCTTGGATTGCTGCTACTTACTCTACTGATGGCATTCTTATTCTTCTTAAATGACTCTATCCTCTATTCTAAACCAAGAATAACACTGGAAGGGATTAAGTAGGATCAGCCTGTTGAGACAAATATTGAGACTATAAATAATTACTCACTCTCTACTGCGTTTGTGAATTTCAGGGTTGTCTTTCAGCTTTGTCAACTGTACAACCTCGCCTAACAAAGCACAGTTTTCTGGTTGTTTCCCTAACAGAGAGCACCAGGATTTGACTTTCCCACCACTTATACATGAGACCAGGAGATAATTCAGCCATTCAACAGCCACTCTGACTTCATACAGGCATAATTATTTCCTTAACTTCTTTCAGCATGATAGCACTTCATAAGAGAACTTTAAAATTTTGTTGGCCCCATGGTTTTGGCTGACACTTACTATCTTGTCTGCATGGCATGTCAAATTAGGATCCACAGGACATCATCACACCACATTCAGAAAAAGCTTTGCCAAATTTCAGAGCAGAAATACTTTTTTCCCCTTCCTTAGATTTTATGGGAAATATACATCCAGATGTAATCCAGATGTAGTATATCTTCTGAGTGGTTTTATCTGAGTTTTAGAGAGATTTGGAAACTTGAGGGTTGAAGTATATTGTTGTGTCAAAAATAAAATCCAGTCTGAGAGGTATGAGTCAGAAAGAAAGTAAGTTGCTTGAATAGTTATTGATATTTTCCTTGAAGATAACTAGAAAATGTCAATAATAGACATATCTATACTTGTAAGCTACGAAAAATGGTAGAATGAAAATTTCCAAAGCTATTTTATTCCAATCAGTGAGCAGCACCAGGTGGAAAACGAATTTTTTTCAAAAGATATATTCTTGGCTTCTAATAATGAACAGAGTAGAAGACTTGATGCTGCTGCTCCCTGAAATCATTCAGAAACTCTGTCTAAAGAGATGTTAGTTTCTCAATTTTCAGTATTATCTGATTTATTAGTGTCATATTGAGAATAAAAATGTTGTTGTCATAAATAAATCCTGAATGTTTTTCTTACTTACATTTCATAGTATGTGTTAGAATTTTTCCTAGGCTAACTAAACACGAGGTTGGATTCCTCTACATGTGAACACTAAATACAACTTCTCTTATTTCTTAAGTCTGTAATTATGCAAAACAATACACATTGGTGTATAGTTACATGGAAAAGCTTATTCTGGAAACTTACATTTATTTCAAATAAGGCTTTATACTGTCATTACTTACTTGAAGAGATAAGACTGTAACAGGGTTCTCATCTATCTATCTGGCAATATCATTTCATGAGATTAAATATTTTTATTTGTGTTGCAGATGCGTATCAGCAGCAATTACTAAAAGCCATGCTTTAACCAGAAGCTTAAGGACACACTTCCTTGCAAAGCTACAAGGAATCATAAGCGACATCAGCTTTACAAATCAATTTTTTGTTAAATTTTTATTTGGACTATACGCAAACATATGGTATTTGTTTTTTCACACTCTACTATCATTCTATCTAGTCACAGAATCAGAGAATCACGGAATAGTTTGGGCTGAAAAGGACCTTAAAGATCATCTAGTTCCAACCCTCTGCCATGGGCACTAACACCTTCCAGCAGACCAGGCTGCTCAGAGCCCCATTCAGCTTAGCCTGGTCAGGTTAAGCAAAAAGAGCAAAGTTTATTGATTTTTAAGATCTTTTTAGTTATCCTGAGGGCAATGCTGACAGCCTCAGGACCCTGTTGTCATAGGTTCTGTGTCTAGTTTGGATTAGAGGTTTCTGATTTCTTTCTGAATTCTGGAATGGGAAATTTATGGAGAAGCCTGTTGAATAGCAGCTGACTCCTTGATGAAGAAGCTGGCATATGCATTCACAAGAAATTCTTCCAAATTTGTTTTTTAATCCTTATTCATACAATTTAGCATACTATTGCTGCATTCTTTAGGGATTGTGTTGTCTTTATACTTCTAAGCTTTCTCACATCAGCAAAGCTCATCAACACAAATGTTCAAATTGAGGCTTTTATAAAAAATAGAAGGGAATTATATAAAATGTGGAATTGTAAAATGGGACAAAAGCTAGTGTACATGAGAAAAAAAAATCTCAAAAAAAAAAAGAAAAATCACTAAAAACCACCTAGAATTTTACCAGCACTTGGAACACATTTGGTTTTGTTTAACAGTTCAGTAAGGTCTACTCTTTATTTTCGTCCTCTGGGTGTCTCTCTTTTAATTTTAATGGCCACTTACACAGTCCAGTTTTAGTCACAGATGGATGAGGATTTATTTTTATAGTGAAAGGGGCTTATTCTTAAGGTTGTCAAACATACCAGGCCTTTCTGTGAACAACTTTCTTTTTTTGAGACCTTATGATTAATATACAAAAAAGGGTAATTGTTTACAAATTGAGATAAATACCATAGCAATCAAAAAGATACAGTAATTTGTCATGGATTTGGCAATATTACACATTTAAATTAACAGTCTGGACAGTAGAGAAAGATTTTTTTCAAAGTAAATCTGTATGGGATTCAAGCAAGTAAGAAGACAAAATATGAGTTCAAAGTGTTATTATTACATTTTTTAATCACATTGCAAGAGGTCTGCTTAGTTACACAAATAGAGACCAGAAAGGAATTCAAGGTAAAAAAAGGCTCTGTGGCTCATATAGAACACAAACTGAACAGAGATAAACTGTATTATATCCTTAAAAGAAAAAGAGGACAGGAAAAGACCAAACCAGGATCGATCTATCTATCTATCTATCTATCTATCTATCTATCTATCTATCTATCTATCTATCTATCTATCTATCTATCTATCTATCTATCTACCTATCTATCTATCTATCTATCTATCTATCTATCTATATCTATATATATCTGTATCTATATATATATAGATATATATATATAAAGACAGGAAAATATATTATTCTGTACAAGACTTAGGAACCTATGCTTTCTCTTGCTTCTATAAGAAGGAAGTCTAAGGTTAAATACCACAGCAAAGAGGTGAACTAGGTGATCAAAATTCCTTTTAGGTCTGTTATTGGTATTTTTTTTAACATATAAACTATTTTGTGACCTACTAGAAAATCTGTCTGGCAAATGTCAGACAAATAATAAACCATGCCATGCTTTCTGAAGTCTGTCTGTGCTATACTAAATGTGGCAAAATGTTTTTACATGTAGCACATGTCATGTTCAATAAGCCCTTGGGAATCAGGAGGCAGGCACTTAATAATCAGATTTGTCAGTGGTGGTGCTCTGTCACTTTTATGAACTGTTCAAAAACTAAAATTGGATCAGTCAGTAGAGTCTAAGCTCAGATTTCTGGAAACACATAGTTTATTTTTATCAAAGATAGTTAATTTCATAGATGTTTACCTAAAATCACTTGTCTGATTAAAGATGTGCCAAAGCATTTCTTATCATACTAATGGAGTTGATGAAAATTTAGTTCCCACCATGCTTACACAGACTTGACAATACTGGTGATTTTGGGCTCCGGAATAATTCTGTGACTAAGGGTCATGGCAATGCTGGTGCTGCAGTGATTTTCCTGGCAGGGACTGTGTTCTCTTATTGCCTTATCTGTGCCTTGCAGAACTGCAGTTTTACCTTTTCTGCTTCCATCAGCAGTTGCCTGAGAATTCTCAGATATATCACCTATTGCTTGTACTTTTATCTCCATTTAAGCTCTCATTGCTCAAAATATGTCTCTAAAAGATAAGACTATGGTAGACTGATTTGTTAGACTGATTTTTAGCTTCTTGTTTTTCTCTTTCTCATTGAAAATCTGTCTCAATGTTTCTGTCTGCCTTTACGGTTCCTAATGCATGTTGTACCTTCTTTGTTGTAACCTCACTGTACCTTCTTTGTTGAAACTTCATTGTCTGCTAACTTCACTGTGTGCAAACTGCAAGTTCTGCATGATTGCTTATTAGTGTATAATAATAATAATAATAATAATAATAATAATAATAATAATAATAATAATAATAATAATAATACCAAATGAGCTTTTTAAAATTCAAAATACTTGAATAATATATGAAACAAACGATTTTTTTCATATTCCGTGTCTTTTTTAATGCAAATCTCACACTGTACTTAGATTTACTGAAGAGAATTCTCTCTCTGGAAGTTAGGTACTGCCACAGGAAATCTGAGATAAATTTAAACTGGTAAGTATTATTATAATCTGTGTGCATCACTAAGACTCATTTTGTCTTTGCAAATGCAATCAGCAACTAACTCAGGATGCAGGTACTTCTGTCTTTTCATTCATGAAGCTCTTTGCTTTCACCTTTTGTCACAATAAATTTGCCTTTATACTGATGATTGGAGGATTTTTTTGTTGTTGCTATTGCTGGAAAAGGATCACTGGAATAAATTACATTTAAGAATTTAAAAATAACAAAATGTGTAAAATAAAATCTCTGCATAATGAACCTGGGTTTTGGCACTTAAATTCAGTCTGACTTACCAGAATAGAAGGTTAACAGCTCAAGGGTACGAACGTTACTGCATCTCCTGTTTAGAAAGTGATTCTACTAAAAATGTATATTTGAGTAGCTACATATAATCTTAATGCTTTTACACCTGGAACATATTACACATTTCGTTTTAAGTTTCTCTATTTTCTCTATTTTCTCCATAGTAAAAAGATAATTTTCTCAGAATCCCATTGCCTTGCAATTTTGTATTCATTTTAAATCACGTAATTCTGGAATTAATATTCTGTATTACACTCTGAATCACCACTGCACTGTTTCGTCATCATTAATTGTAAGAATGAATGTTTGGAAAATTTTATCTTTTGCCCATCTGAAAAAATGCAGGTTGATATTGTGGCTCATTTCCTGACCCATCCAAAGGAAATTTTGCTAATTTAGAAATCTCTGTTTCAGGTGGGAAAAAATGGCCTTTTGGGTGTACTTTTCTCATCACTGACTTGGAGAAATGGACAACATGGGCAATTAGCTTAAAAACGTCTTGGTTTAGAATGCCAAAATAAGATAGCATAAATCCTAATATATCCTGCCTGGGCAACACAGACAGCATTGTATAGATTTTGCTTTCAAATGATGGTTTCTTATTTCTGCTGATTCCATGGGCTTGAGTTAAAGTTACACAAGATTCCTTTAAACAGCACTCCACTGAGTGTAATCACACTCTGTAAACAAACATGGCTTAATCTTTTTTCCTTTTGCAAAGGAATGGGAAAATGGGAAACAACTTTGGCAAAAAGACTGACATTTTTCAACTCATTGTAAATATGTTCTCTATTGAAAGAGTTGCACAATAGCCTAATATATCATTAATAATGTTCTGTTTTGTTGCAAACATTATATATAATTTGTTTCAGGACTTCATTACCTCTACTCTTGTCTGAGACAGATCATACTTTTAATATACACCCATATTCAGCACTTGTCTGAGTGTCTGTGCAGCTTCAGGTCCAATATTTAACAAAGTGTGTGCATTTTTGTTAGCATGGTTTCCCAAGTGATTTATTGTTTAATGCTTTAACTATCATAGAGACCCCTTATTTATGTTTCTATTTGATTTTTATCTGTATTTTTAATCAATTTTAAAAGCCCTATTCTAAATATAAGTGGTCTTATAACTGAAGGTGTACTTGTTTCAAGGATTTAAGCCCCAGAAATTGTGTTTATGCTGCTTCTGTGCTCCACAGAAGATGTGCCATCTTGCTTCCATGACCATATGTCTGTCCATCCTCCCTAGGCTGGAAAGGAGTAGGGTCTCACCCTGACCAAAATCTGCCATCCAAACATTCAGACAGGGTATCATAGAACCCCTGAGACATTCCCAGATGTGCTTATGTTAAAGATAAAATTTAAACCAAATTCCACCAAATGGCTGCAAGGTAACGTGAACTAAATGTGTTGGGTGGCCAGAAACAGCTGCAATCTACAGAAAGTTTAGTGTCAAGGATTACATTCTTTTTAGCTCTGGAGCAGAAAATTGAGGAACTTGCAACCGTAGAATTTTTCTTCTTCCTTTAGCTCTATTTAGCTCCATTTGGCTGAATCTAGCTCCATCACAGCCCATGAAAAAGTATTTTGAAATATATCCAGCAATGTTTTACTGAAGGAGGATCAGTCATTTCCTCACTGAAGAGGTGAAATATTGACCTGATTAAACTGTTATGTGTGCTGTAATTTCCTAAATGAATGCAATGATTTTAAAAGTATCAAATCAGCATGACTAAACTAATTAAAAGAATATAAAGATTTAACCTATGAAAATCAGGAGGATATTTTTCCCCATACCCTTAGGTAGAGTACTAAGAAAGATAATTGCTTGAAAGTTCAAATATGACTTAAAGTTTAACATTTCCAACAAATTCTGAATAGTAAGAAAATATAAATCCAGTATAGAAACTTATTAGAAACTCTGAGGAACCAGATTAGTTAGAATTTGTTAGGGACAACAATTAATTTATTACCAGAAAATGAGACATTTCTTGTAAAATTTTATTACCATTAGAATATCAGTACTTTTCATACAGCCATCACTTTCTGAAACTTATGAAGCTTTCTGTTTACACTCATGTTGGGAGAAAATTAGTTGATACTCCACCTGTTTTTCAATGCATTTCAAAAATGCTGCATGCTAAAATCCGTTTTACAATTCTGTGGAGAGGAACATTGACAATCTATTTCCAAAATGATTGAAACTGTAAACACAGAAAAATAGGAAAAGGAAATAGAAACTCTCTGGTTTGTAAACTAATGAAGAATGAACCTTAGCAGAAATTTTCTGCAATCAACACCAGTTTATCAAAGAAGCTGAGTATTCAACTGAGTCACGTGGGCAAAAAGCTCTTGGAAATCCATCCTCAGGTTGCGATCTCTAGAAATTTTTCATCCTAGCAGTTTAAAATTAATGCACATCTATCCATTTTAGTATCAGATATCAGACAAGCATTTTGTTAGTTAAGAATCTCTACATTTTATAGAAAACTTGTAGCTTGTAAAATCTTACTAAATCTACCTTTCTGTTACCACTTCTGTGATGAAAAGATGCTGAATTTTATCTAGTTTTCCTTAAATAGTCTACAAATCTAAATTGTTATTTACTTGTAGATTTTACATGGAATAGCTTTTTATTCTGTGTAGAATTTTGATGAGAGTGAAAAGGCATCTACATGATGGACAGCAATGTAACTCTATTATTCAAAGCATCTCTGTGGGAAATTCCTAGCACATGCTTTTCTTCCTGACACAGTTGTTTTTTAACAGCTGTGATCATTGGCTTGATTATCTTGTTTGTTATCCATGTGTGAAGGATACATCAAACAGAAGTGATTTTGTGAGCAAATCTACTTCCCAAAGTGGCTATGCCTCCTCTTGCAAGTTTGCAGAAAAATCAGAGCTTTTTCAGTTGAACATCTGTCTGCAAGAAAAGTTTTGAAAACACCATCCCACTTCAGATGGCTTTCTTCGTAAAAATGCCACTGCTGTTCCACAAAGGATTACACTCATTTTCTCCTCAGGACTCAACCTCCCTTTTAAATGTTGCTAGGATATCAAGTGCTTGATCAAATTTAAAGCAGGACAGCTTAGGATCACCATTTGTTAATACATCAGCAAATTCCTTTCAGGAATGTGCTGTTCAGCATATTGTACTCTGGGATCAATTGGTTCCTGTAAATGAGGTCATGAATCACTTAATCAGGATACAGTCCTGGAAAACACCCCAGTGGTTTAGAAATCTCAACCTTCTGTGTTTTTCATGTACCTGGGTTTTCTAATGCCATATACAAATTAATTGATACAGATAGAAACAGCTGTAAGATTGCACTGTACAGCTGTAAGTATGGTTTTTTGCAGCAGCTATAAGTAAAGCTGGTAAAGAGAGGTACAAATCAGAGTCACACACTAATTAGTTCTGGGGTTCTGGAAATTAAAATACCTACCCTGTATGAAGTAACAGCTTATTTCATAGGTTTCTCAAAAAAAAAACAAAAAAACAAAACAAAACAAAAAAAAAAAGTCTGTAAACACATTAGTTGTTTTTCTACCTTCTCATTCTTTATCAACAAGTGATTCCTCTGTTATGACCTTTCTAGCTATCCAAAGTTAAACACAGCATTGGGCTAAATCTGATCCTTTTTGTCAGACAGCAGACCCAGAAAAAATAAAATCTAAAAAAGCTAAGCATTTATATTAGACTTAACCGAGTTTTGCCTTGGTTTGACAGTAAACTGTAGGACATCTCCTTCCTGCTCTACTGCCCTAATTCCACATTTGCATGTTGAATTCAATAACAAAACTACTATGAGCTTCAGATGTCCTGTAATGAAAATAAACTGTCACATTCAAACCAAATCAGGAATTATAACTGAAGGATTAAATTAAGCAACAGAAAAATAGCAAAGTGTTGGGAATTAAGAACTCAATTCACACTGATCTAAGGAAACGGAAATGTCATCTTCAGAATTTATTTCCCTATAAGACTTTGCCAGGCAAAGTTCTTATGATTGTTTCCATGATAGAGAGAGTATGAATCCTTCATTTTTAACTGAAAATAATCAAAATCCCCTATGATCGTTCTGAATCAATTTTGTTAAAGAAAATCAGCTGAGACTACCTTAAGAATGAGCATGATGGTGCTGGACAAGCCTGTGGCTCCTAGCCAGACTGAAAGGACTAAACTCTTCATTTATGCTGTTTAGAGTGGATTATGTGAACATCTCCAACCCTCAATAGATTCATTCAGGGTGAATCTGTAAATGTGAAGTGTCTCCTAGTGAAAAAAAATACTACCTCACCTGCATTATCTGCATGCCAGATTCCCTTTGGAATAGGCTGCTAGAAGTCGTGTTGGTGATTTTTTGGCATTATATTCTGCTAAAGCAATTCCCTGAGTGCTAGTGTGCTCACTCCATCGTGCTTGCTCAAGTGTGAATAGATCTTCAGTTTAGCTCTCTGTTCCTGAGAGAGGAGACATCACATTCCTGTGAGAAATGTCCTTATCAATCTTCTGTACTTGACATTATCTGCACAAGGGGCAATAGAGGCCCTAAAATACCTTGTGCCTCTGGACAATCCTGTCAGCAGCTAGAGAGTGAGCCTCTCCTCACTGTTTTTCCTTGGTGTAGCTCTTCAAAGGTTATTTAACCCATGCTGGCCACAGACAGCTAAGCTGGACCCTACATCTGGTAGCACTGCCTGCAGCCTTCTCACCAGCAGGTGTTCATCACAACCACACGTTCTCCATGGGAATAAAGCTTTATGAAAATCACCTTCGTCAAGGAAACTGCTGTTTTCTCATCAAGCCATTAGCACAACAAATACATTGAGTTGTTTATTTTTCCCAAACAGTCAGAAACATATTCCTTAGCAGAAATGTAGGTTAGACTTCTATCTCACTGGCCTAAATCTATACTTAGTCTATCAGCTGCCCTGGTCTTACTTTTACGTATTTGAAAGAAAAACTGATACCTTGATAAGACAGGCTTGAAACAGCTTTCAGACTCTAATTAGGAATCCAATGAAAAGGAAGAAGTGTTTGTTATGACAAATACTGACAGAAACATAGTTACACAAGCCAAACAGTCCTGGTGTAATAACACTACCCACCTGTAACTCAGCCAAACAGAAGGCTAGTGCCAGACAGGGAAACAAAGGGGGATCAGGAGGTCCAGACAGAACAGGAACCAAAAGGCCATTTGTCAAGCAGTGGCCTTTTCCTTCACCAAATATTGGTTAGGACAAGTCCTTATATGTAATGGATCCATAAAACAATTAGGGGTTGAAAGACTGAATGATCTAGCTCAGCTTCATAGATAAATTGCCATACAGAGTGTTTCCTCCTTGCAGTTTCTCCTCTGACTGGAAAAACAAGATCCAAGAATTTATGCCTCAACTTTGAAGTCTCATTCCTCACCTCAGATATTCACAATTACAAGAAGTTTCAAAGGAACATGAAAGAAGTTCAGTAGTAAGTTGTTCTAGGAATAATCCGACAAAAGTTTATTTCCACTTTTTCAGTGCAATTTATTCTTCAGTATGGAGTCTATATTTGATTTAGATTACATTAGATTTAGATTTTAACTAATTTCTTTATAGACAAGCTATATTGCCATCATGTCTTTTAAGTCAAACCCAACCCCCCAAATTAATTTGACTAAATTAGGCAATGTAAATAGATGTCAGACAGTAAGAGATTTAAAGACAGTTAGATTCATAAAAGCTTCACAAAACATGTAACAAGACCAGATAAGAGAAACCAAATTAGCAGTCTTTCTGTGCAAAAATTAACTCATTAGCCTTCATGTTTTGTCTGTTGATGTGCTAGATGGAACATACACTGCTGGCCAAGCTATGGCACCTACCTCACAGACCATGATGGAGTGAAGAGGGCACCTAGAATTGCTGAGAAATTCTGAGAATTCTCAGAAAAGATGTAGAAGGATGGATCTGAAGGTATTGAGTCAGATTTCTGAGGCCAAGATATATGTACAAAGGACATGAACTGATGGGAGAGCAAGGTAAATAGTTTGACCTTCTGTCATAAGAAGGCTCAGGGTAATAAGCCTTAGGAAAAGATCAGTGTTCTGCTTGCAGTTCTCCCGCTGGGTGAGAGTGGTTGGATGTTTTACCAGGTCAGTCAACTAACTAATCAGTCAGTGCACCATATTCTCATTAAATATGGATAAAATGCTTGTTTTACAGGTTATAGAGAGGTCATTTGCTTTTACTAGAAAAAGGCTTTGCAGCATTTGAAAAATCTATAGAAGTGCAAAGTGTACATGAATGGAACACAGAAGTGAACGTAGGCAGACATCACGTCATCCATTTAATGTAATGAATTGGCACTAGAGTTGGCCCAGGTTCATTTCTTATCAAAATTCATTCATTGAAAATCTCCATATTAAACCGTCAAGCATCAGGCTTTTCCTTTTTTTGTGTTGCTGACCATCTCCTGTGACAAATAAGCCCTTGAGACAACTACCTGACACTGAGTGCAGCACAGGCTTCCCAGAAAGACCCTTCACCCATCCTTCTCACAATCTTCATGCAGTTTGGAGTATTTTTGCTTCTCACACATGGCATTCACAAATCTCTAGCACCTTTTTTTTTTTCATCTAAAACCAACCACCATCCTGAAAGTAAAAGGTATCTTAACTTTCCTTAAGGGAACCTTGGTGAGTACCACAACTATACTCAAGGAGACACATGTTGTGTCATCTGGACCTCTTCTTTCATGAAAGCTTTGAAGTCTATTTGCTTCTACTCTCCTCCTGTCCAAAATTTTCCATATGCATGAGGCTTACTTCTTGTGAAACTTTATTTAAATCTGTGCTTTTCCTTCTGGGTTCTGTGCACCATCTTAGCACCCTCAGTAGCCATGACAGCCTAACTGGCCACTAGTTTGAGTAGGATAGGTCTATCTGATTTTCAGGATATTGTAACCACAAATTAAAATGAGATATATTATTATAATATCCAGTCTGAAAACAAGGCAAGATATTTTTTCAGAAGCAAATTCTATATATGGATATCGAGGTATTTAGGTGACAATAGATGTCAGAGAAGCAAGTGCAGGTTAAAATAATGAATTCAACCTGCAGTTGAAAGTTCTCACATTAAGTTCACAAAAATACTATACATGCCTCTTTTCCTAGACAGCTCACTACATTTCTGAACTGATCAAATAGACATATCCTCATTCACGTTTGACAAAAAAGTTTTTATGTTTGCAATACTTACAGTGGTTTCATAAGAATATTAACAATAAATATGTCCAGAAAACTGGCATACAGAGAAGGAGAATTATGCTACATCCATGTAGGACCACCAAGGATCTTTAGTATGGTAACCACAGACTGTTGGCATGTGGAGTGGGGTGTAATTGAAGCTTTGTTAATAATTAGAGTAGTTTTACTGGAGTGCTTCCCTGCAGATTCTTGAGATTTTGTGGAGGTCATTCTTCATACTATTACAACTACCATAAATACCTTTGGTTGTCTTTCTAACTCTCAAATTAGCAGCTGCTATTCCCTTTCTAAAATGACCTTGTCTACTCCAGAGATGCCAATACTTAAAATAGCAATATGGGTTAAAGAATTCAAATGGTATAAATTTGATTTTTTCCTTCTCAGTCACTAAGGTTTCTCATCTAGAAAATTTGGCTTTTCTATGGCCTATGGTCCTTTCATCACATTTGGAATAGGTTGTCATTCTGTTACCTCATTCACCAAAATTTGGTAAAAAAGCTATATTTGATGAAGATCTATTCAGAAAACCAACAAAGATCATTTCATGCAAATTATCAATGTAAATCACTTCTGGTCCCAGAGCAACCTGACTCAATTCTTTCAGAATGGTCTGACAATTATAAAATAAGATTAATTACAGCAGAAAAGAATAAAAGCTGCAAAGGCTTGTCCTTTCTATTTTTTTTATAAGATGGGCAAGCTAAGTTTAAAATATGTATCCTGTTAAATACGAGATCTCTTAGTACAGAATAATAATATTGTTACATCAATTTACATTTTCATTATAAGCACTATATTTAACTGGCCTCATTTTATAGCTTATTCATATCATAACTTTTGTTGAGTTTGACGTTGTTTGATTGATCTCTCCTACACTGAGAGCCATCTGCCCACACTGTTACAAGCAGTAGGACAGCAGAAATTGACCATTTGTTACTATTACAAATGGAAAACATTATGCTTTTCATGATGTCCTTAAATCATACATGTCTACTTCTGTCCTCTATAAAACACAGCATATCAAACTTCAGTATTCATTATGCTCAGATCAACTCTTTTTTGGTTTTATTAGAAGCTCCACTTTCTTTTTATCCCAGGGATGTTGAAAAGTATATTAAGCTTAATATTTCATGCAAAACTGGTTTATATAATGGTTTCACATGTAAAGTAGGTGAACAGATGGATTTCTGCTCTTGTGATCTGAACTAGATTAAATTAGAACTAGATTTAACTAGGTTAAATTGCATGGTCTTAATAAGGTCATTTAGAGCAAGAAAAAAACATTAAACAAAGGAATCATGAATTCCATCACAAAAAAAAAAAAGAAATGTTCTAATACAATTAGGACTTTTTAGAAATTAATTTGATTTATTTTTCTAAGTAATAATAAGAAAAGTTTAAAAACATACACCATGCTTGATAAGCTGTCTACTAATGTTGGAATTTTCTGTTACAAGATTAATTTCTTCCACTCACATCTCGTATCATCTCTATGTGACAGAGGATTAGCAGCTGCCACAAACAGATGCTTGTATTTGTCACAGGTATTTTGGCCCACAGCCAGCAGCAGCCAGACAGGTGTTTTTGTGGAAAACCCAAGTCTGCATCTCAAGAAGAGGCTGGTGTCTAATGACTGCCTAATAGCAGCTCCTCTCAGAAAAAAAACAGTATTAGAGCCACATCTGCTACTCCTCTTGTGCCCCAGTAGCTGAATTTGAAACTCAACAACTTTCTAAGTTAAAGCACCTTTTCTTGATGAAATTCTTCAGCATTTTTTTCATTTGGTTCTTCACATTTCATGATGCATGAACTAAGTTATTCTGGTTAAACTTACAGCTAAATGAGAACAGGATTTAAATAGTTAGGTAAATTTATGTTACATTAAATAGAGGCCAAAATATATTTCTTCATTCTTGTTCTGAATAAGGATTTTGGTGGGAAGAATAATAAACATTGACATTCCATAAACAATGATTTGTATAGCCCAAAGGCTTAAAGATTAATTTTTCACACTGTAGCAAGCAATGAACAAGTAGACAAGGACAGAATACATTCCTGAACAAATCAAAGTGCTTTGGCCCATGGCCAAATATATTTCCCAACATTTTGTTCTTTAAATGTAGTCAGAAAATCTTCCAAAATTAGTGCTATTATTCTCAAAACTTCTTTAGATACGTAGCAGGGGTTCATAAACTAAGAACTTCAGATTACAAAGTATTATTATTATTATTATTATTATTATTATTATTATTATTACTATTACTATTATTATTATTTCTCCAAGAAACAAATTCTAACCTCTTCACACTCTATGATGAAACCTGATAAGATTGATGGGAACTTAAGACACCCACAGTGAAACCCATGTGGGAAAGAGCAAAGTAGACAAGAATGTTCTCTCTTCTAAGGGAAAAATACTTGACAAAAGAAACAAGTAATGCTGAAATACCTCCTAAGAGCAGAGTGAAATATTTTGCTTGAATTAGAGGAGAGTTTACCAAAAAATCCCAAAATCCTTAAAGGGAAGTTTTTATCTCAGTTATAGACTTATCCAGTGGTGTTTTGGGGGATTTCTCTGTGGCAAGGAAATTCTGCTTCCATTGGGATGCTTGAAAACATCACCAAGAAGAAGAACAACACAAAATCCTTGGAGAAGAAGTCTTTCTAATTTTGATAGTATTTATTTGGTCTTATGGGGAGATAAAGGGAGGTTCTCAAGTTGGAAGAGCAGAAAAAAAAAAAAAGAAAGCTTATAGGAAGAGGAGGAGAGATCACCTTTGCTCTTTAATGCTTCAACTCAGTTCTTAAATGAGAATTATTTTGGCCAGAAAGGTGAGATGAAAAATGCCTGTTATGCCATGATTCATTTCCTCCTGCTTATAGAAGAACTATCTAGGCTTAATTTACTTTTTTTTTTTTTTTGCTGAGGTTTTTATTTAACAGGTTTTGAAGGTGTTTTAAAGAAAATATATCTATGAAAACACTTTGGTTTTCCAGTCTTTCACACCTTTGCAGTCTTTTTTACCTAATCCAGAAAAGGCTAAGTGAATCAAATTTTTATCACAATAATTTTATCTTTAAACAGGATCTGAATTATCCCCTATTTGGAAACAACCAGATTTGAGGGATACTAGTCAAGTTTTTAGAGCTATTTTGAGTACTCAAGTGGATACTATAACTTTATTTACTTCCAATTTCTTGCAGTTTTTTAGTGTTTACCCTCTTACTATTTTAAGTGGCCTGTATAAAAATCTATTCCAGCATCAGTAAACAAAGGCAATCCCAATTATCTGAATTCTCCCCTTTGAAAGAAAATAAAAAGAAATTCCTTTTTTTCCATGACTTGTTCTTCCTGTGTCTGGAAGCCTTTCTTGGAAGTTATATCTGCCAATCCTCGCTGGACTTAAAGTGGTAGGATAAGGTTG
The DNA here is from genome assembly GCA_018697195.1 of Certhia americana. Classification (NCBI taxonomy): domain Eukaryota; kingdom Metazoa; phylum Chordata; class Aves; order Passeriformes; family Certhiidae; genus Certhia; species Certhia americana. The sequence continues at coordinate 103,134,119 of CM031858.1, read as the reverse complement.
TGGGGTTTATTGCACAAGCAGAACCCATTGTGTTATGAATCTATGGTAACACTGTACTTATCAAACAATAAAAATATGTTCAATTGCACTGCCAAGTACTTTATGTGCTGACACTGTTTTCATTTTTATCGAATTTTGTGCAAGAAAGAATGGGGTTTGGATAGATCCTAGTAATGTATGTCACTTCTGAGTTCTGGAGGAGTGTAATCAAATCTGTAAGTCTTCTAGAGACTGATACACGTTCCCATCATCAAGCCTGTAATCTCTACGAATGCATCAGAGTATGGAGAAGAACAGAAACAGCAAGCTATAACATATAAGATCAATCATATATCATTCCATACATGTCTCAAATATTCCCACAGGCTTTAGTTAATATTTTCTTAGGTTTTTGGCTTTATTTCTGATTCCATTTTCAACTAAACTCAGAAAACCTCATGAATTTGCACTATCAGGAACAAGTGTTTTTTGATAACAACAGGGTTTAAAATACTATATCAGTGATGCACCAATTGAAAGCCTGTTTATTCCATGGCCTGTAGATGCACAGACTGAGGCCTCTGAACTGCTCATTTCTTCCACGCTTTTCTAGACTGCCTGAGCCCCTGGAAGAGAGTAGCAAGGAAAAAGCATTTCTACACACTGAAGAACATGATCAATGAAAATATATCTGACGATTGGAGGGGAACAGTCTGTGCTAATAAACACCAGGCTAAGTAGGATGTAAAAATCAAACTACAATCCATCCCACAGACCCTGAGCAAATCCAGGTTAAGTGTGAAAAACTGTGAGCAAGTACATGCCCATTTCCTGCAGTTGCCTTTTAGAGTTCGATTTCTCATAACACTTTGCCAATTCACACGATACCACCTTAGCTCCACAGTAGTTCATTACTATTTATAATGAGCTATGAACTCCTGCAGCCTGTTTTTAGTGTGCGATACTATACTGAATCAGAAATAATAGCTCACAAGACTAAAGAAAGTGGAAATATATGGACAAATAAAAATAATTGTGACACCTTAGTAAATGAAGAATATTAATAGAAGCATAAAAAAATCATCAGCCATACCTGCCAAGAATTACGTGCTGAACTTTTATCATTTTACTTTACCAAGGTATTTGGCACAGGAATGCTTAATGATAATCAGTGTTGGTTTCTGGTTTATGTTTAACCTCTGAATGTGCTAACCAGGAATGTAGGGAATCATTCTGATTTTGAAATACTACTGCGTAGTTATGTGGGAGGGACTGTACAGAGCTGTGGTCACAAGGAAGAAAAATGACAGGGAGTAGATTTTGCTCTGGAACTTTCCTTTAATGCCAACCAGGAATACCACTCATCTGTGCCACCACAGGCAAACCTAAAATCTGCCGCTAATGCTCAGGCAGTGGATTCTTAACAGCAACAGAGAATACTGCATATGATGGGCACAGTTTTAACTCACCCAGTCTCAGCTTAATTCTATTCCCCTCTGCAGAAATGCTGTACCCTGGGATTGTCCTTCTGGTGCTGTCAGATCAGCTGTGCAGGGCATCTTTTAAGTGCTGCCGTCGAGCCGCTCTCTCACTGCAGGACAGGAGTAAAATCTCCCTTAGCCTTTCTGTTTTAATAGTTTTAATAGATACATAGTCTTGTTGCATTTCATTCCTTTTACAAATGACTGAATAAAATTACATTAATATTCACTGTTTATATACTTTTTCCTGCCTACTGAAAGTCAGTTGTCATCTAAGAAGCTTTCAAATGCATGATACATCTGGAAGTAGCAAATTCATCAGCTTTGCAAAACCAGCAGGGCTCCAAAACGTATAAAAGCTTTAGTTTGCTAAGATTCAACATGGAATGCTTAAAAAAAAGAAAGAAGATTCAAGAATAAGGTTAATTTCAGGACTTTTCAGTAATTCCCCATTTATTTACGAGAAAACCCCAACAAAGTTCCTCTTCAGATTTGTTATGAGAGGTAGTTTGCCTGAAGATTTTAAGAATGAAGGACTTTTGTATATGTTTATTGTCTATATTATGATTGACACAGGAATGTGATATTAGACTCCTTGCACTTCTCTGTCAGCTGAAATGTTCTTGTGGAACCCTCTGTGTTGTTTATATTTAAAATGGCATTTCAGCTTCCAGGGCATCCTATGGTCAAGCCACTATCTACCAGTGCATTCTGATAATATTGTTTCTAAAATCAGATGACACATTGTGAAAATTGGTTTCAAGGACTGGTTAAAACCCTCAAGGTTACACCCTCCTCAAATCTTTGAATTCCCAAATAGGAGGATTACTAAAAGACCATGATCAAGGTTAGTGGTCCCTAAAATTAGACCTCACAGCTGTGTTTTGACTTTCCTGCCTGTGTATGAACACAAAGATGATCAGTGCATTTGGACTTCTTTAAAGTATAAGAAAAACCTCTTTTTCTTTCCAGACTACCATACCATTCATTAGAATGCAGGAACCTCAAGGTACAATATTTGTATTTTACATATATTCCTGTATCACTTCATGTTGCATGCTAACTGCTAACACAAACATGTGAGGAATTCCCTTAGAAAGATTTTTGGAGGCAGGTAACTCAAACAGTCCCCTAAATTCAGATTTAGTTGACTTTTTTCCCAGTTTAATTTATGATAGATACCCCTGTAAAAGGGCAACACAACCTATTCGTGTGATGAAGTGATACTTCTAGATGAATTAGCTCTGAAACCTAAAGAGATGAATCATTCTTATCCTTGCTTATTTTTAATTTGAGCACTTACATGTCACTCTTCTGCTTTTACAGCAGTTTCACTTTCTGAAAGGACATAAGGGTTGCTTTGAATTACAGTGACTTCAAATGACCCAAAGGTTATCTATGAAGGACTGCTACGCTGCATTTGTTCATTGCATCTGTGGTGCCCTCTCCAAGCCAAAATCATGTGGATTTTGGTAGTGAAGGCTGGTGATCTAGGGCTGGGTTCAGGTAGCATTTGCTCAGCAAAGGGGGTCAGCATGACAGTTGGGCACCTGCCCTGATGGCAGAGTCTAGTTGAACCACTTCACACACCTTGATAACCAGAGGGGCTCTGCAATCAGTAAAAGTGAGTTTATATTTTCAATTTTAAGCAAATAAGGTCCATAATTGCAAAATTTTATAAACTTGTGGGAAAAGGACAACCAAGTGATAGAGTTTTTACTTCCACAAAGTAAATACTTTGTTCACCATACGCTTTTCTGAAACTGAGGCAGGTGAGACCACTGTTGAGCTTTGGAAAGGCTCTCCTCTCAAGGATGGTTAGCTTGAAGTCTGCAGTAGAGAACAATCTAGACTATATCCCTGAAATCCCTGTAAGAGCTATTGTTGTTACCTTATCACTTCGCTACTTCACTTTTCCTAGAAACCACCCAGCAACTGTCCCTAGATTCCTCTATTCTGTGCCAAAGGGAAATAATGTGGTGAAACTGGATTTACCAGGCTGGTTATATCTCTGTATAAATGTTAGTAAAATATAAATTTCAGTTTCAGTATGTGCTTTCCCTTGGATAGACTGGGCTTTGGGAAGACCTTTGGACTGCAGAAGTCTTAAAGATGTTTCAAAAGCAGGAATCCTGTGTTCAAATATGATCATATATAAATATCTAGTTGGGGGTTGTTGTTTTCTTCCAAAGGTCAGTAACGTAAATAGTCATGTGAGAGAAGGAAGTGGTAAAAGGCACTAGACTGGAACTCCAGGCTGGGTCGAGCTCCTGGCTCTGTTTCAGCTTGTGACTGCAGGCAGCTCTTATAGGCATAGCATTTCACTACCTCAGCAGGCTGCTATTAATTAATGTCTGTGTCTGAGGTCTGTGTTAAGAGGGATGAGAGCAGCAACAGGGATGCTTTCTGTGCCCAAGGCACCTCGTTCAGTGTTGACACGGGTGTCTGAGCACAGCTCTCCACAGGTAGTCCAGGCACTTACCTGCTTCCTGGGACTGAGCTTCACTTCTTCCATGCTCACTGAGGTTATAAAATCATCATTTCAGACTATGAGAATCACTTACAGGACTATGAAAATCAGTCATGGGGGGAAAGGAAAAGACCTCATAGCTCAAGAATGAGGGGATGGGGTTTTTTCTCCAGAACATATGAATTCAATTTTGGAGAGAAATGAATCTCAAACTGTAAGCACATGAGGAAACATATGAGGAGTCAGTATAAAGGGCCTCTTAAATGACAATCAGTCATTCTATCAACCCATGACTGCAGCAAAATGTTTTTGTTGTAAAACAGTTGTCTGACACATGCTTGTAAATCTGCCAAAAAGGATATCCCACCTAAACAAGACAGAAAAAAGTGAGGTTTCAGTTCAATATAGCCCTGACTTTTCATAACTTTTGTTTAGTTTGTGCAAATAACTAGAAAGTACCATTAAAGTACACCAGAGCACCACTAAATTCCCTTTGTTTAAACAGAAATGCTTATACCACTGACACCACGGGTCACAGAGGCCACTGCAAACCAAATCAAGCTGTTGCTTCGCATAGCAGAGGAGGGAACACGGCTGCTTCAAGCCCTCAAATGGAGATCCTGATGAGAAGTTCCCTCTCCTTGGACACTGCTGTTTAATTTGTGCTCATTAGCCATGATTTGCCAGGTTGCAAAAGCATCTGGTTAACTCGGTGCTAGTGGAGGCCCAGAGCCTGTCAGTGTGCATGGGAGCTATGGGAAAGGAACTGAAAGGTCACTCTACATGGCAGCAACAGGAGTGGAATCAGCCCAGGCAGCCCTTCAGCTCAGGAGAAACAAGTATTGAACAGGTACTTTACAAGCACCAGTGAAATTACTAAGAAAAATTAAATTATTCCAGTGCAAGCTTAAGGTAGGCTTATGGCTATGCAAGTAGAATAGGAGTTGGCAAGCTAGGACTTCCAGATATAAAGGGAAAAAAACCAAACCCTGGAAATTATTCTAAAAATTACATTAAAGCTAATCCATCATAAGTGATAAGACAGGTTTCAATATTAAGGCCTTATATGAATCCAAATGGTCTTGTTCCATTTATATATATACTTATATTAAAAATTTACATATTGACTGGGGTTTTGAAAAGTAAAAAGTTAATATGAGATTAAATGCAATAGAATTATTAAGTCTTTATTATGTTTCCATTCTTTGTAGAGAAAATGCAAAAGGAACTGCTCTCATTAGCAATCATTCCTCAAAGTCGAAGAGGAAGGAATATATTCTGTTAGGTATATAATGTAATTGGTTGGAATAATTACATTTCGTCAAAGCAATGTCCACAAGCATTAGCAGATACAGGAGATTTCTCTTGAATGAGAACATATATTTTGAACATATATTTTACTTTATGTTTTATATGAAGTTCACTATCTTATATTGGGATCCTTGTATAAAACAACAAAGATACATAATTTAAGGTCAATCATAAAAAATGTTACATGGGAGAGATAGGATGAAATGAGGAGCCAGTATCTTTTGAAGACTGTTTTAAGAATTTATTGAAAGCTATTTAAAAGATCTCTCTGTTAGGGGGATAACATCTCAAAATACTTGGACTATATTGAAGCAGAAGAATTCAACCTTGACTAACTTGTTAGAATTCTTTGAAGATATTACTGCCATAATAGATAAAGGGAATTCTAATTTAATTAGGTTTTTAGAGGATACTTAGCATTGCTCCACATCAAAGATCACTGGATAAAAGGTACAGAACAAAGACTAAGACCTAGAGTGGAATAAAAATTGTCTATCAAAGAACAAAAGAGAATGATGTATAGCTATTTTTAAGAAAGAAAAGAGATTATTACATATGGCAGTGTTAGTTGAAATATAAGCTTTAAACATTCTGGAATTTTTGAGGCATGTGTAGTTTGAATATGATTTTTATAAATCAATGGCCACAGTTTCTGAAGCAGTATATCCACTCTGTCCCTCACAACTACCACAAATTTACCTGCCTCATGCAATATGAGAGGTATTTCCAAGTTGATTAAAAACTAACGGACTAGGGGAAATTACGGATTTCTTCCAATATTCCCTTGCCCTGACAGTGACTAAATGGGAAAATAAAGCCTGATGCAACATCTCCATGCCATACTGGTCAAAAAGGATAACTGTGGTTATCTAAAAGTTTGTGAGAGCAGTTTTCAAGCTAATCTAAATTGGCACAAGAATTTTAAAACTCAGCAAAGTTGTAAAGCATACACAGCTATCAGATGAAAGCTGTGTGTTCACTGTCTGCACTGGCCTTTAAACCTACAGGCAAAGAGATTAGAGCTTCCCCAAGTTCAAAACTCAGAAGAAAGTGGGAAATGTTGCCATCACAACTCCCTTTTGCCAAGACTTTATGTAGTGCTAATGGAAAAACTGCTGGAAATTAAAGACAAGTTTGGAATGACTTAGAGGAGCAGAGAGAAAAAAGAAGGGAAGTGAGTTTCAGATAAACAAAGGCAGAAAGAAAATACCAGGCATATTGACTCGGACAGGCTTTTCCTGTCCTTGTGCTGAACATTTCTTATGCTGCCTTCTCTGTTTTCTAGTTGTACAGTCCCGGTGAAAGGGCATGCTTTGCTCCTGTGGAGTGTTTTTTCGTAAATATGATAACTGTTACTACTCTAACCCTTTTCTAAAAAATATGTTAGTAGTAACATATTTTTCGGTGTAGAAAATAGTAACACAAAATTCACCATTTACAGCAGTCAGAGAGCCAAAACTGGGGACTATATATACCAATTTTGGGGACTGTGCCTCCATCTTTGCATGTTTGTTGCATAGTGAAACAGAACACTATAAAACCCTTTAGGGAATTACTTGCAACTTAAAATGGCACATATGTATCATAATTACATTGTATTCCAATAGAATCAGCACACCATTTACAGTAAGAAATCCCTTTGATCCTCTCCACAAAGTCAGGTGAGTAGGTTTCTCTGACAGAAAGTTATTTTATTGAATGATTTGATGGAGACAATTTCTCTTGGCTGGTGCAGTAAATACAAAAGAAGAAGATTTTGGTAGCTATTAAGGATCATGAAAATGACTTTAAAATTATATTCTTTATCCTTAAGATAAATAATAAAACTTCCAACTTACTTTCAGCACATAAGCTGCAATAATTTTGCAGTCTAAATGAGGATACAGTTCTCAGACAAATAGTGGGAATAAGAGTTTAAGTTGATTAGTAAAGGGCAAATTATCAAAGGATCTGCAGCATTAAGGGTTCCTGCCACTGCAGAGAGAGTCCTGTGTGTGTTACAGAGTAGACCATATTTGGATGGTTGCCCTCCTAACTGCTGCAAGCACAAATACCCGTTTTCATCAGCTTATGAAGGAAAAATTGGCTCCCATAGACACCCATTACTGAGTGCAGGCTGCAGCACAGGAAATACAGTCATGTTCAAGCCTTTTCCTCTGTTTTAGTCCACATGTTCTGTGTCCTGTATTGTTTGCTGCATACTCACTACCACTTTGATGTTCTTTGGGGGTCCCCAAACTGTCCTTTTTCTATTTGCGTGAAGAGATTCATCCTGAACAAAATTCACCACAGAGGGAAAATTATGAACCAAAACAACACACAGAGAGAAAATTAAGAACTGAAACTACAGAACTAATCTGCAACCTTGCCTATGGGGCTCAAAGAATCACTGGAGAGATGGCAGAGGGCCAAGGGGCTAGGAGGGTGGTCTAACGAAGGAGACCAAAACTGCAGCAGAAGTTTAGGGTAACAAAGTTTTGTGCAAATGAGCCTTTTCCTGAGCAGTACAGAACCTCAGAGTTACAACTCCTCACGCTCATCCTAACCCAGCCATTACAAGCCAGAGAAGTTGCTTTGATCAACCATTTGTGCTAACATTGTTTGCAGTGGCATAAATAAGGAGTACTTCTATTTTGGTCAGAAAAGTTTAGCCCAGAATAAAACTGCAGTGACATCAATATGAGACCACAAGGATCACAGTCTGCCAGTTTATGGAATAGTTATGATCCCACATAGACAATGTTTCCCCAGAATAGGAGTTTTCTATAATTCATTACTAAACTTTTAAATCCTCAGAAGAGTGACAGTAAATCTATTCTATTTATTGTTAGCTCGAGGTCAGTTTGATGAGTGTTTATCCTCCAGAATACTCTCACAGACCAGGTTGGACAAAACAGCTGGTAAATACACCATAAAAACATCATGTGCACCCTCAGTGCATCATGTGCACCCTCCAAAAACACAGTTTCATGGTTGCATTCACAACTGCCCCAGCATGAGGCAGCTTTTCTGACTTTCTGTTTCTATACATTTACCATTAACAAAGTGCCTAAGATGAAGCTGATGGCTCTGCTGGCAGTTTTCTCTAAAGCAGGAACAAGGAACAATTCTTTGTCATGGACTGACATGAAGGGATGTGTGATTCCCAAACAGATTCCAGGCTGCCTAAATGGGCAACACAAGGCCCAGGTGGACACCAGAGCTCAGTCCCAGCACAGGTTTCAGCAGTCAGGTGAAGACTAAAGGCTTTGCATTGCACCAAGTTCTGCTAACACAGAGGGCATTCAGGAAAACCATTGCTGACATGAACGCAGATTTGGGAATTTTTCATTAGCAGGATGGTGATTGCAAGTTTTAGGGCTGCATTGATAATGATAATAGGGTGGGGAAGTCACTGTTGTGTGTTATAAACAAGTCTTCATATTGCAGTAATTCTCCCATGAACTGAAACTCCTTTTAAGGAACATTATTGTTCCATATCATTCATGATGTTTTCTAAAAGTGTTCAGAGGAAGCAACCGGCTTTCTGAGTGCCAGATCCCAGGGTATAGAAACAATGGGGGGCCATATTCAAAATATAAATTAAAATCAAAAAAGAAGTAATATTTTTCAGGCAGCCTTCTGACTTGCTACAAAAACCCCTTCAACCCTCCTGATGTTCCTCGCTAGGGACTGGGATTTGTAATAACACCAGTAAAATCAGAGGTTTTCAGACAAAAGTTCATTGCTGTTTTCAAACAAAATACTCAATGTATTCAGATCAGCCTTCTCATTTAGTTTCTGCACCCTCTCCTCCTTGTTTCAAGCATATTTCTAGGTAGAGCCCTTTCCTGACCTTTCAGGTTATTCCTAGATTTTTATTTGAAGGGGTGGGTGGCATTTCAGTAGGCTGAGCTCACTTGCTCAGTCACAACAAAGGAAAATAAAAATAACCATCTGAAAAACTGAAGTTGCTGGAATGTGTAATACTCAGCATTAAAATGGCACAAAGTGCCTGCCTATTTATAGCTCTTGTTTTGAGAAAGAGTGAGACACACTTTGGGCACAATAGATCACCCAGGAAAACGCGTGGCCTTGCATTCTGTGTGTGAAAGACTTTTTTGTCTTTACTGTTTGAAATACCAGTAATTTCCCAGGAAAATGAGGTTTATTCAGCATTTTATTTATCTCTTTTATGCAAGCAAATGCCAGATTTGACATGCCAGTTTGGTTGCTGAGTAAAAACTCAGATGACTAAATAAAACTCTGTGTTTGCTGTAATTCAGATTTATCCACATATCTTCATCATTAAATGTTTGCTGATACATGCATGCTTAGCATGATTATACTTGAAAGATGTTTTCGTGTATTAAAAGACCTGTAGTATCTCATTCATCAAATAAGACTTTGAGGAGGGAAAAACACTCCCAATTTACCAGTACCTTCAATTTTTTTATGTGTCTGTATTTGATTCATGCTGAACTATATTTAATAAATTATGAGTTTCTCTCTTTCTCTCACAGTTTCACCTAATTTTTTGTTTTGTTTTCCAGTTCAGGAGAAGGTAGGAAAGAAAGAAGTGTCAGAGAGCAAAACAACTGGAGAGAAATAATGAAAGTTCTCTTTGCAAGAAATAGAAGAAAGCTACACTGCAAATAACATGCAGAAGACATATACAAAAAGACAGCACTCTCAGAAGCAGCCCAGAGACTTTTGATGCTGTGTTTAAAAGTAAGCTGAGCCTCACTGTGCACCATGTGGACTGACAGCGGACAAGAGTAAATAGTAAGAGTACTTTAAATAGTAAGTAAATAAGAGTTAGTAAAAACTCATTCTTGTGAACTGAGGACTACAAGAAACTCCCTGTAAGGTCAGAAGGTCAGTTCTGTGGTCCATCTGGCTCAATCCTCTGTCTCCAACAACAGCAATAGGAGATGCTGGTTAGGAAGTGCACATGAGTTAAGCCCTGCAGGCCCTTCTCCTCGTACTCCCCAATACCCCCAATTCCTAGTGCAGAAGCCAAGAGAACTCTTTTCCCTTCAGCATGTCCCCATATTGTACTCACTTTAGAAAAAGAACTAGAGCCTGTCCATGCTATAATCACAACAACAAAGGTGAGATCAAAAGTGGAGAGTGACGAAAAATGAAGAGGGAAAAGATTCTGGAAAGATTCTGAAGTGATTCATCCGAGCACAGCCACTGAAATTAAAAAAAAAAAAAAAAAAGAGAGAGAGAAAAAAAAAGAAAAATAAATTCTGAACTGAAGCCAAATAATAAACATGGGCCTGTGGATCCATTAAGGTACATTAAGGTACATTAATACTGCAACTTTCCCATCTGTTCCCTGGAGTTCCAAACCAAAAACAAGTCATCTGCAGTCTTGGGTCCCTTATTGTGTGAAACATTCATCTGTAAAATTAATCTGGAGAAAATTTATCTATTTCATCCTTTTGTTTTGTTTTGATAGGGTTGCATACCATGGATGATAGCCCATTGAGGCCACAGATAAAAAACATGTGAATAAAAAAATAACAAATGAAACAAATAAATAATGGCTACATGCTATTTTTTTTTTCCTCTAGCAGAAATGCCTTTAGAATAACTGAAATTTTTTTCTGTTGTGTTGAGAAGGCTAGCAATTTACACTAACAAAATTGGCACAATAACCCTGGGAATCCTTATTTTCCCATTAACAATGTACAATGACAAAATTTAATGGGAAATTTTCCATGTTCTCTAATAAAACTTTCAATTAGGAAAAAAAGTTCCTTGTGCCAGTATCACAGAGGAAAAAGTTCATGCCTGACCTTGCTAAGCAAAACAAAAAATCTAAAATGCTCTTTGCAATCTCCTGATTGCAATTCCCAGATCCTTGGTATTGCAAAATTCCCTTTTGTTACCCCCCTCAATTGTGATAACTCATTTAGCTCACTATGATGATGCAACCACCTCCTTGTAGCAGTGACAAAATTTATTGCTAGTGCTTCTGCTTCTAAAACATATTTAAGTTCAGAGTGTTCAATATCCTGATATAAAAGTGGCCTACAAACATGACTGTTGATACATTTAGCAAAGTTCTGTTCATGTATGTGTTTCCACAAAGGGCTAATCTTTATGATTTAATAAGCATTAGTTTATTAAAGTTTATTAGTTTATTAAATAACCTCTAGTCTCCATAGATACCTCACCAAAATTGACACACACCCCCTGCAGAGAATAAATCTCTAACTAGCCACTTCCAGGGAAGATGTGCCATTTCTGTAGCTCATGTGGTACAGTCTCCCTATCTCCTGTTGTGGTTTTGTTTCTGTGGCTGAAACCACCCATTCCTTTACAAAAGTACTTCCCAAACTGTTGATTAATTAATCTGCAACCCCACATGTGATTAGGGCACAGGACTGTGAGTCAGGCAGTTCCCTCTATAGTTATGTCTGGCCCCCAGCATTTTCCTGCAAAAGACAGTTCCAGCATCCCAGAATCACAGACTCATTTAGGCTGGAAAAGACCTCTGCGATCATCAAGTCCCACCTATGACCAGACACCACCATGTAAACTGGGCCAGTGCACTGAGTGCAGTCTTCTCTTAAACACCCCTGTGGATGGTGACCCCATCACCTCCCTGGGCAGCTCATTCCAAACTCCAACCACCCCTTCTGTGAATAATTTCTTCCTAATGTCCAACCTTCCCTGGCACAACTTGAGGGTATGCCCCTTTGTCCTTTCCTAGCTGCCTGGGAGAAGAAGTTGATCCCCACTTGGCCACAACCTACTTTCAGATAGTTGTGTTGTGAATGAGTGTTTTAAGAGCAATTAAAGAATCATTGGAAAAGTTATCAGTAAAAATAGGATTAATATAAAAGCGACAGCGCAACAGAGTTTGTTGGTGAAGCTCACTCTACTACTTACTCTCTCGTGCTGTTTATAGGGCTACAAGAGAGTGCACTTTAGTCACAATAATGTTTCATCCTGGCCACATTTGGGGTTGAAAAGTTTCTTTGGAAGTTTGAAAACTCCTTCCAGCCCTATGGATGTCTTACTGGCCAACTTTTAGTCATCTGGGATGTCCTGATTTGGCCAAGTGTGATGATAAATGATGGAAGATAGTTTAGCAAGCTCTTCCACCATCTTAGGATGAATCCCACCTGCTCCCATTGACTTGTGAGCATTTAAGGGGCACAGCAGGTCACTAACTACCTCCTCCTGGATTTCAGGGGGTCCATTCTGCTTCCCCATCCCTGTCTACCAGCTTAGGAGGCCAGTTGTCCTGTGAATAACCAGTCTTACTGTAGAACAGTGAGGAAAAGAAGGCATTAAGTACCTCAGTCTTTTCCTCATCTTTGGTAACTATATTCCCCCCCAACACATCCAATTAAGAATAGAGATTTTCATTGCACTTGACTTTTTAAAAAAAAAATTTTGCATTTATAAAAGCACTTTTTATTATCCTTTACATAAGTGGTCAGATGCAGTTCTAACTGAGATTTTGCCTCTAGTTTTCTTTCTGCATGACCTAATGACATCCTTAAACATTTCCTGATTCACCTGCCCCTTTTTCCAAATGTGATGCACACTCTTTTTTCCCTGAGTTCTCGTAAAAAGCTCCCTGCTCCACCAGGTCAGTATTCTTTCCTGCCAGCTGTTGTTTCAATGTCTCTATTCCTAAAACACAGAGTGTTCATACAGGGGTTTATGCCTTTCCCACAGGTATCTTTAAGTTAGTAATGCTATAAAGTAAATGCATACCTTTGATAATATGATTTCAAAATGAAATTATATTTATATTAATAATGGTGCCATGCAGTGCTTTTCTGTTGCATATTAAATTTATTTAGATATATTTAGATTTTTATTTTAAATTAGAAAACATCCTCTTCCTACTGTTCATAAGTTATACAATTAGGGTTTAAATTTGTAATGAACTTTCAAGTAAATTACAGCATTAAATTTACTTATAGAGATTTTAATTTCGTTTATTTGTGCTTCCTCTTACTGAAAATCTTTAGAGCTGCTGTAAATTAACATACATCGATTTACTTCTGCAGCAGATCTAAATTTGAAGTTACTAACTTATAAAAATGCCTCTATCAAAAAAGGAAAATCCCCTTTGAATCCAACTCACTTCATTCTGCAATAACTTACCTAATACAGGTATTGCAGGGAAGTTCTGAGATATCATGCCTGCATGACCAATACAAGAATAAGATTTCCTCTGACAACCTTAATAACTATTTCTGTGGTAATATGACAGTACTATGAAGAAATTAGCAGATAAGAAGTGTACTTTCTTCACTTTTGCATAGCAAGGACAATAGAAAATTTGGTAACGTCAGGAAATCAAGTCATCAAGCCACAGAATGTGAAAGAAGGATGAAGACATAAGCTATGCTTTATTGAAATACACCCCTCTTCTCTTGGATGGGAAGGAGAATTTGAGGTTTCACCCCTTGGATGCAGATGTGGAAAATCCAGTTAATAGTGCCGTTAGACTCTGTAATTTTAAAAAATGCAGCTCTTGATTTTAAAAAGGAGTAGAATGCAATTAAAACAAGACAGCTGATATTGACATGTCTGGCTATGTGCCAAATGAACAATAGTGGTTCCTGTTAACACCTTTCTACCTTGCTTCATCAAGTTTCACACATATCCCTCAGAACATAGCTCAAAGAATGATTTAATTAACAGAGCAGTTCTCTGGTGAATATGTAGCTCAGTACAGCTTTCAAATACACCGGCAGAGCTGTGGTCTACTGCTACTGCCTGGGAAACAGGCCCAGTTATGAAATGGCAAAATGGAAAAATCATTGGCAGGGTTATGGGGAAATACTCATTGTACTTTATATAAAGCCAATTCAAGAAAATATTGTAGTTTCAGGGTTTTAAATGTTACAAGAATGCTGAATGTGAAGTCATTTATGACTGTACAAAGAAAGGGGCAAGAGTCTTTTTCTTGTGTTTGGATATACTACCAAAGTGCTGCTGTAAGGGCAAAGGTAGATTCACAAATCACTACTAACTTCAGAAATTGCATTTGTCGTTCGTAGCCTTTAAAAAAAACAAAACCTTTCTTAAATGTTAAAATGGTGGTTAAAGATGGAAGGTGAGGAAGTGTAATGTGAATATAAACACATAACCTAAACAAATACATGTGCATGCATATACATACTACTTCTTAGGAGTTTGACTGGCCCCTGGAAAAAAGTACATTTTAAAAGAGTAAAGATATAAATCTCTGTCTGGTTGGCTTTTTATACAAAAACCTATCTTCCTATTTCATTTTTCATTACTAACGTATGATATGTAATCTATAAATATTTATAAATAAGTATAATCTGAATATGAGGACTCAATTTCCCTATACCAAATTCAAATACATAACCCAATTCTGTTTTTTCATAGGGATCAGAACATAAACACATGTACTGAAAATGTTCATTGCTGTCTATCCACGGTCATTTTTCCCCTTCCATGCTGCAGAAACCAATTCCCATTTTCAGCTTGTGCTTAGAGGAACATTTCAAAGAAGTAAGCAGCCTCTCCCAGTGCTACTTTTCTTAACTTAACCACATTACCACTCCTTCATGTAATTTTAACTTGCTACCTCAGAATAAAAAAAAAAAAAAAAAAACAGACCACAGCATTCAGCTGTGGATGTCAGCTGTCCTAGCTGAAGTGGTTAGATCAACATGTCATGAAGGAGCATAAACCTCATGGATGAATGAAAGGATATGAGTTTTTTCTCAAAGTAAACCTCCAGAAAGCCCTATTGTGGCAGACAGATTAAGCAAGTTTCCTTTTCTTAACATAATTAACATGGGAATAATATATGGGTAGTTTCATCTGGGCTAAGAAGAAACAACTTTTGAGCTTCTAGAAAATAAATTGTTAATTGAGGTTCATTGTTAAGCAAGAAACTATACAAAGTTGCCTAAAGAATTTTTTCTATGCTTTAGTATATTTTTTTAAAATAAATGAATCCATAGTAAATAGATAAAAATAGACCATGTTAAAATTCACTAAACTGCGATATATATTTATATTGAGTCTGGACCTGGAAAATGTGAGGCTATATTTAACAAAGATGAATGTTTTGTTTTATACTTTAATTACAAACCTTTGCAAAACCACCAGTTGCCACAATACCTGATTTCTGTTCTCTTTGTTTAAAAAGCCTTGTTAATTAACCTGCTTTTAAAGGATAAACAACAGTTTTCTCTGTTGTTTCTGCTCTCAGCTTGAAAAAACAAAGCAGAAAAACAAGTATTCTTCTTTAATATTTTATTTTTTGATTTATTACTTTTCAGTGTTATAAAAGCAGTGGGTCTCACCCATGCCCTCACATTGCCAGCTGCCCACAACAAGGCACACAAAACCCTCTCCTTTGTAGTAGAAGAAAGGACTCTAATCTATCCAGCATCACCAGAATATAAGGTTCAGAGGCTAAACCAAGATTAAAAACTATCCTTCATGACACATAAAATTATCTGAAAGGAAATAGACCTCAAGACACAGTGAAAATTCTCCTGCCAAAAAGCCAGCTCCTTCTCAGACACCTTTCTCGTGTGAATTGGTACTGAGCAGTAGAAGATACACACACCACTGCCCTTGGCTTTTATGCATTGTGTCACTGCTTGTTCTCAGATTGTCCAGGTGCTTTTTGCTGGCACCAACTCTTTGGTGTGATGAGGCTTCGGGCTCCCCACCCCTCAAACATCTTTCCATCCAAATGAAAAAGTAGAGAGAAGTAGGAGATACCCTTTGCGTCCCCCCCACCTCGAAAAAAGCTGAAGAAATACAGTGCTTCTGGTTTTGGTTACTTTCACACAGACAGATAGAAAATATATTTCAAAAGGGATGCAGGAATTTAGACACAGTGCTAGGATAACACTTTTCTATGTATTACTCCACTCATTTTCTCTTGATTTAATCAGTGAAAAATGCTGTGCTTTACACAGCATCCTTTTAAAACTTAATCTAACCGAAGTTGAAATTAAACTGGTCTGAAATTAACTTCAGTTTTGCTAATTTTGTCTAACTTTGTCCTGGGTAATTTAAGCTGGAAACGAGTAATGAAATTCAATACTCAGAGATTTTTGTGTGATTTGTAGTTCAAAGGGGAACCTTCCACTTTCCAGGGCTCTGTGGGTCTACTCGTATAATATAATGGTGAATTCTCCCACCATGTTAGGACAAGAACCCCTAGCTGACAAATCCCATTCCTTAAAGTAACAACACCCCCTTGAACTTGACCGGAAGAGGCTGCTTAAAATCTGTTTGAAAACATTATAGTTCTTTGCCAAGCAATAGACATTAAATGTGCTATGCAAAGATTGCCCATCATCTTGCTGCCAAAATGGTTATTAATTAAATGTAAATAACAAAATTAGTATTAATAACAAAACCAGTTTCTTTTTCATTTCAGTAAACTTGAACACGTGACTTCCTGTGTGTTTATATTTCTTGTATATGGCTCTCACAGATATTTTTCAACAGATGAGCTGAAGGCTTGATCATATGTAGTATTATATATAGCATATAGTCACTAAACTTACATTTCTTGAGTAACAGGTCAGTAAAGATTTCTCACTCCTAGTTCTCCAAGTTCAGGCCCACTAATCCCTATACAATTATTTTTTATTAATTATTTTGCCAAATATGTGAAAGTACAAAGCCTTTTGCCTCCCCTTGACACAAGCACAATGTAAAATTTGAAAGCACAAGCCCCTTGCCTACAAAGCCCAAGACAGCTGCTCATGGGATCACAGGCCACAGACTCCCCACAGACTCTTCTCTTGCTGCACCGTCACTCTACTGCTTGCCGCCAAAAGCACTTCACAATATTTTTTTCTCACTAAAATGACATTTCCACAATCTTTGAAAGGCCTAAGAAGCTAATAACTATCTGAAAATACAATCAGAACTGTCACAGTCCTGTGACAGTACTTCACAATCTAGTATTCAAGAGAATCTTGCAGAAACACAAACATGTTGGACTAAAATACCTTTCTACTTGCTTTCTAAACGAGGAAAATAACTTCTCCATTGGGAACAGAATTGCACAGATAGAACTGAAGAGGAGTACAGCTTATGTTGTCTCATTATGGCTGTATCACTAGCCCAGTTCAAAACTCTGTTTGAAGGCTGATGTGTGTATCTAGTTGATTTAGCATATTTTGGGGGTTTCAATCATAAGCAGATGTCTAACCCCAAGAGCCGTTAGGTATATAAACATTTTTAGCTCTTGGTTTGATACATGTCTTCTGGCTGATCAGTTTTCAAAATATCTATTTGTACTTGTGCCAAATAGTCTTCCATTTCCATACAAGCCTCCAGTTGTGCATCAGCACTTTATAAATCTCCATGTTTATTTTTCTTAGAGAGAAAACCCGTTTAATAAGTATGGGCCTCCTTTATTTATATGTACTTTTCTATTGAGATGGTATCTGTATACTTTCTAAGTAATTTTGGTGTTTGAGGGGTCTTATTATGGAAAGAGAAAATAAAAATAATACTAAAAATACATTGTGTTTCTACTGTGGGCTTTATCGACACATAGCTTAAAGCACATAATCATCACTTTTTGGCTGATGGCACTGCATAAAGACTAGTGTTATGATAGGAAGGAGAGAAAAAAGGCTTTCCTGGAGTTAAGCCAATATTTTGTCAGCACCTTGATCTCCTAAAGGACACCCACTCCCTTTTTGATAGTGTTTGGTTCCTTCCACTATGTGTGCTTTTTCAGGTGTTTAATTTCTTGAAGCAAATTGTGAAGAACATCCTTAAAGGGTGTCAGCAAATAATTTATAACAGATATTTATCAAATTTTTGCTCTCAGATCCTGTTTAAGGTATAAATTTTGGCTGATTAATATTCAAAATACCTATTTGCGTTTGTGCCAAATATAAATTTCTATTTATAGTTTACTACCCCTCATCAGAGAAGGGGATTTCTCACCTTCTGATCCAGGAAAGAAAATGTAAAACCAGGGTAGAACTGAATACCCCAGTAATCACAGAACACTGGTTATTGCATTCACCTCAGCCATCACTGGTGGCACCATGGCATATGAGGTTCCAGAGACAGCTTAGAGCCTTCTCCTGTTTCTGTCATCTGTATGTGGCAGGACAGAGGCTCCCAGAAGGCCTCCATGCTGCCATGTAACCAGCTGTGATTTTATCCTGGGCAACCTGGCCTTAAAATATTTAATCCAGGATATCTTAACAGCAGAGCAAGAGCAGGCTTAGAGGCTCTGTACATTCAAATATTTATACTTCCTGGGTGAGTCTGGCAAGAAGTGCTGCCAAGTGTACCTTTATCAGTGTCCTATGCTGGCTAATTTAAAATTAACTTGGGCACTGCCTACATGAGCCACAGCAACATGTTTGATCGAAACCACTGTGTCCCTCTGGGCAGGATACCCAGTTCAGGGGGAAAGGGGAGGTGAGAAGACCATTTTATGATTCAAAAGCTGAGCTACTTCACCAGATGGAGAGGCTGGCAGTGTAATGTAGCACTACACAGCAGTGCTGGAGAGAGCACCCTCACTCGAGGTAGATGTAATAGAGGAGATCAACAAGTATTTGTAGAGAAGCTGAGCTCAGGATGCCGCTGTCAGTGGTGACAATGGTTCATGGAGGCTGATCTTTCACACAAGGTGCTCACAAGAGACCTGTGGCCCAATGTGTAAAATTAAGGACATCCTTCACAATGATTTCATAGACAGGACAGTAGTTTTCAGGAACTTACATTTATCAGAAACTTTAAAAACAAAACAAAACAAAAAAAAAAAAAAAACAAAAAAAAAACCACAAAAACAAAAACAAAAAAAAAACCCAAACACTGAAGAAGTGGGAGAGGAAAATAAAGGGATGTGCAAATTTTCTCACTTTGTCCTACAGAGTTTTCTCTCAGTATTATCCAGAACTGGACCCTGATTTTTTTTTTTTTTTTCTTGATTGTCTCCTTTTGAGTGAAAAGCACTTAATTAATGCATAGAGAGCATGTTAAATCGCAAAAAAATACCAAGCATGTTGGTGTGTATTTATTTACGGGACTGCTCCAGATGAACACACACTATTGTAAAAATAAGTCACTCATTTTCCAGTGCCTTTCTAATTATGTACACACAGCCGTATCAGGCAAAATAAAAGTTCAATCTGTTTTCAGGAGACAGCAAGTGCAGTTCCCTGCCATAGAAATGATCCGGCACGTAGGAAATCACAGCTCCCGCCGCTTAGGTGATTTAAACGAAGCAGAGCCCACTCGGTCCCTGCATCCCTCCTGCTAAGACTCCCTGCTCCACCAAACCATGTCTTGTGTTTGAGCAGCTCTCCACTCGGCACAACCAGCAGATCGTTTCACTTAGACAAGACTAATTCAGGAGCAGGAGCAGTAGTGCGAATTTGCTGTTAAAAGGAAACAAAACATAACCAAAAAACCCACAAAAACAAACAAAAAAAAAAGGAAGTAGAGAACTATTCGGGGAAAAAGTTAAGTGCTCGGAGAGGAAGTGTTCTGTGCTGAATTATCTCAGGTTTCTCGTTTCCTAGGAACGTAGTAACTTCCCCGTGACTTGTTTTGTGGGCGGTGGTTTAAAAAGTATGCTAATTCAGCTTCGCCGACAGGGAGAGGGGCAGTGTGTCGGTGCCACAGCTCTCCTGACAGCCGGCAGCGGCCAGCCAGGCCATGGGCTGGTGCTGGTGACAGGGTCACTCGCCCTGCCGTCGGGTCGCCTCTGTCACCAGCAGCCGACATGTGCCTATGACCATGGAGATGAAGGACTCGGGCAGCGTGGTGCTGACAGCCTACCACCCCCACAGCCCGGCCAGGATCCCGGGCATGGAGCAGAGCTTTGTACAGGATATCCCCCCCAGCCATTCGCCCACCAGCAGGTAAAGCCTGAGGGGTGGGGACCGCTGCCATGCCCTGATGTTTAGCCGGTGTCGGACGTGTGTTCTGCTGAGTGTGTGTCAGCCTGCCGAGCGTCTGCCGAGCGCTCGGGCACTCCGGGGCACTTTGCGCTCCCGCATTTCTTGTCTCCACCGGGGAACTGATTCAGCCCAGCGCTGTGGGTTGGGGTTGGGAGGGGGGAAAACACGAGTACATATTGAAAATCTTCTAAGTCCACAGATCAGACCGGTTTCCTGCCCATGATACTCAATCCCTACGAAAAAAAAAAAAAGGCACGTGAATCAGGCTCCTGCTCAGGTCGTTTAGGACTGTATTGCCAAAAAGTGAAGTGGCGGGGACTGACTGAGCTTAGAGCTCAGAAAGTTGATTCTGGCTTTGGTTTAGAGGATTATTTAATTCCTTCTCCGTTCACTCACCAGGTCAGAACCAAACCTTGAGCTTTTCTCCGTGAAACTGAAGTTGCTGCTTTGCTTTGCACACCCACATACACACAATGGGAGACTGCACCGTTAAAGACTTAGTCTAAATACGAAAATTCCTTTGTGTCGCAGGAAACTAAGTACTGTCCTAATTAATGCAGTCGTGTGTATGTTTACCTTCCTGCCTTGTAAGAAGGCATGCATTTGCACAGATCAAAAACAAGCTGTTTGGGCAATTTTACTGTTTTAGAAAATCTGATTTTTCTCCTAAACATGCATATCTGAGTTTTGCAATTTTCTCCAAAGGAAGTGATATAGAAGTTCATACTGTAAAAAGTTGAAGAAAATAGGAAATTTTGCATTGTGGCGTGACTGAAAAAATAAGAACTAAAGTCTAAGGAAACAGCAGATGACATTAACCCCAAGAATTAAGTCTGTGTCTTCTCTTAGTAAAAATAATGATATTTACTTCATATTGTTTATTTATAGCCCAATAGCTATTTTGTTTTCAGTGTCATTATTTAGATTAGCTGCATCTTCCTGTTCTTTGTGTGTTTCCCTGGCTGTCTCATAAAGATAACTCCTTTGTTCTGGTAAATTGCTGTTTGAGAGCAGTACCAAAATACACAATTACATGTTGAGAAAAGAAACGGAGTCTGGGCTTTTAGACGCAGTAAGAATGGCATTTGCTACTCAAAACAGAGAGCAGTGGTTTGGCATTGGGTTACAGGGAAGCATGTAGTTTTTTCCTGTGCTCTTCCCTTAGGAAGAGCACTAAACTCAATCTCCCTTTAAGTTTGTGAGCAACAGAAATGTGGTGTTTTGCTGTTTTTCTTGTAGGTGTGCTAATTGTTTTAAAATGCTCTTGAAACTTAAGCTCAGAGTGTATGAGGGTTTAAAACACAAACATCATCACCTACTAAAAGCAGAAGTGCCAATTACAGTTCCTGAAAGAAAAAACTAAAGCGGATCGTGACATTTTGATGAGGAACATTATTTTGGAAACTCCTGCCATGGGGCAAAGCCATGTGTCTTTCTCTATGTCTACATATCCATAAGATTTTGGTGGTCTCTCCCCTTTTTTTGTCCTCAACTTCCCACAGCTGTCTAATAGCAATAGCCAAATTCTGCCATATGGGCAGTCAGTGGATGTCTGAGTTTCCAAAGCCTGTACAAGAGAGTGATTTTATTAACCCAGCATGAAGTCCTGTGGAATGCAAAACCCATGAAGGCAAATGCACTGAGTGTTTTAGCAAATGGTAAAATAGGCTCTGGCTTAATCCCTACTTCATCTTCTAAGAACTCTTTCCTGGACTGCATTTTCTGTATAGTTTCCTCTGCCGCCATCCTAATGCAAGAGGTTTTATTATAGATTCTGTCTGGTGTTCCTTGATCCCTAGGGCAGCTACCCACACTGTGGCATGTTAACTCCCTAACTCTTCAAGAAGATGATTCAAAAAAGTATGAAAAGAACAGAAGTGTCATCCGTTTCTTGTTTGATAACAAAAACAGTTGGGACCCAGAACGTGATTTTCCTCTGAAGTCAGCTGCTTAAGTTATGTGTAGCTCTAATGCAGTTTGTCCTTGAGATGTTTATCCATGAGAATAGAATCTGGCTTGGATATTAGCCTTTGATTTGATAAACTGCTGACCAGACCTCTCTCAGTTTAGGACTCAAGATACTTCATTTTCCTTCAGCTCCTCATAACACTTCACTTGCTCAAGAATGATACACTCTTTATATTAGAATAGCTCCACTCACCAGAGTCAGGCTTGGAGATGTCTTCCAGCTGTTTTCTCTTGCAAAAACTTTCACTTTAGAAACCTTTTCACTTTTAGAAACCTTCTACTCAGAGTTTTCTCACAAGAAGTGGAACCTAATGCAACCTCAGCCAATATTTAAGTGCGCCACTCCCCACCATTTAAAAAGACACTGATAAAAAAGAAGGAAAGATTTAAGTAACCACCATGAGCCCCTAAACAAATGAGTAATCTTAAACACTCTTGACAATCCAGGCCCACAGTTGAGAAGTCCATTTACACTAAAGGTTACACTAACAGATGCATCAGACCACTTGGATTCATATTCACACACAGCTCTCACAGGGCCAACCATGCTGGCATCCTGTGTGCATTTCTAAGATACACTGCCAGCATCAGGGTCAACATGAAGTACAGCAGCTGCAAGTATTTCCATTCCTAAACCCAGTGAGTATATACCCCATCATAATTTAGGGGATGGTAGCTGGTGGGCTGTAAGGAGAACAGGAGAAAATCTGCTTTAATTGCTTTCACTGGAGGATGCATCAGTGTGTAGAGAAGGATGGAGAATTCATAGAAGTAATGAAGACTGGGATGAAAGTTTGACTGTATAGGGATGCCATCATCAGTGTGCAGCGACTTCTAACTTCCAAAGGTAGTGTTGGATAACTTCAGTAAAGTGGTTAAGAAAAGGGACCACAGATTCCACCCATAATCCAGTTAAAGGGGGACTAAAGACAGTGATACTTAAATATCTTTGATTCAGTTACCCATATAGTTCAATTCTATCTTTCTCCATTGCTTGCGTCTTGTAGACTTATTTAACCAGTTCTTTACATGGGCTGGGGTGAGCCATGAAAACTGCACTGTTGAGTTTCCTAGAGCTCCAGGAGAATTCTCCAGACAAGCCTTCCTTTAATTCTGCTAATGTAACTAGCAAGTTCATTTTCCATTTTTCGCATGGGATATCAAGGTGTCTTTCCTTAGCTTGCAGTCTACTTTTATGTGTATTTTATAAGCATTTACAGTACTCTTTAATTTATTTATTGCTTGTGAGAAGGAGGTGTTGAGGAGATCTCTGTTTTGTTTGCTTGGCAGTCAGCTCTACAGCATACGAGTATAGAGGAAAAGATACCTGATCTTGTGGCAACTCCATCCCTCCTTTTAAATGCTGTTTATTAGAAAACAGTTGTCACAAGTACTGGCACTATCCATGTCAATACAGATCCTGTCTCAGTGCAAAGGTGAAAGTGCTGATTTATGTTACATAATGGTCAATTCTGGCTTCCTCATTTCAGAGAACGAAGCACTTTGTAGTTGTGCACAAACACTGCTCCTAGATTATGCAGAGGAAAAGTGGGGCCATGGCCATATGTCTTTCTCACATGCCCTTTTTATCCTGTTAGGGGTAACTAGGAGGAGTTATTCCTGTGCTCAAAGGAAACAGGCATGACCTCTATGCCAAATGGCCAGTGAGCTCTCTGAGGTAATTATGCAATTAGAGGAAGACAAAGCATTCCTAAGTGAGTCATACTCCAGCTTTCCTTGACTCCAGTATGATAATAAGTGTGTTTCTCTGTTTTCTACCAGCTCACTTACCAGCAAAAAACTCATCCTGCACTGCAAATCACAACATTTTCATTGCAATGAGTGGCTGTCACTTATGTGTGCATGAAATAAGAATTAGGGGAAAGAAGAAGCCTGTTCACAGTGTTTGTCCCTGCAGAATGGGGTGAGAGCAGTTTTTAAAGTGCACATCAAGCTTTTTATACATGGAGTAACCTTTTCAATCAATAATCATCAAAGAGCAGCATATATATTACCAAACCTAGGAGCTTGCTACATAGGTTAAGGACAAAGTAGATGTCAGCACTATTGAGCAACACAGCCAAGAGCCCTTCTTACCTTATTCCCTAGTTAACTGCAAGTCTGGTACTTCCAGTTGTTTCAGAGAAATGCCTCCTAAACTCTTTGCATTCAGCACGTCTCCTATCTCCTACTGTCAGGGGAATGACTTTCAGTCAGACATCACTAAACTGAAGATCAAAAAAGAACAAGAATATTTTCTATATTGGTTGAAAAATACTGTGTGGATTGAGTTATCTGCTGGCAACTTCTAGGATCCCTGCTCTCCAAGTCTGACTTGCTGATTTGATAGTTGATAGTTGAGCTGATAGTTGAGTCATTACACTGGACAAGCATGACACCAGATTGTTTTGCAGGATTCATTCCGCCTTGCAAACCCCAAGATACTACAGATATATGTCAAGGTGAGCTAAAGTGTCCTGAAACAATTCCCTGGAAGGAATACTCCTCCTGCAGGAGTCTTTATGCACCAAAATTTGTCTTGTGACAGGAGGAGCTATGTGAACAGTTCAGGTTTTATCCCAACAGAAGCAGATTTTATCACACTGAAGTAAGGTCTGTATGCCTTGAGGCCAGGTGATCTGTGTTGGATTTCTGTCAGTGCTGATTGAGCAGCTCCCCTGCTCAGTTGTATACAAGTGATGTCAAGAATGTCTTCTTGGTGATGCAGGATAAACAACCTTAACTATTTTGGATGTTTATCTCACTCTATCATAAACTTCCCCAGAAGACAAAAATAAAAATCTGTCTCTTTTTCCACAGTGAATCTTGACATGGCTTGGGCCTTTTGCAGTAACTTGGACTCCAAAGCTACGAATTTTAAATTTTAAAATGTACTAAATGTGGTTAAGAAAATCCCACAAATCAGTAGCCTAGGAAAAAACAACATTGGCACCAGCTGCACAAAAAAAATTTTGTGGAAAAAATAACCCTTGTTACAACTTATAAAAGCTTTCTAAAATATGATTTTTAAAGTATATTTTTATAGATGCTAAGACTGATAGTTCTTAATAAAATA
Source organism: Certhia americana (assembly GCA_018697195.1). Lineage (NCBI taxonomy): Eukaryota > Metazoa > Chordata > Aves > Passeriformes > Certhiidae > Certhia > Certhia americana. The sequence continues at coordinate 103,108,928 of CM031858.1, read as the reverse complement.
TTTACCAGGAGGATGCACATAAATAAGTCAGACAATAGTAGACACGCTTTTCCTGTAAGTTTTAGAAATACTTACAGCACGTCCTCTGGGAGCCACACTGAGGAATGTAGTATTTATAGCCAGCTCCTCATGTTATGGTTGAAACTAGAGTTGGCTTCTCTGGTTTCTTTTTAGTTTGGTGCTCCTGCTGCTCTCCCTGGTACCTCCATATGTAGAACTAATGAAAAACATCTGGCACTGTCCCTTTGATCATTTCATTTGGTTGAGCATTTAGCCAGCTGCCCCATTCATTTTTAACTAAGGCACTTATCTCTGATTACAGGAGGGTTGGAGCTGCCTGCAAAAAAAAAAGAGTAGGACCTGAGAGCCCTGCATGCCCTACACAGACATGTTCAGATTGCATCTGGCAGCATGATATCACTGGCATAACAAACTGCCAGGAATCCACAACCTTAGTGTTTCTTTTGCACAGGAGATCATAATAATTCAGCACAAATGTGTGGAAAATGTGCAGAGGTGGCAACTGAAAGACACAAATGTGTAAGAGTACTAGTAAAAGTACTTAGCTAGAATAGGATCTGAAAAGCATCTGGTTAGTGCTGTACAAATATAGAATCACATCCTGAAATAGTGTGGGGTATCCACAGCAAACAGTCAAGCTAGCATCCTGGATTTCAGCTAACCACAGTAGAGCAGCCATTTGGCCCACTGCGATGCTTAGCTCCAGCTGGTCAGGCAGCACAGCAGAGCCAGCCCAGCTGGTAGCACATCTGCTAGAGGGGCAGGACCATGCTCTGTGCAGCCTTCAGGTACCACCTTGGTGGGTGTATTCAAAGAGCACAGGAGAGGTACCCAGAGAATAGTGCCCAGAGTCCCATCCCAAGGTGGTGACTGAAGCAAAGCATCCTACCTAGAATTTTGGCTCCCCTTTTCCTGCTTCCTACTTTCTCTCTCATTGGAAATTGACACATACCACCCTGGTCTTCCAAGTCCGGTCTGAGTGCTAGGAACTCAGAACAGGGAGACAAAAAAACAATGCAAGGGGGTGGGAAGAAGAGGGAGCAAAGGATGACAGAAGAAGGACCACATCCCTAAGTGTATTACCTGATTCATATCCTTGCTTGCAAATAAAAGGATCTGGAGTCAGAAAAGAAATAACTCATAAATGTTGTTTTGTGGTCGGGAAATTTACAGCTGGGCCTCAAGTCCCACCAAACACATGGGGTTTGGAATGGCATTTAAGTAGTGATTTTGAAATCAAAACATGAAAAGTTTTAAAAGACAGGTTGTTTGAAAAAGTGTGTTATTACCCTGCAGGACCATTTCAGCAGAGAACAGCAGAAGTGCTTGAGCTAGCATCCCATGTAATTAATGTAAGGAAAAGATTGATGATCTGTGAGGGATCCCTCATCTCAGTAATTCATTTCTTCCCCTGCCATATCTTAACTTTCCAAACACTGTCAGAGTCTCTGAGGAGAGTGGAATAAACACTGGAGCAGGGAGCCTTTTATCAGCTTGTTCGTTTAAAGGCAGTTATGTTGTCTTATTTAGGATGCTATGTGTAATATTCAGCTACTGTATGTCTGTGGGATTTTCAGATGCATAAAGTCAACCAGTTTAGGAGGACACATGTTGGTTGGATGCGTAGGCAGAGGACAGCTGAACAAAGGAGAGACAGAAATCTCTCCTACTAAATGTTGCTGAGGACTACACAAGCTTTTTTTTTAAATCTCTTGTTGCAGATGGTCCTCCAAGCAGATAATGAGCAGGATAATGACCATAAGGCCTTTTGTGGAGGGTAGAAGAGGAGAAAAAGTATAGATGGAGAGCAAGTATCAGATGCAGAAGTCCAGCAGTGTTGGCATCATTTACCAGATGAAAGACAAGTAAAGTAAGAGACAAGGCAGGGAACTGTGTTTGAAACACCTGTGCATGAAACCTCAGGACATCAGCCAGGTCACTCTCACAATTTGCTACCAGAGATGGAAGAAGCTCTAGAACTGTAAGTCTTCATATTTTACTAGAGCTAATAAAAAACCCCTAGCTTTCAAATTATCAGACTTGGGAAGGGCATAATAAACGTATAAAGGCCTGAATTTCACTCATGAAATAGTAGGTTCTTTGCTGACTACACCCCTGCAGAGTCTGCAGTTAACCAGACTCTGAGTTAATCAACACAAAATATAGGTATGGCAGTGGAGAGCCTCCTCACCATCAGCTTCTCTTTCTCTGGCTAATGAAATTTCAGAACAAAATATCATCCAGCCTTGTTTTCTGGCCCAGTGATTATCATGCCTAGTGGTCAAGAGGGAATTTAGAAGTGAGAATGACAGATGCTTTTTAAGGCTAACCTTAGTATAAAAACAAGAACTGGATAGATATAGCAATCAAGCTAAAATGAATTCATCCTTTTTTTCATTCTGATTTAAAAAAACATCAATAATAAATCATGCAGTGAAACATCAAGTGGGATATGAGTCTTGTTTATACATATGGATTGAGTTAATGGATACTTAGATGTAGTAAGAGAGGTTTTATCTCTGAATTTTGTGGAAATGGAATCAAGTCATCAGAACCCACATCTTTTTGTCAACAATTTTGCTTACAGGGCATGATCTGATTATGCTATCTCCTGTCTCAAGTCAGGCTGACTTCTTTAATAGTATCCTTGCAGAACAGGGAATCAGTATGAAGTCTTAGATAATTAAGATGTAACAGTAGCTAGACCTGTCTTCTTTCTGCAATACTTCCCTCCATTACCCAAATATTTTGAAAACTTGAGTTCTAAATATCTGCCTGGGTGTATCAGAGATGATTATAAAATCTTTGCTGTAAATACAGGTGGAACATGGACCACAGGGACTTAGGGCATTCTCCGAAGATGTTTTTCAGGCTCTGCTGTCCTTGGTCATTTCTGGGCCGGATGGTGCCCATTCCATGCATGTGCAAGGAAGTGAATGGAAACAGTTTATCCTGATGAGCAGAGACAAGGGAAGCCTTTGTACTCAAGCTGCAGTAGAATTTTAAATTGCAAGTGCTCACTTTTGGAGAGAGGGTGGGAAGAAGGAAGCCAGGACAGCTTTCCAGGCAAAGGAAAGAGGTCTTTTAAGTACATGGGAATCTTTTGTCACCTGCTGAAACAGTTGTGTCTGCCTCATATAAGGTCTTTCTTACATCTTCTACTCAGAGGATGCATTTCACTGTAAGACTCTATGATCTGCTGTAATCCTTTGATGCTGCCTTGTTTGCTTGCTTTCTCCCGTCCTTCTTTCTTTCAATTAGCAAAAGCAATTAATGAGAATTTAACATTACTGGTAATCAGAATTTTCTGGAAGTATTCATTTATTCTCATTTACCTGTGTGCATAGAATATATGCAAGCACATAGATGGAGCATGAAGTTTATGGTTCCCCACATGTCATTGACAATTCACAAAGTATATGTCAGACATTGGAATTATTTATCCCACAAGTCAAATATTAACTGGAATTTTCTTCAAGCATATTTATACAAACCATCTGTTGCCTCTGACAAAGAGTAGCAATTAAAAATAAACAAGAGAACCTATGTCAATTTTTGAAAATCCTTCTTCATCATACAGGACCTCCATATTCTGTATTTAGGAAGCACACCACGTATTTTTGGGAGATATGTCTGCAGCTATATGTCTGCAGATTCTGCAGCTATTTTGTGTGGTCAAAACACATTTCATCCTTAATGGACTCCATCTCTTATGCCTTTTTTTAACTACTAACTTTGTTTTACAAGATTTAGCTAACTCTGGCCTGAAGTTAACTGCCCCACACTCAGTAATGCAGTAAGATCATGCAAGCCAGAACAGCTTGTTTTAGTCTACACTAAGCATAAGTAAATCTGCAGTTAATTGCCTTGCATGTCATGCAACAATGAATCACTAGTTTTAAGTAATCATCCGTTTGTATATGGAATAAATATCCTTTATTGTCATAGGAGCTCCTTGGAGGCTCATTTTCTCTTTCCAGATTCAAACATGGGGTATGATACTCATGTAGATAACAAGGATGTCTATAATTAATACTTAGTACTATCAAGAATTCCAAAAGATACAGTTAAGCTGTCATTTTCAGAGGTAATCTTTTCTTCCTTACATGAAACTTTCTGAAGTAAGAAAGATGTGTATTGCATTTTAGTTTCACAGTTTGTTTTTTTTTTGCTCTCAGACACAGGACACTGGAATTTGTTACTATCAGTATTTAGCCCCAGCTGTGATGTCTGTATTCTGCTGAAAATCTGAATTACAGGCAAAAAAAGAACCAAATAAAGCAATGGGAAAAAAAAAATGCAAAACCAAAGAGATTCAGTCTGACATCATATGGTTTAACAGCAAGGTAATAAATCCATGGCTTTAGTGGATATCAAGATGACCACGTAATGACTGCACACAGGAATTCAGAACATACTTTCATGGGGTGGCTGCAAGCAAATCTAACCTCCCTCTGCCTGTGTCCAGGAGCTGTAGGGCCACGTTAGCACAGAGTTTTACCCAAGCCAAGAAACAGCCCTGGTGACGCATTGCCTCAGCTGCTGGCTTCTGGTCCTGGGAAGCCTGTGTCCAGCCCACTGACGTGACTGTAGGAAACTTGACGGCTGGAATTCAAAGTGTTTCAACTAATGCTTCGGGACTGATAAGAAGGGGAAAAAAAAAAAAAAAAAAAAAAAAAAGTATGTGTTTTTCTGAACAGGCCACTCTGCTGATTAATAGGTTAGACTGGGTATTTTCAGGTTTAGGTACATAAACAGGTATAAAGTTACACTTTATTTTTCTCAGATACGTTGCAGCCTGGTAGGGAAGCTGTACCCAACTCATATGAACCATAGTAGAATATCTTGTTCTTTTGTGCAAATCAGATTCCTACAAGGGAAAAGCACATGCAAAAGGAGTGCTGCTTGTGATACTCATTTAGAAAAGCTTATTGACAACAATATGAAAATATTCATCATCTGAATCTCTGTAGACTCCAGAAGAACAATCAAGAGTACAGCAGGGATCCAGAGCTAGTTCTGATGAATAAATTTAAAGAAGAGTTTACATTTTTATTAGGTTAGATTTTTCCCCCTTTAACTTAGGTAATCCATCTGAAGATTAGAGTTCTGATTTTCTGTGAGAATAGAGCTTAAAAAAATATTTTATTTCTTAAACAAGACTGAGGCAGTCAGCATCTGAATACCTTTTAGAATCTCCTTTCTAATTAAATTTCATCAGCTGGATCAGAAATATGATGATGTTCAGAAACTGCATTGAGCCACATTCAAACACTGTAAATAAGGTTTATAACCTTTATTCTTGAGCTGTCAATTCAGCCTTTGGTTTCTGAATCATTTTGTGGCATTGATCCAGTGCTTCAGTTATGCTGAAAAAGACATTGACCACTGCAAAAGTGGGTGGAAAAACATCATTCAGCAGTCAGCTGGGTATATCTGCTGAAAGTATGTCTGTAATTTTGTGAAGGAGATGGTGTTACTAAGAACAGATTGGTTTCCGAGACTGCCTTGAACCCAGCCAGCTGTAGTTAAACCCTCAAAGGCTGACAAAGTGCATTCCTAATTATATCAGTGGAGTGGATGGCTAGATTAAGTTACCTCCTTTGAGACTATTGGTGATGGATTTCCATCACTGGGATAGATTTTGTATTTCATACAAACTAGGGGACATCAGCCTGTGCAACAATAGGAATGACCCAAATTCTGACATAATACACATCTGTGGGACTACCCTAAAGCCCACAAATAGCCCTATCCCATTCATTCACTGGACGTAATGCTAACATTTGATAGGCAATCTTTGAAGACTTTGAATAAATTTAAACTTGCTATGGGATTAATCTTTGAAATTAAGTACATCAGTGTGCACCACGTACCAGGAAAAAAGAGGAAAATCATAGATAGTGGGAAGAGTTTTTCTGGTATCTTTAGAGAAAACACATATTTATGGCTTTGGCCATCTTCACAGGGTCTTAAAGCATTCACTGACGTCAGTACACTTAGGCAACTGGTATAGCTGAAGATAATAAGCTCAGTATTTATTTTTCTGTACCATGATTTATATTTAGTTAAAAACTTAATACCATTTATTCATAATTTTTAACTGCCTATAAAATGAGTAATGCCCTAAGATGTCGTTATAGCAGACCAAACTTACCATCTCCTGAAGATCATTTAAAAGTGATGAGTAGATCTCAGGGCTAAACAATGAACAACACATCCTTACATACAGTGAGAGGAGTGGCATTCTCACAGAAGAAGAGGAAACCTCTTAATCTTCAATATCAATTTCATATTTGATGAAAATAGTTTGCTCAATTTGCAAGACTGCTGTTGTGCATTTTATGTTTGTGAGACATATGGAAAATTCCTGTTTGCTTGAGCTGACATTTCTGCCCTTTCTCACACTTAAAACCAGAGAGACAACACAGTGCTCTGTTCATGACACCTGGAAAATCCTGTTTAGAGTTAGGTGCTGTGATGGGCTGATCAGATCGGTCACGCTGGAGAAGATGTTTGTTTTAACTGTTGAATTGTGGAGGCGAGACAGAGTTGAATCTTTGGATTACAAATGTAATTGACATCTCATCACAATGAAGGTCAGACCTAGAACTCCTGGTGACAGTAGGCTTTGGTCTTGCCTCTAAAGATCTAGATATCCTGTCTGCAACTGACTCTGTATCTTTGATACGTGCTGCAGTTTTTCTTTTTTGTCATTTATCTTATTCACTCCATTCTCTTATTTGGAAACTCCTAAATTCCACACAAGGATGAATCTTTTATTGAATCTCTTTGTAACTGCATTTTTATTCCATCCACTTTGTGCGTTTATTGGACTTTGATGAAAAACACTAAACTTAGCCAAAAACTACTGAGCTACACAGGAAAGATAATTGACTGGGGCAATTCTGTAATGGACACTCATAATGGAAAAATTTAGCAAGTTCAATGGGATATTTTTCCTCTTAGATTCATCACAGTCACTTTTTTGGATTGGTCTCAGAGAAATATACTTACAAATGAAAATATTATCACAAGTTAACACTGGACCCCAAAATCCAAACAAAACAATGAAGCAACACAGACTTTCCTTCCTATTCTGATTGCATCACTGGAACCACTGCCTAATAAAGGGATTTTGCTTGAAAAAACTTCCTTCTGTGTTTTTTTACAGTGCTATGTGTCTGCATTCCTGTTCATTTGTATGCTTGATTAGTTGAAATCAAATACAATGATGCAGATCTCCAAGCAGCTATTAAAAACTCAAAGTGAGCAAAAATAACAGAAAAAAAAATTTCTACATTGCAATCTTCATAGGAATTGCTATGCAGAAAGCAAAAGAGATGATGCAAAATTCTGTATGTGTTTTTCCTTCATCTTATTTTATCATTTTGTAAGAGAAGCTTGCTTTTAGATAACAAAGGATGTACTGTTTGTGCCTCTGCCTCATGTACAGATGTCCTCTGGCCAGCAGCTTGAAAGACACAGCTAGATTTTAAGAAATTCTGTAAGTATCAATTGTGGGGGCTTTTTTCCTCTACCTGTGACACTCTGTATGCTTTTGGTATTGCTTTTGACTTTTGCTGACTTAGTTGTTTGTGGTTTTGGAATGAGTCCTGTAGATTTTAAGAACAGGGAAAGTATTTTGCAGGAGATGTTGAATCTTCTAGAAATTAATCATTGAATTGATTTTGATTATAGCCATCAATTGAAATTAATAGAAATATATATATATATATAATTTTAGGTGCCTAAGATAAGAAGATTGGTGGAGATTTATGTCATCCTATCTGTATATTCCGAATGTATCACTTATGTAAAGATAAAAGCAAATCATACAGCATGCGTCTGAACCTAAAACAAGAAAACTTCCAAACATTAATAGAATTTAAAGGAACTTAGAAGAAAACTCAAAAGTTAAGGGTAAAGTGGCAATTACTTTACAAAATAAGAAGTGCATAAGTAAAACAGAAAACATACCTAAGATCTGCTTTGATGGCTGTCCCACAAGTTCCTCTTGCTAGGTAGTTGAGGGATTTTTTTTTTGCATTTGCCTTGCTGTTGACAAAATCTTGGCTAGTCATTCTTTGAAAATGGGTAATACTTGACAGCTTGGAAGAGATCTTGCTGAGTAGATACACTTTTCTATTGCTAGGTAGTAAAGTGAAGGATAGACTAAAACCATGATGAAAGTAGATGAAAGATCGTCAAAATTCTTTAGCTGAGGCTTATTCTTGAATTCAGTGTTTTGTTTTGATGTGGTGCTTTACTTAAATTACTGATTTAATCATGCACTTGTTGAAATTAAAGCTGATAAAAAGTTCTGTGATTGGATTAAGTGGAGAAGAACATTTGTGACTAGAATATGAATAGGGATTGTAGAAGTTGTTACTCAGAAGTCTGAACAAATAACTGAAACATACGTTACTGGGTGTTTTCACAAAGAAAGCATACAAAAATACATGTTCATAGCAGATGTGATGGCAGAAAGTTTTTGAAATGTCAGGTCTGTATGCTTCTTTGATGCAACCCTTGAAATGCCAACAGTCAAATGATTTACTACACTGTATTTGAGTTTTGACTGCTATCCTATACAATATGTAAATAGGAAAGTCCTGCTTCCCTGGAAATTATGATAAGAGAGTAACTTCTTGGCTAACTGTGATTGACCCCATGCCACTATCCAGTGTTTGCCTAACAAAAATGAAATTAATTTTGTTTTGCATGAAAAAAGAAATCAGATAATATATTGAGTGGAAAGCCTTGACTTAGACACAGGTAGTGTCTGAACCATAGAAAATTTTATGTTTTACTGTATTTTCTGGTTTACTTTAGTTCTAAGTACTTTGAACATTTTTTGATGGATGTGCTGGTTTAATACCATTGACAGGATAAATAATGAGAGCAGATCTGTGGCTCCTCTGAGTTGCTGTGGTTTTCTAATTTTCATTGGACACAAACTTTATCATAAACTTACTCTGAGTAGCATTTGCCCTGTGTTTCCTGCAAGGTTTGCTGTGCTTGATTTGCACATTGCTAGTCATATTCTGTTTCACATAGAAATGTTCTATATAAAATTGTTGGGTTGTACTTTTTTCAGATAGATGCCTGAGGTAATTAATTGCTTTGTCCCGTTGCTCATGAAGGACAGACTCAGGTGACTTCTAAGCTTGACTGCAAGGTGTGCTAGGGGATGCTCTAGGGTTCTCCTGAATGTTTTCCCAGATCATATCATTGCCTCAAAATGTTACAGTGAAGCCAGAAAACTTTCCCTGTCAGTTTTCAGAACTGCAGCTCTGCAGAAAATCTATGGACTGTAAGTGTAGGTTTTTCTTAGAGAACCTAAGAAAAACCTGCTCATAGACTTGTGTTCCTCCTACAGCTGTGACAACTGCATCTATGGGAGCATTTTCTGGAGGACACTCTAGAGAACTAGGCAGTTCAAAAAACCAAATGTTAGTTTTAGTTTGTTCCTTGCTTGAACAAAAGCTATTGTCAAATTCCCACCAAACTAATAGGTGCTGTCTGGTGATAGCTATTCCCAAACTACTCTCAGTCTTTCCTAGTCTCTTAGGGCTTAGAATCACAACCAAGTTGTGATGACAAAACAAGCTGCCACTTACACTGTGAGCTTTTATAACCATATAGGGACTTGCTCTTAGTGCTTGGCTAATAAAAAGTAACTTAACTAGGCTTTTACTTCTTTCATGACAGAATTACTTTGAATTATACCACATTTGCCATGGACTAAACTTTCACATGGCAGTTAATATAGCTCGGTTGCTAATTAGGAACTTTTCCAGCAATAGCAATAACATTATTTGTCATAACTCATATTCATCTGAAACTCCTTTCCCTGGACCAAAAGAACTCCATAACTACACCTAAGAAAAGAATTTTCTTGGATGATACATAGATGCAAAATGAAGGGACTTTTCTGCTTTCTCCAGTCTCCACCACCAACTTTTGAGTTACAAAAATCTATGTTTCTCAAAACTTCCGGGTCATGGTAGTCAACTGTCAACTTCTAACATGACAACACAGCATCAAGAATCATCACTAAAATTATTATCCAGCGATGTTTAATTTATATTGGCCAATCCACTGGCATTATCATTCATCAGTTCAGGATCCGCAGCACAAATAAGAATGAAAGCTCTGAGAACACATGTTAAGTTCGTCTAAAATTTCCCTCCAAGGCCAGGAGAAGATTAATGCAGTCATGAAGGCAAAGGTCTGGCGCCTCCATCAGCTCCTTTTCCAGTTGCCTGAATGCTAAAATGATCACAGAAGTTTCGTCTTAAGTCTAACTGCACAACCCACACACATGCACAGCTCCAACAAAGTGATGACTTGCAGCCTGTGCAGAAATACCCCTAACCTGCTTGACAGCCAGCTGGCATGCCCTAATCCAAGCTCTGAGGCTCAGACTTGAGCCCAGACTGCTCTGTCTTGAGAGTCAGCAGTGCCAGCAGTGCAGAGAAAAAGGCACGTGCCCCACCTTGGCTGGAGCCCGTGTCCTCCCGGCAGCAAAGTGGGTCCAGGACAGCTTCTAGTCAGGCAGTGCTCAATTTCAAAAACATCCATGTAAAAATTGGCCTCTGCACAAATCACAAGTCTGAGGAAGTTCTGGAGATAGCTGTAACCATGCTGGAAAGGAAAAAGTGGGAAGCCATGAGCTTGTTTAAAAAAACAAAGCAGCAACTTGAATTTTATTTTTTTCCTGCTGCCTCCTGGCAGGTGACCTGGATTCATGACTGCTAAATGCTGCCTGGCAGCATTCTTGCTTCGGTTTAGTTTAAGCCCAGTTTATAAACAGGCAGAAAGCTGCCTTCCACTGTTCCTGCTAAGCCATCCTACCTGCCCCAAAAAATTCCAGGGCATTAAAATAATCTCTGATGCAGGCACTGATTCTCTTGAGTGCAATAGCACACTCTACACATGTTTGGAGAGCTCATTAGAGGACAGTCAGCATTTTTCTTCCTTCAGCAGCTCCAAACTCCTGATGGTCCTTTTCCAAGCACTGCTGATTCAAGTTTAAGTCAAAAACAAGCAGCCTCTTTAACTCCATGGTTGTGAAAAGGTGATAAGGGACAATTTCAGTGCATTGCCCTCCTCTGCTAGTACACATGAATTTTTTTATAGAAAAGGCAAAGAAAAAAGGAGAAAAAGGGAGAGAGAAATTAAAATGCAAACTAAATAACTTATTAATATGGCAAAGCTGACATAATGCCATCTGGTTTATGTCTGGCCCCTATTTGGAGTTCGATCCTGCCGGGTACTGAGTGCTCAGGCTGTTCCCTACAGCACTCTCCAGAGCACACTTAATGTTTTAAGTGCTTTACTGGATCATGGCCAGTGTGCTGAGCACCTCAAAGGAATCAGACCTTGCCTAATTTTTCTGGTTTGTGAAAAAAACTGCAGCTCTGAGTCCTGGCACTTCTAAATGAGATTTTTCCTTGTCCACTCCACTTCAACACCCATATTTTTTATTCTGAACAGTCAGTTCCAAGCAGGATTAGACCACCAGCTGCCCACAGTGGAAATTCCAGAAGAGACCACTGGCCTCCTAGGAAACTCCAGGAGACAATATTTTCACTTGAGCTGAGGTCCTACCTAGAGTTATTCAAAATTCGTTTTGCTCAGCTTGTGAAAACCTTCAGCTATAGAGCAGAAAGGGGAGTGTGTAATAAATTCTCGGGCATACTCGACATATACTCCAAAGGGGCAATAAGCTGTTAAATCAAATCAAAGAAATCCCTAGTAAACCAGAATTCGTGGTGTGCCTGACAGCACACACTACATTAAATATTTCAAGTCGATAACTCCAAACATGGCTGTCAACATGATGTGCAACCTCCGTGCACTTGACTTCCATCTCTTTCTAATAATAGTGAATCTTAGTGAAGAGCTGCTGTAAATTACAATTACTAAGTAAATTTTCAAATCTTATAGCCAGATTTGTAACTAGTCTGAAGATCATGATGAGAAAGGAATGATGAAGCAAGCAGAGACATTTTTTGCTGTCATGGCAAATCTGCTCGAGGTTTTAGTTTCAGGGTCAGGCTGTGTAATTCTTCTATCAGCTAATCCTTAGTGCTTCAAAAATCCTTGAGTCACTGTGGTGTGGTCTTTCCTTTGCTCCACATGCATTTGTGCATCCATACATGTGTGTATTTGAAAAGGGGGGTGTTTGTCACATGCAGTGCATCAGCTGTGGTGTAAAAGGGCAGACACCCAGCATCTTAGCCATGTGGAAAAGTAGACACTCTCTAGGAACACCATTTCTGCTCACCTGCCCCCTGCTCACTCTCCACTTCCACTTTGTTGTTGTAAAACAACAAAGTTTTACCAGCTTTGCAAACATCCATCCATCTTCAAATAGCTGATATATTCTCTAAACAGCCAGCCAGAAAGAGAAACAAAAATAAAGGAAATATGTACCTCTTTTCGTCAGTTATAAGATTAGCCTAGGGTCTGAAAAAAACAAAAGTATAGTCCTGGATCATTGATTGGAATGAGTCCACATATGTCCATATCCTCTGAGACTAGAAATCGTTCTTCACTGAACCAGAGCACTATGTCTCATAGGACCCAAGACAGCAGCTTTAAAATTGTCATGTGATTGAGTATGGGAAAATCTCTGTCTTTTTGTTTTTATTGTTACGCTTTCATTGTACCCCTAACTTTCTGAGTGTATCTAGTGAGAAAGAAGCACTCCCATCACTGAAATGTAGCTGTCTTAGAGTTATAAAATGACATTTTCTGCTTGAACTGCAATCAGAACTTGGCTAGGGAGCACAGAACTCTGCATAGGCACAGGTAGGCTGTAAGCTATTGATGGTAAACAGTAATTTCAGGGTAGCTGGTATAAAGGACAGCAAGTAGGGTTTTTTTGTGTCTGAGTCACACCTCCAGTGAAATAATAATAATAGTAATAATAATAATAATAATAATAGTAATAATAATAATACACAACAACATTTTCACAGCACATGGAAACAGACACAGGTTGCATAAGCAGCAGACTGAAATTTCATTGCCACTGTAAACAGAGCTGAGTGTATGCTGGAATTTGTCCAGAATACTGGACACAGCACTGCAGCTCTATCAAAAATGGATTCCTTTTGGAATTCCTGGTAGGTCTTTTGCACCCAAGCCCCCAGTCAGCTGTTGGTGGGGCAGAGAATAAGGGCATCTTCATCAGTTAGTGCTTGTATGCATCCTGCGTGGGTGACAATATCAGATTTCACTGCCTCCCCTTTACAATACATGCTTTTCCCCATCATCCACAACCCACCACTAAGTCACCAACTCATGTCCTATAAGACATCAATTGCCTTCTCAGCTCTTATGAGGCCTTGTGAAACACTTGTCTATTGGACCATTTAAAGAGCACTGCCTGCAATTTCATCAGCTGGCAAAAGAGACTGTTACTGTAGCCTTGGCAGTGTTCCCACAAAAGCCTTTTGAAACACCATCTTTTAGCAAATATCTTGACTTTTCTGTGTCTCTGATCCAGAACTTTCTGTTAGTTTTAATCAACAATTTTCTTCTGTCTTACCCATGCCAAAACAGTGAAACCATTGCTGCTGGGATCAGTACCAGCAGTTCAAAGAACAACAGGGAGCTTTGCTGCATCAGAGTGTTGCAAGAGGAAATAAGTGTCGGATAACCATCTTGCAGGACTCCAGGAAGCCTGTGACATTGTCATATGGCTGGTGTCCTCCTTGGGGTTCCCACACTGGTTTGTGCAAGTGTGAGAGGGACTGGGGAACAAAAGCTGAGAACAGCAGGTTCAACCTGGGCCTACTTGAAAGAACACGGGAACCCCCATTCAGGCTTTTGAAGGCATTTGCATTTGATGAGGAGCATTCCCATTTCCCAGTGCCTTTGCCAGCCTGAGTCTCCAGTACCTTCAGCCATTCAGACTTGCTCAATTAAAGGAAAAAACACTTTCAGCAGTACTAGTGATGGTCTTGGTTCCTTAGGCAGCACTGACATGAGTTTGGCTGCTCTGGGTGTGCCGAATGCTGATCATGGTGTGCTCTAGGTCTCTGGGTTAAAGCCAGGAAAAGAGATCTGTGGCCTCAGCTACAGTTCATGCCCTATGGCAATAGCATATAGTACTGCATTTGCTTTTTTTTTTTTTTTTTTTAAACCTCATAGTTTTTTAAATGTCTAGTATTTTCAAATGCCATATTTTTTTTTCTTTTCATGTTGAAATGTCTGTGAAGGAATGGGTAACATAGATTCTTTCTTTTAAATTTGGTAATAGAAGATTTTTCCTATCCTCTATTTCACTGCATTGTACAAGACAGGCATGCCAAATTCTGACTGACTGCCAGGCCCCAGTTCTGCTTTCATGTCAAACAATTAGCAAAATCTTAGACTAACCTAATATTTATACATTGTAATTAGATATGTCTTTGACTTATGTATGTTTCTGTTTAAAGGAATGGACCTCGAGAATGGGCAATTTGTAATGGGTTGAGCATATTCAGGGCCATAATTGTGTACAGAAAATAAAAACTTCTTTTTTCCTTTGCCTGTTGTGTCCAACAGAATTTTAAGATGTGATGCCTATTTAGTTAGGGATTTTTGAAGTCCTTTTACTGGAACACATTTTATGATTTACAGTCCCACTCAAGTAATACTGCTGATTAAATTAACATTACCTAGTAAGTGAAACTAGTAAGGTATTTTATTCAAATTAAATCTGCACCTTTAAGGAGAAGCAAATTGGTCATCAGAAACTCACACTGGTTCTTAAAATAAAAGTTACTGGCCAAATATGAATCTGGCAGTTACTTTTGCAGTTACATTTCTGAAGTACATCTGTTAATATAAAAATATCTTGACACATTACAGTGGTTTAGCTGTAGTTAGCTCAGAAGTACTTGGTTAACATCTAAGGGAGGAAGGAGAATAAATGTCTTACATTTGGCAATCAGTAAGCCAGGGCTTTTACCCATTGCTTGGCTTTGTTTGGGTTTAAACAATGATCCTCTGTTTTTGCTCAAGCTGCAGTAATCCTTTAGCCCTTGATGTCATGCATCCTGGGTTTTCCATACTCTTTATAATAATCTTTGAACCCTCAGCCCACATCATATGTTATGAATATTCTTGGTTTTGAGTAGAGAGACAGGCAATCATTTTAGACAGCAGGAACCCTACCCCTAACATTTCCCTGAACGTCAAAGACGTGGAGCAACATCAAGGAGAAGAAGTAAAAGAAAAACAAGTTTGAAAGATGGTTTGGGATGAGAAAAAGCAAAATGGGGTAGGATCAAGAGAAAAGATTGCTTTTTAAGGTCAGCATTTCATTTCTTTTGAGGAGTAATCCAAACTATACCTAGAAAAGCCTCTTTGAGGCAACAGTTGGTTCAGGGTGTAAGCACAGTTGGGCTCATTGTGAAGGGCTGGAACATGGCTGGGGATTGGAACTAAATGATCTTAAAAGTCTCTTCCAACACAAAGTATTGTAACATGCTATGGTTCTATGATTCTATTGTCAGGCTGTCGTTCTGGAGAATATGGAAAGTGGTAGCATTATGGACAATCAACTCAGGTCCTTCTTTCCAGGTGAAAATGGCTTCAGCAACATCATCAATACTATAGCTTATAACAATGCACCAGCAACATCAGCAATACGAGCAATTATTTTCTTCTTCTTCTTCTTCTTCTTCTTCTTCTTCTTCTTCTTCTTCTT
>CM031858.1:102918952-103093185 GCA_018697195.1 Certhia americana | reverse complement strand
TTCTTCTTCTTCTTCTTCTTCTTCTTCTTCTTCTTCTTCTTCTTCTTCTTCTTCTTCTTCTTCTTCTTCTTCTTGCCATGTGACTTGGAGTATTTGTTATTCATGTCCTTCTCAAGCCAGTAACTCTTCTTCCAGACTGTCATCTCTTTATTTTTGGCCTTCTTGGTTTTGCTTTTAAAGAAATATGCCTCTAGGGGACACTGAGTGGCTTCCTTAGGGAACTGTTCTGTAAATCTTTGGAGTTAGGATAAATAACAGCTTGTCTGTGTGTTTAATGCAAGAAGAAATACAGGCTTTTCTTGGAGGATTTAACAGGCGCATATTGCCAGAAGTCACCTTTGACAATTTGACTGTAAACTAAGGGGGGAAATAGTGTTTGTCCAAAGATAAAAGAGCCACCTGAGAAAAACTGTGTTTGTGAATTCAGCACAAAACCCAGCTCCCCCCTCACTCAGCTCCAGACACTGTTTCCAGTGTACATATGGCCCTGGATTACCACTATCGCAATGGGCCCTGCAAAACAAGCTTGGTCCCTTCCTGCTAATTTACTACTGGAGGAGGTTTTTTCCACCGGGCAAGTTCATTTGTCAAGGTGACCTTCACAGCCTGCTCGAGCACTCCTGCAGATAAAGAAAGCCACCTCAGCGCATTTGTGTAACCCAGCTCGGCAGCCCACAGGCCTCCTGTGAGGAGGAGGCACAGGGACATCACCAAACTAAACCCTTCTTACCGGCACTCCAAGGATTTCTCTGTTCCACGCTGTACATTTTGCAATCCTTTTATCATGCTCTGTAAACCCTCTCCTCTTGCCCAGCTGGTTTTATTGTCTGAATGGTCTTGAGGTTAAGTATTTTTTTTTGAAAAATCCCTTTTCTGTAAATTAATGGTCTCCTAGGCAGAGGTGAGACCACAATTAAATCTGATCGTGAATGTAGGGAGGACAATTCACAGATCCTCTGCCAAAGCCCAAACAGAAGAAGCAGATCTTCAGAGATCTCCTAAGAGAAGATTTAATCTTCTGTGGCATCTGAGGAGTTGATGTCAGGTCTGGACTGCTTGGCCATGAAATACTATTTTCTTTCTATCTATATAGTTGCTTTCAAATAAATCACCTATTAAATTGTAGCACATTGCCATTTTTATACTACAAAAAACAAGGCAGATTTGGAGCATGTGCATTTAATGTATCCCAGTGTTAATGTAAAATCTAGCTTGGAGAAGAGCCTCTAGTTTTTACTCACTACAGCTGGAATAGATCAATATACAGAGACTCTGGAAAGAGCAGTCATGTTTCAGAAAAAAACACCACACAGTTACAATCGTGCCAGTTGAATTTCTGTGGAATAATTAATCCAATGATAATTATTCCAGTTCCTTCCTTGTAGTTTTATTTTCATGCCTGCCATATGACATCAGTTAGACAAGTCCTTAAAGCTATTCCCCAGCAGCCGGGACCTGTTAAAACAGGAGACTGTATTTAGAAGTGGAACCAAAATAAAAGGAACATTTCTTTTTCAAGGGAAAAAAGTTTGGGTTGATCAGAATAATCTACAAGAGCATGTTTGAGCCAAGGAAAAAACTGGCAAAAATCAGAAGAAGCTGAAACATTTTATTGCAACATCTAAATGAACTGCTTTATTTCTAATTTATGTGGGTTTAACTTTCAACAGAAAAGTAAAACAAATCTCTGAGATCAAACTGTTTATTTTTCTTCTTCTGTTATTCAGGAAAAGAAAATTGCTTTGTTTCAGATTAAATTAAGAATTTGTTTAATTACTTGTTTGGCTAAACCCTGAAAAAAATCAGTTATTTACACAGCTAATTGTTTGTGACTGGTATAATATTTATATTTAGAAAAAGAATAGCATGAAACCATGTGTCAGTATTTATCAGATGTATGGCATTCAGTATATCTGCTGAAATACTCCATCTTTATGTCCCATATATGGGATTGGTTCAGAATTATTTTTCTACAAAACATGAGACAGAAAACTCAAATATGAATAAAGATGCCAGGGCAGGCAGATCCTCGAAGGGACACCTGTGTATATGACTTCACCACTCTTTATTTTTCATAGGACAGACCATAGGGCTCACCACTATGCTGGTCCTGAAAGAGTGAGACCAAAAAATTAGGTTTAGACATATTTATACACTTCTATGGCAAGACTTTAAATGTAAATGCTTGTCTAAAATTTAGCTAAAGAAAATCCTGTATTTTTGAAGGTAAAATATGTTAAGTAGGACACTGTAGCTGGAGGGCTCATGCTTCCCTTGATTTTAAATGTACCTAATGCCCAGTGAGCAGTTATGCATTTGCTGCACTTATTAGCTCTCTGGTGAGCCCCTCACTCTTCTATCCCTTAATGGACAGCAAGAGAGACATCTCAGCTGTGGATGAGCTGAATTGCTCTTTGGAGGTGACTTCCTGCTGGCTGTGGCAAGCAGCATCCCAACTCACACATCCTGGTCCAACACATGACATGAAGCAAGAGGATGCAGCACTTCTTGAAGCACAGGGAGAGCTTTAATTGCCAACAGCAGCTGGAGGGAAGCTACACTCATTGTCAATTGCTGCATGTAAGCTGACCTCCATTTCCTCGTCTCCCTTCCCAAAAACATTTTTCTCTACCCCATTGACAGCTAGCTACAAGGAACAGGGTTTGAAAAAAAATTTCATATTTTCAAAATGTAACCAAACCAAACAAAAATGTCACCTTAGTTTCTAGAAAAACCTAAGTCAATATTTCTGATGATTGTATAAATTTCATCAGAGAGTGACCTTGGGAAAAGGCAGTTCTGAAACTACTTTTATATGACACAAGGAGAGTAAGAGTGGGGACAGTAAATCACTCTACTGAGAAGAGGGAGACAATATCCTTGAAGGAAGCAGAGAGGGCAGTGTCATGACTATTCAGCCTAGAGGTTGCCTTTGAATGCGTTTAGAAAGTAACACTGAAGAGATATTTAATTGGGATGATGTGGACTTGCTGTTTTATAATTCCAGGCAAAGCAGTAGGGTCTTCTAAGTCATCTTCTGGTCACCACCACCATCAGCTGAATTTGTAGCTTGAACAGCTCGACAGTCCACTACCAAATTCCACTTTCCCTCTTCCTTGCAGTTTGTCCTTTAAAGCATGACCTAACGGTCCCTAAACAGACCTACAGACAATAATAAATGACTAGAAGTTTTCAAAATTTACAAGGATTTATGCAATCATAAAAGTTTCCCAGAAGAAAGAAAATTGACATTACGTCCAGTTTAAATCACAGAGCAAATTTAACTTCAAGATGAACTGTAAAACCAAATCACTTCTGGTTTTGCTCTTTTCCGCCCCTTAGGAAATCTGTGTCTGATTCAGGAAGTCCTTTCCCTTCTCTCTCCTTTGTTTCAGTCTTTTTTTTTTTTTTTTTTTTTTTCCTTCTCTGATTAAATAACAGGCTTTCTTTTTCCTTTATTCTGCTGTAGGGTTTTATGTCTTTGGACATGTCTTTGGAGGAAGTGTAGGATATCAAAAAGCTTATAACCAGAAAGTTAGCTTTTCGTCCTGTATTCCAGGCTGGAGGAATGATGACAGTATGCTGTAAATTTGACAGACCCATTTAAGCATTTCAGTGCATAAACAAAGGTTTGGTGGAGGGAGTAAAATTTGACCAACTCATATGTTTTCTGTGCTCAAGAGTTATTTCTTAGGGCTCCTTTGACAGCATTAACTACCTGTGGCAGGGAGAATTTTGTGCAGTATGTTTCTTCATCCCCCAGCTGCAGCTCAGAACCATCCCTGAATCTCAAGTCTTTACTGATCTTGTGGCCACAATCCAGTTCTGGGCCACTATTCATATAAACCTGGTGAATGCTTTTTTCAGTATTCATCTAGGCCCCCCACTGATCATCCTTCTGTAAGAAAAGCAAGAAAGACTTCCCCATAAATATTTGATTTCTTAACAGCTGTACTCTGGCTCCCTTCTCCTTCCTCTCTGGCTTTGCACTATGCTTCTCCTCTGGGTGGAGCAGCCATCTCCAAGCAGAAAGAGCTCCTCATTAATTTGCATCTGGCCATTTATGAGCTTCTGTGTTACACTAATGGCAGTGTCTCATATCCCCTTAGAAGAAAACACATAGGCTGGCTCTGTCTTTTTCTGAGCCACCCCGCAGGGACTCTCCTGAATTACAGAGCAGCTTAGTGCTGATTACTTTTTTATTTCTCCTCTTAGGAAACGGATAAAAGGTTTAAGTTCTGACACAAACAGGAAAACATACTAAGAGGATTTATCCTGAAGGCATCTGCTCTTTAAATAGTGATGGAGCAGTGTCAGTCTGTTTCCCAGAAGGGCCAGAAGCTCCACTACTCTTTGTTCCTGCAGCCCTTGTGTGACTAGAGGCAGAATATCCTGTCATAGGCTGTCAGATAGCTCCCAGAATATGCAACTTGGTGATTATAGGCTGAGGAGGGACTCACTGCCACTAGGAGCATGAAGAAGTTGGGTTTAAGAAAGACTCTGCTCTGCTCCTTCAAGGAACACCAAGGCTCTATTCTGCTCTGAGGTAAGATGTTGTAGAATTTACTAAATCAGTAATTTCTCAGCCTTTCAGACCATGTTCCCTCCCTCTTGCTTTCTTAAACAAGAGCGACAGGAGGGGGAGTGAGCTGTCAGAATTATCATTAGTGGAATTTTCCAGCTTTACCAGGCAGGAAAGGGGGGACAAAAAAAATGCTTCACTCCACAGAAAAACCACTGGACACAGTGCAACTGTAAGCAACTTCAGAAGGGGCATATGCATGATTTGATTGACTCAAGCAGTACGAAAATATGCCTCAAAAATCTATTTTTATGAACCCTTTCAGGGTTTATTAATAAGGCGTGCATTTAGAAAGTTATACTATAATATTTTATTTTTCTCTGTAATAAAACATGTTCCTCTGGAATACTATTCCAGAGAGAGAAGAATCTTCACTTCAAATTAGATTGTTCACAATTTTTCCTGGTTTTGCTCTCCTTTGATTTGAGGTCAGAAACTTGCCTTTTTCAACTTTTGCCTTCTGATGTCATATAGATGTTTATGGCAATTATGTGGATTTCAGCTCAGTGTCATGGCCAGACTCTAACTAGCACAAGAAGAGCTTTATGCAAACCCAGCTATAAGGGAAGAAGAAACTTATGACTTGTTCCATGGGAGGAGAGCCAGGTCTGACAATTTAAGTGATGCATTCACAGAGATTTCACGGGTAAATGAGCTAAAGGGCTTCTACATTCACAAATACATTGTCCTAATCCTCATTTTTCAAATTGTGCTCAAATCTGGCTTGGTCCTGTACACTTTGCAGACAAGGATTTTCAGATAGTGGAGTCTGTTTCTAATGGCTGCTTTCAGTTTGAAAGTGCTTCTAACTGATAGCCAGGTAAAAATCCAGTGTGACAGGTGACTGGTGGGGAAGAGCAGCTAAAACTGTTTACCTAGTAATGAAAACTGGAGAAATTCAAGGGACTTGGAAACTAGGACTTTACCACATAGTTTTAAGGAAACTGGAAGCTTGTTTATGTAGGCTAAATAAATGGAAACCATAGACCATCAGCCTAACACTTGCAAATAGGGTCTCTCCTCTGTTGCATGAGGATTCCAGGGGATTTCTCTCCTACTGGCTGGCTGGCATGATGCTTACTGCTCTGTACCTCCACAGTAAACATCAGGAGTGCTTGAGGAGTTTCTTTTAGCTGATCTTGCGCTGTGACAGTTTTCTCACATATTGAAATGGCTGGGCAGCCTTTCTGGTTCCAAAGTCCCCCTGCAGCAAAATATCATTAGCTGGGGTCATGACCATCAGTAGAAATAATACTCCTTGCCTTGGGGAAAATTTTTCAAGGATTCTTTACCCTGCTATTCCCCCTGTAGGGACAGCATGAGGCCTACATTGGGGGTCAAAGAGAAGTCTGAAATGGCATCAGATGCTGTAGAGCAGCACAGAATGATGACCACGGTCAAGATGATGAGTACATAATTGATTTTAATTGACTTTGATCAGAATGAAAGAGCAACTATTTTTTTCTTCCCTTGTCAAATATGAAGTCTCACTGAAAGGAAATCCAGGCAGCTAATATCTTGGAGATTTAACTTTTGCCCCCTAGATTCTTGATTTATTTGTTTGGAAAAGTTAGTCAAATCAGCGGGATTATTGAGAAATTTCTACTGTAGAATTATACTCCTAGACTTTCTTCAGTAAATACAGTGTCATTACAAATCCCAGCAGTGTTCTGTCAGGATGGGAGATAGAGTTTACTGGCATAAATGACTGTCCAAGCTCCTTTTTCTGATTTTGTGACCCATTTTTCATACGAGTGAGAGAAATCTGAAGGTTCTCCCAACACTGGGTTTTCTCCTGTTTGTTCCCAGTGAAAGCAATCATGTATATGCCATGAAAAGGCATCTCACTCTTAGATGTTAGAGCTTTTTAAGGCAGGGCTTTACAGGAAAAACTGCAAAGAAATTCCTAACTCAGAAAGTCTCTGTGAAGCACAGAAATGTAGATGTTTCTAGATAGCTACAAATTCTCCACTGTTGAGTTTTTAAGATGATGATCAAATTCTGATGAAAATTAACCTAGCAACTCTAAGCAATATTGTATTTTCTTCAATTCTTAATTACTTTTAACTACAAAGTCTTTTCAAATGCTTTATTTTGGAAAACCTTAGGTGGTGAGCAGTGTGTAAGTTATCATAATGATACAGCAGTCTCCTAATTTGACAGATCTTTCTCCCACCCAAATGATTCCAACTTCTTTGAAGAAAATTTGTTCCATTTCTTATTTTGAATTATGTTTTCATTAAGCAGCTGATTAATGTTGATTGCCTGCTTTGTGTTGTATAAAACATTCCATTTTATGTGTTATCTAGACTTTTTCACAATGGCTTTTAGGAGATTACCAAAATGTTCCCTCCCTTTGTTGCCATCTTTGTTGTGCATTCATTCATTTATTTATATGTGAGTGCAAATCCATATAAATGTCTAGTAATCTTCCCCTTAGGATACTGTGAATGTATGTCATAAAGGAAAAGGAGATTAACAGTAGAATACAATACAAACAGGCTGACTTTATGGCAATCTTGCAGAAACTCCTGCCAAGCAAAAGAATAAAAACAGCTGTGTTAATCAAAGCCAAATTTAAAAGATAAGACTTGAATTTAGGTGGTCAAAGTCCCAGAAAACTGGGCAAGATTAATGCCCAGAGCAAAAAAGAACTCCAAGGACAAAGAGTGTAATAATATACAGTTAAGTTGAAGGCAAATTTTCAAAAGTTCTTCTGTGGCTTAAAGGCCTAAAACTGACTTTGAGAGCAGGAGTGTTTACTTTCCTGTGAAAGACTGTGGGGTTTGTGCTATGGAATCCTTCAGTCTTTCGTGAAAATAGGAGTTAGGTGCCTGTCTGCATTAGTCCCTTTTTGGAAGCATGATCCATAGTCACTTGAAAGTCCAAAAAATGTCCTGGTCCAAGCAGAGGCTGAATATCAACCCAGGCTACCAAAGAGCAATGATTATTCCCTGTTTTACTGGAAAGCCGTATGTCATCTGGTTTGGATTAAACTCACAAAGATGTGTTAGCCTGTTTAAGATCCTGTGGAAGCATTTTGAATCAATTGCAACTGACGTAAATATAGTCCTTGACTGGAAATCATCCAGAGAGAGAGGGCTGCAGCGGTTCAGCCAAGACACATTATATCAAAAGCATGGATAAGTAATTTGGTGTCCTTATGGGCAGGATAGCATTACAGTTTCACAACATTCATAAAGTGCCTGCACAGTGAAAGATCTAACACAATCCTTAAAAGATGGATGAATGCCCGATGAATCTTCACCTCCTATCGTGGATCATGGCTCTCTTATCTAGGCAGGTGTGGGAAGAGGAGCATGAACCCACGATGACAAAGGGCACAACAACAGCTTAGTTGTACTCCTTTGACATGAGTCTGTGAGCTTACAGACATGATTTACTATGTTTGCATAGCAATATTAATTGCTTTGTAGTGGTTATCTAGCCAAGAATATGTACAGGATTGCAAAGCTCAGATAGAAACTTCAGCCAAGCTCTGTAGGACTTACAGAAGCAGTCTTTCTACTCACTGTATACCATAGCTTTAAGTCACAGACCAGCGCTTGTATTTTTAACCTTCTTCTGTAACAAAACATCTGTGTTATTTTGGAGATCTCATTTTACCTGCCTCTGTAATATTTGATATCTTTGGAGTTGTGATATGATGAATTAGCTCTTGTCTATATAATTAATGAAGTGCTGCAGGGAGCGGTTGAGGTGTTTTGATAATTACCAAATTCTTCTGTTATCCACTGCATGATGATTTGATGTCTGAGTTCAGACTCTGGGCTGTGACTGGCAGGGAAGTACGCAACACAGCTTAAAGAGGCAATGCTCTAAAGTCCTCTTTCCATTGTCCCAGCACAACCTGCTGCAAGCCCCAAAGAGCTTACAAAAAGCCAGTAACAAAAACAATAACAAAACAGTAGCAAAACCAAAACAGTAACAAAACAGTAAATGTCAAAATAAGCAAGAGTAACACCTTCTTGTACTACATGATGCCTACAAAAGGTGCTGAGGAAATTTCTAGTGCAGTTCTGGGCCATCTAAGTTTTCTTCTTCCCAGGAGAATGTGAATGGATATTTTGTGCCTATGTTAAGATGCTTCAAACTACCATGCCTCTGTGTCTTCTGAGTCTTGAAGTCTTCCTCTAAACAAGAGCTTTTTTTTTCTGAGAGATTTCCAACAGCTATGTCTTTCTCCCCCAGCATCAATACTAAAAGAAGTTAAGTCACACCCTACGTAAAGGAATCATTTGGGTGACTTCAACAAGGCTGCTTGTTGGATTCAGAATTGCTTGCATCACTGAGGTACTAAGGCCAGAGTCACCATATTTTGTAAATATTAATAGCCTCTAGCTCTAAGAGCTTGAGGAGCTGCAGTATATTTGAATACCTAGCTTTGAAATACCTGGCATGGTACAGCTTTCCTCAGAGTCTGCATGGATGAAATATTTGAGACAAACCCCAAAAATCATATAAACAGAAGAACAAAATGGTAGTTGACAGAAACTGGAAAGCTGCTGTGCATCATGTGTTAGTTTTCCCATTTAAAAGGTGATTTTTCTTGTTCTGGTATTTTCCTTTTTTATGGGTATTTTGAAGAAGAGTGACTTAGTCTAAAATTTCCAGCTCTCACTAGAGGCCTAGAGGTTTGGAAGCACCACTGATTCATTTGACTGCTTACATAGAAAGGTCAAGTTTTTCACAGGCATGTAGTACAAACATTTGGGCACAACTAGAAAACTACCACTTAAGATCTAGGGTGTTGCCTTGACAACTCTCATGAAGATGTTCTTTCCATCTCTTTGCCATAAGCCTAGAAATCACTTAAGGATCACAGAAAACCTCTTTTACTGGTTGGAACTGTATAGCCAAAGTATAAGAAAATGCATTGGTTTTTTTTCTCTTGGCTTCTTCATTCCTCTGTTGAAAACCTGAGAATATAACAAACCAAATTTGATTTTGTGGTCCATTGTTTTCTCTTAAACTGGGAATTTCTGCTGTTTAGAGGCCTATGAGGACCTATTTTGTGTTGCCTGTCTGTTGTATTTATCTCCATGTAATTTTAGCCTCATTTTCAGCTCTTTTCTAGCATTTCTTATGATGTCATCTCACCATGACCTTTCATAGTACTGGCATTGCTACTAGACTCATCTGACAATTCCAGATTCTTGCGAACACAGTTTTGTACCTACATTTTAAATGAAAACTCTCAAGACCAATCTTCAATAGGAATCTTCTACCAGCTTTTGATTTAAAATCAGCTTTATGTTTACATAGTTATTTTTTATAATTACTGATGTCCTGAATAGGAGAGATTGTCATATAATATACTGAAATTTAATTTTAAAAGTGAGTAAAACAGCCTAAAATTTTAACCAAAAAGAAAATTAATGAATTAGCAAGAAATACACAAAAAAAAATGAGGTCAAAAGCCTATTCTGTTACAGTTTTCTTCTTAAAACTTGAAAGTGAAATGTGCACCACATTAGCAAAGCATCTATTGGTTCAGCAGAGCCAACAGGATTTCTTCTGTTAATACTGCCTGTCTGTTTGGGATTTTTTAGTCATTAATTTTTGTAGGATATGAAGTGCCCTTGTTGCTTTGACTGAGCTTTTTTGCAAATATTTGGAACTGGGTGGAAAGAGGGCTGGTGTGTGACTTCTGCTGATAAGGAAATATGGCTGTCAAATGCTGCTGGAGTAATGTGGGAATACATCCACCAGCTGCAATGCCCATCCCATGCCTGGTGTGTTTTGGCATTGGTGTCACCTCCCCCCTGAACAGAGAGTCCTTCTCAACTTCTGTGCTTGCTACACTCCTACAGTGCCTCTCACCGAGCCCAGCAGCACTTGATTTCTGGAAAATGGAAAGAAAAGGGAAAGAAGCAGGGTTCAAGGACACCTGCAGACAGAGGGACAGAAAAGGGGCAGAATTAGAGATGAAGCCTCACGTTGCCTCAGGTCACCAACAATAAAGTCACAGACTGTTCAGGACATTGACAAGTTTCCATGTTGATGTATTTTCCATCAGTTTCCAGCTGATGTATACCCATCTTTCTTCAGGTAAAAATAGAAACCTGGTGCTCTGAGATATTCTCCAAGATCCATCTACAATTCTTTGTTCATTTCACATTCTTTATCTACACTGTTTTTTAAAGCAGTCTTATTAACAAAAAACAGACTATTCAGCAACTGTGGAACACTTTCCAAATTAGCTCATACAATCCTTACCAATGTACTGAGTGGCAAAAAAATAGAATTAAGCTCACATCTTGATTTTATTTGGCTACAGAAATTTCCAGCAATTTTTTCATTCCTTCTGACAGATTCAGTATAGCACAAGGTACAATGCGGCACACAAGATAGAAGCTGAGAGTCCAGAATTACCAGAAAACCCAGAACTGCTGAGAAAAATTTAAATGGTGTAGGTGTACATTTGCTCATAAAGTTTTTGTGATTTGTAATAACTTCAACATTAGCAGCACCAAAAAGAGGATGCTCTGAATTTAAACATAAGGGATAAATTAAGCCAGTAGGGTTGAAACAGTTTATTGCAATCTGAGAATCTGCTCTAGGATTTTCATGACAATATGAAGTTGTTCATCACTCTATCAAAAGATTCAAGAGTATCTCCAGTGAATGTGCTTTTTTTCAATAAAATAACTTTAAAGTTAGTGTTTTGCTTAGCTTTAAAAATTCAGTATGTTGCTTTACGTTACTTCAGTCCGGTCCTGTGAACACTATTAAGCCAAATGTTCAAAACATTTTGTTATGAATACCATTCATGATGAAAATGTAAATGAATACATTAGAGTTTACTTATTCACATTTTGTAGCTCAGCCATGGCCTTCAATATATGTTAAAAACATCTAAAGGAAAAACCAATAACTCAAGTACTGCTTGTTTGCTTAGATCCTGAAGCCTTTGAAAAAAGTGTAATGGGTGGAGTGGTGACATTCACTTAAAAGCATTCAATAATTATAGGAAGGAAGAATGTAACAGCTGGACTTCACTTAAAACTAAGCACAAAGAAAACTTCAAACACATATTGCATGACTTTAAGCTCCTGTTTAGTTTACATGTTCACTCTTGAGATGTATCTGCCTCCCTTCATTGCTTATATCAGGACCTTGAAGTGCTTACACTTGCAATGCATGTAGTTTCACTAGCTACCTTCCAACAGACAGTACAGTCCAGATCCTTATGCTATTACCTTAAGTCAACCAAAATGGTTGACTTTGTCTTTTGAAGTGTTTCAGAAAGTCGTACAAATACTTTGAGATTCTTAATGACAGTAATCATGCTGGTTGAAATAATAGCTCCTCTAGAATGATATAAAAATGTATATTCTTTCACAATTTCATTGTGAGTGCAGGCAACGTTAGAAGATGTATTGAAAGCTGTAGAAAGCTTGACCCCTTATGTTTCAGTGCTTCATTGTGTCTGCTGATTATTTTAATATGTATTTTTCTTTAAAAACTCTAATTTGTGGTTCTAGAGCCAAAACTCTTTCAACACTACCAAGTTTACATCTCACATGGATTTTGCTTGGTTTGCTTCTTTGCTTGGTGAATTATTTGAGCCCCATTGGAGCTCTTGAACCTGGGCATTTCCTGTCGTTTTAACTGTATCCTATTGTTTTATAAATAATGAATCTGACTAAATGTGAGTCGCTGGCAGAGGCTTATCAATTTTTATTGTGAAAAAATATTCTGGATCAGTCTGGACATTACTTTCCTCCTCCTTCTAACTTCTTGTTATTTGTAGTTGCACGCACGAGGATGCACAGTGGCCTGATGTACTCTAGCTGACGTGAGACCATGCTGTATTCAGGGAGTGTTTACAGGGCTGTTGGTTACCAGAGCAGTAGGAAGCAAAGGAGCACACAGCTTTTCCACTGCCTTTTGTGAGGTCTTCCTCACTGCTACAGAGATCTCTCTGAGGAGGGACTGAGTTCCTGCAGTGAACAGCATCACACTTTCTGCAGTACCGGTGTTTTGTCAGAATCTAATGTTTGTGCTTCCCACTCTCCTTTTCCTTCACGTGACTCTTAACCATCTTTGCTTGCTACTTTAGTTAAGACACTGCTTGCCCTAAACTACAGTACAAAACACTTCTATTTCATGCTATTTGTGTGCCTTCACTGAGAAATTCACCAGTAATTCACTGGTAATGTTATAGTAGTAAACCCAGAGCTCCCACACAATGTATTTTCAGGTTAAGTCAGGTGGAATCTGAAGGGTTTGCCTTGGTTTTCAGGGTGCTCAGCTAACTAGGATCTCACTGGGTGAGCGCCAGATGGAATTTATGGAGGCATCTACTCAACAGAAGTGGATAAATTGTACAGTGCATGTGCAGTGAGCCTGGTGCTCCTGGACCCTTTCATCAGCTCTAACTGATAAAGTGTGACATCCACACACTTTCACTCTGGGTTCAGTGCTCAGACACAAGTCATTTCTACTGTAAAGGCACAATAGAGCAAACATTTTCTTGAAGCCAACAGGACATGGCCCACATGCCTATGTTTCCTCCTGAAAAGCTTTGTCCTACCCTGGATACACAGACTTGTTTTCATATAAAAGAACGAGGTCTTAGGTGAGCATCATCTAAAACATAACAAAAGAATTTTCACTTCTAACAATAAATATGTGTTGGAAATATTTAAGATATTTGAACCAGCTGCTCATGTCCAGCTTTTGCCTCCTGTAGATCATGTCCAGGTGTTTCTTATCTTGTTCATACCCTGGGGCAAAAATTACACGTAACAAATTCTGCCATGATCTGTTCATGTTCTTAAGTCATCAGCATTGAAAACTGGTTTATACTGCTTCCTCTTAATATATATGAAAAGAATTCTTTCCAATTAACTTGAACAAAACAGAACAGAACAGAACAGCTAACAGAACATCCTCTTATTAGTATTAATCATTTGGGAGCCCTTTCTGCCCTTCAGCAATAGCTTTGTTAGGAGAAAGGAGATGAAATAGAGTTTCTTTCAGATTTTGACAGACACATTGCAGCCATGCAGTGCACTGTCTCTGTTGCATCGGGCCAACGCTGAAGCGATGTGATTGCCAGTGTGGAGGAGAGGTCTGGGTTATGTCCCCAAAGGTCACTGTTGCCAGCAGGCAATACCTAGAGAATATATTCCCTGAACTCCCTTAGCTCAAAGGGTTTGATTGTGAGAGCCCTCACACTGAAATCCACAAACAGAGAGAGATTCTTCTGCAATCTCCTTGCTGGACTGAAGAGTGGCCACAGTGTGGCCTTTGTTACAGCAGGGAACTTCTCTTCCACTTAGAGAGACATTGCATAAGAGACAGCTGAAGAACCCAAGGTGAAATGAATTTTTAAATGTTGACAGGTAACACTGACATACAAATTCCACAACTCAATCTCCTGATTTCTGTTACTACCTTGATGAATTGCAGACAAAATATAATTAAATGAACAAAACTTTTGATTCCTGTAAGTATTACAAATCTTTTCTCTTTTAAGACTTTAAATCTTAAGATTCATTAAACAAACCCTTTGGCCAAAAAAATCATAGAAGATCCTGAGTTGGAAGGGATCACAAGGATCCAAGTCCAGCTCCTGGCCCTGCATGACAGCCCCAAGAGTCACACCATGTGCCTGAGAATATTGTCCATACTCTCCTTGAACGCTGTCAGGCTTCGTGCTGTGACCCCTTCCCTGGGGAGCCTGTTCTAGGCCCAGACACCCTGTAAATGAAAAAATCTGTACCTAATATCCAACTCAAACGTCACTTGACACAACTTCATGCCATTCCCTCATGTCCCATTGCTGGTCACTACAAAGAAGAGATCAGTGTCTGCCCCTCCTCTTCCCCTCACAAGCAAGCTGTGAAGTCTCCCCTCAGTCTCCTCTTTTCCAGGCTGAGAAAGCCAAGCGATTTCACATACTTCTCATACAGCTTTCCATGTAGACCATTCACCAACTTTGTAGACTTTCTTTGCATGATCTATAATAGTTTTATATCCTTCTTATATTGTGGAACCCAAAGCTGCTCCCAGCACTCGAGATGAGGCTGCCCCAGCTCAGAGCAGGACAATCCCCTCCCTTGCCTGGCTGGTGATGCTGTGCTGATGTCCCCCAGGACAGGGTTGGCCCTCCTGGCTGCCAGGGCACTGCTAACTCAGGTTCAACTTGCCATTCACCAGGACCCCCAGGTCCCTTTTTTGTGGTGCTGCTCACCAGGATTTTGTTGCTCAATATGTGCTTATATCCAGGGTTGACCCGCCCCAGGTGCAGAACCTGGAGAAAAATTCAAGTTGACAGCAACATATTTTGAAGAATCTTTTGTAGAATACAAAGACAGGCAAAATAGAGAATTCCTGTGTTTTGAAATCTAACTGATACTGTAAGGTGATAGCTTATTTTCAAACCCATCTTTGCTAACCAAGAGAGATGACATTCACATGGTTTTGGAGTTCTGCTGGTCCACAGGATGAGAAAACTAATAATGAAATAAAATCCTCCTCTGCCTCTCACTCAAATACTCTTTTACAAAGTGGGGCAGTGTGATAGCAAAAGTGAGCATGATAGTTTAAATATTTGCTATACCAGATGCTAGAGGGAGGACAAGGAAGTTTTAGCATCCACTGTCTACAACTTGCCTAACATCTGCAAGATAATCAGAAACAGAAGTGTGTAGATGGAGTTGGGGGGTATTATGTGATATATGCCCTTCTCTGTGATCAGAAGCCATGAAGCATGGGGAGAAGGAAATAAGCAGACCACAAACAGTGCAGGAACAAGGTCACCAGGAAGGAACCAGAAGATGAGAGATTTGGGTCAAGAGTGAACTGTGCACAAAAATACTGTGCAGTATTTCCCATTTCTGGTCTCTTCCTTTGCCTGGAATTTGTATACATTTTATTTAGAAGAAAGAGATATAATGGTACATGACTGCTAACAATTCAGAACAGTTCTTATTAAAGAGGAATAAATGTAGTTTCCCTGTCAATGCAAGCTGCCATCCCTTTTTCTACATCTGGGAAAAGTTGAAGTAGTTATACTGATAGAATGATTGCAGTGTGAAAAGGTGGATCTTTGTCCTGCAATGACCAGGACAATTTGCTGCCTTTACCTTTTCTTTTCTTATAAATGTGACTAATTTTGGTGAAGCAGGTTCAGGACCCACTTAATGAAATAAGGATAACAGCCCACAAGAATAAGATGTCCTTTCCCTCTGTGTAAACAATGATCAAGGGCTGTTTCTAACTACAAGATGGCTTTATTGTTCCCATTTGTTTTATGGATTATTTACCATCCATTACTTAATTAAACTCAAAATACAAGCCTGGCTTTATCATTACTGAGCCTGTGAGCAATCATTAAGTGTCACTGAGCCAGCTCTTTGTGTGGTTTTACAAACCTTTACTTTGAGGATAGGGTAAGAATAGCTTATTGGATCTGGCTTGGCTATCCTCAAATCAATGGGTGGTATCAGATCCTGAACAAAACTACTGCAGTTCATATGGAAGATAAAATATAGGTTCAGGAGGCCTGTTTAGCTGTTGCATTTCATCAGCATTATAAACATATACCAGGCCAAAACCAGAGTCACACACAGTTGAATCAGCTTCCTAATGCCCCATGGAAATACCCTCCTTCCCTGCAATAATCTTTGCACAGAAAGTTTTCTAAATGATATCATATTTCTCCTTCCTGACACTCTTTAACTCTTTCTCCTATGAATATCTAGGAATAAAGAGGTTCTTTGATAACGTTAGTTCTTATATACTTTTTCCTTTTTTTCTCTTTCCTCTCAGTGTTTTATGTAGCTTTTCTTTATTTTTTTTTTTTAATTTCTCATCCTGAAAAACATTTTTTTGTTTGTTTTTCATCCTGAAAAACATTTCAGCTCATCCAGTGGACTTGCTATAATTTTTGCTCAGTGCTTTTAGGTTCATACTCCTCTCCCAGATTTTTCCATAAAGGAAGCCAGGATCTGAGATTCCTCCTGTGTTTAATTTAATCAGTATTTCAGATTAGCTCACTACTACTCAAGCAACAAAAGAAACTTAGCATGAACTTTGTGATTGCTGCTTACTTAACAGGACTGGCTTACAACTTTTCTGTGGAAGCAACAGAATCATCTTAGTGAAAACTTTTTATTGTTCTAAACTTTTCTTCTAAACTTTTCTGAGAAAAAAAGACTAAAACAAAAGGATGGCTTGAGGGTGAAAAAGGTGTCAGGAACAGAGGTTTTCTGCTGCAAGAGTTCCCAGGTAACAGGTAACCTGGGCTTCTTTAGCTATTTCTGAGACAGGCAGATTGCTGAGTCAGTGCTCTTACAGTGTCCTTCAAGAATTAATTAAAAGCAGTGAAGGATATGCTTTGCTTCCTCAGTAGGATTTTTTTTTTTTCCTGAAACTGTTTTGGGCAGCTTTGGCTAGAGGAAATAGGGGACAACTGCCATTATCACATAAAGGCAAGACCACTTCCTCTAGGACAAAAGTCACAGGTATATGGGTCAAAACAGCAGCTGGAAGTCTTTCAAACACACGCGCTTTTAATAGGCAGACTCAGAATAATCAATTGGAGAAGGTTTGTACCACCTGGAAGCAAGCTTCAGATGTTTACCAATAAGGATAAGGCACCTCTGCCTTACCTTTCTTGTTACAGGACTTTTACACAGTTTGATTTAATCCGGGTTGAGATAACAAGCCTCAAATATGAAGTTCTCAGGAGACTTTGTTCAGCTGATTTTCCAAATAAGTTCCATATTTGTGATATTGTTGTAAGTGCACATTAATTGTGTAGGAACCTTAGACGTATTTGGCAAAGCTGGTTGCCACAGCAGTTGTTGCTGTTCTACGTGGTCTGTTTTGCGTTTATCTTTTTGGTATGGTAATATTGCAAAGTAAGCACACTCACTGTGGGGAGAAAAGCACCCACCGAAACTCTTTCTTCCTTAATAAGGTGAAATAAAAAGCCTTGGTCCAAGCCAGCTGAAGTGCTGATAGAGTCGAAGCCCAAGGATCAGTGTATTGTGGCGCCTGAAGAGAACAAAGGTCACGGTCAAGATTCACACTGGGAGGGCAGGAAATGCTTAAATTCCCTGACCATGACTAAATGATGGGAGCCAGTGATGCTATCAGGGATGCCCTTTTCTCATCCCAGCTCGTGTTTGATTCCAGAATGGTGAGAGCATTCCTTCCTGCAATTGCCGGCTTGGGAGCTCTGGGCTGTGCTATATAGCATGTGTAGGGGCTTACTTTCCACAAAGCTTTATATTAAACAGGGACATGAATTTCTCAGTGAGCAGCAGTGTTGGGGACTCAGCCCCCAAGGTGAAGAAGAGGCTGGTGAGAAACAAGCTGTGGCAGGAGGACAGACACCAGGCCTTGCTGTCTCCTCTGCTTGCACAATGTGCAGTGAACGGGGGCCCCAAACACCCTTAGAGTACCAGGTAGTTTTGCCTTTTTCCTTATTTGTGTTCACTATCACCTTTTAAATGAAAGAGCTCAGGTCTTCACAGTGACAAGCAATTGGTTGGTGGGTGCTGGTTGCCCTGTCACACCTAGCACCCAGCTGAACAGATGAGGTTTTCTGGCTGCTTCTCAGGGGTTCTGCTTCTGCTGGTTGAGACCTCTGCTCAGGGATGCTTGGAAAAGTATGATATGAAAATATGATTAACTCATCATATTTAAGTACAGTGATTCTTACATTTTCCTGACTTGCTACTGTGAAGAAGAGATATAGGTGAATCCATAAAAGAAAGGGAAATCCATGCAAAAACCCCAGAGGTCAGCACATCCAGATGCATAATTCCAGTGATTATAATTTATCAGGTACCCCAGCCATGTGAGGCTTTGGGAGCAAAAGCCAACTGAAACTCACATCTCCCCAGAGGAAGAGCTACAATGAAAGCATTTTAACCACACTTGTGTCACAAATTCCTCTCGCATTTGGTGACTGTGGCTTGTTCTAATTAAAACAATAACAGTTTCATCACTGTGTTTCAAAGCAAACAAACTGTTTATGAGGGGAGAAATGGAGAGAAACTCTGAAGACAGCACTTCTCTTCCCAGAGAATGTGTCTCCACCACCCCATAGCATGCTGTCATGCTGAGATGTTGTCACCCATCAGAAAGCTTTGCTTCCCAGCTTTGCTTTTAAGAGCACAGGGGCTGATTTGGCAGATGAATCATTCACATTATACCTGTGAGTGTTCAAAAAGAGGCAAAGACCTGAGCTTTGCCTTTTATGAAGGCTGATCATGTCTAAAGCTGGATTTGTTGTGCTCTGTTGTTTCCACCACAGCTCCCCAGCCTGGGGCTCAGGCTTAGCCCAAAGGACCTGCCCAGATAAAGTGAGGAGGCTTTACAAGCCCCAGGGAAGCATCCAGCCCTTCACTGACAGGGAAAGATGAAGCAGAGGCAGCAGCACAATGAGGGAGCAGCATGCTCAGTCAGCTTTATGAAATAATACGTTGTTTATACATCCATTAGGAAAACTTTGATAAGGAGGGAAACACTGAAAAGGAAATACCTTTTTTTCAGTGGAGTAAAAGTGATGCCTGTGGTTTTAAACAAAGGCGTATGGGCAGGATCATGCCATGCAGAAAAGGAAAAGAAAGGGAAACTGCATTTGAATTAATTCAGATAAGTGAAGGTCAGAAGACCTTGTGTCAGAATTTTCCATTAATTCCTACGGTCTAGCTCTCTGCCTAATATGTGTTACCGCCTAACCCCTTTGTACAAATATTGTTGTGGTTGTTACTACTGATTAAGGTACCTACTGCAATTACACGTACAAAAACTGTTTACAGTATTGCAGCCGTGATAATGCAAAAGAGCAAAGCCAGACGATTTTCATGGTGGGTGTTATAAGAGATTTTGAATGAATCTATATAACTCTCTTCAGCTGCAAGTACTTAACAGTGGGAAGAAGACAAGAACAAAAGAGTAAGGAACAAACTTTGTTTTAATTCAATCCCTGTATTGAATGTTAAACTTGAAACTTGATTTTTGGTGAATCATAATTTTTTTGAACCTGTGAACACAACCTCTGTTTGAACTAGAATATGCAATTTTTATTCAAAGTCAAATTTTGTTTAAAATTATTTTAACTTAAGAAGAAAATCCAAATATTTTTTAAAGTGTTTTCAAATAAAATGTAATTATTCTTCCAAAGTAAAATCTTTCAAGTTTTTAATCCTCTTTTGGAGTGAAGATGAGTTTGTAAAATATTTCAGGGTTCCCAAGTCTCATTATTTTTCTCCAGAGAAGTTTTCACTGAAGCATTTCATCCAGTAAGCAAAACAAAAATGGATAGAAAGAGAAACTGAGGCAAAAAGAAGTGAAAATAGTTTTCCAGAGTCCCTTTAGATGGATACCTTTTACAAATATTAGAAATAGAAATTGCAGTTCCTGAGTTCCCTCTGGAGTGGGAAATACTGAAGGGCATTAAAGAGACAAATTATTAGAGGCCAAATACATGTCCAGCCATAATTGTTGTGAGCAACAGAGATCATGACAATTACCAGAACTGTGTGTTTGGCCTCTGAAATCTTGTTCCTACTTCCTGGTACAGTCACAGGTCAAGCACCAGTTGCCTGCTCCATTTGTGTGGCACAAGTTAGCATGATAGTAAGATGATTTTATTTGTATTGCTTTTTCTTTTCAGAAAGTCTCTCTCTCGTTGTCGAAGAATTAACAGGATGCTTTCCAACGAGTCAGTACCTCCTGCCTTCAGTCGCTCCAATTCCCAGGCCTCCATGGACAGCACTTCCATGGAGGACTTCTGGTGTGAAGTAGAGAGCATTAAGGAGAGCAGAGAGGATGTATCTGAAGAAGCAATGCTCCTGGAGTTCAAACCTGCTGATGGTGAGCACATGAAATAATTCCTCCTGCCCTGGCTTTGACTCCTCTCTGAAAAGCCATGCCCTGATCTCCTTTCTCATGTCACTCAGTCTGAGCAGAAGCACTAGTCTGGGTCTTATGATCATTATAGCTTCACTTCCGAATAGCACAGTCAATCACTGGCAAGAAACAG
The DNA here is from genome assembly GCA_018697195.1 of Certhia americana. Lineage (NCBI taxonomy): Eukaryota > Metazoa > Chordata > Aves > Passeriformes > Certhiidae > Certhia > Certhia americana. Next base: position 103,072,567 of record CM031858.1, on the reverse strand, counting down.
TAATTGTCCGGTTTCTGCACTTGAGCCAGTAATTAACTTCTGAAATAAGTTTCATTGCATTGATTTTATTTGTGTTTTGGGAGGGCAGATAAGGTGTAATTCAGAAAAGAAAGGCACTTAATGAAAACTAAATTTCCAGCATAAATAGACTAAAGCCAAATATTTAAAGTAGCAAAATGTTAATTTAGTATGCTGGAATTTTAAAATGTCTGGCTTTTGGTAGTACATGATTCAGAAGTTACTAAAGTCTTGAATCAGTTTTTGGCTAGATGTCGTTTTCTGTGATCAGAAATTTGATATCTGCCTGTTTCTCTCAGATTGCCAAATTAAGATATCCTTTAAGGAGAGTTTAGAGATAAGTCTGAATGGAGGAGTGCCTACATCCTTCAGACTTCCCACTTGACCAAATTCATTCATCACTTATACAATGTATCCTGAAGGTATTACTCCCTCATTATTTTATCTTAATGTTTCCCCCTCTCTTGTTAGGTACTGTATTTGGAAAAACATGCAATATGTGCTAGCTTGCTGCAATGCAGCTTTGTGTTAGATGATTTGATAACACCTGGAACAGCAGTTCTCTTTTTTTTTTTTCCAGTTAGGACCCCAGTCACAAATGCATTCTATTGTGTAACACAAAATACCAGGTGTCACTACACAATGAAACCAAAGTTCTTCTGAGGTCATGACCTGCTGATAACTGCTGCAACCCTCCTGTGGCTCCTGGCCACTGGCCTGGTAACTATTGATGTAGGGATAGATTTTGAAACCATGGCAATTATTAACATGGAGATGATGTATTTTTCCTACCTTGACGTGCAATGGGATGTCATTAATTCTGCTACCCGGAAGAATTGTGGAAAGCACTACTTTTATTAAGCAATCAAATACACAACCAGTCATGGTAAGTAACCCATGCAGAGGTATCTAGCTCCAACTATGTACCTTTTCCACGGAAAACCCCTCCCATTCAGTGGTTTCCACCTGGGCTCTCCTGGAGGCAAAGGGAGATGACCAGTTCACCAGAAATCTTGGTCTGCTGTGAGGGTTATAGTCAGTCAGCTTAAATCCAAACTGCACTCCTCTGTTCCTTATTGGGAAAATTCCTGTCTGATCATACTCTTTAGCTTGGAGACTCCATAAAGAGATTGTGAGCCTCGTAGTGTCTCCTCCATGCAATTGTCAGCACGACTTAACAAGTGTCCCCGACTTGTCTGCACAGTCAAGGGAATGACACAAATCTGTGAGATGCCAAGCTAGATAACTTAGTAGGACAAAGCAATACAAAAGCTTATTTTCCAGAAACTTTTCCATCAGTTTCATCACTGCTGAACTAAATCTCAACAACCTGAACTCTGCTGCAGTCCCATGTTACCCTTTGTTTGAATACACCTCATTGCATTGCATTGATTTTTTCCCCTCTGCCCTGAATTAAAAATGAGACTACAAGTCAAAAGGCAATACATCTCCACTTCATTTACCTTCATATTGTTGTCTTAAACACATATATATGTATTGCATACACCCACACAAAATCAGGCAGTGTTTGTCCTAGTTACAAACATCAGGAATATATTCAGTCTGAGATAATAAATCTTGGAAATAATGATGAGTTCTATTAAGGTCCTAATAGGTTAATACTCCTTGCCAATGACCAAAAATACTAAAAATCAATGTGGAAACCCTCAGGGCAAAATAAAAGCAAATATTCATCACCCTTTTGAGATGCCTTTGAGAGGAGGAGATGAAGATCCTTAAGAAGGAGGCCAAAGGGTGATAGAAGCCAGGCAGGCATGACTGTCAAAACCTCAATGTGATTTGCCAGACATCATGTGCAAAGGGCAGACAACAGCACACTTATTCTGTTGATGTTAGCAAATACAGTCAAAAAAGAACAGAAGATCATGACAAGGGACCCAAGGGATGAAAATGTAGGGGAAGAGAAAGTCATGGTCTATTTAAGATGTCCATGCTGTGAAGAATTGCTTTACAACTTTTGTTACAAGGCTTGAATGCTGTGAGTTATTTAAGGTTTTTTGTGTGGGCTGTTATAGCTGAGATTCAAAGCAAGACACATCTCTTTCCTAGCAAACTCTATGAGAAAAAGAGAATTACCCTCTCAATTATGTAGATTGCCTTCTGGTAGAGCAGAATCCAACACAGTATCAAGACTGCTGTCTAAGTAGCTAACACTATAAGAATAATGCTTTCTAAAAAATGGGGGATGGGGGGGTTTAACCTGAATTTAATACCAGTGTGTTATAAAATATTAAGCTTTTTTTAATGTGTAAATTTCTTCTCTTTAATAGTTTTACTCCTCTGATTGCTGTTGTTATGTCTTAGTCTATTGTTTGTGTGTGGTTGGAACAGGAAAAGGGAAAAGACAGAGAATGCAAATCACAGGGTGACTAGTAAGCAGGCAGATCTTAATGTCTGCCCTGCTATTTTTCATAGCAAGTTTGATTACAAGCTCAATTCTTGGAAAGAATATGTCAGGACAAAAGCCAAAATTAATGTAATTTAAAAGCTGAAACATGGACAGATGTGGCTCCCACAGCAGCACACAAGAAAGAGAAGAAAGAAAGAAGAGTGAAAATGTCAGGAGAACCACTGGTTCACATCTTATGGAGAAGGAAAAGGAACAGAGGAACAGTCTTTTACTCTTATCTGTCTGTGGATACAGAAAGGATAAAAGTAGAGACAAGCTATTTCATGGGATACAGAGCTGGTCACACCCCTGGCTAACACAGAGCAGGGGGTTTAGAAGCAGCTACTTTTGTAGTGCTTTGTAAAGAGGCAGGGCAGTTAACAATGAAGTCAGTGATGGCACATGCATAAGATGCTTTTGCTTTTCCCTACAGCACAGTCCTGTAATTTTCTCTTTTGTGTATCTAACTGCCAAAGTGCAGCAAACTGGTGTCCATCAATCAGCCTGCATTCTCGTGTCAAGAAGAGGCAATAAAGGGAGAGTGGAAATACCAACCTGCCATTAAGACTGGCGCTGAGACAAGAACAATAAGTGCATTGACGAGTTGTTTTATGGAACATGCTGCAAATTAATCTGTTTCCTGTTTGACATGTTTATTTGGAGTACCTCTTCTTCAGTCAGGACTGGAATGAAATTACTGTCTTGTGTCAAGCAGCTTACTGCTGAACTAGGATTGTTCACAAAACTGAAATGAAGGATCTCAAAATCTCCTGCGTCAAGAGTAATTTCAAAAGACTATGACTGTTTATTTTAAAAAGAAGACAAATCAAAAAGCAGTGACAGCAAAATTTAAAATTACTGAATGATTCAAAGAAGGTAGATTGAGACCTCAGATAATGACAGGGCATATTCATTTCAGGTAACAGGTAGCAAGCTGAAAACCTGTATTTTCTTAACATGGACAGGTCTTGGTAGTGAGGAGACTGCAGGTGTGGCTCTGTGAAAAGATGCCGGAAGCTTCCACCATGTCCATTAGAGCCAGGATGGAAAACAGTTCTTCCTACAATACATAACCTCACTGTGGAGCTAATTGCAGTATTGAACCAGTTGGGAAGCAGGTATTGAACAGAGTAAAGAAGGTATTAGTCACTAATTGAGGTGGTGTAATCACAGGGGTGTACAGTGCTAGCAAGTCTTAGAAGTTAGGGTGATACCTAGCATGCAAGAATGGGTATTTCTGCATCTTCCATCCCTACATGACCTCTTAGACACCTACCCTTTCCTTACCCGTGTTCTTTAGTGGGCAGCTCTGGTTCTTAATCATCTTGTTCAAAACAAGCAATTGGACAAGGTGGACATCACCCTTTTCCCAGTGTGGCTTCTTCACTAGCTGACTACCAGCCAACTTTCTGGAATCTGAAATTACATCATTAGTGTGCAAATACAATATTCTGTTGTATACACACCTCCAGTATTTCTGTTTATTTGAATTGGAATACTGATTTTATTTCCATCAGCCAAATGACCTTTTCCAGTGCACCATTCTACACATGGTGAGTGTGGCATAAATGTTAACATAAATGTTATGCTTTTGAATTAGGGGTTAATTTTTAGGGACCTTGTTTTTTTTCAGGCTGGTTACTCTGCTGCCTTCTTCACACACATATGCTGATGAAGAGTCTCTTCTGTTCTCCTCATAGGCCTCTCTTGTACAGACACTAACAAATTGAAAGTTGACAATATGTTTACAAAACTAACTTAACTTGCACTTGTGGCTTAAGAAAGGTTGGAATTAGAGCATTCTCAAGGTAAAGGCTGTAGTAGCTGTCATCATGCCAACTCCTTTCTTTCAGCCCCGTCTCCCTTCCTCACCAGGCTTATTAACATGCTCTCTTCCTCCACAGAAGGGGAACTGGAGGCAGAATGGCTGCAAGATGTAGGTTTATCCACGTTGATCTCAGGAGCTGAAGAGGAGGATGGCCAAGCCCTGCTGTCCACTCTAACCAGAACTCAAGCTGCTGCTGTACAGAAGAGGTACAACACCTACACTCAGACCCTGAGAAAGAAGAACAAGCACACAGTCCGGGATGTGCGAGACATATTTGGCACCAGTGACTCTTCTGTAAGTATCCTCGTGCATGCCTTTGATCTTAATTTTTATGCAATTTGCAAGTAGCTTACCAAAGTTTCTGCCAGACAGGAACCCTTTCCTGCTGACAATGCACAGACAGCCATTAGCAGTTTCTGACCCTAAGACCAGACTTTTAGTGCTGTACACAGTACATTTGAGAGGAAAGGAAGAAACCAATTACAATGGTACAGTTTTGTAACTAACTTGTAACATACAGTTGCATCTGTTGCCAGCCTTCCTCCTGCAGCCTCATGACAAGACTAACATTTACTCCTTTATTTTTTTGGAAATTGGTGAGTTACTCTTGGAAGCTATTCAGATTTTTGATGGCTTCTAGGGACACTTGCTATTTACTCAGCAGTCTCAGTGGTGAAGTAAAATTTGTCTAATGAAGCAACTGGGGTTCAAATATGCATAAGCAATTAAACACCTGCCATGATTGTAACTTGTACACTGGCAGTTACATTTCACTTACGTCGCGAATGAAAACCTATTAACTGTTCATTTGCTTCATGGCTTCAGAAATCAGCAGTACCTCTGGAGGTTTCATCCACTTTTCCCTGAGGATAGCTCTGAACATAGCAGTTCCTGTCTGTACGTTTTGATTCTGGTGAACACAGTCAACTGTGTGAGTTTAGTCCAGTGCTCAAAGCAACACATGTGATTTTACATTTATCACTCATGGTAGCTTAAATAGGAGTCACCAATAAGATCACAAGCTCACCTCTGAAATTAATATTAAAATTGTTGCCATTATGAAACTCCAAGAAACTATTTTTCATTATGACATTGCTTTGTTCTTTCCTGTTTGTTCTAACATCTCCTCAAGGCTTGATATCCCAGATTATTTTTTAAAAAATTTGGAACAAATTGTAGCTGCATAGTTATATTAAAATTACAAAGATATAATGTCCAGATAGTTAAACCTATTTGTTTCCAAATTAAATATCTGTATTCTTTTGAACCTCTTGCACATATCATACAAATACATCCAAAAGCATCCAGTAGTTTCCTGTGGGCAGACTTTCTTTCATGAAAAATATCAGGCATGTTTGCATGAACATTAAAAAGCTAGTGGTACTTCTAATTAGATTAGCTCACTCCGCCTGATTCAAGTATCTGTAAACCAAAGGTGTTTAAATTTTTTTACAAAAGCTTAAGTTTCCTAATAAATTTCAACCAGCCAAATAAGCATTGTACATTTCCTCTCAGATGGACACATTATTCATTTTTTTTTTACCTGCTTATTTTCCCCATCTTACTTGATAAAGTTTCTCACTTGCAAAAGGAATTTGGATGTTCAGAGCAATTGCCCTTCAAATCAGGGTTTTACCTCCTCCAAAATTCACTTCTCTTGCTAGTTCTGCATTCTTAAAGTCTAAAAGATAAGATCAAATGAGTAATTAAGTCTTCTAATTCTTCTTCCCACAAAAATATGCAGTTTTGCAGGTGCTGACCTAGATGTTAATGCCCAAACTGAACTGCAGAGCACCGCCTCACATCCCTGCAACAAACTGTGAAAAATTGTATTTCTAAAAGACTAGAAGGCCCCAACACTAATTTTCTATTCACCAGTGATCCTATCTCTGCTGCTTGTTATGGGATTTAGAAACTTTGTCCTAATTATCAGCCCTTCAGGGATAAACACACTTCAGGGGGGCTTGTCCTCCTGACCTGAGGGTTTCCCAAGTAGACCTTTTAAGGGAATATCAGCAGTCCCTGGAGCTTTGCTGCCTCTTTGGGCATGGCCCTACAGCTGCCAGTGAATCTTTGTGATTAATCATTTTAGGGAAAGGATGCACATTAAAAACAACCCAGCCAAAAGAAAAGAGTGGCAGGAGATGGGGAAGGGCAAATATTTTCAGCACAGCTGGGGAAGAGAGGCTGGTGAGGGGACTGTTTGAAATGATACGTAGTTTTGCTTTCCCATCCTGCCTTTTAGTTGGGAAGGGAAGTAAACAAGACATACTGCAAATAGCAAACCAGCTCTAATTGTTTCACATAACTCTATAATCCTCCCCATTAGGAGAATGGATTTACACCCTCTTCCCAACAACCTAAGAATCACAAGAGCCTAGAGGGATGGGTCACAGGATGGATTACTCTCTTCCTTGGCTAATGATGAGAGAAAAGGTGATTAGCTCACTAGGGTCACCTGAGATGAGATTTAGGGGACCACTAAAGAGGCATAAATTAGTTGTCATCTGGAGTGGGGGAAGAAAAGATAGATTTGCCCTAGTTTTTTTCTGTCTGTCCTGAAAAAGCCCTACCTGCTAGATGTTTTGCTGCTACTGCCTAGTGGCCAGGCTCTGCATGAACAAAGCAAAGGGTTCTGGCTTTTCCAGCCACCCTGCTTTGTGGTCCATGCCCTCATGGCACAGTGTCCCCTCAACAGACAAAATGGACTGAAATAAAAGGAAGTGCAGCTATTCCTCTTCTTTTTTGGTGTCTTTAGGTTTTTGTGGGTTTTTTCTGTTGCCTGTCCTGGAAAGGTGCCATGATTCCTAGGGGCAAAATGGTACCCCTCTTAGTACGTCACCCTTACAAGAGCCACATCTTGGCAAGTAGAGGAGCCTGTCCCAGCTGAGGTGCTTTTGCTCTGCTTCAGACAGGTCTACAGCCAGCAGACTCGGACAGGTCTACAGCCAGCAGACTCGACCAGCAGTCACACTACTAAGTTTTAAATTGGATGGTTTATTAATCACAGTGGCCTGTTTTTCCTTTTTTCCTTACTGCTGGTACCCTGCTGCCTCTATCAGAAGCTATTCTGATCGTGCTCAGAGCTTAGAAAAATCAACATCAGAATACAAATGGGGGACTCTTATACATTGATTCTGTTATTGGAGAGAGGAAATGAAGCACTGTGCTCATTAATAGCCCAGCCCTGTATGTTGCAATTAACTAAAGCTCCTGAAGAGTTTTTACAAGCATTTTGCTTCAGCAATGCATGACAAAATCATGTCCTTGTTAAAGAAGAATCACTTACTAACTCATAACTATTTGCATGAAAATGTGTTTGTGATGGCAGTGCTTGGAAATATGAATATATTCAAAGCATGGGCGAATTGTATGCTGGCCAAAGCTATAAGGTTATCCTCCTTTGCCTTTACTTCCTTTAGGTGCAGGGATGAAAAAACATTTGAAATTTGAAATTTGGTCTCTTTGCTCCAATGATTTGATTTTATGTCTTCTACAATGAGGGTAGCTACTAGAGAACTGTCTATCTACCTCATCTCCATCCTCTCCTTGCTCTTCTAATTTCATCTTCCCATTGGAAATTCCTGTGTATGTTGTGGCAGTAAACAGTGGGCTGATTTTTACTGTCTCTAATGAATCACTTTCAGTCAGAAATCAGGATATGGGAAGCTTCACCTTTGCTGGAGCCCCAGGCAAATGAATAAAGCTGTCCCGGTTTATTTAAGGACACAATTTAACTCTTGGTCTTTCACATTCATTGAGAGAAGGTCTTCAAAAGTTTTTTAATTTTCTTTTACACTACTGAAATAATCTGGATCTTTTAATTCACGCATTAAAAAGGTTTTATTTCAAATCTTCCTAGCTTTAAAAAAAGTTAAGGGGGAGGGATGGGAAGGAAGACATTTTCACAAAAGAGACAGAAATGGTTTCATTATACACTCTCACTGTAAAGGCTGAGAAATGGGGCTGAGAATATGACATTTTCAGGTACCTCAGTTATTGTGTGCAGTTCACATTATTCAATTCTCCAGGCAAGGGCCACCTGCTGCCAGCCCTGCTGGGTGCCAGGCAGAGGTGTGCAGTCCACTCCATCTTCCATATCTGTGTCTGGCAGCTCTGCCCTGCTTATCAGAACCAGGTTACTGCAGGTGCTTCACGACTCATTTCACCCATGTAACAAGGCTGGAAGTGTTTTTTTTCCTAGACTGATTGTAAATCTATTCTGAATATTGTTCACAGGGTCAGGCATTTTGAGCACTGAAAGTAGATGAGCCAATTGCTAGTATTTACCATTAATTTCTCCATCTGGATCTTAAGCAGAAACATAACTACTTTTATGGTTGATTTTCCCAAATTGCTGAGGCAAGTTTAGCCATCCTGTCCACTTCTATACTTCCACTGAAATTTATAGTGCTTTTTTTTTATGTCCTGAAGCTTTTTGTGTAAATATTGTGGGATTTTATCATAAAAGTATCCAGTTTTCTTTTTTAAAAAATCAATGGTTCATACAGTCTTCTGGCAAAGGAAGCCCATGTGACTCAGATCCTGTTTGCTATCAAGTTCACAAGCCATTAAATGAACTCTCTCAGGAGAGATTCATGAGAGATTTTATTCATGTTATATTTGACTTTGTTACCCTAATAGCTCAGAGGATGAGATTGAATAAAACAACTGCAACGTTATTTCAGGCTTCCAATTGGAAGAGCTGCCTGTCTTTTAAATATCTGACATTTTTTAACAGCCTGAGCATTTCTCCCACACATTGACTACAACTAGGGAAAACAAAATTTCTGCCCTAAGGCATTGCTATGTGTTGATAAAGAGTCGATTTAGCAATTAAAAGAGCAATTAAAAGTGCTGGTATTAAGGGCTCATGGGGGCCTACAGCTGCAGGTTTGGCTGGAAAACTGGGTCTGTTCCATCAGGCTCAGAGTGTGTGAGACAGCAGGTTTGAGAGAGGCTGGGGGGCTTCAGGGGCTCCTACAAAGGTGAAAATAACAGCAGAAAAAATATAAGACTGGTTTGGAACAATGTCGTTTTTTTCACTGAGTAACCTTCAGAGCACTTTTATAATTCTTGACCTTGTTTTTATTTTTCTGGTTTGTTTGTTTTTTTGTTTTTTCTTTTAACTCAAGAACAAATAGTTGAGCTGCTATTGTCCATGGAACACAAACACTCAGATTTGTCTTTATGAGCCACAAAACTGTTGAGGGCAAGGCCAAAACTCCACTCCTAAGAAGAGGTGATGCTGCTTGAAAGTCACCCCCTGGGCTGCCAAGCCACTTCTCTGCAGTGCAGAATGATTTCTGGAGTGGAAAGAAATGAATTTGAATATAGAAAATGTTTCTTTGTTCCTTCAAGTTGTTTTTTGCAGTTCACTGATAAAAGTATTAGTGTATAACCTATGGGGGGACATCCATCCTTTAATAGCTTTATGGTGCCCAAATTACAAGAGGTAGAAGACTGACTCATTTCTGAGAGGTCCCAGGGAATAGCAAGTACTTAACATGTACCAGAGAGTCTTCAAAAAGATTTGTGGCCAAAATGATTAAAGCCAGGATGGATTACAATTTGAGGAGGACCTTTCAGTTAGCCTAATTCTGTACAGCAATTTACTTAGCTAATTTCAGTCATTTTATGGGAGAGGACTCATTAGGTACAGCAAGCTGCGATATTACTGACCTCCACACGGTGCAAATCTGTGCAGTCTGGGGAAGATTTATTCTCAGGCTTGACTATGAAAAATATACTCTGAAGAATCACAACAGGGTGTTTAATCTTGTCAAGAGAGTGTAAGCTGAGAATGATACACCATTGCTTGAACTGTAGCAGTTTCTGTCCGTAGATATTTGCCTTCACTGCAGTCTGATCATTTTTCCTTGCCTATCAGCCCACATTTGAGACAGTTCCAGTGTCACCAGTATCTTCTAATGGTATCCAGCTTCCTGGGCAGAAGCCAGTTTGGAAATCAGTTAGCTGTGAGTATGACAACATGTAAACAGTGTTCACTTCCTCTTAGTAAAATGACAGACAGAAAGACCCCTTTGTGGTTCAGAGGTTAGTCCCCTCTTTCACATTGGGGCAGTGCTGTGTATATTTCTTTAAAATCTTTGTCAGCTTATTGTCATGCAGGAACCAAAGTTTCCCATTAAAGATCAATGTTGTACAGGCACAGACTGCTGCCCTTGAGGCATCAGCATCTAAAAAATGCTGATCATTGCAAGGCTGGGAATGTAAAAATAATCTGTAAGCAATATCATGCAGAATTTGTCCAAAATATGTCATCAGTGTATTTTCTTGTTGCAAATCAAACAGGCATATTTCCTCCACATTTCTTCTCCAGTACTGCAGAAATTGTAGTATTAGAAATGTATAATTTTCCTAGTTCTGCCCTGTTATTCTGATCCATTAATGCTGTTATCCCTTAAATGCTTTGCCCTGATAGTGATTGGCAGTGTTAATGAAAGTAATAGCTCTACTCTACTCAGTGTCTGGATAATTGTCAGCAATCTTCCACGACAATGTCCATCTCAGTTTGAAAGCTCTTCTCATCAGCATTGTTCAGGGCTTAACTAAAGGGATATTAATACCCAAATTTCAAAACTAGACCCTTGGATGTTCACCTCTGAGTACAGTGCCACAGACATTTTCCTTGGTGGCAAAAGCTGCTCTGCTGATACTTGTGCTCTGCAAGCAGTTTTACTGAAACAGATGGGGAACCAAATGCCCAGGGGTACCATGCGCAGTCTGTGGTCCCAGGCCAAGGGTACAAAGAGAGATGAAAGACATCCTAAATGGCTTGGACATTAGACAACAACTAAAGCCACAGTTCAGAAGCCAGAAGCCACTTAATAACACATTTAACTTTTTTCATATCAGACTTGTAAAATATGTGGTATTGCAAAAAAGTCCCTGTAACTGTAAATGCAATGATTCAGAGAACATGGGGCATGCACAAGTATAGAAGACATGTAATTTTTTTTTATTCACTTTCTGACTGCCATGGCTTTTGAATACACTTGTGTCGTGTTTGTAAATTCTTCTCTGTAGTCCTGGGGGCTGAAATGTTTCTTCCCTTTCAGTTAAATTTATTATTCCATCCCAACTGGGTTTAGGAGCTGAACCTTACAAGAAAACTAAAAATTGACCTGAGATGTTAGAGATCCATCAGGAAAGTTGACAACCCCTAGAACTCATTTATGTTATCACACTTTGGCCTCCATGACAATAGCATATTTCTGGACTTGATTGTACTGATTTCAAAAATTTTCATTTGACATCCAGTAACTTAAGGAGGCGACTAAATTTTAGAGAAGAGAAATGAGTCATTTCATAATATCTTCTAGAAATGCCAGTAGATGCTGTGTTTTTCAAACTGGAATATTGTACATTTTGTCCTTTTATGGTGCTATACACCTAAACTATCAACAATGAGAAATATGTGTATGTGACCACATAAAACATGTGTACAATGTCTTGCGATTATAAATAAGTCATCAGTAAGCTGAGAAACTGTGTCAACAGCATTTTTCTGTCAAGACCTTTTAATTGTTCATTTGACAAGTGCCACCACAGTTTGCTGGCCTGGGAAGACAAGGATGGAGTCAAAAAACTTGGTAATTCCTGATAAACAGGAAGTTCCAGCTTGACTGTCTTTCTCACAGAAAGCAACAAGTTAAATAATCTAAAACGAAAATAGGGATTTTATTTCTAAGGGGTTATTTCCTCAAGACAAAACAGGAACATGCTGTGGTTTGCACTGAAATTCCTCTTTGAATCACTTCCTTTATTACTTTCTCAAGAATTTTGTCAAGTTGGTTCAATTTTTTAATGTCTCTGTGCTAAATGCAATTCATCATTCATATATAAATTTCCTTATTTTCAGCTAAGAGCTGTCTAGACTGTGGAATAGATAAAGGCAGCCCATCCATAACAGAAGAGCTCTCCTATGATGTCTCTTTCTCAGAATCCATTACAGTTCTTCCAAAAACCCAAGAGTGGCCGAAAAACCAGAGGTTCAAAAAGGAAGACTCGGCTTTGCCAGTAAGTTTTCTTCTCCATGTATTTCCTCAATTGTTTTCTTTAACACAGCAATTTCCTGTTTAATATCCCCAGCACACTGGAGTCTAAGATATCATGTTAAGATACATGATCTGGCCTTTGCAGTGTGTGCTTTGTAGAGGCTTCTACCTGCCTACTGCCTGTGATTGAGTCCCAAAGTTTATATGGATATCGAAGACAGGTTTTTACTTGTACCCGTCATGAACATGTGCACCCAGATGAGTATGTGTAACTCAGTCCACAAATATTGCATCATCCACAATTTTTTCTCACAGAAACAAAAACTGCTTATTGGCATTAAAACTAACAATCATTTTCATTACTGGTTTGCTTTCCTACTTTTTTCCCCCACAGATTATCTGCCTTTGCTAATATATGGATTATTTATTTGCAGATGAAGGGAGGAAAGCATACTTTAGTCCTGCAGCAGACTGGCTGTTTCCAATCAGTATTGAGTGCAACCACACTAAAGGAGAAACTACATTAATTGTTCAATCAATTGCCATATAATCCAACTAGACATACACTGAGCAGTTGTGTCATTATCTGGAATTATTTCATGAAGCCATGGAAGTCTATTTTCTACTTATATCATCCCTCACAACTTCCATCACTGAAAACTGGAGCATTAATTTAGTGCTTCCAATAGCACCTCTTTAATAACATGTATGAAATAGCTGTAAAGAATTTGGAAAAATTCCTGAATGTTATGATGTCCTGAAGTCCCAAACTAATCTGAAATTGTTACAACCCACACAGACATCAAGTTTTCCAAGAATTAGTCAGTTGTCCATCTCAGACTCCCCCAAGGAAGAAAAAGCTGAAATGCAGAAGTAAGCTTCTAAGTTGAATGATATGACACCAAGTAGATTACATAACTTACGTGAAATCCCTGTGCTTTTGGGTTTGTGTCTTTGTTTTTTTGGGGGTTTTTTGTGGGGATAACTTGGTATCCTGTGGAGAATAAGGGTATCTCATTGTGACTTTGGCCTTTACTACAACAAATGCACACTCACAAATTGTACTGTGCAGCAGCACAGACAATTCACAGTTGACAGAGCAGGGAAACTGATGACAAAGAGGGAAGAGAAGATGTCATATTGAATATCATGGATCTGTGGATTCATAATTGTTAATGCCAGTATTGTGCTGAGGTTGAATTACTCTGCATGCAGGACATAATTTTGTGAGCTCAGAAGACCACACAAGAAACATGCCCGGTCATTGCAGAGCGTTTCTGAAAAAAAGTCAACAATCATAGCTGTTGATTTTGGCCTTTTCCTTACTTCATGTGCTGCCACTCGTGGTAATTGGTTTTTTCCCATAATGACTCAGACCGTTATGGGCCTCAGCAGAAAAAAATCACCTCTCACTCTATTACACTGAGCAGCCAGTCACCTACACTCAGAAGGACAGTGGGGCTACACTGGGTGCTGTGCAGCATTGCACTTTCTCCAGGGCAGGTCTGACAGCATAGCCAACTTCATTGATGTTGTGTACAGAGCTTCACAGATATTATATATCATACAATATTATCCCCTGCAGCAGGGAGTCCCCTGACTCAACTCAACATCCCCAGGAGCATAGACATTTCCCCAAACTACACATGGTTTCTCCAGTGTGGGACCATGACCTATGTGACTTGGTTGTAGATATTACAGAACTGCAAGTCTGAGTACACAACATAGTTCCACATAGAAACAACATCACAAAAAATCAGACATGATTTTTAGTCAAAACATTAGTAATCTAATTTCAGGATAGCACAGCCTCCTTCAAACCTGCATATTATACCACTGTAAGAAAAAACACTGGAAAATTGTGACACAAGACAGAGAAACACAGCCAGCCTTGAGATTTATATTAACCACAGCATCACATCATAGTGACTGTAGGAGTCAAACAGCCAGTGTGGAAAATCTTTGTAGTCCCCTTTTAAATCAGTTTTGCAGTGCTTAGAATTCTTTTCTCTTTCCCCCCAGAAAATATATGTGTACAGCTTGGGTTTGTGGGTTTTTGGGTTTTTTTTCTTTTTTTCAAGCTGATTTATTGTGTCTTGGCTACTTTTGCTCTTTTTGCTCAGTGGAACCAAAATGTGTAGATATTCTTCAGTATTTTATGTGTCTTCAGAGGACTATTACCCATGCAGCTTTTGTTACATTAAGTCTCAGAGTAAGGGTAACAGTGGAATTGCTGCATTCTAAGGAGGAAATATTTGGGCTAATATTGCCCCAGGTAGCATGTAAATAAGTTACTCCATTCCCTACACTCTTTCTCCCCTAAATATTGATAACCCCTATTGAAAGACCATATGCAATGTGGTTTATGAATCCTAAACTATGATCTAGGTGTCCTTTGTACTCTCTTCCTTTTGAAGTCTGGTATAAGTTTAATTTTTGTTTTGATTTGGTTTAGGGTCTTTTTTTCTGTTAACTTTTTTCCTAATCAGTTTGACTGGCTTAATTTAAAGATGAGTTAAACCTTTTGAGTCCAAATTTCTTAAAAAATTGAAGAACTGAGCTGAAATCTCCAGAAGCAAAACACTACTAAAGGCTGGGTTTCTACTCAGTTGCCTAAAGGAAGGAGATGATTTGTAATACTATTTATTTATGCCTCTGACTAACAATTTCTGGTTGAAATTAAAATAAATTTAAAAGAACATACAATACCAAATATCTGCAGTTTTTGAAAAGCATGTTTTTCACTATGACTTGGTTATTATGTCTAACAATTATGTCAGAAACTGATGGGTGTTTGTTCTTTTTAACATTTGTACAAATGCATCTGTCATAATGCAACATTCCTGGCTCTGGTCCATGACACTGCAGTTTCTAAAATATGTAGACATCTTCACATGCCCCCAAATTACTTAGTGTCATTTAGTTCAAATCTACTTGAATAAATTATTTGTTAGTTGCTAGGAGTCCTGTTTCTAAGCTTTTTTGAGTAATGAAAATTACCACTAAGATGGCAGGTTGGCTTCTGGACTAAGCAATTTTTCTTCTGGACTTTTCCCCAGATCTTTAGTTTGAACTCCCCTGTAAGACCTCTTAAATTAAGCGCATTATGCAAAGCAGGCATGGATTCATTACACACACGCAATTGATATAAAACCATATCCATGATTAACTGTGTCAAAGATATTTTGAGGAAGGCACAAGCAGAGCAAAATACTACATCCTGCTGAAACTGGGCAAAACTTTTGAAGAAACACATGACTAATTTGTCCCAGCTGAAGTACAGGCACTGAGGTGCTCCAGCACCACTTCCCAGTCATACTGCAAGGGTGCATGCTGAGCAAAAAGCTCAATTTTATCTTCAGGTGGATACAAGCTATGTCACCCTACAAGGCAAATCCCCAGGGCTTTAGTTCACCTGTTTTTTGTTATCCATCTACCTGAACACGACCTTCAGTCACGTACGCGCATCTCTTTTAAAACCAAAATTCACTTCCTGGAACTTTTATGTAAATAGAGATGTGACCCATCTCTACTGCAGAAATTCATTGTTCGGAAAAGCCGTTTCGGATTGACAGAGGTTGGGGACCTCTCCCCTGAAGACATGAAGAAGATCCGCTACCTCTCCCTGCTCGAGCTCACGGCCTTCTACGACGCTCTGGGCGTGGAACTGAAGAGGAACCGCGTGGAGAGGGTGCGGGGACGAGGTACAGTGCATGGCATCCCCTTTGCAGTCACCTTCATGTCCATCAGCTCTGAGAGAAGATGCTTACGAGGCTGTTTCCTCATTTTCATGTTTGCTGTTATTATTATTTTTAAGAGAATGGTCTTTTTGGAGTCCCTCTCACGGTACTGCTGGAGAATGATCAAAAGAAGGTTCCTGGAATAAAAGTGCCCCTTATCTTCCAAAAAGTGAGTATCACTTGGCCTGCTTGGTCACTAGGATTTGCTTTTCCACCATTTGCATTGACACTCAAAAGAGTCAGCACATAAGAGAAGTTTTCTGACGGGAATTACAGACTGACAGGTGTCTACAGACTGTCTGAATATTGTGGCTAGAAAACTTTGTGACAAGGAAAGAAAATCTGCTCCTTTTTGTTTTTTTTTTTTTTTATCTGTGGTGGGGACCCTTTTTGATTTTTGTAATTATGTGATACCACGCAGGAAACTTCGGGGAAAAAATGCCTTTCTTTTTCTCTTTTTCATTAAAATAGAGCCAAGCAAAATTATGTGTGTGCAGAAGTGCCAGAGATGAGTTTTCTCAGGAGTTTCAATTTGACATTAATTCAAACCATTGGTATTACTTAGCTACTGTTTTCCAAATGCAAGTGATATCTTCTGATTGAGGTCTGTGGGACAAGACAAGGGTATTTAAATGAGACATTTGGCCACACAGGGATACTCTGTGGATGTCTTGGAGGCAGGTATACAGACTCAAGTATGCATGCAATTGCACAGATTTACACAGACTCAAAATGGCAACAAATTTCCCTGCAAATACTGACAAAAGGAGAAGTACTGAGGAATGTCAGGGGAAAGACTGACACAACTTGAGCATTTACATGACTTTGCAGTTAGTTCCACTACTGCTCTATCAAGATAACACTGGAAATCAGAAGAATCAAGGCTAGAGCAAGAAGCAGATTTGGTGGTGGAAATCCAGAGCTGTATGAATAAATGCAGTTAAATTATTTTTTCCTCAATGATCAAAATCATGTAAAATCAAAACTTTTTTTTTTTTTTTTTTTTTTTTTTTTTAAATCAATTAGAGTGGAGAGTTTAGTCTTCTATTCACAGAAATTTCAAAATAAAATATCCTGGGATCATTTTCTAGTCTGAGTTCTCAGTCCCCAAAAAAATCTATATAATCTGTAGACCTTTCCATTGTGCTCCTTGGGGCACACTAAAACATTTCTCAGAGGTTATTTTTCCTTCAAAACACCATTGTGTTTAAGTATAGCTGCTGTTTCATTAATACATTTATGTGTTAATTGTTCTATAGCAGTGCCAACTCTCAAATCAATAATAGAGGAGCTTATTGCACTAGCAGTTTTTTGTACTCTGTATACTTCTTACTTCAGGATCAGGACTACAGAGACAAATTAGGCAGATTTATTTTCATGAGCTGGCTGGATTTCATTGGCTGATTCCATTAAATGTATATTTTTCAGATTAGTTTCAAGGATACCTAGATTGAAAAGAAAGTCAGAAGCATTCTTAAGCGCTTCAGAATATTATCCTGGATTTTTTTGTTTTTGTTTTTGTCTTGTCTTTCAGCTGCTGCTCAAACTTGAAGAAACAGGTCTGGAAACTGAAGGAATTCTACGTGTTCCTGGATCTGCCTCCAGAGTCAAGGTATACACTCATGCCAGTTTTCCATCTTCTGGACCACAGACTCTACGTAAAATAATACAGCATACACACAAATTCAGACTGCATATAAATACTGGTCTGTGTAGCTCAGCATTCCTACTCCTGCCAGTGAAAGGTCAGATTAGTTCCTGGGAACCAATAAATCACAGACCATTTAGTCCATTACTTGCTTTAGTTAATGTTCTATATAAAGCACAGACTTGATGTTGAATGTGATTTTTCTCCACAAAACTTTGATACATCCTTTCAGTTTATCTCTGTCATCCAAAATTGCTGTGATCTTATCTCTGTTTTAATTTATTTCAGAAATGCAGAGTTCCTAAACTGAGTGCACATCAGATAAAGATCTTATTTTATGTCATTTTAACCTCTGTGTCATTTTATTTTTCATTTATCGTCTGTGATCTTGCAATTTCATGTTCCAAGTGAGAGAAATTTGGCCTCTGTTCACTGCTGGCAGCCTGAAGTACTGCAGTTTCACAGGCTATTTGTGGGCTATGAACACAGTATAATTGGCACCCAATAACCTGACACTGTGGGCCAGTAATATTTGCAATTGTTTCCCCAGACCAACTTCATTCCAGGAGCTGGAGGAGGCAAATTAGAAAAACAAGTCAGTTTTTTTGTTTGGTTGGGATTTTTTCTGGGCTTAGTAGGGTCTATCTCTTTCCCAGACTTTTTTTTTTTTTTCCTTAGGCTTTTTTTGATCTGGTTCAAGCAACACATTACAGTGCAACCTACTCCCACTTTTTCAACCTTAAGGCAGCTAGTTTTGTGTTCTGAGGCAGGAAGTCTCAACGTGGCAGCCACACAAATGTTGGGGATTGCTGAACAATTGGGTGGGCTGAGGATCATAAAAAATGGCTGAATAAGAAAAAGCAGCTTTACATGAAACACACCAAAGATAGGCAGCAGCATCCCAGCTCCTTTGACTCTGTTCACTAATAAAAGTACCCAGAGCCTTGAAAAGTGCCACATGTTGCAGAAGGGAGCAACAAGAAGGGAACTTGCCTTGTACTTTTCAGCTTACTCATTTTTTCGTACAAATGCTTGAATGTTATTTTACACAATCTCAATTTTTTCCAGCCTTTCTGTGGAAATTACACAGCAAGACTGAGCTCTAATTCAATTATTTTCATATTCTTTGCTTACACTGTACTGTGTCTTGTTTATGTCTTTTTTACAACCTGTATCCTGGGAGCTGCTATGAAATATGACTTCATATGCAACTCCTCTATACTAGGTGGTAAGTTAAACTGCCCATATGAAACGTTTAAATTATTTGAGTTTTTGTTTCATTTGAGGCTGCCCAACAAACCAAGAGAGCAAGAGAGAGATTTTTCAAAGCAGATCCAGATTTCAAAAGCCTTCATACATTATTATGACATTAGGACTTGAGGGCATTCCAACTTTATTTCAGTCTTCTTTGGAGAAAGAAAAGGCATATGGAAATGATTATAGGTTACTCTTCTACAAAACAAAAAATAGAAGAAATAAATACAAGTTTTCCTCTAACAAAAGCTCCAGTGAAGCAAAACTGTATGATAGTCTAGTGAAGGATCAGTCATGGTAAAAAATTACAACAACAATATTTTAAAATATTAGTTGCATACATAGATACATTTATATATTAGGCATGGGAGGGAGGGGATTGAGTGTATAAAATATATGCTTACCTGTGTGGAGATATATATATATAGATATATAGATATGTATATGTATGTGTGTATATATATATATATGTATATATGTATATATAAAAAAATGCTTGTGTTTCCAAAATCTTGCTTTCTATTTTTGTGGCTTTTTCCCAGTTCTCAGCAGAAAATGTGGAGTAGAATTCTGTCCTCTTGTGCTTTTGATGAGGTGAGGATTTCTGTTCCACATTTCCCGTCAGTTACAGGAGAGAATTCAATCTAGGTGTTTGCATTGATTATGTGCAAAGGATGTGAATACAGAGGAGGCTAAGATAGCCCAGATTAAAACCAATAAAATGTGCTAGTAAAAATGAGACTGTAACATTTTATGCCAAATCCTCAACGACTTTCTACTTCCGTTTGTGCAACCATTCTACTTCATTATGTGTGACTGTACTTGATATGTAATTTCCTTCCATTCATGTGAGACGTAGCAAAC
This sequence comes from Certhia americana, assembly GCA_018697195.1. Taxonomy (NCBI): domain Eukaryota; kingdom Metazoa; phylum Chordata; class Aves; order Passeriformes; family Certhiidae; genus Certhia; species Certhia americana. Next base: position 103,052,784 of record CM031858.1, on the reverse strand, counting down.
AGAATTCATTTTTTAAAGCTTTTCTGCCTGAATGGACTGAACTTTTTGCATAATATTAAAGTACATCTGACAAAATCATGATCTGAAACCAAGTATTTGCTACAGATATATTTTGTCATAAATGGTCTCATAAAAAACAGCAACAAACTTCCTATGGATAGGACGGTGTTTTGCCAGAAATAATTGTGAAACCTGCATTATTTGTATTATCCTTATATTAAAATACTGTCCTTCAATCTTTTTAACTCAACAATGTTTAGAGGAGCTTGCAGTTTTGGAACAGTGATCTGGGTTTGGAGCCAAATTCTGTTTCTACTAGGAACCTTGCTGAGTATTTCCCTTTCACACATGTTTTGAACACTGGCTAGTGACCCTCCAGAACTAAACTGACCTCTGTTATGGAGCAGGATGCTGCCATTGGAGAACAATGGGAACCCAAAATGGTATCATCATCAATTCTATCTTAAATCTCTCCTGTGTTTTTAGAGGTTTGGGGGTTTTTTTTATGCATTAAGGTTTAACTAACTAACTATAATTGTCCTAACATAAGACTTCCTTTCAAAGATGGGAAGACCTGAATTTTATGCCATTAGCTCAAGGCCCATGGATTCAAACTATCTAGCAAGTTCATTGGCAGTGAAGAAGAAACACCACTCCTTTGTGACTTAAGGATCAAAACCTCTGGAGAGTGTTTTAAACAAAAAGAACAGCTGTGCTGAGTTTTCTGCTTCTGGTTCTAAGACATTGCACAAAATTGCCTTGCTTTAAGATGGTTCAAATTGTTGTCTGTCAGAAATCTAGCTATAGCAAAGCAAATTTAGCCTGGGTTGCCAAATATCTACAGGAACTTGACTTGTTAACCTTCTCTGAACTCCACATGGCTGTACCTAGGCTGTCACTGGTTTAGGGCTGCTTTAGTTCAAGTGCTGTATAAACCTGCCTGCTGCTTGCAATGGGATTTCTGAAGTGATCACAAACTGCTGGATCAGCAGCAATAACTGAAGGCCAAACATTTATATTTTTCTTTCAGAATCTCCATCAAGAACTTGAGGCAAAATTTTATGAAGACACTTTTGACTGGGACCAAGTACGAAACAACGATGCAGCGGGACTGCTGAAAATGTTTATAAGAGAACTCCCAAGCCCACTCTTTACAGTAGAATATCTTCCTGCATTCATCACGCTAGTAGAAAGTATGTGGAAATGGAATTAGTATGAACTGATAATATGACAAAATGCAAGAGCAGGCATTATGTTTTTTTTCCTCTCCCTGAAGTATTAAGAAAAGTAATGTAATTCTTTTTCTCCCTCTGAAGTAGAGAGAAAAACAGACCCAGTTCTTTGCCTAAACATTTTAATTTTCTGCAAAATTTTGTTTTCAAATGAGAAAGGTGTCTGCATTCAGCCAATAGCACAGGCTTGTTGTGTGAACAAAACAACTGTTTAATATAAAACTTGAAACCTGTGAGCAAACAGTGACTAAGCAATGAATTTCATACATAGACTCTGAATCACATTAACTGTAGGTTTCACAAATGAAAATTTCTGCAAGGTAAACTCTAATCACTGTCCTTCATCTGCTGGACTTTTTGGACCTATTTTATTTCTATTAAATTTGATTTTGAGGTCAGACCACTGGTACAGAGGTATGTTTGAGCACAGGAAGGTTCAGGCAGCTGGACTTTGTTTTCATGTACATACACCCTCTCAATCTCAGTACATTTTGTTCATTTCTCTTCCAGGAAGAATGCAATTGTACCTTGCCATACCTATGACTTCACTGTAAAGTCACTTGACCCAGGGCAGACTGAAAGTCTCAGGATGGTGAATTTGTTAGAAAATTGGTAGAGAAAACTAAGGATCTTTACATAAGGTTGCAGTCACGCTTTCAGTGTCTCCATGAGTAGATTAAAGGGCAGAAGGAGGTGACCTCTTCCAATGAACCTCACAAACCTGAGTGTGCTCCTTGTGAGTCCCAGGCTGCATGCAGTTATAATGGCTCAGCCGTTTGGAGAAGAATGAACAGGAGATGTCTGTGCAGAATAAAGTAACTTCATTCCCTACAACAGATACACAGAAATCTAAGAGAATCTAGCTAGTACTAAGAAATACTGGATTGTTACTATGCAGATAGAATTTCATAGTGCCTTGTCCCTCCCGTGTGACAAAGATCAAAGATGATGAGGAAAAATCCACTCATTAAGGTGATTTTATAATTGGGGAAAAGTGTATGGTTAATCAACACCTAAGCGTGCTTGTCTCAACCAGGCACTAGTTGGTATTTCTAGAACTGCTGACACACGAGGATTTTAGAACAAACCAGTTGCAGTTGGGATTTCAAAAGCATTAATTATTCATGTCCTTAGAAATCTCCAAGATCAAGTTACAGCTACAAGCTTTGCATCTGTTGATCATGCTGATGCCTGAGGCCAACAGAGACACAGCCAAGGTAAGTTCTTCATTTGCTATCACCTGCCATCTGTGGTGCTTTTTACTTTTAAATGAGAGACTTTTTTTTTTTCAGATGCTACACCAGGAAAGTATTTGTCTGTGTTTTTGATGATTTCCTTGAAAAGATGTTCACATTTTCTGGCTGTCATTTCTTTTACAAGCAATTAAGAAATAGTTGGTGGGAGTATCCAACTGCTGGATCTCAGGCATCATTATAATGGAGCACTCATTTCAAGGAGGCTTATTGCTCGCTTAGTTTGGACAAAGGAGTTCCAGTTTCTGGATTTTCTGTATAACCAAAATTCTCCAGGATTCATTTAAAAGAATGAATTACACCGTCCTCTAGGAGCTTGCCTAATGCACTCCTGGTACTGGAAGAGCTCCCAGGGCACTGGACCAGACTGCAGGATGTAGGCCAAAGTAAAAACATGCATCTGTAGCATAGATGTCAGGATCTCACCCTCAGCTGGCTTTCCTTACAAACCCATGCCCACCCCCATGTACTTCTTCCTGATACAAACACGGTGGCTACAAGCATTTTGGATGCTTGAGAGCTCCCAGATCTTACTGCAGCTATGTCCTGACCCTAAGAGACACTGATTGTATCTTTGGACCTATTTTTACAACCAGGAAACCTGAGTGAATAAGCTTCCTGGGGACCTCCAGAAATTTCATCAGGTCCCCTGCTCATCAGGAACCATGCAGATCTCCCACCTCTGAAAGCCTTTCACTAGTCAGTTTAGATACAACTTTATGAGTTCAGGTGCCTTCTTTACCTGTATTTAAGTATACAATAGCAAGGCATAAGAACAACTACTGTCTTCAAGACTGGATGTCTGATAATGCTCTGTAAAGAATGGAGTTTGTTTCTGCTGCCAAAGTTCATTTGGGTATAGACCTGCATATGTAAAACACGTGCTAGAGGAGTAGTCTTAGTTATTACTTTTTTATTAATTAGGCCTCCGTACAAAAATGGAAGTGATGACAAAACTCTCTACACAGATCCACTCTTGTCTATAATGAGTTTTGGAAACTTCTCAAACACAGTTTCTATTTTGTAATTCTTGGGCTTGTAAAAATTTTTAATTGCTATCTCAGAGTACAAAGACAGTGGTTTTAATGGTATGGTTTTCATGGTTTAATAAGAGACAGCTAATGCCTGTCATGGTTTAACCCTCACCAGCAACCAAGCCCATGCAGCTTCTCACTCACTTCCCCCCATCAGTGGGATCAGGAAGAGAATAAGAAGGGTAAAAGCTGGAAAACTCACAAGTTTAGATAAATGTAATTTAGTAGGAAAAACAAAAGCTGTTCATGAAAGCAGAGCAAAAAAAGGAACTAATAATTTCCCATGGGCAGGCAGGTGTTCAGCCATCACCAGGGGAGCATGACTTCATTGCGTGTAACAGTTACTTGGGAGGACAAATGGCATCACTCTAAAAGTCTTTCATCTTCCTCTCACCTTTTTATACTAAGCATGATGTCACATGGTCTGCAATACCCCTTTGGTCACCTGTCCTGGCTCTGTTTCCTCCTGATTTCTCATGCACCTCAGCAGTGTGGCAGTACAAAAAGCAGAGAAGGCCTTTGCTTTGAGCAAGTCCTGCTCAGCAATAACGAAAAATCTATATTATAAATACTGTGTTCAGCACAAGTCCCAAACATAATCCCACACCAGTCAGCACGAAGAAAATTCTCTCTTCCCCATCTAAAGCCAGCACACCACCACTTCACTCCTCCCCCCTCCCAGTGGATGGGTGAGAAAATTTGAAAAAAAAAGTAAAATTCATAGGTTGAGACAATAACAGTTTAATAGGACAGAAATCAATGGGAAAATAATAATGATTAATTAATTAGAACACACAAAATAAGTGATGCCCAATGCAATTTTTCACCACTCACTGACTGATACACAGCCAGTTCCTGAGCAGTGGGCCCAGACCATTTTTCCCCACAGTTTAGATACTGAGCACAATGCCAAATAGTATGGCTCCCTTGGGAGACAAGCTGTGTCCCCTCCCAAGTCCTTGTGCAGCCCCAGCCCGCTTGCTGGCAGTGCAGCATGAGAAGCTAAAGATTACACTTGACTAAGTGTAAACACTGCTTAGCAACAACTAAAACATCAGTGTGTTATCAATATTATTCTTATCCTAAATCCAAAACACACCCTTGTACCAGATACAAGGAAGAAAATTAACTCTATCCCAGCTGAAACAAGAACAATGTTGCAGAAGGACTCATTGGTAGACCCCAACACTAACCATAGGTGCAGTTTGTGCTGTTTAATCATTCAAGCAAAATTCTGAATAAACTACCCAAAAGAGGAAATTAATTTCCTTTGACTCTGCCAAGCATGTGCAGAAGTAACATCAATGAACAATCACTTAGCTCTTCTTGCTTTTGTTATTATCCCAGAATAAATGTTTGGAGGTTGCTGGCAGAAATTTCAGGTTGTATTACATGTGGGACTGGTACAGGTTTGAAGAGAGACTAATCACCCCAAGTGACTGTGATATAAAAAGCATTGGCCAGATGTATCAAAATGGACAGCTTGGTAATCTATGAAGAAAGTAACTATTCCTTTGCAATATGTGTACATCTTACCTCTACTATAAGGATACAGAGCCTAAGTGTAGACACTGTATTTCCCTTACAAATTTGGGATTATGCTCTAAGTGATAGATAATTTGTTAGTGTGTATTTAATAATATTAACTATTCCTCTGTGGTTGATACAGCTTGTTATAACAACAAATATCAGAATAGTCCAAATACAGCGAAAAACCCACTGAATTTCACCTCTAAGTGCAAATATGGAAGCCATACATGCATTTGAAAATGCTGCATTTCAAAAGTAAATTATTTCCTGAGATTAAACAAGTATTGGTCTTTTTCCAGGCCTTTCTTCAGTTCCTGAAGAAGGTGGTTGCTAATGAAGGGAAAAACAAGATGAATTTGTGGAATGTTTCTATGATTGTCGCACCAAACCTCTTCATCTACAAAGGGAAACGTGCAAACCAACAAGAAATGCAAGCAGCCGCCACCACCGCGCACATTGTGCGGCTTTTAATCCGGTACCAGGACATCCTGTGGACAGTGAGTAGTGATGGTTCCCCTTTTATGGTTCTACCACAGAGCAGTATTTTGCTGTATGCAGGAGATGTGCAGAAATCAGAGTAAACTGACCTGCCAAGGAGAAACAGTTTCTTTGGAAACTGACTGTGATGCCTGGAAAAACTGGCCTTGAACAGAGACTAGACAGAGCAATAGGAATAAAATAGGTATTTATTTAAAGAGGCCTCAATGAGTATTCACCCTGGAGAATGCAAGAGCACGGCTGGGCTGCACCCAGGTTGAACCCCAAAATGGTCACAAACTGGACACCCACTCACGAGGTCCCACAGTTTTTTAAGTTCTGGTCCATTAGCATATTGGAATTAATTGCCCAGTTATAGCTTCAGGTTATGAAGTTCCATCCTCCTTGGTTTTCTCTCTTCAATTCACCATTGTTTATGCTCTTGGATCTGAAATTTTTATTGGTTGTCCTTGGTCCCAAGCTAGAAAAGGAACTGTTTTGCCTACTCTGTGAAGAGAGCCTACCAACACTTAACATGAAGCCCAGAACTACACACTGAAACAGCACAGAATCTGAAAAAAATATAAAAAACTTAAAACTTAAGACATAACTGGAGTCTTCCATATCTAGAACGAGGCACCGTGACAGTTATTTCTGGGTTGAGAGCTACCTTACTTATCTAAGACATCTATTTTAGCAGCAGTTTCCTTCTGAAAGTACATATCCCACACCACTGTTTATACAGAGTGATGCATGGAAGAATGATTTAGTGTAGGTGATATGTCCAAACTTGAATGTGATTAAATGTCTATTTAAAGTCTAGCCTGCATTAAAATGGGACAAAAAGTGTGTACAACCTTTTGGGCTTCTGAAGGTTGGCCTGAAGATATTGACAGCATCAGCATGTTTGCTTATAACAGAGGGAGGGTTTGCAAAGACTATCTCCTAATAAAATTCCTGTAACTGCAAACATCTCTTCAAAGTTTTATATGGTGTGAAAGATGATCTACAGTTTCACCAACGGAATAAGTGTAGGTTGTTAGAGTTAGCTACTGATTGCATGTGTCTTCTAGGAATAAACAGTTTCTGCTGCCTTCTAAAGACTCAACACATTGGGGAAAAATTACTGTATATTCTCAGATCTAGTTTCCTCCCTCTAGGTCCCATCCTTCCTGATTTCCCAAGTGAGAAAAATGAATGAGGCTGCAATGAACAACAGCAAGAGACAGCTGATGTTTGACAAAGGAGTGAGAAAACTTCTGAGGAGAAAGACCATGGAACGGGAGAGACCTGAAAGACCAGAGGTGTGATATAAAGATACAGGTTTCAAGGGCAGCTTTTAACAGCCTCCCTCCTTTATCTCATGAAAGATTCTGGGGATTGTTGGAAGGAAATTTTGCCATAGAAAATCAGCTGATTTGAGAGTTTTCTTGAAAGGTGTGCTTTCCAGTCCAACACTGATAAGACAAAATTTAGGGAATTGATTGAGAAAAGGTAAGGAAGGCAGAATGATTTCCAGCAGCCAAAGCTGCCACGCTGTTTTTTACCCTGTTGTATAAGAAGTGGTTATATGGAGACTGTTCTTGACAGCAATGATTTGTAGATACTCAACAAGTGCATGGATCTGTAGCTGAGTTAGTAGGATGGTCCATATTAGGATTAATTGCATTTATCCATGTCCTGGTACAGGCCACTTGATATTCTCCTTGCAAGCTTTATTCTTAGATCTTTGCCATAACTTTGTAAGTTAAACTGAAAATTCAGTTTGCCTACCACAAGCACCTAAACTGTGTCTAAATGTTAAGTGCCCAATGAAGTAGATTGTGTTGTTATTCCCGGTATAGTCGAAGGAGAGAGGTGGATACTTTTGAGTATTTCCAGAGCTCCAGAAGCAGTTTGGACTTAAGAAAATCTGGTAGAAAAGCCTTTCTTTGAAGGCCTTAAAGCCACCAACTTTTATCTACTGCCTAGAAATTTACTTGGGGTGTGCTGCTTTGATAGCAACTAAAATTATCTTACATATTAGGTGCAACATTCAGTTTGGGCAACAAGACATGTCATGACTTTGTGTAACATATACACAGTCCCTACAGCAACTTACATGTATTTCCAGGTAGTAACTACCTTTAATAACCTGGAGAGGAAGTATTTAGAATCTTCCATGAATGTTTAAAAGAATGAAGACTGGTGAATTGTAAGAGGAGTAATGAAGGAAACAATAAAGTCCTCTACAGTTGTTGAAGAACAGTCTTAAGAACAAAATAAATGACAAATTAGGAAGGAATTATATCACAAGGTTATAAGAAATAGAGAATGAGCCACCTACTACAGACAAGAGAGAAAATGCAGAAGGTAATGTATGGGGAAAGAAGTAGAGAGATGAATGTTACGTATGAATGGTGAATCCATTCTAATCCACCTTTCTCAAGAATTTGCCAGCACTGACTGAAGTATTTTAGGCAGGGTAGGACATACATTGGTGCTGCAGATGGAGAGAGAGATGTTTGTTTAAAATGGCAGTGTAGATTACTGTGCTGCAAAGTTAAATTCAGCCTGGGATGAACACAGATAGACTCCTTCTCTGAGGAGAGTCAATTACTGAAGTCATTGCACCTTTGGGAAGACAAGTCCTATGATGGGAGTAATTGGCTTTACATCTAATAAAAATGAGGGTAGCCATGGCAAGGAGCTGAAATATGAAGGGTATATCAGAGACAAACTCTGTTTGGATAACTGAGTTAATGTTGAGAGCACTTAACGCAATCCCCAGGTCTCAGATGTTCTAAATTACACAGAGACAGAGACTGGAGAGACTATTTTGTTCTGGTCAGAGTGGTATTAACTGGATTAGAACTGGAATGCAAACCTTGCTAATTGATTTATCCACCATTAATCATGGAAGAGTGCATAAACTTCATAGATGATCATTTGAACCCTACACAAGGTCAAATTTCAAATTAACAGAAACCATATGGTACTTGATGTTTTACTGTACACACACTTCAGTCTAGTTGAAGACATAGGAAGCAGAAACAGAACTGGATCTTTATGCCTCAGGAGAATTTCATCTTTAGAAGGAAGAACAGATATTCTTAATAATTTGTATGTTTTTAAATAAGTGGTTGGTTCACTGACCAATGTTAACAGAAATAAGTTAAAGTTACAATTCAAGGACTTTACCCTGTGTGTGTTTATATGCTGCTTACCAAAGAGTTTGTGTATTTATGTTGTATCTGATTTGTGTCTATAAATTTGCATTTGTATGACTGTAAATGTCTTTTGAATAGACAAGAGAAAGCAGGATAGTGATTTTTTACAAGCAATCTCAAATGAGGTTGCAGAACTGCTTCCAAATTGAGCTCGAGCAATATTTGCCTTAGACTTACTCTATTGAATATTGGTTTTAGGGAGCTGTCACTTTTCCTCCATACTTGCAGTCTGACATACCTGAGGGGGTGATAAGAGTTTATGCTCCACTGCATTCAAAAGTCTCTATGGCAATTCAACTCAACAGCCAAACAAAAGCCAAAGACATTCTGGCTCGATTCCACTGTGAAAACAGGTGGGTAAAGCAGAACATTTTGTTTTTCCTGAACAACAATGTCAAAACTATAAATGAATAGATTATTCCCTCTTCAAAGATTCATTGTGTTACAAGAACTCTTTTTCTAATCTAAAATTGCTAATTTATGGTTATGTAGGTCAAAGAAATTTTAACCATTTATCTTACTCTTTTAATTTTACTTAATAATTGGCTCCTATATAGAATTAATCTGCCCTCCCATTGGTAGACCGCTTCTAAAAATGTAAATTAAATATATATTTTATAGACTTGCCACACAGAGAACCCATAGGAATTGCTTTACATCTATACATAAGTCTAGAATATTCTTATTTCTGTAAGGTAATAATTATTCACAGCTTAATTAATTATTAATTTAATTATTATGGGAAATAGTAAATTGTGTCTGAAAGTCTTTTTTACAAAGTTTTCCCATGTTACCACATAATTCTGTTGTTTGAATAAATAATAACAAATAAATAATATAGAAAATGTTGTTTACTGTGATGCAGTAATCAACCTCTGTAGCAGATTCATTATTCTGCAGTGGTCGATTTTGTAAAAATTTTTGGTTTTCATAAGGCAGTTCACAGGGGAAAAAATATCAAACTTTAGCTTACCATAGATGATGGATGATAAGGCAGTGGTTATAACAGAAAGACAAACTGAAAGGTTTTTTTCCATCCTAGCCGTGGATCATCGCAGAACATGAGAGGCCAGATCCAAAGTTTATATGAAATTGGAGGAAATATAGGTAGGTCTCAATTTTGAAAATTAATTCTGAATGTTCTTAACCTCCTAAAACACCTCAGGGCAGCACTATTTTGACACAGCTGGGTCTCTCCTACCCTCCAGACCATTTGGAGGAAAGGAGCCTGACCCAAAAGCTGTTCGAATCGATGGCATTATTTATTCCAACTCCAGAGTGACAGGAGGGGCACCCCACAGGAGAGAATGAGCCCAGAGGCTGGAACTCAGCAGCACTTCTTACAGTCCTGCCAAATTCTTCTGACATTTTGCTTACCTCTCTCACTCTCGTAACTGAGCTTTTTTCCATGGTTAAGAGATCCTTAGTATTCCTCATGCAAGCACATTCCACCTTGCTGTCCAAGATCTCTTTCTTTCTTACTGTATGTAAGTGTTAACCTCCCGAAAATAAAAACCCTAAGAACTGTGAATTCAGCCCCTGCATGTGTGGGTGTTCTATACTCACACTAATCTGTGTGCTTCACTTAGATTGTAAATTCCTTCCAATAGGACTTTTGTCTTCTTCTGTTACATGCAGTGTATTCTTAGAATAACAGAGGCTTGCCCCACAAGTTTCTGGCCTAAAGGTCAAAAAGCATATTTTAATTTGATATTTCACAATTCTGTCTCTCTCCTTTTTCTGTTCATACAAAAATTCCAGATGTTCTGTTGGAGCCGGTTGTGAATTATCTGTTTAGATAACTCCTTATTTCTTTTAGATTCAGCTCTAGATTGAGCTCAACTCTTACAGAGTTTCTGTAAAGATACTATGAAACATCACAGACTTACTTCAATAGCAATCAGGAATCAGTCTTTATTATTGATGATAATACAAAACTAAATTTGATTAGTGATTTGTTTTGCCTGTCCAAACAGGATGACCAACTGATGCTAAAACAGAAAAAAAGATCCTAAAGGCATTGTGAAAGAACCCCAAATATTCCTACCACGGTCTTCCAAAAAATTGAGACATTTAATTTGCATCTTCATTTAAAGTAATTTTTATAGTCCTAGATGCTTCAGGGTACCTTAGTCCACTGATTATGCATTAATTCATTTATATTGCTTTCATTTGAATAAAATCATTAGGACCCCAGTGACCTTATAAGTAACTGTACAAAAATTTTACCATAATCCTGTGTCACAGCAAAGTAACCTCACCAGTGAAATTACTTCATTACCCCATGTAAATGCAATATAGTCCAACAAATCAAATTAACTCTAGAATTTATTGCCTTATTACTCAACTAGGAGGCACGAAATCCTCATTCTGGCAAAGGCAGCCACAACTTCCCAATCACCAGCTAATGAAACTGCAAGAGCACACAGGATTTTATTTTATTTTTAACCAGCAAATTGGCAACTGCCAAAAACCTTTTTAGAGTCCCTTCATTTCTTTTCAATATCCTACTGTATGGGAACGCATTGTTTACAGAGCTACTTTTTCAGCATTTAAAAATAATGTAGACATCAGAGAGTTGTAATTCCAGCTCAGTAAATCCAAAGAAGTAAACCCCTCCATACTGTAGCACTTAAACCTAACAGTGTTGTTGGTGTTTCTAAAGAGACCATATTCACCATCTGACTAAATATCTTGTCCATTATTCAGTGTAATGCAGGACATTCTGCCTGGAAGTGGCAGTGAATTCACAACTGTCACAGAGTAAGATCACTGGCAAATTTACTAAAGGCCCTCTCTATATCTAGAGATACAGATTCCCTCATGTTAGCTGGAGGGACACACTAAACTAGGCTTGCTGTGTGCAAGTCAGAGAAACATTCAAGGACATTTTTAACACAGCTCTGTCTCTGTGTGCTCAGAACAGTCTATTCATGGCTGGCAATTTCTTTTTCAGGTCAGCACTGTTTGGATCCAGATGCGTTCATGCTAGATGTCTACCATGCAAATCCTCAGGCAGAATGGGTGATAAAACCAAAAGCCAGCTGAAGCAGAAGGCAGCAGTTTACTGGACAAATCCAAATGGACAAGAGTGATTCCTGTCATTTTAAGCAGCTCTTGCAGAGACAAAACAAAATGGTAGCTACAGGACATCATTCCTTCCTACTGTACTGTCCAACTGATGGTCAGCACGTAGTACTTTTGGTATTCCAGCTTCCAAACCATCGGAAAAATATCACTTTAGTTATGCTTTCATATGGATTACACTTGTGCCACTTGGCCCAGGAGGTGAGGAGGGCAGACCAAGGTACGGTTCATTTCCTGACCTGGTGTTAGAACAATTTTTGGAAATAATGCAGTGGCATCAGATGAATGAAACACTACTGACCACAGCATAACACAGAAGCGTGTCAGAGACGCTGGAGAAGGGAAGGTGTCTGTCAGGCATGGAAGGTGGTAGCTCAATATGCAGCAGTGCCAAGACAGCTCTGTGAAAACCAATCCCTTCTCCTGAAAGTAAACCCATAGAGTGTGTGTTTCTGCAATACTTGTGTCTCTCAATCACTCCTCATGAATACCTGATACTGAGGGAGGGAGGCAGGTGGAGGAACTATGGACAGCTGTACTGCTCAATGTACCACTGTATATCTCACTACCAGTCCTCCAAACCCATGCTCCTCTACCTTCCCCTGTCACACAAGCTCCAGGAGAAAAAGGCTGAGTGAGAAGGGGCATATTCCCCTAGCTCAGCTTTTCACTTGATACTCTCAGAATTAAATCTGTGTAATCCCAGACTATGAGATGTGTTAATGGTGCCACTTTACAGTCATTACCTTTTTTGTTAAACATTATAGTTTCTAATTTGTAACCTAATTCCTTTTATTTTGTTTATTTTAGCTTTAATATGTAAGCAATTTTTAAACTCTTCAGCTGCATCAACAAGAGATCTTTGTTCAGGTCTTGTATAGTACAGCATGGAGAAGAAACAGGGCTTCAAATGAGAAAAGGGATTTAATAATTTACACATTAGATCTTCAAAACCATAGCCAATCTAGGCCTAGTTGTGCTGGGGGGTTTAAAAATACCTAGCAAATTGCAGCTGGCATGGAGTCTAAAAAAACAGACAGGCTGAGAAGAGAATAGTGGGCTGCAGCTTCATTGGGAATGTCAGGTAGGATGTCTGGTTTGGAGCTAGTCACAAGAGCAAGCTTGTAATGTTCTTCACTCAGTTATCTCACTTAGGGCTATGCTGAACTAAAAGAGGTTTGTTGAGTAGGGAAATCACAAATCTCTGGAAAAAAAACAGGTATTTTTTTCAACTGTGTCATATGCAATAAGTGGGAACCAATGCCTTCAACTGCACTGCAATGTCCCCATCATTGGATGATGATGTTGCACCATGAAACCTTCTCCAGCCTGAGCAATGATTTTTGTTCCTGATCTGGAGAGATGAGGCAGAAGCTGTTTATTACATAGCAATTTAAGAGCACTCTGAACCAAGTCCTCCAGGTCAACATAAAGTCTGCTGTGCTGCAGACGAAGCCTGTAACTTGTGATGCTCTGGTGAAGCTGTGCAATGAGGAGCTGAACCAGAAGCAGAGCCTCTAAAATGTGTCAAGTTAATTGTGTTCTCCAGTGGTTAACTTTCATTGTTAGCGGTCAGTGAAAAAAATCAACATTGAATCAGTAACTTCACCAGCAACAATAATGTCTACAGAGGGCAGGTCCTGTCTTCTTTTTTATCTTCTTGATAGAAAATGAGCAACATGTTCTTTAAAGCAGTGACGTTTTAAACCTTCTGGTTATTTTGGTGGGGTTTTTGTTGTTTTGTTTTGGGTTTGTTTGTTTGTTTGGGGGTTTGTTCTTGTTTGTTTGTTTGGGTTTTCTGTTTTCTTTTGGGTTTTTTTCCTTTTTTTTTTTCTTAACACTAAAGGAGACATAGTTGCAGTCAGGAAAAAAACCAGGACAGTTGTATTATAAAATACACTCCTTATTTTGACAACTATTTATTTTAAGTATACAAGAGATAGTAGATCTGTGGCTTGTTTATAGGACTAAACATAAACATTTTGTCATGTGCTTTGCTTCCGATAGCCTGTAGTTCCCTCTGTGGCAATGGACAGCTCTTTCTGCTTATGCTGCCCTTGTCTGTCAGCTGTAAAGCAGGACTAGTACTTTCCATATAAAGGCAACATGAGAATTAGTTGAGTTAAATTCTGCTCTCAGATGTAGCCAAACAATTCCCTGAGCAGATCAGGAGTTATAAACATCCATCTGGGAAGAACAAACTCAGCAAAGGCTTTTTATGTGGAAAGTGCTTTGAATACAAAGAGAGTCATATAAATGCTAAACATCATTGTATCTATAGCCACCTAAAAGGCATTCTGTGACTATACAGAAAGCCTAAACATTAAGAAAATAATTTGAAATGTCATAGCAAATGAGCTAACTTCATACAATACTTTCAGACAAATACATTGACCTCCTCCATCTTGCTCACTCACTTCACTCTGTTCTCAACAGCTGTGCAAAGGAAAGGACAGAGCAGCCCTGTGTTCATGCTGCAACTTGCTCAGCATGTTCTGGACCTCTTCAATGTTATTTCTGAAATAGATCTCCCTGTATTCTGTATAGAATACAAGGGGGTTTTGGAAGACTTCTACCACTTCATGACTTACAAAAGTTAAATATGATGTAATAAAGTCCACCCTGTGAGTTCCTGTTTTATGCTAAAACTGTCTATAACTTTATAAGACATGCATATTAACAGATGAACTAGATTCTACGTAGAGTGGCCAAATACCTCTTGTCTCTGAAACAGAATATCAGAATTCTCTTTTTGATACAAATGGCCCCAATGACCCATGTGTAGTGGTTAATGCTATTCCACATTAACTTGTTTTGGCACACTAATTTGATTTAATATGCAGCAGACAAATGGAACAAGCTCAACGGCATTTTGAAATATGAGGTCTCAAACTGAGGTCTTATATTTCAAGATGCTGGTGGGGCATGAGGAATTTTGTTGCTCCTAATAGAAGTTGGTGTCAAAACTAAGTTGCAAGACAATTGTCACCTAACAAAAAGTAACATATGTGGAAAAGTTAGTAAGAAAGTAAGTTAGCAAGAAAGTGGTAGCAAACAGGGAGAAATTTACTGAAATTCCAAAAAATGCCTCAAGCATTTGTATACTCCACGGTTCTATAAGGACAGCATTTTGCATATCACCACAGAGAGAGAATTGTTAAAAGCAGGTATTGCAAAACAGACTGGAATGCTTTAACCTGTATATGCAGCACATGTCATTAGAAAGTGTACATGAGTGCAAATGTGTCTGTGTCCATTTGTATTATTAACTACCTCACTCTGCACTTTCCAGGAAAAATATTTTGGCTTAGACATATACTACTTAATCTATTGTCAATTTCACATCAACACTGACAAAATATTTCTTTTTGTATGAGGCAAGATTTGAAATTACAAAACAAGATCCAGTAAAATACATATTTTGGGATATAGATGAAATTTTATCCAAACCACGTTGCCTAAATTATGCTTGTAATGTGAACTTGTGAGATCAGATGTTGGGGTTAATAGACAATGAATACAAACACACAGTGTTTCATTTTTATTTTTCAATGGGTTTCTATTAATGTGTGTCTTCTCTGGAAAAATAATACAATGCCACTAATCAAAGTGAAGTGTTTGTATGTAAGTTTCCCTTAAAGTCCTCATTATGTTATGTGTTTTGTTGAAGTATGCCAACATGTAAGTGTATTTGTATGGCAGAGTGTGTCCACTGTATTGTATCCATGTCAAAAATAAAAACAATACAACAAAGCCAGCTCTTCAAACCTAAACACATGTATTTTGGGTAGAAGCAGGGAGCAGAAAAGCAGTGGTGTATCTGTTTTAAAAGCATCTGTGTTGTTACAGCACCTGAACAGTTGTACAGAGGACCATGTTCTGCCACCTGTGCTGAAGTGGAGGAGCTCTGTGCTCCAGGATTTCTTCCCTTGAACTACCTCTATCCTCTATGCAATGTACAAAACACACTGCTTGGAGTCCTGCCTCATTGAAAGCAATGGCAAACTGCTTTGGAGTTTCATTTCAGCGAGTATTTTTTAAACTAGTGCAAAATACATAGAGAAAAACTAACTTTAGAACAAATTGTACAAATGCATAGTAAAAGCCAAACAAAATTGTAAGGTGCAAACAAAAATACTGCTAGTTCAAAGAGGGAAAAAAAAAAAGGAGATGGAAGTAACTTGCAAAGAACTGTTTATTACAGATACGTATTATAGTATTAGACACATTTGTCACTGCTCAATGATCTGGCCAGTTGATGATTGGATGTCCTTACTTGATTGAGATTGAGCACACAACCCCCAAACCTGGCTCAAGAACAGCTGCTGTAAGACTCATTTTAGAAACAGAGGCAGGCAAGAAAGGTAAGAAAAGGTAAGAAAAGACAAAAATACAATTGCAGGCCTCAGAACTGCCTCCCAGTGTCCATAAGAAATACTGTTCTCCAAAGAATGGTGCATTAAGTTTGCATTGCCAAAATATGTTATTTTTCCCAAATAAAACCCAAATTGTTTCTTCAGCAACACATCACTTCACAGGCATCTCTGTGTCATAGAGTTGCTGTCCTGAAGTTGACTCCATGAAAGCATAAACAGAAACATAATCCTTCTAACCAGTGCATGTATAATGAGCGTCAGGAGCACTGGGTAGTAAAGCAGAAGGAAAAGGAACTGGAGCTACCCTATGAAGTGTAACTAAGAAAATTTTATTCATTAAGCTCTGAATCTGAGACCTTCAAAATTACGCCTTTAGTCAGTCTCCTGCTCCCTCTGCTGGACTATGTCCACTTACATTTCATATAATCAGAACCATATAATGGCTCGGATTGGAAGAAGCCTTAAAGATTATCTAGTTCACACCTCCCTGTAGTGGGCATACTTGTTACTTCTCAGCCTTCCAGCCCTTTTTCTTCTAACTAAAATACATGGACAACTGAACTACATGAAATAATGCAGTTTATTGTAGTTTTATTATGTGGTCCAAAATTATAATTTTCTTACAAAACTGCCAACACACAATAAAATGAAATACTGTCAAGTAATCAAAAGACAACATACTGTAAACACTGATTAATAAAAATTCCCAAAGGAAAAATACTCAATTAATGCCATTAAAATTGTTGTAGAGGTATTTGTTGTTTAAAACCATTTAGCTAAAATGCAGACGTAGATCTTCTGATTAAAAAAAAAAAAGACCTGAGTTGGAAAACAACCAGAAAAATCAAATAGATGCAGGTTCATATCAGTTCTTCTTTTTATTATGAAATGAGAATGCAAAATAACAGATCAACAACCGAAAAAATAACAACCTGCTCTCATTTCAGACAGGCTTTGCTATAGCTCAGTGCTCAGCCCCAGGGCAGGAATGAGGAAACACTCCACGCAGGTCAAAAGCGCTGCTAAAGTCAAAGAATTCTGTATGTTGGCCCTTGGTAAAAACAAGGTTCCTCAAACAGCCACGGAATGAACTCTTGCTTGTGAGGCAGTTTTGCTTAACATCAGCTGAAAAACAAACATGAAATATGTAAAATCTATTTCCACCAAACTGAAAAAAATACAAAGATCCTGGTTGTTAAAATTCTCGCCCTCTGAAATGAGAGAGAAAATCAACACCTGAGGAGCATCAAGTTCCATTCATGTTTGGATGAACTGGAACATCCCAGCATGGACAGTCACTGGTCTTTTCAAGCATAAGCCATGCATGGCAATAACTTGGCAGAGTTCGCAGAAATAGTTCTTGCCAGGGAGAGGGAAAAACAGACGGGAAAGCCACTCTGGGTGCTTATGAAGTTAAAATAGAAACAAGCAGAATATGAAGCAACAGCTGAGCTGTACACAATCACAATTCCCATGGCAAACCAAAAGGGAGCACATGTTGAGTCACTCTTGTGAGAGTTAGCACAGGAGGGACAGAAGGAAAGGGAAATCTTATTGTACCTACCAGGATAACCTCCAATATAAATGGGATTATTCGTATCTGCAGATGTTGACTGGATGTAGGGATTATCAGTGTGAACCAAATTCCCATCAATTATCAGTGAAATGCTATGTTTGCTTTTGTTTGCTTGAAGCTTGTGCCATTTCCCATCGCACAAGCTGTCTGTGCCTCTTGGTTCATATGTAGCCGTTATTCTGCCAGCTCCATTGTTGACATGGAATAAAACCTGTACAAGCAGCCAGATGCCAATGAAGATACAAAGTAAGAATACATGAACTAATCTGCCTAGATAAAAGCACAATCACACTGGTGCAGATATTTCCATTTTAAATGTTTGGCAATATGCTCGGTTAGTATTTACTTCGATGAATAAAGCAGTTCCTTATTAAAGTACTTTTTAAGATTTAAAAAAACCCACTTAGATGTACCAATGCAATGGTCCATTTATACACTTCACTAGAGGTACCAATGTTTCTTAAAAATACAAATCAAGATGTTTTTTGCAGAACCTGAGACTTCAGATCTGAAAGAAGATTCACTGTATATAACTGAAGAGAAAGAAGAATGGCCTGAAAATACTTGTCATTGCCAATAAATGTATTATTTTTTTTTTCATGTATTTATTTTGCAAAGCAGCAGACTTTTCCTCAACTCTGGTGAAGATTAATATGTAAGTATTAACTGGGAAAGTATGTTCCACAGAAACAGTGATATTTAACACTGTCGCTAGCTAGGAAGCTTTGAATAAAAAATGAGCTATTTCTGCAAAAACAAATACTTAAGAGCAATCAAGTGTACATTTTTTATGCAAGAGATGACTGAAGAACTATGTATATTGATTGTTAAAATGTTTATGGAGCATAATGGCCAGTAGAAGTAGAGAATGAGTTAATTGCTCATGAATATTGAAGACATGGTTACAAAACACTATGCATTGTATATGCAATATTTTTCTCAAGGACAAGGATAGTTTTATGGCAGAAAAAGTATTAAGCAATAAAAAAGATATATATTTGGTCTAACATACAAGGTATATAGTACAGGAGGTCAGAGTGGCTGCATACTAACATAAATTACGCTAATTAAAACTCCAGAAAGTTCCAGTGACTTCTGCTAATTGCACATTATATCATATGACGGCAATGAGAAACCTTGAGACCAAATCTGTCCCAGATTCATTCTGTGGAAAGTCGCCTCCATCACACTTCACTGGTGTGTATTTCATGCATTCCAAGAGTTTTAGCCTCCCAGTTTCAAACCAGCCTGGTGAAATCAGGGTGCTTGCACAGGGCAGCCTACCTTGCCATGTACAATTTCCAGTCCAATGGCATCAACCTTGGCACTGCTGACCCCAAGAAGAGCCCCATGCACTGCTGTCGTACGGAACTCCAGGCTGATGTTCACATCAGACCGCACTTTGTAGCCTTCTCTGACTGCAAAGAAGTTAGAAGCTTCTAGCAGAGTATTTGCAACCCACAGTACAAAGTTAAATATATACACTACCATTAAAAGGTCTAAAAAACTTGTTAATTATGCTGCTAGCATATGACCTTGCAGAACCTCTGGAAAATAAGTTTTCCAAAGTCACACTTCCCATTTTTTACTGGAAAAGATAAATTACCAAATACGATTTTTTTAAAATTAATTCAGATTTAATCCATTTCATCTCATTTGTAAGAAACAGTAAAGAGCACAAATATAATCTTTCATGTTACTTCACAAGTCTTTTGTCTTCATATTCTTTAGCAGACCTTAACATCATGGATATTCTTAGCTAAAGAAAGATGTAGTTCATTTCTTTCCCAGTGTTAAAATCATTATTTCTTTTATTTGTGCAAGATAGCCCTTTGCAGAAATGACCACTTTTGGATGAATGGAGTAAAGGGACTCAGTTAGAAATCCATATGCAGGGCATGCACTCTCTGTGTGAGGAGTCAGTTAATTACACACAGTTCCAGTAAGTCCTAAAAGGAGTACGTTTTCATTAATATTAATTCAGTAAGGTACTGTTTTCATTTAATGACACTTACCAAGAGCAGCAAAGCCACTTCCATCAAAGAAAGTACCATCCTGCACTGTTTCATAACATTTATTCACAGCAAAGATAGAGACAGGACTCTCGTTGTCCAGATGTTTGCCATTAATTGTCATGCTACCAATGCAGGCAGGAATACTGTGAGAAACCTAAGCATATGGAAACATAAGAGACAATGTTTAGTATAAACTGCTGTGATGCTCTCTTAGGGATTCACCTGATCTTACTGTAGATGAAATATGATCTGAACAAAACACAGCAGAATCCAAAATATTTATATAATTGAATTTCTATTATTGCATATAATTATGTAAGGTACATAATGTCTTAGAGTCAAAACCAAATAATTTAGAAGCAGCGTATACACTGTCCATAATATACAGAAAGATTTGTATTTGCTCAACTGAGCAGGGATACGCCCAACAGTAAAAACATTCCAAACATGCTTCAGCAAATTAATGAGTAATCAAGATTTTTGTAGGACATTTTACGAGTTCTCTTCAACAGAAAGAATCATCTGAATTACTCCAGAGAGTGGCTGGGCACTGGAACAGGCTCCCCAGGGTAGTGGTCACAGCACCAGCCTGGCATAGTTCAAGAAGCATTTGGACAGTGCTCTCAGGCACAAGGTGGAGTGTCCTGTGCAGGGCCAGGAGTTGGACTTAGATGATTCTTGAGGATCCCTTCCAAATCAGGACATTCTGCAATACTATGAGAAACATTATCAACATCACCTGAATCCTCATTGATATAATGGACAGCACAAGGAGGAATGTGACAAAAACCTACCCTCTAAAAGCATGTATTAAAAATATGCTTTAATCTAAAGACAGCTAAACCCAGTCTTTCAGAAATATTTAAGGCACCTGATTTCTGTTTGAATGTATTAGGACTCAGGTACCAAAATGTCTTAGATTGTAGGTTATGTTTTTATCTTATAATGTGAAAGACAGGAATTTATATTCTTTTTTCATTTTTAGCAGAGAAACAGAATGAAAAAAAGTTCTGCTAAGAGCTATTACTAACACACAAGGATATAAGCTGTAGCTGGAGTCATTAAGCCATAGAATGCTAGAAAGATTTATCTGGTAAAGGGTCATTACTTTCCTTGTTGCTCCTTTCCCTAAGTACTTCTTTTTAGCCTGTCAGAGACAGGATGCTGAATTAGATGGGTTTGCTGCACTATGCTCATTCTAGCCTTGCAAAATGCCAGAGACATCCCCACCCCAAACCTTCTTACATTCCCAAGATTTTTTGGCACGTAGTCTAAGGGGAGTCCTCCCACATAGAGTTTCCCTTCCACATCCAAGGTGCTGCCATCTCCCAGAGCATTGACTGCTACCAACTCCTGTCCATCCACCATGATTGTGCCTTTTCTTTTAACATATTCCATCTTTACCTGGAAAAAAGGGAAGCATGCAAACATAAATGAGTAAACTAAATTTCTTACCTAGTCATCATTTACCATAGAAACAAGCAAGACAATTCAGTGGTTCAATTGCTTTGACATTCTCTTCTGAGGCACCCTCTTGAAATTCTTCCTGAGGCTGAGACAATTTCTGAATGCGGCTGAGCAGTTAAACAGCTTTCTTGCCTTCACAAGGGCTTACAATGATTTCATAGTGTCCTGCCTAAGGTTTTCAGTGTTTTATTATTTCTTTAAAGCACCACTTTATTGTCTTAGGGTATGGGTACGTCACTGAGTTTGGAGGAAGGCATCCTGTGCTGGCCTCCTGCAATTATTGTTCTGCCCAACAGCTGAGCCATCTCAGCTCCCTAAAGTGCACATTCCTATGCTGTCATTTTATGAGAGGCAGTGCTTCATTCACCACGACAAAAATCTTTCCAGTTCTGTCCATCTTGTTCACTCATGTCCTTAGGCCTGCCTTGCCCTAAAACAATTACTGACATGTGGCTGAGGGAAGTCAGCTGGCCATTTACTCTTCTCTATTTACTTTCTCTATTTACTTTCACTCAGAATCATGACTAGGTTCAACATGAATTTTCATGAACATTTGGGCTGGTAAGGGGATAAAGGAGTAAAGCAGGGTGGCATGAGCAAAGGGCAGAGAATGAAAAGAAGTGGTGTTTCTTTCAGTAGCAATGCAAATTAGTTTGCATTGATTGCAGAGGGATTGCAATGATCACTCCCAGCTGGGAAGTGGTGTGATTCAAGTCAGCTTTAAACTCTGAAGCAGGCTTTAGCTCCTGCTTTACATCCTGGGTAGTAAAGATAGGTCAGCTCTTGTATGGAATCTTTTCAGCTCCTAAAATGTGGATAGTCAGTATGAGTTTTATGTGAGTATGTGTAATTTTAAACATGTAGCTGTAAGTCCTGGAGCATTCTTCCTTTCAGGGTAGGCAGAAGAGCTTAACTGTGATATCTCTGACAGAAAGTTCACATTTCCTTTCTTCATGATAATTTTTACTGTTTTTTTCTTCTGATTATTTATGAAAAGCAAAAAGAACTCTGCCAATTCCCAAGGCACCTAGGAAAGCTGGCAGCTTTGTGTCATCAATCACTTTGTCACCCAGAAGCCACTTCCTAGAGTGAAGGCTTCACACATGGATAAGGGAGGGGAAGCTTAGCAGGATGAATATTGTCATCCTCACCTGCCTTTAGGAAAAGTGATATCCTCAGAGTTACTTCTAAAACTCCTGCAAGCATCACAGTCACTTCTCACACAGAAAGCCAGAGCCAGTAGCAGGTGGGCTGCTTGGAGGAACCGGGCCAACAGAGACTGACGCAATCTTTGTGCAGAAGGCCCTGAGTGCTGTGTGACACCTCCAAGCTGTAGACATTGTAACTCCTCAACTCTGCTTAAGACAAGTCCTCCATTCATTTCAAATGTCCCCCTTTCTCATGTTGCCTCAACTAAGGAAAGGAAAGACAGTGCTTCCCTGTTGCCACTAGCTGCTGTGACATGCTGGGGTAATAAGCACTAAGTGGGAGAAAAGAGAAACTGTGCACGCACAAATCTGTCACCCTGTCACACAGGTCTTTGGTGACATAATGCATTGAAAGTTCTCTGTGAAAAAGGACAGATTTTTTTACACCTCTCTGTTAGGTCCTTCTCTGTTGAAGATGACCATCACTACACTGTTGGTGAACTATCTAATTCCTAAATAGTTTGAGATCGTTGACATTAGCTGGAAGGCGGATTTGATGTACGATTACTGACTATTTTAAAAGGAAATAATTATTAAGTAAAAGTTTTCTGAATGACTTCATGATTTGGTTAGAACCAGTTTGCTTTTGCAACACAGAAATTATACAGAAAAGGCAAGCAAAATCTATACCAGTACCTCCAGAGAAGAGAAAATGGAGCATAAGATTGGCAACCACCTACCGTGTGCCATTTTCCATCACTGACAACAGCAGGGTGAAGAGCTACTGCTTTTCCTTTGCCTAAATCAAATGAGAAATGGAGCTGTCCCCCATAAAGCTGTAGGGCTGCATAATCAACCTGGTTTTGGTGAGCCATGTAGTAAATCAGGCCACTGGAGGCAAAGGTTCTGAGATTCAGCTGGACGGAAAGTCTAGACAATAAAAATTCAGTGTTACTGAAAGGAATTTCTTCTGCAGTGATGAAAAGCTTTTCTGGACACAGAGAACAGCCTGAACCAATTTATTGTTATGAAAGGAGTTTTATTATTACAAAGGCCAGAAAAGTAGAATTTGCATTGATTCTAAGACAGCATGACTTATAATGTATTTCATAATGGAAATCAGTGTTGTACCTGTGAGTGCTAGTCAAAGAGTGAGATGAACTTTAGAGGGACAGGCTCAGCTGTTTGTGACTGCAGGCTTGCTTATTGCCCCAAGAAAGGAACCCATCCCAGGATAGCTTTATGACACCCATTACTATAAGCCAGGCTTGCTGGGATAATATGGGCAGACTGAGAACAGAGAGAGGCTTAAAAGGTAGAGGAGATGAATGAGCCATTTATTATGAAAACACCAGGCTCAGACTACATGGCATCAATCCTCTGCAATGTCCTTTGCTCAGCAGCTGTAACAGAAGGGCTAGAAGGAAAAACCACTCTTTTCTCAATGTATGTGGAGACTTCCTGAGTTGAAAGAAGCAAATACCAGTAACTTGCATGCTGTATGATGGGGACCGTGTTGGCAGCCTCTCAAACAAGTAAAAGAGGCAGAGAGGCTATCACACATTAGGTCTCAACAAAATGATTCTTCCCAGTAGTCTTGTCTCTTCCCCGTGCACCTTCAAACATGGAAGTTGCACTTGCAGAAAACAGAGAGGAGAGGGTGATATGTCATCTGCATCAGACAGATGGATATGAGGACTAGATATGAGCTCTGTACATGGAAAAAAAAAAATCAAAGTACTTACAGAAGGTACAGTGAGACTCAAATCTGAGAGGAAAAAAAAATGCAGAACTCTGACCATGAGTTACTAAACACATGATCGTTAACCTGGGATATGATACTTTCTTCCATGAGGAGCCCACATAAAACTGAAGTGAGGGCCACGTTAAAAGCTGGCAATGCAGTGATCAATCATGAAAACCATCACTGCACTTCTTGCAGCTCAATACAGAATAACACTGTGTGCATGTGTAATTCAGGATATACTCACTTCTTCCTGACAGCAGACTGATTGAAGAGCAGGGTCAAGTGGCTGCCTTTGGCAAGTCCAAACTGATGGGCACCTTGAACACGATCAGGCAGCTCATCTTTTGCACAAACTACCTGCTAATGAAAGGACTTTATTGAGTAGGATAGTGTCAGGTGCTGCCCAGCAACTGTTGAATGAAAATGTGCTGGCATAGAGCTTTATAGGAAGCAAAATTGAGCCTCAAGATAACCACAAAATATTCAGCAAAACATCAATTAACTAAACTCACAATCATTCCAACTTATCTTCAGGCTCAAAAAGAGCTAGTTCTAATGATTAAGCTAGATCTCATAGACAGCACTGGCCTTTTCTACTAAAAAATGTTTGTAGTTTGAGACATATTCAATTCACTTTTTGTTTTCATTGATAGCCCCTTTGATAACTAATGCAGGAAGTACAATTTCAGTGTGAAAATCTTATAGGTTTGGTGGAAATATTTTCCCATTTTATGAGGACACACATTTTTGTTATGATTTGGGGTATGGAGAGATGAGTAACAGAGTATGAGCCAAAGTTATACTTTAGCTCTATAAAGGACAATATTTATTTTTTTTTTATAATGTATAAAATAATGCATGTATGAAATCTTGCTCTTTTATAAAATCAAATGCATGTAAACTCTTGCTTTCTGTTGGCTCAGGAAAATGGTTCCAGGATGCTTTAGAAACCCTTCATTATGAAGATGTGCAGCTGCAGGAGGAGAGAAGTAATGCTGCTTTCTCTCTTGGGAACAGGGACTGTGTGAAAGGAAACAGGTGCCATGCAAGATGCATTCAGACACTGTGTGTCTCTCAAGTGGTTTGTGCCTCCTCTCTGACACAGAGCAGAGACTGCATGTGTGTGACCAGGAAAATGTGAATGCAGAACTGCACAGCTAATGCAAATCTGAGCACAGAGTCCCTTTGGCAGGAATACACTGAAGATAATAGTTACTGTCAAGTTCTTCTGTTGGGAAATTATTATTTCACTTTTCTTGTTGTTGTTGTTGTTGCTGCTGCTGCCTGAAGTATTTAATAAATAAACCTAACTACATTTCCATTCCAAATAGCCAACAGGTTGATACAAAGGTTAGTATCAGTTTTTCTATAGGAAGCAATAATTTCAAATCAACATCCATTGAGCCATTTCATACTGCAGAGGAAGCAAATATACGCAGTCTATGATTTGATAATTCTCCACAAAGAAAGGACAAAGAGGTGGCAACAGAGCTTTACTGCAATACATACTTTTCTTGTATCTGTGAGAGGTCTCAGAGGAACTGGTAAAGCCTGAAGTTCAGGTTGAAGCACAATGTCTAATGGCTGTACAGCTGGTTTAGGCTTCTCTGACAGAAAGCAGCTCTCCATATCCACATGTTCATGCTTCATGGAAGTGGTGAAATATAAAATCCTATATATTTTTTAAAAAATACATTTTAAGAGGCGCATTTCTGCTTATTTCTGAAGCAGAAGGAGTGTATTTTACAAGGTCTTTCAGAAGTAGCAGGAGAAAAGGAAAGAAGTGGCATCTGTGACAAACAGATTGAAAAGTGGCAAATAATCTGTCCATAGAACAATATGAATCCATAATATTTTTGGAAAACAATTCTGTCTCTCACTTTAGATGAAACTACAGTGGAGAAAGCTTTGCATTGTGCAGCATCTCCATAAACATTAAGGACATTTTTAATACTACTTAGAAATATAGCTGGTAATATCCATTTTCTGGCTATTATAATACCCAAATCATGAGTATCATGCATGTCTTATGTGCAACCAGGCAAACAGAAGTGTCATGGAAGAGATCACAAACTACATTGAACTGTTACTATACATGGTTTTCCAAAACAAGGCAGTTACCCTTCTGACTTACTCCTTGTTAAAAATAAGGTTGCTGATACAGCCATGAAAGGAGCCAGACGATTTTAGCCCTAAGATGCCCTCTCCTGCTGGAATGCCACCAGCGTAGAAGTTGGAAATATTAATGGGGCTATTTTCTGCTGCTAAACCAAGCCTCAGTTCTGCAGGTTTACTTTCATCCACCTGTATAGTTATGATCCTGAAAAAGATAAAGTAAGAAACACATTCAACAAGGTCTTAGAGAGTCATTTTTAGATGAAAAGCATTCCTATCAGCCTCAAAAACATCCTCTTCTAATAAATAAAGATTCCATCATTTTGATAAGCCTTTCAATGTCTTAAAACTGGAAGCCCTTCTTTTGATGATTTTTAAAATGTAAAATTTTGTCAAGTATCTTTCTAAATTATTTTGATAGCTGTGCATTGTTTTTCTAATACTATTTAATATGCTTGTACTCAAGTGCCCCAAGCTGTTCTAGAGATTTTGAGAGCTTTTAGCTATACCTCTATCAGTGGCTGTATGCTGTATACAATTACCATGTAAATCAGAACATCTGCATTGACAGCAGAAAAACACAGCCCTGATTATCCCACCTAATAAGCCAGAAAAGGCAATTCCTGAGAGTGCAGTGAACTGACAACAACATACAATAATTAAACAGGTAGTGCTCTTTGCAGTCACATGTACCTCTTATTCCGAATTAGGATGACAGAGTGCTCTTGTCCATCACTGTATGTTCCATTAGCAGACTGAAGAACTACTTTCCTAGTACTTGCTCTATCTCCAGCATTAACATGCACTGCAAGATGACCATCAATCAGCATGATGGAAAAGAAGGGCTGTAGATTTAATCAGAGGATTAATTTTTAACTGTACTCTTTAGACACTCAGTGTTCAAATAGAACATACACAGGAAAACTTTACCTCTAACCTTATTGCAAACATTTTAATGAAACTCAAAGACTAGTGGGAATTGTATTGCTACCTCCTAGAGTGCAAAGCCTTCTAAGAGCAAACACAAAAGCTGGACATTTCTCTGGTCAAAAAAACTCTAGGTAAAGTGCAAAAGGTTTTTTGTATATACCCACATCCACTCCTTCTCTTAGGAAATAGTAAAATTTTCTCTTTGGATTCTAGAAACTCCAACTGTCCATCAGATACACAACACATATAGCAACTTGATTTTATGAAATAAAAATGTCAAAAATAATCCCCAAAACTGCTTTGTTTTCAGTACTTGCCAAGTGTGCTTGTCTTCGTTGTCGCTTTTCCAGTCCCCTGCTGAGTCCAGCAAGGATGATGCCACTGCTGTTCTTTGTAACAAAACTTGCCATCAATTCTGACTCTGGGCTTAAGGACTTAGGTACCAACTCAATATATCCATTGTTCATGATGCTTACACTGTGAATAGGCTGTTTTATGAAGAACAGGAATAATTACTGAATTTATCCCTACATAGTGTCAGGTAAGAAAAAAATCAAATATACATTAGATTATCTTGAAATTTTTAGAGGTAAATCTGTTTCAAGTCACTGTAAAAATCACTCTTCCATTAAAATAAAGATCAAATCACAAAACTTTAAAGTCTCCTACCTCCAATACACAGCCTTTTCTTACTCCATATGAATTTCTAAGCAAGTCAAAGGTGGAACGAGATATTTCCAGATTCTTGATGCATCCCACATACATTCTACTATTAAGCCCTTTCCTGAAATACAAAACAAGGCTTTCTTTCCAAGGAGTAGTACTTGGAAACTCCTGGGAGAGAAGATTAATTTCTCTTCAATAAAAAAGAAAGAGAGATCTGCTTTAAAGAATGCAGTTGGTCTGGTGCAAGTGAAAAGTGACGTAGTTTTAAGTTTTACTCTCAGATACTAAATCTGGTCTTAAAAAGAGTCAAGAGAATGTTGTGTCCAAATTAAAACATACGAGTGTGTAATGTTGCATTGTCACAACAGTTCATTTCTCAAAACTTTAAGGTGAATCTTCAGCTGAAAGAAAATGGATTATGTAGAAAGGCAACAGCAGCTGTCTACTATGCAGTATTTATTTTTCAGTTTTCAAGTCTGGAGGATGCCTAACTTGGTTCCTGGTTTAAGGCTGAGAAATCTAAGGCTATCCTGCCATAATCCCTTACAGGCTGGTATGCCAGATAAGATTAACAAGTCTGCACTCTGAAATGACTGCACAGAGACCAATAATGTACTAGAATTTACCTTATTGTCAAGACCACACAGAAATTAATTATATTTTCACTTGCCATATTTATCCTTTCACAGTGAAGCCAGCAGAAGAAATGTAACTTTGCAAGTACAGATATGCAATACAAAAAAACCCCATGAAGTAGAGACATGCTATAAAATTTGTATTTGCAATGTTTTCTGTTGATCTGCTCACAGTTGTTTTTTCTCGGTTCCAAGTTACAGAATTGCAGGAATTCTGAAGTACAACTTCTATCCTTAAGCACAGTTTTGCCCATAAATGCCATCTGGAAAATGCAAAGCTTACACAGGTAGAGCTCAAAGGATCATCATTGCATACAGATGTGCTGAATGCTTGCCCCAAAGAGTGTGTGGGGGGGGGATGGGGGGGGGGGGGGGGGGGGGGGGGGGGGGGGCCTGTTGTGGCAGCTGCTGTGCTGGAAAACACCCCTGGAGGAAGAAAACAAAATAATTTCTGATCTGAACTGCAGCATCAGACCTACCAGAGTAAAGCACCATATCACAGTATGAAGTCAGACAGATGTGGTGTACATGGCCATAAACTAAACTTCATTGTTTTTCTCTGATTTCATGGGAGATAAGATGTGAAAAAGTTTTTCCCTCACCTTACAAGTGTCTTAGCAAGGTAAAAGTGACTTAAAAATGTCTCTTAGTGAGACACTTTACCTCAGAGCCCTCGATCTTGGCAGCCCACCAATGAAGATTGGGTCCTTATCAGAGCGGTTCAGGTCTGAGGCAACCCCAGGAGATTCTCCTTGCTTGGTTTCTTTATAATTAAGGTTATATGCATCCATGACTGCTAAAATTCCTGCAAAGAAAAGAGATTAAAGATCTGGAGAAGGTCATGAATACACATTCTTCCCTTCTGGCAATCTTGTCCATAATAAAGGAAAATGTATTCATTGACTTGGACATGTATGGACAATCTTTGTATTTTTAGAATGAGCAGTTTATTGTATTTTCAGCTATTCTGTTAATCCCATTCATTCCTCTCTGCCAAAACCAAATCTGGTGAAGTCTACAGGAAAATAGATATATACGAGAATATGTTATAGCTATTAGCACATATGTGTTATTGCCGAAACACAGGCCCTCACAAAACAGTTGTGCTAAGTAATATTAAAATGCAGAAGAGAAAATGTGATCCCTCATCTACAGGCTCAGACAAAAGTCTTCCAGTCCTTAAAGACTGTTGATATGTTTTTGTGCAGCAGTTTCTACACTTCCTGCTCTTTATGAGATGTGCTAAACCAAGTACAAGATTTACACTGTAGTCCTTCTAAAAGCCAATTACCATAGGTGTGGCTGCTAAAGAGACTGCATTGGAAGCAATCAGATTTGGTTGCAGTGATGTCTCCTGCAGCTGTTTTAGATATTTGCATTTGTAAATGTGCAGACACACAGATTTTTCAGTCTGTAGCCTACCTTGCTTCTTATTCCGATTGAATGAGATTTTATACCACGTTCCATTGTTGTAATGATTTTCTGTTGTAAGAGCAAGGGGTCCTGAACCAAGATCAACAGTCACCCTCACTTTGCCATCAACAAGCTCAAGGGACAAGAAGTCTCTCTGAGAGGAAGAAAAAACCCCAAAACAAAAACAGATTACAAGCAAACAGATCACATTCCTGGAAATAAAATCTTCCTGGAGTATACATCCCTGGCAGGATTGGTCGGCCTACTGTTTGGAAAAGATTTAGTAATTCTTGTACTTAGGCGAATTGTTAGGTCCAAGATGCTAATTTTCACTATATTTAGGAAAACTAAGTTACAAGTACCTCTCAAAGATGTATTTTTGGTTTGTTTTGTTATTCTTACTTAAATGCATTGAGAGGTTTGATTGCTCAGCAGAAGAAGAGTTAAATAACAAAGTCACATTTTCCTGGTTTTGGATGAAATTAAAAGTAATTTGATTTGACAGTTAGCATAATGATCAAACACTATGATGTTCTTTCTACAAGAAGCAAAGACCCTCCTCAAACAGTAAAAAAGACTTTCTGATTTGCATTAAAGGTGCCCCCTCTGAACTGTAAAGCTTAAATCAGATATCATTGTGCAATGTATTCAGGCAGTGAGTTTATAAAGCAAATGAATAATGCAGTGACTCTGAAAGAATCTGTACCCAAACAAAGCTTTTCCTTCCTTTAGGAACAGAAACCCACCATGTAAGTATGCAGTAAATTGCATGACATGACAACAAAGGTCTGGTGATGGGTCTGGGTTATATTTCTGGTGCAGGAGTGTTATTTAATTTGTTTCAGCTTACTGAATTCCCATCTTATAGATTTAATTCAATATGGTTTTTCATTATTATATTGTCCTTCTGCAAGCTCAGTTCTGAAACATTTTTATATTCCAAAAAGGTTTCTCCAACTGAAAGAAACTAGCTTGTTGCCCTTACTGTTTCCTTTTCTATCCTTTAGTTATCATTAATTTTAGTTGAAAATAATTTATTTCTATTCTAAAATTTAAATAAATTGTGAAGAATTATTTTAATTGTTTCATTTTGCCCTTAGTTTAGGTGAACATTTGCTCTAATGAGTTGTCCTCTAGGTTTTTTGTCTATTCCTTTGGCTTATGATGCCAATCACAGGTGACGAACTACACAAAAGTAGTAATATGCTCTAATATGCATATTATTAATATGTAAGCTTAATGTCAGTTTAGAAATATGATCCATTTTCTTACAGTGCCATTTGAAGCAAGATACAGAAGCAGCCCATTCGGTGAAAAGGTACTGAAAAATATGATTATCTGAGTCACTGTTGAGCGGAGTGCCTTCTCCACAACCGAGTATCCACTGCCATCAAAATGGAATGAAGTGTCCTCGTCCTGTGGGCTACATAAGTAGATAAACCAGTATAAAAATGTTAACTAAGCATTTGCTTTTTCCAAGTTATTTTTATATAAGACATAAGGCAAGTTAGATCATAGTTTGGGTAGGGAGGAACCTTAAAGCCTATCCCATTCCACCCCACTGCCATGTATAGGGACACCTTTCACTAGACCAGGTTGCTCAGATCCCCATCCAACCTGACCTCAAACACTTTGAGGAATGGGGCAGCCACAGCCTCCATGGGCAACCTTTTCCAGCACCTCACACCTACACAGCAAAGAGTTTCCTTCTAAAATCTAATCCAAACCTAAATCTTTCAGCTGGAATCCATTCCCCCTTGTCCTGCCACTCCATGCCCCTCTAAATAGTCTCTCTACATCTTTCTGGTTGGCTCCCTTCAGGTCAGTGCAGCCTCCAGACAGTAGTTTATTAAGTGTAGGAAAAACACTTGAATTTTGATGTAATGAATAACTGAAGGATTTCAGCCAATGGCCACTTTTATTAAACAACCTCACAACACATGATTTAGCCATGGGGAAGGATGCACACAAGTTAAGTGCTCTTCCCTTACATATGAAAATAAAAGCACAACCCAGTGATTTCCTAAGGGAAAAAATAATTGTTACAGCATACACCCTCTAAATTAAAACATGTCATCCGTTTATCAAAATGCTTTTCATAATTGCACTTACAACACATGATCTATTAGCCCATTTCCCTGCACTGGAAAGACTTATAAAAATATCTCATGCAATCAAGCAGCACCCTCTACTGTTTCTGCATGAAATATTCTGCAAAGGGAATATGGATGCACATATTTCTTTTCTATTCCTTAACATAAAAATAGTACAGTCTTCAAAAGTTACCAAGCTCAGTGGCTACAGTTTTTTAATACAGTGGCTATTGATTTTTTTTGTAAGACTGCTTTACACTTTTTCTTACCCTAAGAAAGAATAAATTTGTCTCATGGAAAACTACTGGAAAGCAAATATTACTAAGTATTTTGGTTCACTGGCAGTCTCTACTTCCCGAGCACAAAATAGAGAGCAACAATAAAGCTCCCTGAGAAAGTGATTCAAAAATTGAAATTCCATACCAAGAAGTTACTTGACACCACTGACACATTCAGAATAATGTGCTCAGAACTGTAAGTTAATGATCACTGAAACACTGCATCTGAGCTCCTTATTTTTAGTTAACACAAAAATATAATATTACAAATGTAAATTATTCTAGAACCTGTTAAAAAAAAAAAAAAAAAAAAAAAAAAAAAGAGACAAAATACCTTCCAAAACAGCCGTTGCACTTGCCCTCTCTTTCTATGTAGTTCCAAAGACCAACAGATTTGCCATTCAGGGATGCCTCTCCTAAGCACCCTTTAAAATGGGTTACCTTAACAGCAGGTGATTTCTATAAGACAAGAAATACTTCATAAATACAACTAATGTTAAGCACTCTGAAAATTATGCAGCAAAATTTTTGCTTGGTTATTTTCCTTGAACTTTAATTTTGTTAAATATAAGTCATTATAAGAGAACAACATGTTTTGGCATAACTATTAACAATTATAATTAAAATAATAATAGATTAGTACATCAAAAAAGTAAAATGACTATGTCCCTGACCTACTTACACACCTCATGGCATGAAGAACAATTGCCAACTAAAAGAAGCCATGGAAGAAACAAACAAAACCCAGATTCATTTTATATTGTCTATGCATGGTGCACGCACAGACTGCCCTGGTTAAAACTTCATGCGAAAATTTCCAGGGAAAATTAAGTTGAAGTTACTAGCAGACCCTTACAGCATCTCTGCTCAGAGTACCTGGCATTTCTTGATGAAGTAACCAAATTATGCAATTACTTCTAACGCAAAAGTATTTCTCAAACACGTTCAAAACAATTAATGGAAGGCTCAGAATTTAACCTTGATTTGCCCTCCAAGTCCTCCAATAAACATCAGGGTTGATTTGTTAACATCCAGTATGCTGGCTGTCCCCAGGGAGGTTCCAGATTTAGGGGAAGGCTTCTGATTGGAGTTCATTTCCTCTATGCTGAGTGTTCCTGTTTTTCCAAACCTGCCAAATACAAATACTAATAAATAGTCTTAGAAATCACCAGGCCTAATCAACAGATACATTCTATTGGTATCTCCTTCTAAGGACAAGAAAAATCTCATCACTGAAAAACTCAGTGGATGCTTTCTGTACAAGACTTATGACATTCTCATTCTAATTACCTGGTGGCATGTATTCTGTGCCATTTGTTGTTGTCGATTTGTAAATCAGGGTATTCCACTCTTGTTGATCCAGAGCCCAAATCCCAAAGAAGAGCTACC
Source organism: Certhia americana (assembly GCA_018697195.1). Taxonomy (NCBI): domain Eukaryota; kingdom Metazoa; phylum Chordata; class Aves; order Passeriformes; family Certhiidae; genus Certhia; species Certhia americana. The sequence goes on along the minus strand of CM031858.1, from coordinate 103,019,114 downwards.
TTACCACGTCGCATCTCCACCGCCAGAAAGTCTGCCTGAAAAACAGCAGAGCCTATTCTAATTCATGACATCAAATGTGTATTTTCACCAGTAACATCTTTGCAAATTCATGTCCCTACCTCCCATTTTGCAGGAGTTGATGTCTAGCAAATTCAGGCTTTTTGCTCACTTCTAACGAAACAAAACTTCCTCGGGTCATACACAAGTAGCTGAATGTTATATATATATATATATATATATATATATATATATATGTAAAATAAACAGGACACATACAGATACATAGATGTCTAGAAATATACAATCCTGAGTGTATGCAAAGTGACTTACCAGTCTATGAAAAAGTACTATTCCATGACAGTATGCCACAAAGAGCTAACAGCTGTGCATTTATTGGGATGACAGAGGGAATGAAGAGGAGAGTAATGTGACAGTGAGCCATCATACTCCCTTTTCAAGTGAGTGGATGCACTGTGCTCGTGAGGGCCAGCTTCAAGAAGTTTAGCTGTGTTGCAAAGCAAATCATTTGATACACTCCAGCATGCTATATGAAACTATCACAGAGGGTGTTACACTCCATGTGGTGAATGCACAACACAGGAAAAGGGAGGGGAAGTTTCATCACAGGGCTGGGAAGCAATGTCTAAGGAATCTTTTATTCTCTACCTTTGAAAAAGTCTGGAATCATCTAAGGCACAAAAATATTTCCACCCCTAGTGGAAATCTGTCTACAAGGGGCCCCAATTGGTTACTTAGTTTGAAATCAAGTAAGAAAAAGCATATTTTTTTAAAAAACTTTTAACGTTTTTAAAAGTTATTTAAAACTTTTGACAAACATCACCTTAAGTAAATGTACACCTGAAACTTACCTTTCCATTGCTACCCAAGTAGAAAAGAAGGTTATCTGGTTCAGCAGTTTTCACATTCAGTGTTAAGGTGTTGTAATTTGTGGATGAAATTTGGGGTTGATAGGCACGAATGCAATCTCTGTCTGCTGATACTGCAACTTTAATCTGAGGGGAAAAGAAGAAAATGGAATCTGAACAAATTTCAGTGTACACAGCACTCATTTGTAGAGTATGTACTTAGCTTCTGACCAGCAAATGCAAACATTTTGCTGAGATCCTTTCTAATTATTGCTACCTGGGTTAGATTTTTGCAATCTTCTAGGTATCACTTGATAGATTCACAACAGAAAAGATTGAAATCTGTCTTAATACACTCACTCAGTTGGGAGGTTTGATTCAGTAAATACACTAGTCAAATACCTCAGAAAATAACAGTAAGTCTTGGGTCAGAAGATCATATATCAGCAAAAAAAACATGTCATAATATCAGAAAATAAAGACACAGAAATTCAAAAATTTTTAAAATAACGGAGAACATTTCTAGTCAAAGTGGAGAGAATTTTTTTGTAAACAACTTAAAAAGGCAGACCATCTGCAATAATTCCATTTTTTTCAAATTTTAACAGTTTACTCAAGATCAAAAAATACATTTATAAATATATAGCCAGTTCAACTTTTTAAAGATTAGATAAATCATACTCCTGTTGTCATACCCATAAGACCTCTGTTTAGTAAACTGATAAAACATTGATCCAAGCTAAATGCAGCCAAACTTCCAGCAGCTTGGTAGTATAATAACAGAAAGTCCATTTTAGCAAGAAAAAAGCCTTAATTCCTTTAACTTCATGGAATATACCTGTAACTGCTAAATGCATATAGCACACGTGTGTGTATACATGCATCTGGACACAGATACATTAAGTTTCTCTTGTGTAGTAAAAAATTACAAACAAACCACCAAACAAAAAACACAAACAAAAATCCCAAAACAAAACAAAAAATAAACAAATAACCCCCCAAAAATACAAACAAACAAACTCCCCCCAAAAAACCCAAAATAACCTAACCCCTATCCCCACCAAACACAACAAATCCGCCCAAATTGGAAGAAAGGATTTTTCTAACACTGCTTTTCACCTTGCCAGGAACCTTTGTGGCTTATGACACCTCAGAAAATACCATTCCTTTTTTTTTTTTTTTTTTCTGCAGTGGATTCATTAAGCTTCAGTAGACTGTGACTGGAAAGCAATAACCATATAATTAAGAAGATTTGAAGAAAGAACCAAGTGCCTCCTGTTTTTTTAAAAAAACTTCCCTAAACCTTACAATAACATATCCACAATTATGTCAAAGGCATACCAAAAATTACTCATTGCAAAGTCATTTTCATATTTCTCTCACAGCCTAATGAGATCCACAGTACAGTTGATTACTTTTGCTGTCTTTAAGGGACAAGCAGAGATTCAAAAACGAGTATACTATCTAAAAGTACCCTGGATGTTCAGCTGCTTCTTGCAAAGAACATGGCAGGCCATAAATAGCAAACTTATTGATAGAATCAACACTCTTGACAAAAAATTTGTAATGGTATTTGATGTTATATGAGGGCACCTCACACCAATCTCTAAATAACCTCAAAGATTAACATCATGTACTAAAGACAATGACAGTACCACGCCCCAACCTGTCTCTTTCTCATCAAAATATCTCGTGACTGCTCTCTGACATACTATGTTTCATTATTTTTATAAGAAACAGGAGGAAATAGCAGATAAATTACTAGCTAGCTGTTCTGACAAACTCCCAAATGCAATAAGAATCTTGATGCTAAAATCTTAAAATGTACCAACAGCCCTGCCAGTATGATTTTAGCTTCAGTCAGTGCTCTTTGGTCTTCACTGAGACTCCACAACAACAACCAGGTACTTTGAAAGTAAATATTAGGCTCTTTATCTCAAAGAATGTCCCTGCTAAAAGTGGAAATTCATTTGGGATTATGGAACTTACAGACGCGGCCTGCTTGCGGGCCTGGCTGATAAGTTCTTTAATTTCAGACAGGTTTCTGTTCAGGTTCTCCTCTAACATTTTCAAAGGTTTGAGTCTATCCAATAAAAGACTTGCTTTTGCTTCAACTTCTTTAACTTGTTTTTCAGCTGTGGATGCTGTGAAAACATAAAAAAAAATGTTGAGGCAGGGTGAAAGCAAAATGTACTGTTCATTGCTAAAAGACTTAGCTAAGGTAGCCAGTTTGTGATCATATTGGTTTCAGCAACTTTAAACATCTGTAAGGGATATACATCCCACGTGAATCCTCTAGAGGACTTTTTCAAAGTTAGCATACTTTTACTGAATTAGGAATAAACTCTCAGTCCATCAGACTCATATTTAATGCCTGGTAAATTTGAATTTTAATACTGCTTCTGCAAGCAGTGACATTTCCACAGAGCAAACTTACCAGCTTTTGATGAATCAGTTATGAGTTCACTTGTTTTCCTCAAAGTGTCATTAACTTGGGACAATGTAGAAGATGTATTCATTAGTTTTTGACTGAACTCCCCAAAGTGACTTAAATCTACCACAGCACTGGTGTTTGCAGATACAGCCAGCTCTTTCACTTCAAGCACGTTTTTCCTGGTATCTGAAACACAGTTCTAAGGTTAAAAAACGTTCAAAAATGTTCATACATACTTGGAACTAACAAATGCCTGGCTTTGTAACAGCAGCTACAAACATAGTCAAAATACGAGGAATACAGTTACATTCCTGTCATAGTAGGAATTGTATTTTTGTTTCTTGATTTCTTTTGTTTCTTGGGGAACTTGATTCACTTTGGGGAACCTATGTCATCAGGAAGTTTGTATGAACACATCAGGCCCATAGTGTTTAAGTTCCCTAAATGAGTGTTGGTACCCAGAGACACTTGTCTGAGACTGAAGTTTTGCATCCTGTGCACGGCTGGTGAGACAGAACGCCTACTACACCCTGTTTTTGGCTACAGTCACCTGTACACTCTGTGCACCACTCCCAGTCTCAGCCTGCCCCTTACACCTTCTGCCCATCCTAGAAGGAAGATGCTGCAGCTGGCAAAAAAGGTCTGACTTAGACCTCCAAGGATCCTTCTTCACCACCCTCTACACACAGAGAGCAATGCCACCATGAACCTCTGACCAGATGAGGAAAAAAAAGAGACAACTTCAAGCAATGTAACAACAAAGCTGAAATCAAACAATGTTAAGCTGTGAGTTAAGGAGAACACTCTTGTGATTTTAATTACTTAATTTTCAATGTGTAGCTTTATGTTAGATAGCATCCTACGGTTCATATCCAGTGTAACTATTACCTTTTAGCATGAATTAGGTCTCTGAATTGCAAAATGGGTATTTTAAGGCTTTGAACATAGCATTCTAATCCAGATTCACAGTAGAATCAAATAACCATAGCAAGAGATCTTTATCAGTTTTTTTCTAGCTTAAAATACATTATTGAGATTGGCAAAGTATTTTGGGCCCTCTTATTTGCAACTTCATAGTAATTTTCTCTGTTACTTTCCTTGAAATCTAGGTCTTGCTGTTATTTAAAATAATGATTGAAAAAAGAGGAATTCTTTCACTTTAGAAAAGCACAGAAATTAGATTTTAATCAATTAAATGAAACCAGCATTTACAACAAGAATATATTTACATGCTGACTACAAAATTCACAGATTACTATAAACAATTTTGAAACAAGCCAGAAAAGAAAGTGAAATCGCAGAGTTCCATATGTAAATTTCTCTGCATGTGGGATTAAATATTCTATAACTTCACTCTCCTTTCATAGCAGTGCAATTATATCTCTATCAGCGCCCCTCCCGATTTACAGCAATGCGAAATGTGAATCAGACTACAGACCTTATATTATAACCCAATTACGTTTAATGCGTTTACTGAAAAGAATGTAAAATATTTAAGATGCTAAATGAAGTCTCCAATATAGTTTATTGCTAGGTCTCTGCAATCAGATAATGAACAGGGTTTTATTACAATTATACTAGAGTTCTGTAATAAGGAGAATGTCAATATAAATTTCACTTACTGTTAGTCAGTGATCTGAGTGTCAACAGAGAATCATTAAGTTGGTTGCCAATTTTGTTCATACTTTCCTGAATCTTTTCTACCTTTTTGCTCAACCCATTCAATCCAAATAGAAGTCCTGTTGAAAGAAATAACATATGCATAAATAAATACCATACAAACCACACAAAAGCAAAGTATTAATTTATCTCATCTATGGAGCATTTTTTTCCAACAGAAAGAACAAACAAGAATGCAAATTGAATGCAGTAAAAATAGATAATCTCCTGTGAGCAATGTTCTGTTCAAAGCTACATTTCTGGCCAATTCCATGAGACTCAATGGCTACAAACATAGTGAGGAAAAGGCCATAAATTTAAATTATTCCATGATTGTGAACTCTAATAATTCTTAGTGTTCTTCATGTTTTATGTTATCTAACAGCGGCCAAAGAAGTGGCTTTTTCTATATATTTGTGATATATAGACCGATTCTGTTCTGTTTGCAGAATCCCCTCATTAGAAATTAAAATAAGTGAAATAGAAGGAACAAAAAAAGATAATTCTGTCTATCTGAAATACATAAAATTTATACATATTTGTAAACAACTGTTATTGCAAGACAACACCATTTTACAATTATAGCTTATCTCTGTGAAACAGTCCCTTTCTGTCCAATTTTGTCAAAAATTTAACTTAGGGTTTGTTTCTGCTCCTACACAAAACCTTTGTTCAAAGTAGTTTTGAATATTCATCGTGTAGACTACAATCAATGCCTTGCTGGTATCTTTGGATTAATTAAAAAAAAAAAAAAAAATTTTTTTTGAATTTATGGAGACGAAAACCTTCAGCTTTTTTTGGTTTTTTAGCCGTCCAGCAGGAAGAAGTAAAAAGGATTAGGATTTAAGCATATTATCTTACATACCCGTGTCCTCCATGATTTATTAAATAAAAATTAGTGAATGGAATTTTCAAGTATTATGCTTTTTCATTGTCTAGTACACAATCTCTAATGATTTAATTTATGAAATTTGAAAAAACAGCCATTGCAAGTACTGCTTATAGGTAATGGCATTTAGTGAATTTTTAAACGTTTATGGGGAAAAATTTTTTGTCTTACCCCAAAAATGAAAATACTATGAGAATCCATAAAACATTGATCTTAATTGCATGAAAATATGCACATAGTCATAGATACATATTTACTTTAGCTTATGCTCATTAAAAGAAAAGAAAACTACACAAAAAGTAGAGAAAAGAAATAGAAGCAGAAATGTGAAGTTCTATAGAACTGACCAACACTTTTTTTCTTCAGATTTTTAGCTTCATTCTGAAATTTGGAGCTAAGCAGTAGAGTTTCTTTTCCCAGAAGACTGAAAGACTCTTCTGGCTAAAAAACACAGACATCACGTTGCCACATATGAAAAACAGAAATTCAACTGAAAGCATTTAAGTGTCTGCAAACACCTAAATAAAGTTATTTAACACTCTTGTTATTTGTGAGATATTCTATTCATTACCCTATTAAGCATCCATTAAAGATAATACAAGTTGTTATTCTTTATTCAAGAATGTGACATTGAATGTCTTTGTGATTTAATAAAAAAAAGATGATTATGAAACAAAAACTACAAAGTTTTACTGCTAGTAATCACTGCTAGTGATTCATTGTTGTCTTTTGGAAATTCTCATTCCAGGCTTAATTCAAAATTTCCAGCACTGAGAAATTTGAAGTGAGATATTTCAAACTCACACTTTTAGAAGCATTCTTTTACCTTTCTCCAACTGAAAATAACATGGAAAAAACCTTGAAGGATTCATGCCACAAAAAGCTTTAATAAGACAGAATGCTATATAATAACATACAAGCTCACAGAACAATGTCAACTATTTTGATCACTGCAGTGTAAATGCATTATCACACATTTGCTTTTGCAGGTATAATGTGAGTGACAAAGAGATGTGAGGGGAGGAAATAAAACCATTTATAGGAAACTGTTAAGATCAGGTTGGAAACTGGTCTGGTCTTTCTAATCTACTGTTTCAGTAACAATTGATAATCTTTGAAGGCAGAGGGATGGTAGATGAGACACAAACATGCATTTGTTATGAAATGTCCTCTACTAAGCAAAGTAGCTGAGGTTGGGCACACCCAGAGAGAAATGGAAGAGGGATAGGTCAAATAAGGTTGAATAATTCCAAAGGTGGAAGAGAGCACTAGAGGTTTGGGAATTTACAGAAATACATCATACGCCTGATAGAAACCCTCATAGAATTAAGTCCAGTCCAGCTAAACATGCATTAGACATTACAAAGCAAACAAAAAAAAAAAAGGGAAAATGTTACTGTGGCAGAGAGAAAAATGACGTAAACAGAACTTGAAATGTAGTGTCATTACTGCCTTGGAGTAGGTTCAGGATACAGTATATAGTAGCTGGTAGGTCCAGCAGCCATCAAGGAAGGACATGCCTCCATCAAGAAGACTCAAGTTTGAGCAAGTGCAGAAACAATTAGAACAAATATTCCTAAATGAGAAAGGGGAAGACACAAACTAAAACACTGATTTTGATACTTACTAAATCCAAGGGGCCATTCACAACTCTAGATGCATCATCTGCCAAACTCTCTGTTCTTTCAATCACACTTTTAATGCTGGAGTGAGTGTAGATAGCAGCAGTTGTGTTCAGAGTCACATTTCTCACTCTAGAAAGGTCACTAAATAGACAATTAACAAGCAGTTCTGTTTTCAATCAAGCACTGAGTTCCATGTCTTCAATTACAACATGCACATCTTTTCAGAATAAACGATGCACTCTGAAAAAAAATGAGCACACCTTGCCCAGTGTTGCATAGAGGGCTTTCAATTCATTATTTTAAACTGAAAGAACCAGTTAAAAGGTTTTCAGTTACAGGGATTTTTGTTATATTGTTAGTTGCTACTCTGTTTTGTTCCATTCCGTCTCTTTCTTTTTTTCTCCTATTCTGTTCCCTTTTGTTTATGTTAATTTTTTCAATTTATAAAGACCTTAAAACAAACAAATCGTATTGCCTAAACAGAACAGAAACAAGCCCCTATCTGAAACTCAAAAACTAAGCACATATACAGGATCTAGGAGGAAATGATAAGCATCTGAAATCTGATCTATATTAAATTTTGCTTTATTGAATTTATCTGGCTGTAGTGAAGTCAAGAATTGCTTAATGCTACTCCAAACAAAATTCTCTGTTTTCAAAACATGGGCAGGGAATTTGTTTAGTGAGTTAGGCCTCTACCTATTTATATGAAATCTGACATTTATGTAAATCTCATAATCTTGTAATTCTTGAGTTTTATCACCTCTCTAGTGCATCAGCAAGTCTTTGGAACTGGGTGGCATGTTCCTCAGCTCTGTATACCAAGTCCAGCACTCCTCTCACAGACATCTGCATCACCAGCTCATCCACGTGATGCCGCAGTTTGGTGTTCCACAGGACCAACCCATCCTGGTGGACTTCCACATTCTGCAAAAAAATATTTCCCCTTTTTTTTTTTTTTTTGGTTCACTAGAAAAATACATTTGAGAGTCTCTAAGAGGATGTTAAAACTTGAGGACTTACAAATGTAGAGTTCTTTACACCTTCAGCAAGAGCAGCAGCAGCATTCAGTAGGAGCCTCCCTTCTTTAATAAGCGTGGTTGAGACTTCTTCACCTTCCTTTATTTTTACCTTTTTGTCCTATGGCATAAATCAAGCATTTTATAATAGGCTGATAAGCCAGCTATACTGATGAGTACACATAACACATACTACTCTTTTCAAACAGGGGTCTGGTTTCCTTCAAATTACTAAGGTATCATATATATATATTAAAACATTTAAATATGTTTAAAAACTTAAAACATCAGCTTTTAAACACAATCACATATTTGAAGTTTCTTATGCAGCAATACTGATTGCCAGTCTTACATTTAGCTCTGCCAGGTTGCTGGAGATGAGAGGAAACAAGCGATGGGTCTCATTGATGTTAGCGAGTGCTTCATTCACCAGGTCCTGGGCATCCTGCAGTCTGCTGCTCTGCTTTGACAAAAATTGGCTTGCATCCGTTTTTAGTTCAGCAAGTTCCTGCTGAGGTTTGAGATACTCTTTCTGAACCTGGGTCAACAACTTTTCTGCAGCTCTGAAAAGGGAGAGGGATCAGAAATTCAAGAAACAGCAAAGGAGAAATGTTGACATGGATTTCTTCAGGAGAAAACAGTGTCATGTGAAATTAATTTATATGCATCTTCTTACTAAAGTCTGCCATTTTCCACCAGAATAGCATACACGTAGTAGTTTAGTTATTGCTCTTACTATACAAAATTATGTCTGCCTGGGGAGAGGACAGTAAGAGAGTTCATAAACTTTGCATTTAATGACTAGAGGGGAAAGGGGTGAGTATGAATCATGTTTGTTTGGACTTAATTTAGGACATACCCTTCCACATCAAAATATCTGTGAAACTTTCCCCTGGAAGTACTCTATATCCTAATTGTAGTGATTCATATTTTGAATGTAGGATCAAAAAATCATTTGTGAGGATTGGCATTGGAAAGAAACAAGCAACCAGAACTGAAAGACATACACCCAAGAGTCCAGAAAAGTTTAAATATCAAATAAAAATAGATAGTCACATTAAAACAAACACTGAATTGAACAATCTCTGAACTTATATTTTTAATCAGCAAGAGAGATTATCTGGCAAACATTAAATTCTCCCAAATCTGTCAGTTGTTAATTGCTTCAGCTGTTCTATTTGGGAATATTTGTATATCCATTTGAATGCTTTCCAGAACTGAAGAACAGAAATGAAAATTATCCTGAAAGTCTATTCTTTTGTTTCTCTTCATTTCAGCACATATGCTGAACATTGCAACTCCTGAAATGGTATTTTTACATAAATGTTTGTCCTTGTTAATCTGAGTGCATATCACATGGATCTTTAGCCAAAGCAAATGAAACCTAGTTTATTTTACAGTAATACACAGCAAAATGCATTCCATCTTTCTTACTGAACAGCAGATGTGCATTTGCATGTATTTCCTAAAACTAAAAATTCAGACTCCTTTCAATCACAGAAGCCACAGCCTTAAAAAAGCTACACTATGCGAAGTATTTTACAAGTCAATTATGGCTTCTCTTTCTTCTAGAGTAAATAGGTTATATTCCAAATTGTCTGTGGACTTTGCCTTTCATGGCAAATGTGTGGAGACCTCAGTTACAAATGTTGCCTAAAGTACATTATCACAAATTCAGTCCACTGTGAGTCATGTGGCTACATCTGCTCCCTAAATACAGACTAGCAAGCTGCTTATTTAAATAATTTTTGAATTTACAGCTGCATTGCTTAAGAAATTCTGCAGAGCAAACAGCCTTACAGAACTTATTAACTCTCTTCTTCGATCTGTCAAAGGACTCTTATCAGAGAACTTTTAGAAATTTCAACAGAGACTATAATTGAAAAAGTTAATTTGCAAACACCTTCTATAGCAGCTCTAAAGCTGTTGATGTTGAAAGTCAGAATATTTTTTTACTATGGAACAACACATTTGGAGACATGTTTGAGGTTCCTAATAAGAATAAATGGTACATTTCTGGTCCATTTTCATGTCTATATAGCTTCTATACAGTTCTACATTCAGCAGAAGAGCCTGCTGAACAAAATGAGGCACGCCACCAGCACAAACACACTATCCTGCTTAATAAAAGTCAAATTTTCAGAAATATTCTACTCTGGTCTACATTCTGGTCACTTGAAGCTAATGTCAACATTCCAACAAGTTTTGGTGTGCTATGGCATCAGTTAGTGTTTCTGAATATGGAACAAAAAAATTGCTGACTTTTGGAACAGAATTTTTTTTTTATTTTGCCAAGTCTGGCAATAAGCACTAATAATGACTATAAAAGCCATTTCAAAATAGCCTTCCACTGGGGACCAATCAAGACAGCAGAATATAATCCTAAGCAATGGCTCAGAATGCTTTAAAAAATGCCTTGGTTTCATTTGCAGATCTTTGTGTTGCATATTCTAGTGACAATCAATTGTCATGTCCTTCAGCAGCCCTGACATGTCCTGGACTTACAATTGACTCAGAGAGTTTTCAGCCAAAATCAACACAGATCTGAAAGAATCTGAAATCAGTGAGTCTTTTCACTTATTGCAAGGGAATTTTGTATCATATGCAGGTTAACAGGCTTTGCTATTGATTTTGCAAACTTCTAAAAGATTTTATTATTGATTTGTATCGCATGGGATGACCAAGTATCACCAAATCATGTAACTCCAAAAGGAAGTTTACATGGCTCCACCTGGGCTAACTATCACACTGCCACTTATTATGGCAAAAAATGCTTCTCCAGATATCTCTTCAAAAGCAGTGTTTCGTGGCAAAGACGTGTGAAATGAAGTTTTTGGTAGAACAGGCTTACTTTAGGACTGTGGTAGCATTATGGTGCTGCTGAACAAAATCCTTCTTGCGCAATGCATCCAAAAGGGCAGAAATATCATCCTGCAGGCGCTGAGATGTAGCATTTGACAGAGGCAGATCCAGGCCCAGTGTTTCATTTAGTGACAAAGCAACTTCAGCAAGTACTGAGTAGGAGAGCAAACAATTTAGCCATACCATTAAGAAAACAAAGAACATATTTCAATCCTCTGTGCATACCACAGCATTTTCCATGTAAATAGGACTTTAAGAGTTGCAAACGACATACCCTTACTAAATTTTGTAAAGAAATGGAAATATCTTAAGAACAGGATACCTTTGATGGTTGTATGTACTGTGTCAATAAAGCCAGTCAGTTCTTGACTTTTATTCCTGGTTTTCTGAGTCATTGTGTCAAGTTGCTGAGCTTTTTTCAAAAATCTAGTTGTCTAGAATAAAATCAGAGATGATATTTGAAAGTTCTTCCAAAACACTGATTAATTCCTGATACTTGTCTATTGTTTTTTTGCTTATTTTCTAAATATTGAGAATATTTTAGTTTAAGGAAACAATACTTTTTGATAAGATAAATCTAACTGGTTTACAAATCTCTGATGCTTCCATGCTGGGAGATGTCTTAATTGTGTTTAAAGTTCCAGTCTCTCAGATTAGTTATCAATTATTTCCATAATCAATAAGCTATTAATTAGAAAAGCTATTCCTTTAAGTAAATATTATATAATTTTTTAGATACAATTAAAGCTTGTTTAAAAAAAATCATTGTTCTGGATACATCAACATTAATGCAAAACAATAGCAACACTCAGTGGAAGCACCTGGTTAGATTCACTATACAAGGCCTGAAAATTATAAGAGCATATGGTCAGCAAATGAGATCTAATGACTGAAGTGTTATGGTCTATTTCCTACCTACAAGTATTCTTCTGTTAAGACTGGATAAAGAATACAAATGTTGTCTTTCCTGTGAGACTAACAGATTTATTTCTCCTGAGATCATTTTAAACACAATACTACAGGTATCCAGGACTTTTTGGTGAATACTCAGCTATGATATAACTTTCAATAAGCTCTACCTATTAAAACAAATGAGAAGTAACTCACTCACTCTCTCCAGTTTTAGGATATTAAAGGATCACAGTACAAAAAGAAATTAACTTTAACAGAAACCATGTAAATCTCCTGTGCAATATCATAAACCACTGTAGTTTGCAGAAGATTCCCTCAAAGCAATTAACTCCCCTTTTCAGGAAGACTGCAACATGGACTCAAATCTTTCACTGAACTCTATAGATTTTAAATAATTTCTGAACAAGTTTCTGGCATTACTGTATTATGCTATGAAATCCCAAATGATTTCTCCAGATAGGCTAAGAATAAAGAAGCCAGCACCTACCTCTTCATGCAAATGATCAATTCCTCCTGATAAATTCAGAAGATTTTCTTTTGCCATATCTAATGAGTAAGTTGGATCTTCTTTAGGAACTATAGACCTCTACAAGAAATGAGAAGTAGATCACTGTAATTTGAAGACTTTGTTGTGGGTCCAGAAAAGTTGGGAAGCAAAATAACTATGCACACTATTTAGATTATTTATATGTTTGAAAGGACTGATTTTCAAAGCACACAAGATGACATAAAGTAATTACATACATACAGTTCATGCAACACAGTGTACCATTTCTTTAAATAAGCAAGAATCCAGCCATGTTGTATTTTTAATTAAGTAAAAAGGGAGGACGATGCAGTTCTGCATTCCCGATTCTCAATTGCACCACACTCTGAGATGCCCAAATAAATTACTTTGAGGAGTTCCAAGGCCCTTTGAATTAAATATTTCATCCAGTCCCATAGCTGCTACCATTTCAGCAGCTGGTGTTGTCAGAACAGCTGCACTAGGGTGTATCTGTGAGCATGACCCTGGAGATCAGCAGCCCTGTTGGTCCCTTTATCAATGAGAAAGAATAATAGGCTGTATTTGCCTTCAAGGTCACCTCAAATCTGTTCCATATGGCAACAAATAGGTCATTGTACCCAAGTCTATAATATTTGATACAGTCAAGGCCTGCAGCAGAATACCACGTCTCTAAAGATGCAAAGAAACTTAGAGCATCTCTTACAGAGACAGCAAGCCTAGGAAAGGTTATTTTTAGACTTCAGATGTTTCATAGCCTATCATTGTAAATACCATAATAATTTTTTTATATACATATATAAATATATACACACACATGCATATAATTAAAAATCCAAATTTAAACAAAAAGTAATGCACAAAAGTATCTTACAGCCTTGTGTCAAATGGAAATTTCAGTCTTTTCCTCAGCATGAAAAACAAGTGAAAGAGAAAGCTAAAAATCTTGAGCCTTAAAGTCCAGTAGGTTTCTTTAAAAGCCTAGCTCAAAAAAGCAGGATGGGACAGCAACCAAGTTTGGGTACATCAGGAGAAGTAAAGCAGGAGCCTTTAACAAGAAAAACAGAACTGCTGAAGTCTTCCAATGTACTGGAGGTGCAGAAGCAATGAGGAGTGGACAATCTGATTTGATAACTTTGTCATTACCAAAGGACCCACAGAAAAGTACAGAAGAGGAAGTACTCAAGTTCCTGAGATACCAGCATGAGTGCAGGGTACAGCCCATCTGGGATGATTTGTAATTCACAGAAACAGCCTTGGGGATTTTCTTGCCTCCAGCTACAGTTGCTTTGGTACAAGGCAAAAGGGAAGGTAATCTTTAAATATCCAGAGAAAGGGGAATACCTGCTTCCTAACAGGTAAGACTATCAACTTACCCCCATGATTAAATTGTTTTAAAAACACCCATGGCCCAACATAAATGAAATCACATGAGACACAAGGGGTTTTATATTGCTTTAAGCATCCCACTTCTAAGAAAGTGGCATTGATTTAATTTTAATATTGAAAAAATGTATATACTAAAACTTAAAAAGTAAGAAGTAGAAGCTTACTTAAGTAGTTAAGGCAAACTTACTACAAACTTACTATAGCTAAGCAAGTTAAACTTACTTAAGAAGTAAGTAGAAACTTAAACTGCCTTTATTTTACATAAGATTTGACTATTGTTTGCAATAAAGTCCTCAATACATATGAATAATGTTTCCAAGGAAAAGATGGTGCTCCTATACAAACATAAACTAATTATAGAAAGAAAGGTAATTTTATCCTTGAAGTATTTGCATAGTTCAGTACACTAATGCCTTAGGACATAAAGGAAGGGAAGCATAACTGAAGCTTTCAAGCTAAAAGGTTAGCAAATAAAATTAAAGGATGAGAGTACCTCTGCTGAAGCGTAAACGTAATTTAATCAAGTTTACCATCAATTATTGTAATTATTAACATTTTGGAGCACACCGATTGGAACTCATTCTGCCTTGTATCTTAAAAAGAAGAAATTATAAGTCAAAATTTTAATTTGCTGAATTTGGCAGCCCAAAAAGACTCACATTATTTTGATTTTCTTGTGATGTGAAGAAGATAAGCTTTGTTTCTGACTCAGAGCTTGACTATTGCTGAGCAATAAACGTGCTTATTTTTAGTAATCTTGAAGCAGGGAGGATCTCGTTTATCTCTGTTTTTGTGCAGAGGCCACATGAGCCTGTTCCTCAGCAACAATAAATGACCTTCTAGAATCACAAAAAAAGTGGTATTTCATGCTTTGCTTAAGGGGGGAGGGAGGGAAGCTGAAGGGAAACTTGCTCCAAGTAGTCCAAAACTGTCCAACACTGAAATATTCCACCTGACTTTAGTGTCCTGAGATGGAGGATAGAGTAAAGCCCTTGGACTGACACACAGCCAAAAACAGGGCAAACTGCTTCACTCCAAGTACCCTTGCTAGTGGAAAAGCAGCCTACCACTCCAGGGAAGGACCCAGGGAACTCTAGGAAAACAGCCTCTAGATCTATGCCTTGGCAGCTCTTTAGAAGAGAGACCAAATAGGGAGAAGACCTGGCTGTTTCTCTTTCACCACTGAAAATTAATCCCCTTGCTGGCCAGACTTAAGAATGCACATAATTTTGGCGAAGCACATACGTACAGCATGTTCAGAAATCTGATTGCTGATTGAAAATATATTAATCCATTTACTTAAATGCCAGTGCAACAAATGAAAAAAAAAAAAAAAATACAGGCAGCCAAATAAGGTATATTTCAACAGCAAACATAATGGTCTTCTTAATCTGGTATCACTTATACATATTCAAACCATAAACTTCAGGAAGCCTTCTGTCAAATTACTAGCACCCATGGGTGGCTGCAAGTTTTGCTTTAAAAGTGTGACTGAATAGTTCTGCTGTTTATGTGTTCATTTTACCTTCAGATGTTGTGTTGCATTCTCCAGCTCTGACAATATCCCATAGGGCACACGGTCAATACCAGTGAGGTTCACTGAAAGCATGGCCTCGTTGAGATTATCCAAACTGTTTAACAAAACTCCTGTGCAGTTGTCATCACAAGCTAAATAAACAATATTAAGGAAGCAGTATTAGTATTAAAACGAAGACAAAAAATACTGCACTTTTGATTTAGACAGTATGTTCCTTCATCATTTCAGTTAAGAGTGATAAAATACAATAACTCTGAATATACAGATTTGTAGCCTTGCCTGTCCCTTCTTGCCCAAGAGTGAACTTATTCTAAACACATTCTCCTTATGTTAGCACACACTAGAGCCCTATTGGCCCTGCTAACTATTGATCTGCTTGCTGTATTATAAGCTTATTGAGCCTATTTAGCTATTTTGCAATAAATTCATGTTGAAGCCACTCAGTCAAACAGGTTCAGCAGACAGGAAATTCAAGCCTACAGTCCTGTAATTCCATTTATTTCCCAGACTTTTTTTTAATTTATACTAAATAAACCAGTGTACTAAATCCCAATTCATTATAGAAACAGATTGCTCTATTACATGTGTCTTTCTGCTACTTACACTCTCATAAAGAATTACAAGAGTTAATTATTGGGGGAATATGACTTATTACTGGCAGAGAATGCCCATAAACCTAGGACAATTCCGAAAGTATTATTACAGCAACCTCATGTCCAAAGGGTCAATGTCATAGGAATTCAAGATTTTGCAATAAATAAGACAACAAAGATCTTAAAATTATCTTTCTTTAAACTTGTTTGTAACAGTAAATAAGCCATTTTAAGGATTAACTGCTTTGCCTGATGTTATGATTTCTACTGTAGTTTCCTGTGTTCACAGAACTGAGGTTGGATGAGACCTCCAGAGGTACCTTCTCCAAACCTCTCTGTTTTACAGAAATAAGTTGTTAGGGTCTCTTTCCTTCACAGAAAAAACAGGGCCTGACAACAAAAACCCATCCAAGGAATAACCATGTGCACATAAGTATCACAGGAGTGGACCACAGCCCCCTGGGAGAGTAAACAATTTAAAAATCACCTACACACACACTCGTCTTCCACCAGAAGATGCCTCGGCTCACACTCCTGGCAGAGCTGTCCTGTTACCCCCGGCTTACAGAGGCACTGCCCAGTGGCACCATCGCAGGTGCCATGAGCAGAACCACCAGGATTGCACTGGCACAGCTGGCAGCTGCCACCAGGGAGCTGAGGGTCACCGTAATAGCCAGGGGAGCACCTACAGGGAGGAAGGCACACTGAACATCACAGGATATCCATCATGGCATCAGATGTTACATTTACTGATAGCTTGGCTTTTTTATTGATAGGTCAACAGTACCTAGCAAATCACTCCAAGTCCTTGAGCACTCATTTGTGCACTCACTTCTGATCATTGAATAATCTGAGTACACATACAGCTCGCATTAACCAAAGTGTCCTGGGAACATCATGTGTAACTCACCTTTCACAGTACTGTCCTTCATATCCTGGGAGACAAGCATCACAGTGGTAATCCTGAACACCTTTCAGGACACAAGTGGGACTAAAACTGGAGGAAGGATAAACAAATAACTGCTATCATATAAATAAAAGACCATACAAAGATAACACCTTCAGCCAGAGGTTAAATACTGTAAGCAACAGCATCTTCTGTTTAATCTGATTGCATTGCTCAAGAATTCATACTTTAAATTAGTTAAGTTTTCTTTCCCAATGTGGCTTCATTACTGCATAGCATGCTAGAGCACATTATGTCCTTCCTTTGGAAAGGTAAGACAATGTAGAATGGATGCTGTACGATATGTACATAAACACATATATATGCATTTAACTGAAACTTGCATGAAAACACCAGAATTGCTAGACACTCATTCTGACTCAGTAATACAAAAGCAAACAACAAATATCTTTTTTAAGCTTCTGAAAAAACGCAGCCTGCACAGCATTTTGTTTTCCAAAATACAAAGTTAACTGTTCCTCTACCAAACAAGCAGATGTATAAATTTCAGACGAAAGTATTTGTTCTTTCCCTCGGATTGATCTCATGAAAAGTTCCTGCATTGAGTGAGATGGCCTGAATCTTTGAAAATGCAAAAGTACTGTTCTCTGAATGAAGAGAGAGACTCACATTTGATATTAACAATGACACAGCAACTTAGTCAATTTTCTGTAAAAGTCTATGTGTCTGTTCTAGTCTTCAAGAAGAAATTGACTCATCTATCACCTAATCTTTTTATTTTAAAATTTGATGGATTTACCAGTACAGTTCAGAGAATGCAAGTTCCATTTACTAAATAAAAATAGGCAGCATTCAAAGGTCTAAAAATTAAGGACACAACGATAACCAACCTGTATTGCCACAGTGTAGGAGGAGTAGAAGGAGTAGGAGGTTACATGTACAACATAAGAAATGGGAATGGTAAAATATAAACTGGATTTAGCAAGTTCTGGTTACCTGACAGGGTTGGCTCTGGGGCAGGCACAAAGAGAGCAGTCATTGGCAGATCCAGTTACTTTCCCGTAGTAGCCTGGGGCACAAGCACTGCAGTAATCACCAACTGTGTTATCTCTGCAGTTCTGAAACACAAAATTCAGGTGGTTTAAAACAACAACAAACAACAGGATTATCTACTTTATCAGAACATGTATATGGTTTCCAACAATGATCTGTATAATGTCACTACTCACTGGTCAGCATTCTCTGAGTGAAAAAAGCTTTTATGCAAACAGAATGCCAGCATATTTTCTCTTATGTGAATGCCCCTTCAGGCAGGCTGACCTAATTTCTTTTCTAAATTTCCATAAAGTCTATGAATTTTTGCTACTATTTATCGATTCAGGCCAGGGAATCACAGTACAAACCAAAAAATCCTAAAAAAAAAATCCCCAAACAAACAAAAAATACGAACAAATGAAAGAAAAAAAAAAAAAAAAGGAAAAATTAAACAGAATACCAGCTTTTCTGTTTCATTATTTCAGCTAATGCTGAGGACTATCCAGAGTTGGGATTCACAGACACTACATTTAAGTTGTCAAAAGTATTGATCAATAACCAGTGCTATTAATATTAAAATACTAAAATTGGTATTATAAACACAATTTAACTGCCTAGGCCCCCAAGCGAACAAAAAAAAAAAATACTTTTCTGCTTCTCCCCCTTTTTTCTTTTAACCTTTCTTTTTTCTTATTCAGGTATATTTCATACACCTGCTAATGTGTATTTTAGGTTGGTTGATGAGGTAAACAGTAGCAATGTAACCTCCCCATTTTATGGGAGCAGCAGGCAGGTGAAAACCAACTCTCTTACCTACACCAATTAGCTGGAAATGTCTGAGTAGTAATCTCAAGACACAGATGACTTGCTAACCCTCAACAAGAAACTAAGACAAAGAATGATGAATATTCACCTCTGTGAGAGAGAAACCTATGCATTTTAGCCTTGTAAAAGTGAGAACCTTAGTTCATACTCACAAAATACATACTTTTGTACAAACCTGAAAGCAAAAGAAAGGCTTAGAAAAGCCTGAAGGACTAAAGGAAATTCACTTAAAAACTAACTTCAAGAATTAATTCAGAATTTGACTTTGAACTAACCCACTCACCACTGGAAACTGGGTAAAAAATTAGGGAGAAACACTGAGCAATGCCAGGGAATGGACTTAATATGCCTTATTTGGTTAGCTGAGAATTTGCCATCTACAGCTTATCAGACCACAAGAGAGAGGAAATGTGCTAGTCATATGTGATCCCTCCTTGCAACCTTTGGGATAAAATGAGAAAAGTGAGCAAATCAACTTAGCTGAGGCATATCCCTACAATACTGTAGTCTCTGGGCATTAAAAAGTTTTATTTAAAGCTGCCCAGAGGATTCTCTTTCTGAGAAAGAATTTACTTTTGATTTAAGTCCGTGGTGCAGTATGGCTTACTGCATTCTTTGTTTCTTTTTTTGTGTGCCTAAGCAGACCTTGACCAGACACCCAAAAAGTCTCACAGAAAAACAGACAAACTCAACCAATATACAAGTAATATTTAAAGCAAAATTTAAACTAAAATAATTCA
Organism: Certhia americana; assembly: GCA_018697195.1. Classification (NCBI taxonomy): domain Eukaryota; kingdom Metazoa; phylum Chordata; class Aves; order Passeriformes; family Certhiidae; genus Certhia; species Certhia americana. The sequence continues at coordinate 102,999,317 of CM031858.1, read as the reverse complement.
TGATTTTGAGTATGTTGATGCCCCAAAACCTCACTTAACTTACTGAATGGATCTTAAGAGAAACTATTCAGATTTTCCATCTTTCAGAGTTATGGGGGGGGGGGGGGGGGGGGAAATCACATTTTGTCCAAGAGGTACAGCCATACATTTCTCCTAAAAAATCCTTGGATAGCTTACTGCCATTGTATGCTCAGGTGAAGTCAATAGAATAATGTATAAGATGTGCATACCAAGCACTTTCCAGTGTCAGGATCACAGGTTTCACTGTGGTTGTTGCACTGACATGGCACACAAGGTGCTATCAGAGTGTGAGGCTCTCTTACACTGAGTTCTGTATGCTTTCCCCTGTAGTATCCTGGAGCACAGTTCTAGTTGGAAGGGGAATAAAATAACATTTTTTAAAAATTATGACAACTATCAACAGATACAAACAATTTCAAAAGACATTTAAGTTACATGAATATATATATATATAATTTTTTTTTTTTTTACACTTTCACACTATTAGACAAATAAAAATAATTCAAGGGTTCAGTACCTGGCAGGACAATCCAGTGTAACCAGCAGGACACCTACATTGCTCTACAAGATGAGCTAGAGGTCTGCCAAGATGCATTTCCTCAAACTTCACTGCAATTTCCATTGAGATATTTGCAATTCTACAAGATATGAGCAAAGGAGAGTGTGAACATCTAAAGAAGTACTAATGCCAAAAACAAGATCCAAAAACATTTCCATGCTTCAAGGTCAGGGCTACAGTACATAATCTTCCATAATTTCCTGAGCAAATATTTCAAAAACTCAAGATTTTTTAAACTTATTTATGGGACTTAAAAAAATCTACAACTGAACACATCAGAAATTATTAAAAGTAATAAAGGTTGATCCCTCTTGGTCTGGAAAACTTCCCAAACCCACCATGCAAGAGCATGCAATTCTTCCTCAGAAATATTAGACAACTACCTTTGTCTTGTGCCACAATTTTGGATAGAGCTAACAAAAAGATAATTGAGGTCATGTGTATCAAAAATAACACAAAATCTGGAGGTGAAATCAGACTTCTTCAGAGCTGTGAAGATGTACAGATGTTGGGTTTTCATTGGATGTATCTTTGCTTGTCTAGTTAGTTTCCAGACTGACAGATGAAATTATGATGTCCCTTCCCCTCCCCCTCATCAGTAACTTAGTTCTGCTCAAAATGGTAATAAAATGCCACTATTCTGAGGTCAGACTATCTTATTATCACTGCCCAGAATGTTTCAAGTTACAGGAGACTCCTAGATTGATACAAATCCAAGAAGAAACAAAAAATTCAATATACATAAAAATAAGATGGGAAAGTGTGGAGGTCAGTGGACCCTGAGAGGCTTTGCCCATGTTAAGGAGACATAAGAGGCTTCTCTCACAGGATCCCCTATTCTGTTATGCCAAGGTACCCCTGTTCTGTTCCCTCAGTCAGCCCTGTTAATCCCCTCTCCACCCCTGTGTCCCTCAGTCACTCCCTCCCAATTTCCCCATTGGCTCCCATATCCCAACCCCACCTTTGTAGCCCAATGCCCCCTGACAAATGGTCTCTGATGCTCTCCCAGCCCCCCAGCACCCAAATACTTGAACCTGGACCCTTCCCATGAGCCTTGCCTTTGACCCTGGACTGCCTCAGTGCATGGCTGGAATAAACATCTCTGTGGAACCCATACAAAAGCCCTTCCTGCTTCTCTTTACCATTGACCATATTAACAGCTATCCCAGCCCCAACAGGAAAGAAATATTTTAGAAAATATAAAATATTTAACTATATCATCAGTCCTGCAGAACACTGCATCAGCCTGTGATCATTTGTGTGTTTTGCTATCAAAGTAAGCAGCAGAGTCATTTAATGTTTCAGAAAAAAGAATTCAAGAGGGGTTCTGCTGCAATTAAAAGTCATAAATACTTTCTTGTCAGAGAAAGGGCAAAAGTCATAAATAGGAAATTGCAAATTTCTCTGAGGTAAGTCTTTCTGTATAGCTCAGTTGGGGCTATTTGTGTAAGTTAAATTAGAGTAAATGCAATACAATGAACAAATGTAACCAGAGGTTGCTTTACCTGCTTTGCTGTAATCCTTGGCCATAAGCTGCCTTGATAAGGATGTATTCAACATTGCTGAGCACAGACATGAAGTCAGAACGTAAGACAGGCTCATCAGACACAGAGTTAAAGTACTTCCAAGAATCCTAGGGAAACATAAGTCATTTATTATTATTATTTATTTATTATTAAAACCATGAACATTTAAGTTTCCTTCAAGGTAATGCTGTGTTCCTCTTGTGTTTTGGCTTACCTCCTTCATTTCTACTTCCTTGTCAGTTCTTACTCCATTTTCTGGAGAAGGGATATCTACATAGATGACCAACTTGCTGGTGTGACCTCCTTTCATTAGAATCTGTGGCTCAAAATTTGAGGTTCCAATACCATCCAAAGCATAAAAGGCAACAGTATATCTCAGCTTCCCTCCATAGGCCATGAGCTGTTGAATTAAAAATTATTAGTATTATTTATTCTAAGGTTCAAGCTACTAGTTGAAAATATCTTATCATCTGTAGACTGGAAAACTGCCAGTCTTTTGAAGGACTGGCAATAAAACATTAAAATTGACTTAAACTCAGGGGCTTTTCCACAAGGTTAAATACATATTTCTAAAAAGTAGTGTTAGTTTCTTTACCTAGACCCTCTAAAGGTGTGCACTCAATTTTCATTCAATTCCTGAGCAATAGAGATTCCATGATCTATACACTGATTCTAACATCAAGGTTGAAAATTCTTTTAGGTTTCTACAAAGAAACCAAATATATCATTGTTTCCCTCCCCCCTCAATTCTGTGAAGTAATTAAATATGGGTGTTATTTACAGGGTCAAGAAAAATCTTGTTAGGAAAGGGTAATGTAAATATATTGTTTGTGCTTGCTTTAAGTAAGTTCTATCACTGGGTAGTTACAATACTATGATTGAAAGAATAGAACTAACATTGAAATATGTTATGAAAATCATAGAAGTTATTCTAGAATAATGGAGTGTCTATTAGACAACAGAGTTATCTACAAAGCGTTCCAATTATTTAATGTTCTTACCTGGTCTCCCTGAAACTGTTCTGGCAACTTCCAGTAAAATGTTTCTGTATTTAAGTGTTTTCTGACTATGGCAGCATCCAGTAAAACATCAGGAAATTGGGAAAAAACTCCTTCCACTGTTCCAGTCAGGTTACTTTGAGCTACTACATGCAGAATAGCTTGATCTGGAGTTAATGTGATCTACAACACAAAGAACAAAAGACTCATTCAACAAAATATCCTGCTTACAATTTCAGCTGCTTTGAAACAGTCAATAGTCCATCTTACAGTAATAAACGCCAACCCAAAAAACTGGAAAGCATGTTAGATATTTATTTTTTTGAGAAGAGTGAAATCAGGGTTTCAGAAATAAGAGCATGACCATTTACCATTTGCTTTCTTTTCTGTTCTGACCTATGCCACTGGCCCCTTAAGCCAGTCAGGACACAGTCTGATTCATTATATGTGCACATGAGTGTGGCACCTAATATAAGGACAACAGAAAACTGTGTCTCTGTGGTTATATTGTTTTACTTACAGGAATTCTCACATGGTCTTCTAGTTCTGAACAAGATGTGGACATCCCAAAACAGAAGCATGGAGTACATCCTAGTGCATTGTTGGCAGACAGACCAAAAGTTCCAGGTTTACACTCACTGCATTGTAGACCAAAAACATTTTCCTGGAGGATATTTTAAAAATTTAAAAAATAATAGCAGCAGACTCATAATACTTCACTATCTAAATAAAAGATGAAAAAAAATAGTTGCTACATACGCTACATAGCAGAATATGAATATGTCTATTATTGTATGCTATCTGTTTTACTGTGCAGTACATTACTTTTTTTCATTATTTTCAAATGTTGTTTTGCTTTCTTTCTTTAAAAAAAAATCCTACAAAAAAACCCACACACAAAACCCCCTACAAAAAACCACAGAACATTTAAGTTAAACTCATATATTTGACTGCCTATCAAAAATTAGCAGCCATGTATTTCAATTCAAGACAGAATTTCCTCCCAAAACCTGATCTGGAAAATGAGCTCCAAAAGCCAAATAAACTGCTCACTATGAATAGGAATCAAGGGACCTATTCCCAAGTATCTATTTTTGCACTCAATTCCAACTGGTAAGCTGAAACTCAAGAAACACCCAAAGCCACAGTCAATGCTCACTGGTACATTTGACCAGAGATTGGACAGACAGACACCTATGAAGGCATAAAATTGTTGTCTTGAAATTAGTTTTCTATCACTCAGCCTTTCAAGAACTGATTCCCATCTTTTCAGAAAAATCTGTACTATCTGTGCTTTTAATGTTTACTTTCTTATATACAAGAATATCAGACTTCACTATTAGCAACATATCTAAGTCATTCTTAAGCACTGCCTTTGGTTCCAGCACAGAGAATTTATTCAAACTTGCAACATAAACATACTTCAAAAAACACTGAGATTCTCCATTTAGTATTTATTGGTTTCTTCCTATTATTATCATTTGAATTTCAAAAAAGCAGGCTATATCATCTGAACTAATATGCTGTTCCCAAACCTAATAAAACCAAATGTGTAGGAACAGAAAAACTTCAGTGTTTTTCAATTTTTCCTGACTGATAGTAGGATCTGTTACAGAAAATCCTTTAGCAGTGATCTAGGTGTCCTCATAAATGATGCAGATTGCCTTTTGAAGTCCTTTCAGCCCTGTATCTTCCTTGACTTTAATGTAACCAATGTCTAGAAAAAATTAATGCTTTCCCAGAAGGGGCTGGATAACTCGGTACCTTGCAGGTACAGATGCCAGTTTCTTCTTCACAGCCACAAATTCCTTGAGTGTCGTTACACGTCTCCACTTGGGTTCCACTCAAATCACAGTCACAGGCAACACAGTCTGGGTAGTCCCTGTAGCCCAAGGCACACCTGGAACAGTCTTGCCCTCCAAATTCAGTTTTGCACTGGCATTGACCTGTCAACACATCGCACTGGAGATTGGCTGAACCAGTGTTGCTACAGTTGCAAGCCTTAGTGGAAGACAAGAAATGTTCGTAAATAGCAGATTTAAAAAAAAAAAAAAAAATTTACAACAGAAACAGCACAGTGAATTTAAAAATAACTCTTAAAGTTCAATGTTTGTCAACAAATACTGTACAGTAATAAAAGGATAAAAGGGAAGACATTCCACACAGAAATGAGGTTGTTTGGTTTGTATTTTAGCAAAGAACTGCATTTCCAGGAAACAGTGTGTGGCAAAAAGTTAGAAGCTTCGTCTGTTCTCAAATATGGGTTGGGAACCAAAGGAGTTGAAGGAATCTGTTCCAGAAAACAGCATCAAAATAGTTAATTTACAGTACTAGTAATGGAGTACAGCAAGTAAATTAAATAATGTTGCATAAATTCGGAATGAAAGAAATCTGGTAGTATCATCATTTTATAAATATGACAAAGAAAAATCTTAAAACAATCTTGCAAGATTTCAAGAAGCTTTAATAGCTTCTGCATCTTGCTCAAGCTACTTTTACTATTTGATGAGGAACCAAGAATCTCATTGCACCCCAATGTGGGAAGCTCAGCATGCAGTACAGCTCAGTACCAAAGGAAAACTGTGTCCTGACAGAGTGCATTCTTTATTATGCAATCAGTAATATGAACCTGTTATTACAAACATGCAAAGTGAGTATATTTTATTTGTCATTCTTTTTTGAAGCAGTTTGGATTAGCCTTCACTCTTAATTTCTCATCTGTCGTTACTTAACAAGCCCAGTTTTGGTCTGTGGTTATTTCTATCCAAACAGGCAAAAAGTACCTTCCATCTATCATCATCTACTGTGAGCATTTTCCCTGAGTTATTTTCCTCATCAGATCTCTTTGAGATGAAAAGCCTTTACCTTACCAAATCCTGCCTGCCAAGACCCACAAGTTCTAGAAGAATGAGGTAGGCTATCCTTAAACATTCTTCATAATTTTGGTGGTTGCCCACAGAGCTTTTTGTATTAAACAGTTTTTACTCTAGCACCGGGTACTATAATGCCTAGTTTAATACAATTTATGGCTGCACAGGTTGACAGCTTTGGCTCTCAGGTATCAGTAAAGGTCCACAGCTCTGAACATCAAGCTCTAAGACAGTAATAATTTACATGTATTTAATCTCTAGCTACTTGTGATACAGATAAATGAAGCCTTAGAGGTACAACACACTGTGCTGCAGCGCACATGAAAAGGATTGTAATCTAAACAAGACAACAGCTCTGCTGCACTACTGCACTCAGACATGGATGTTAAATATCAAGAAAACCTCTAGAAACAGAGCCAGATAAAGCAATCACTTATGCATTCTGTATTGCAAAACCAGACAGTCTGGGCTTCTAGGCATCTCCCCCATTTCATCCATGTATAGAGTATTCAAAGAGTCTCTCCTGGGTATGACATTGCTCCTGATCTTAAGCTACCAATTCTGACTATTCAGCATAGATTATCCCTGTGTTGGGACTATTATCTGGAGATCACGTTACTGTTTGTTGCATCAAGAAAGGATCTAAAATACCTATGAGTATTTCACATTCATTACTGTGACGCTGCAACTAAGAGGAATGATAAATAACCTAACAAAAGTGAGCAACTGCATATTTAATTACACCTGATCATTGGAAACTGCAGTGGAATTACCCTATGAAAGGAACACTTCAAAGGAAATGCACAAGGACCAGCACATTGTATTTGCAGTACATTAGGTAAGAGTGACAGTAAGATGACAGCTAACAAAGCCATGGTTCAAAGACCAGTTGACAACTATGTTACTATAAATCACTAAGATGGTTAACTCTGAAGACTTAGTGGGACTACTTCATCATTCTTACTCTAAAAAATTAAAGACAGAAAAAGGATATCAATTTGGCTTACACAAAATACTTACTGCATGTAATGACAGACGTTGTCAAGTTGATTGTATTTGTGGTTTCTCCACTGAAGTTACCCATTGCATTCAGGTAATTGAGGCTTTTTAAGATCTCAACATTTATAAAATTGTTTGGACCAATGCCATATGTGACAGGCATTTACTGCATGAACGTAAAGGCATAACTGGTTGCTATTCCTTGAATCTGCACTGACTCGGCATTTTATTGCTTAATCATAAGCATTAAGCTGACACAATGGGAGCTACCATTGTTCCATCCATGAAACATAAACTACATTATACCATTTTAATTATAAATTTTCAGAAAAAATGCCTGCAGTAACTTTCAAGACACTTCCAAATGTTTTTAAATCTGTAATATTATCACTTATTGATTTGCACAGAAACTGCTGGCAGTTGCCCATTGCTGCTGTAAATCTGTTTTAGTACCACTACTTACACTACTTACACCTAAATGCTAGAATACACAACTCACTATTTTAATGTGAATTATGCACCTATCCAGAATAAGCAGTCTGATAGTATTTTCAAAGACAGCCCTCTTAGAAGGTTCCTCAATAAACATTGTGCTATCTGTTGATTTGCTGCTTTTTTGTCTTAATGTGAGCATGTTGCATTAACACTTTGAGACAGAATAAAGATCATGGTTCTCGAAACAGGAGTCCAATTCTAACATCTGAATAAGGCAAATTGCTTTTAACAGCCATGGCTGTTCCCGCAGCCTACCATACCTTGCAACCAAGTTTAGGAGAGAGTCCCCAGTAATTTTCTTCACAGAGTTCACACTTTTTTCCCAGAGTGTGAGGGGGACAAATGCATTGGCCAGAATCTGCATTACAGTTGTTCTGAGTATGGGCACAGTCACAGGCTGCAAGAGAAACAGGATCAAACGAGTAACTTAATCCCACGTTATTATAGAGAAGAAACTCCAAGACCACTGATAGTCTTAATTTTCTTACGTAGTACATTTGTCTGTTCCACTAGGAACACCTTGCCATCCCTAATCACTGAGAAACAAATCACAAGCACAGTGACCTTTCATCTTTTTACTGAAAGCCCATTATTGAATATCAAATACTGGCTTAGCCTGTTTGGCGTTTCAAAAAGCAGTGCTGCACTTCCACAGGGGGAGCAACAAGACCAAACAAAATTACTTTTGGAGTAGAGTGCATTTGAAGGAAAACATTTCTACTACAGAGGAAACTTATCCGGAGATATGCTAATGTTCTCAAGCAGGTGAAAGAATTAATCTCAAGAACTGCTTATTGGAATGGATAAGTATTTTTATAATAACTAACTAATGCAGGATCCACTTGGCTATTTAAGAAACAAAATACTATGCCAGTTAAAAAAAGCAAAATTTCAGGGAAGTGATTTTATTAGTATTTTTTGTAACATTTCAGTAATTTCAGTAATGAAATGGTAAAGCTACCCAAGGGATCTTTGATTCTTAGTAACGACAAAGTATATTCATTTCAAAGCATAATCTTATCACAATCTCACTGCATATTTCATTTTTAGGTACTGTTTGAGGCATGAAAAAAGTGGTTTTGTCTGGCTGGAGAAAAGGCAGGCATTACTTTAGCTATACTGTATTGAAAAGGGCATCTTATTAACATGAAAAATTAGGTTTTGATGGCATGTTCTAGTTTCAGATGAACAATTTCTTCCTTATCATGACTAAAAGTTATATACAGCCAGGTGACAATGGGAAAATAGAGTCAATGACTTCTTATCAAAGTGTGAAACACATATTTAAGAGCTAAATGAAAAAAATAAAGTAAAAACCTTTAGGAGGAGAAGCTCTTCACTTTCCCAACTGCAGAAAAAAAAAAGGGTTCATTCTCTTTGAAGGACTAAAGGGTTTTGTAATAAAAAGACAAAGGAGCCATTGTGGATGTAATATTTCTCTCATGCACCCTTTATGAGTTATTTCATAGTCACAACCTTTTACAAAGATCCACACAGTAAGCAAAGAAATTTTTTGTTCCCTAGCTTAATAAAAGTATTAGTAGACCTTCCTACAGATTCTTCTGTATTGTCATCCAAACACCTGACCTTTGCCAGAGTTCAACACACAATATATTGCTGAAAGAAATTCCAGACAAACTCTAAAAGAATCGTGGATTAGTGCTTACGTGTGCAGCCACCATCCTGGAACGCGTAAAAGCCATGAGCACAACGATCACACTTCTCTCCTGCCACTCCTGGCACACAGTGACACTGCCCCTGATGATTGCAGTCCTTGGACAACGAGCCAAGCTGACTGCAGTCGCAGGGAACGCAGCCAAGCCCAGTAAGCAGCCCATAATGCCCATTCTGTTGGAGAAGAAATAAATAGATTTGAGCTATGTTTCATAAAATTTTGAAAACACTACAATATACACTCTTGTTTTCTCTTGTTTACTCCCCACAATGTCTGACCTGCATGAATCTTGGCCAGCACTTCATGACTGCTGTGGAAAGACTCCCTGGCATTATCTCTTCACTGTTGCCAGCTATAAAGCAATATGCACTTGGGTCAAAAACTCAACCCTGCAATGCTCTCATCGTCCTCTAATCTCACAAGCAAGACATAATGTTTTGAAGCATGAAGCTATTCTAATTTAAACACTTTCATGAGGTGAGGGTGGGCTGTGCTGACCAAGCACAGACAGCTGTGACTGAATGAAAGCCTAGAATGGAGCTGGTCAGTGACCTAGTGTATATGTGTGTTCAAATTCATTCAGCTGGGCTGGCACAAAAGGCAGTAACTGGGCACAGATTTCCTGCTCTGGTCTCTGATGTAGTTCTGCACTTAGCATAGACTGGAAACTGCTGGTTTGTATCACCAGTGAATATCTGTTTGTTCTTATAACAGGCCTGCCTTTCAGCTGAATCCTTGGTTGGCATTGATATATTTATTATCACCAATCACATTTTTTTCAGATATTTCCTACACAGACTTCATTTTATAGGAACACAGCTCTATGATCCCTTCAGGTTTGTTACAGTGTTTGGCTTGGTTTTTGACTGCACACTGACAGTGCCAGCCTGAACAACCCTGTACACGAGGGTGCTGAATCAATTACATAGCTTCACTTCTGCAAAGAGCATATGCAGAGCAATTTTCAGCCATAAAAACCTCTGTAGACAAACTTTAGTCTCCACTACAGCAACAGGCCCCTCTTCCCCAAACCTATTTGCTGCTATTCTCTGTATCTGCTCAAATCAATATCTATAGATAAAAAGGAATACAAGAAAACCTATGCATTAGCAATAGGTAATATATCTGCTTACCGAGCATTTATCACATCTTTCTCCAATTACATTTGGTTTGCAGGAACAGACACCTGTCTCATGTTGACAAGTACTTGAAAGGGAACCATTCACATGGCAAGCACAGGCTTGTGTTCAGACAAAAAGAAACGAAATTTAAAAATTATTCATATGTATCTATAGGCATTCATTATTATACAGAATTCAAAATCTGGTATATAATGTGTTTCATCTGTTTATGTCCCACAGATGCTAATATTTCACAGAAATGCCTGTGCATTTGGATTAAAATTTAAAAAGAAAAAACAAAACACCTCTGAATAGCTGTATTTGAGAAGTTTTCTTCTTCCAGGCCTATATGTGACATTCAGAAGTAGGAAATGTGTACTACATGTCATTGGAGGGACAGTGTTAAGCAAGCCAATATTCCAGGGAGACCAAGTGTTAAACCCTGACATAATACATTCCCCTCCCTCAGCCTAACCCAACCCCAGAGTTTTCAACCTGTACTTGCCAACTTACAACTTGAAGATTAACTCTTTTAGCAAAGGTGCAGATCCCCATCCATTTTGCACATGAACATTTTTGCGCTCCTTAAATGTTGAGAGTAATAAAGATAACAACTTACCACGACAGTTTTTGTCCATCACTGCATCCCCATAGTACCCATCAGCACACTTTTCACAGTGGTGACCTGCTGTGTTCCCCAGACATTTCAGGCACTGTCCTGTGAAGGGATCACAATGGCCCTCTTCTTGAGGGTTTACATTGCCATTGCATTCACAAGGAGCACAGGACTGTCCAGGCATAAGAGGATTCCCATAGTAACCATTTGCACACCTGCATCAGAGTTTAAAAACTTTATCAGCTGGAGTGTGGTCACTCTCCTCATTGAAGTGAGTTTTTCCTATTAAATTTTAATCTAAAGTGTCTCTGTATTACAATGAACGACAAAATAAGAAGGGAAATTTTATTAGGAATGTCCTGAACATGTGGTATGAACAATACAAGCAAGATAGGATGATGAACACCTAGTGATGGCAACGATATAGATATTTCACCCCAAATTAGTGTACATACCTTTCACATTGAGAACCAGTATAGCCTGGAAGACATTTGTCACAGACAATTCCACCTTCTTCACTCAGCTGGCAGGTGGGACTGAAACTATTAACAATATTTATGGCAGTTGGTATCAATGCACAGAATCACAAGACTTCTGCAAACATTCAATATCCACCCTTCCTTGCAGCTAGTTATATAAACACACAATTGCATTTTTTCTAGTTTGTCAATGCTTTTAACATTACAATATGTCAAAATAAAGATATAATTTTTCTCTTGTTTTTTTTTTCTACTTTAAAAACAAGATTTAAAAACCTGGATTTCATTCTAACTAAGCAGTACAATTGCTGTACTGAGTTCCATTTTTTCAGATACAACACTTCTGTCCTTCTACTGTTTTCTGAAAAAAACAAGGAAGATAAACATGGTTTTGGTGCAAAGTTCAAGGTTGAATTATTACTTTCCCCTACCATGCAAAACCGTATCAGTACACTCAACCTCTCCTAGCCTACCTTGAAAAATAATGTTTCTAGAAGATATATGGAAACAAAGATGAAAAAAAGAAGTCCTTTTCTCTCTCTCCTTCAGATGTCATGACATTTTTCTTTATCTCAACTTCTGGTTTTGCTGAAGATGGAAAAGACAGTCTAGCATAAGAAACTTACTTGTTTGCAGCAGAACTCAGAGGACATGCACAGGGACGGCAGTCCTCAGATGTTCCCTGGGATGGACTTCCATAGAAGCCAGGCAAGCAGTGATCACAGAAAGGTCCTGTCGTGTTGTGTTGACAAGCCTGTGAGATATGGAAAAAATCTTTTTGTATTTTCTCTTGATGGTTTTTCGAACCCTGAGGGATACCTACAGCAGTCTGCATGCAGTATGACATCCAAGAAAGCCATTCCTCAAGCCATGAGAAACTGCCTAGAACTCTGAAAATAAGTGTTTGATTTTTTTTTTTTTTTTTTTTCCTGAGTGGTAGCAATCCTGATTGGTTTTTCCTACATTTTAGAATATACTTTATGAAACCATCTACATTACTTATACACATACTTAAATATATTTCACATGTTGCACACAGTTGCATTAACACATAGTTTTTACTGCTGTTCAGCCCATTTGATTTCAGAAACCTTTAATTTTCAGAAGAGATCTGAAGCAATCTGAGTGAAATTTTGTCTTCACAAAGGTAATGTGCAATTTCCACTGGTGTTAGTTATGGAAGATGCACATATATCTGAAAACAGGTATTCATAGCTTAAATTTGTTCTTTTCAGGAACCTGCAACAAGCAAGGTCAAGATTTTTATCAGCCAGTATATGATGGCATTTTTGTATTAGTTCTGACTATTCCCCACTTGAAATGATAAACTGAAACAAATTCTTTATTGGAAAACACATTAATGGAGTCTTGAAACATACTCTGAACTAAACAATGAAAACCAACAAAAATAAACAGTTGGTACCCATAGATTGAAATTACAGACACTGTAAACTTGTCTCCCACAGTCAAAATGCTCTCCTAATTCCTAAATAGATGCTTAAATCACACAACTCTTGGAAGGATGACTTACAATGCAAACTCCATGCATGTCACACTCAGTTGCATGCCCATTGCACTTGCAGGGTTGACAAATACCTCCAAAGAGTATTCCATCCACACGATAGTACCCAGGGAGACAGGACTGAAAAGAAATGAAGGGAGAAAAAGTAGTAGCATTATGGGTGTTGAAAATACACATCAAAACTTTTTTCAAAGAGCGCTCTTCTGACCACCCACCATCCAAGCCATTCACACTGCTATAACTGAATGTCCTTTCAGCCCTATTGATGTCACTGTAGCTCTTTTCTGGTGGTTGTTTTTGACTTTTCACTGGATAAAAGGCATAAGAATTAACTCCGTAGAACTTTGATTCATCCCTTTATCCCCTGGAGGCATGAAAGTTAACTTTTGTGTGGTTTAATATGTGAAATTCCTTACTATGGGACAACAGAAAAGATACTCTACCACCTCTGCAGAATCATTAACAATGCTATAGCACAAGGCTTCATACTGAAATTATTTGTCAAAATAATTCCTGCTATTCTGCAGTAGGACTGTGCCACTATAAATCATCAATACACAGGACATCACCTTGCTCAATGCATTTCACCCTTGTGACTTCTTCCAAAAGCTAGCATTCCTCCCTGCTAAGGTTCCTTATTGCCTCCATGAACTTAATGGCACATAACAGGAATAAACTGAACATGAGCTAGATCCAGAAGAAGTGCTATTAATGAGTAAGGTAAGCTCAAAATAGCTTCACAGAGCTTTAACAGCTGCTCCCCCTGCAACACTGGTATTCTGAAGCACATCATCATCTTTTAGTGCCATGGAAAATAATTCAAGAAATAAGTTTAAAATCCCATATAGAGTATCTGAAAGAAAATATCTTCAGAATTGCATAAAGTATAATAGGCAGCAATTTACCACAGAACATGTACCTTAATGGCAGTTTAATTAAAGGCAGCCTGCCTTTACACCTAGATCATTTACAATAGGAGATAATTTTGCACACACAAAACACTAAGAGGTTACCTCACAGGATATTCCTGTGTAACCCTGGGGACATTCACAGAATTCCACATCTGGTGCTGAAGAAAGATCTATAACATTTGCACTTGCAGTATCCAGGGTCACAGAGTCCAGCCTAGGGTTAAGCAGGAAAACATCACATCATTTGTTTCCCCAGACTTGATCAACAGGACAGTTTGCTTCTGGGAAGGTAACACCACTGAGCACTGCTCACTGGCAGGGACAACTGAGGAAAGGCACAAATCTCTTCAATAAGTATGTGATCATACTTTTATCATTTGCAGTCCTGGGAGTAGATGCCTCCTGTTATCATTATTGTTACTGGAAGAGTATTGTTATTGGAAGAGACAACCTTCTCAGTCACAGGTAACATTGTCGTAAGGAATCTTTAGAAATAATCTATAAAGATGAACACACTATCCCTAAATGAAAATAAATTTTACCAGAGTGGTGTGGGTGCACCTAGCAAAGCTGGCATCAGTTCCTATTTTATTGACACAAAATGCTACCAAATGACAGAATAGTCACATAATATTTTGAGCTGAAAGGGATCATTAAATCCAACTCTTAAATAAATGGCCCACGCAGGGATTTCAATCCATAACTTTAGTGTTATTAGCACCATGCTCTAATGAGGGAATGAGGGAGGAAACTTGTCAGTAAGTATAAGGAAATTAGGTAAGTAAATAATGAAGTTGATTCCCTTGAGAGCAATGCAACTTGATTCCTGTACCTTGGAGAAGAGGTAAAACAGAGACGTATAAGTTCTGACACAGATTCTGCCAATGCTAGTTTGAGACTATGGAATGATCAGCTAATCCATTGCAGCCTAATTTTGTATTAAGGACTCCCATAGAGATAAATCTCAATAATATCCACAAACAAACATCAAAAGAAATTACAATCAATATCTTTACTGATAGGTTTTCAATAGTTAGTTATGGATTAACTTACCACATACCAAAATAAGCATACTGTAGAGGATTCTGGAGGCATTTCCCTCTAAAAAAGCAGCCATTGTAATAAGGCTTTTATGCACTATTACTTTTAAGCAGAAGACAACATCTTTGATCTCAGGAATCTTTAAAATCAAATGCTGCTCACCACACACTCCACATGACTGTGTTTTGGGGACAAAGACTGTTCTTAAGAGAATTCAGTGAACAATTAATTCAATATACTTTATTTAATTGAATCCATTCAATAAGCTTTTTTCTAGAAACTTTTAACATAAAACCTCATGAATACTGCCACTAAGAATCATGATTTATATGCAGAAAAATAAGAGAAGTGTATGGATTAACTTGAATATTTCATCTCACTTACCTGTACACAGCCTTTTTGGCAATGTTGTAGTTGGCCCTGATCAGAAGATGGGTCACATTTGCCAAAACAGTCATCAACATTTCCCGGTCTATTGCCTTTTTTGTATTGAACTCTATGAAATTCTCTGATACAAATCTCACTGAATTAGAATACTCCTCATATGGCTGTAATGACAAGCCTGCTGCTCTTGTGCTCAGAATCTGCCCATTACCCTGAAATTGAAGGACAAGAGAAAATATTTTCCATATTTGCATGTAAATTTTATTAAGCAATAACATTTAGTGTCAAATACACATCCACGTAACACAGAGAAGAGTCAATTACATTGATTCCTTGCATTAAGAAAAAGTAAGTAAAAGGTCAACATTTTCTTCAATCCCATTCTCTCGGTTCAGAGACTTCAGAATTCTTTTGAAGAATAAACTGAATTGCAAAAACCAAAAACCTCTACAAAACAGAACATCCCTTCTCCTTTTTTTCTATTTATAAACATAAAATAATGTTTTTGGAGATGCCTAGATTCAGTATAGAGCCTTACTTTTTAACATAAATCTATAATAGTACACAATCAGCAAGAACACTCACTTGTTTCATAAGCCTCTTTTCAGTCTATTGCAGTTTGTTTTGTAAACACAGCTTTATATGTTTGGTAATAATCTATATGGGTGGTAGTAACTCACAATAACATTAAATTAATACATTACATTAATACTTACATTAAATTCTAGGTATTTAGCATTAAAACTAATATTAAACACCTACAATTTGAGACAAATGAATTAAAAGATCAGAGAAATGAGTAGCAATAAAATCTTGATTGTGACTTATAAGGGACTTAAAACTGACAAAACTACTATTATAGAAATACTATTTTATTTTTTAACTGCTTCATAGATTCTTAATAATGTCTCAGCAGTAACAAGCTGAAAAAAAAAATCCACCTGAATGATGACATCCGCACTAGACACTATATCACTGTCCACACTCTCCATTGGAATGTCATAGGATACCGTATACTTCAAGTCTCCACTAAAAGCTGTGAGCTGAAATAACAAAAAAGCAAAGTCTTAACACAATAACCTCCAGGCAACACGAAGAAATTACACGGCCAGTAGAATGTCCAAATTATAAGACAATTGTAGGCTTACAAATACCACTTTACAGGAAAAGTTTAACATGCCATGAGTATTAGCACAGGAACAAGAGTTGGCTTGTTGCTGTGCAGGTAGTGAGAGCTAGCTCAAGGCTCTACAGGTGATTCAGATAAGTGCCCTCATTCAGTGAAACACTAACAGGACTCTAAACAGACAGCTGAGGTGTGCACTATCATCATAGCCAAGGGGCACAGCATGTTTGAATTTTTCACATTCCATAACGGCCTTTCAGGGTCTTTAGCCTCACAACTGCTGCAGACTACTACAAAGTAAGTTAACCAACAGTCAGACCTACATTAAATGAATAAGAAGTCAGAACTTGGATGAGTGTTGCCCTGTGCAAAATCTGCTCCTTAATATTACACTTCTTCACACTTGTTTTCCTTTACTCTGTCACTGTACTAAAAATAACCACAACTGCATGGGCAGACAGTGCACTGAAAATAATTACAGGTAGGACTGTAAGGCTGTTCTCTGCTCACCACTGGTGAGACCACAGCTGGAGTTCTGTCTCCAGTTCTGGACCTCCCAGTACAAGAGGGAGGTGGACATACTGGAAAGAGTTTAGTAAAGGGCCATCAAAATGATTAAAAGCCTGAAGCATCTCTCATATGGGGAAAGACCAAGAGCAGCAGGACTGTCCAGCCCACAAAAGGCTCAGAGAGACCTTATCAGTATAAATAAACACCATTAGAGAGGGTGCAAAGAGGATGGAGCTGGGCTCTTTTCAGTGGTGCCCAGTGCCAGGAAAAGAGGCAATGACCTCAACCTGAAGTACAGGAGGTTCCTGCTGAACATCAGGAAACATTCATTGGGAGCATGCCCAAGCAGTGGCACAGGTAACTCGGAGACATTGTGGAGCCTCCATCCTTGGAGATACTCGGAAGCAGCTCTCTGATCATGGTACTGGTCAACCTGCTCTAGGTGTGCCTGCTTGAGGACACAGATTGGGCAGGACGACCCCCAGAGGTCCCTTCCAACATAAACTGTTCCATGATTTTGCTGCTAAAACTGGGACATCCAGAGCTTTAGCTAGTAAACAGGGAAAAAAATTAAAGACTCAGTTGTTTGGAAACAGAAGATGGCCAGTAAGTACATAAAATATTTTAATGGTCCCATCTACTGTTATTGGACAAAGTATAAAGGGTGTCAGTTTTGGGAGAGGAATAAAGTGCATAGGAAATGTGAGCATATAAGTCAGTAACAGTCAAGAGAGATTATATTGTGTCACAGAGAAGGAAGTGGGAGATGGATGAACTCAAAGACCAAGAAGAGGGCACTGTATAGGAACATTCTGATTTAAAAAGCAGAGATACAGTGAGAAGCTTGATAATACTGAGCTTTGTGTGCAATCCTTAATTACAGAAGCTATATATTTAGAGGAATAGGTTATGGTTAAGACCTAGAACCTTGAAGTTTTGGCTTCTTAGCTGAGTACTTACTTTATTTCCTAGGTATGCCTCAGGTGCTGACCAGTAGTAAGTACTTTTCAGTACTTTCACAGCTTCGGTGTTGTTAATACTTATTTGATGGGGTCCATCAAATTGGCTTCGCTGAGGCTGCACACTCCTTGCTTTGTACAGATCAGTAACAAGCCATCCAGTCATGTCTGAAACCTACAAGAATAGTAATATTAATGAAAGTCAGGCAGCTGCGTCACTGAGAAATCATTCACCTCCTTCTAGATATTCATTCAAGTTGATGGATCTAGAACACTTCATTAGCCAAGTCTGACAGCCAATACATGCAAATATGCCACTTCAGACTAGGATGGTCTCCTCCTCTCTCTTTAACAGGAACAAAAATATGAGTGTGATTTTCATCCTTCCAACAATATAAATTAACAATATATAATTATATAATTAACAATATACTTATGCATCTCCCTGAGACAGAAACACAGAATTTCAAAGGCTACAAGATGAATTGCTCCCATTTATAGATAGGACTGAGCTGGAGGAAAGAAAAAACTACAGTCCCAGAAGGGGGACCAAGATGAGAGAACTTTGTTCTTCTCACAGAGTTTTATTCAATCATCTTAGAATTTCAGCCAATTTGATATGTTTTCCTCCCTTTTTGTTGCACACATAACAGGAGACCAAAGTGTGGCTAGCTCTGCAAAGATGCATAAGGAATTTGGTGGGAAGAGTGGTCCCAAAACCCCATAACTCAAGAATTGTCTAATTAGAAGACAGTGATATTTACAAACGCTGTTTGCTAAGAAAGGGTATTGACCATATCACCAGAGATCCAATAGCCTTGTCCAATAAGTATGAGAGCAAAGAAACAGGTTTGGGTTTATCTCTTCAGCATGAAAAGGACTTTACAGTCAGAAAAAAATTCATTTTTCCAGTGCATTATTGCAGCTTTCACTACCCAATGCTTCTGATATTACTGCAAGCCAGCAGGGCCAAAGCCTGCACAGGGATGACTTGCTGACTACCTCAGAGCTGCCCAGTGATACTGAAAATCCATTCCTCTGTAAGGAGACACATACCAGAACTTGGGCATGAGAAATATAGTATATTTTGAAGTTGCCTGAGGAAAGAATATTAGGTCATGGACATAACATATAAATACCTGACTGATGGGCCATGTAAGACTGTCACAAACATCAGAAACGCCAAAGCAAAAACACTCTGTGCAGCCCTGAGGATTTCTTTCTTGCAAATTGTAGAATCCTGATTTACAGAGATCACAGTTTTCACCTTCTACGTTTTCCTGTCAAAGGCATATAACATTTGGTTCACATCAGCATTAATATGGTAACAAATACCATGGATTAGGTGGGATTTAGGCATAGCAGCATTCAGAAGGTTATAAAAGAAAACATATTTCAGCACAGCAGGATTATTGAATAAGACTCAGAGCTTAAAACTGGAACTGATTGGAAAAATTCATCAGAATTTGCCAGTTCATCAAAATCTAAACAAGCCCCAGCAAGGGTCCTATTGTAGTAAAATCTCAACACACAGGCACGGTTTGAAAAGCTTTTGCCAGCTTGCCAGTCTACTTCTCTTGTAGTTTGTAGATCGCTCTGGTGAAAAGACCTCACATTTTCTGAATCTAGATGGATTACCTTTCAGATCTCTCACCAGATAGAATCCGGAAAGTACACCTTTAAGGCCAGGCTCTTGAAGCCACCACAGAGAGTTTCATAACAATTGTTTCTCAGCCATCTCTTAATATGTATGCTGTGATGTCCACTGCTGTCACCTCTTCCTGGAAGAACACCACAATGTGCTATCGGGCAACTCTTCCACCCAATATGCTCTGCCTAAGGTCCAGAAACTCTTGTTCCAGAAACAGAGGTGCTCCACTCCTTTAGCTCCTTTCATTGCTCTTCTGCCATGAAAATTGGGTAGTTCAGAGCACACGGGTACAGACCTCTTTCAGTGCAGAATTTACAGGGGAAAAAAATCCAAAATGGTGCACCCAATATTTTTTTCTCATAAAATTTGTGCAGCAAATACATGGCTATTTCTTCAAAAAAGTTGGGACAATTGCTGTTGACGAAGAAGCCAGCAGAGAAAATATTTGATAAATACCCACAAAGCTGTGTAAATAGCAGATCTCCTTGGGCATTTACACACACTGAGATACAGAACATTTCCTACTGCCAGGGACAAGATTCTGATAATGTCCTACCTTCGTACCAGGACAAAACCTGGACACACACCACTCTCCAATCTCAACCTTTGGTTTCCATTATGGGAAAACTCCACTACAAAGGCAAAAAGAACTTTGCAGAACACCTCACAAATTTACCTGATACATATGGTTAGGGCACTAAGACTTCAAGGCATCCATGTGAAGCAGAACTGTCATACTGCTTCGAGGAGGCCTATACAAGCTCTGCCTTGTCATGTGAAATGCAAAGCCTGTGGTCCAAATTCTGCTTTCAGAAGCAGTTACCAGGGTATCTTCACTTCAGTCACAAGACTCACTCCAGTTTGCAGATTTACATCAGATCTGATCCTATGGAGCAAATTTCAGGGTTACCAGAGAGAAATCTGAGGCTTCCAACTGTCTTTCCTTCTGGAACAGTGTTTGGCATGTCAAGTTTACAGAAGACCTCTCTAGACAACCAGGTTATCTTTTTTTGTAAGCAAAGTACAACATGTGTTTGCAAAGCATATTAACTGCTTCTATTTGTTCATATGCAAACTTGGGAAAAATCTCAGGCAAAGTTCCCCCTGAGGTAATGAGATTTTAAAATCATGGATTTTTACAGGAATAGTATTTGTATGCTCTTTTCAGCTTTTTTATTTCTCAGTCTTCACGATGGATTTGGATCACACGTTTCACTGTTTAACATTATTGGACTGCAATTATTTATTTCTTAATGAAAAATAAAAATCTTACCCAATGGCTAGACCTCAAGAACTGTGTTTCAGGAAAGATCAAATATCAGAAAATGCACCACATAAAAAAGAATACCTTTTTCTACTGTGTTCACAGAGTCTGCAAAGGCTTAGAAATCCTGTCTCCTTCATTTGATACTTGGAGAACACAACTTTTCTCCTTTCATCTCCATAGGTGGTCTGCTGGCTGGAGACACTCTTTGTGATCTGGCCTAAAAATTCTGTGTGCCAGGCTCGTGCTCACAGCACAAAAAAGGGCAGTTTGGCAGTTTTTGCCAAAATTTTCACTAGTTAGCTGCATTGACTGATACAGTGTTTTCCTAGATCAGGCTCTTATCTCCTTTTTTGTACTTAAATTGGTGATTGGAGCCATTTTGTTTTTCCAGAGTCTTGTTATTTATAAAGGTTTCATTTTTTGGATCAGATAAATTATGCAAAAGGACAAAATTTTCAGAAGAATTGTCAAACAAACCATGTTATCTTTGGCTCCTGTTCACTATCATACTTGGCAACAAATACATAAACTGCTCTAACATTTGGTTCAGAAAATTAAGTAACTTCTTTAAATATTAAGTTTTGTAATAAAATTCAGTGGAATCTACAGCTGCAAGAAATTTTAGGAGGTTTGGATATTTACCAAAACATAAAATGCTGCAAAACTTCTCACTTTTTAAACATTTTTATGGTTTATATTTTGTAATTGAATAATTAAATCATATTTCATACATATGTCTAGTGCAAGTATTCCAACAGTTCTGTCCAAGTGCCTGCTGTTTCTTCACACAAGGCAGATGTTTTAAACACAACATTTGTTCACAAGCAATCAGTTGCTTTGAAGAGAAATATCAGCTCATTCCTAAAACCAAACCCAGCTAAGCATACTCACTCTGTGACTGCCTCACACATGTACAGGTTTTATTTCATTTTAATGTCAGTCTGGCCCATTATTATAGAAAATTTTATATTAGTAACATAGGGAACTACTCAACATAAATTACCGTATTTTTCAGTACAGAGAATAATAAGTAGTTTTAAGTTCTAGGCTGTCAGGTGTATACCAGGTTACTTCTTATAAAGGAAGTGACTTCCCCTTACTAATGAAGTAATTTCACTACTAAAAAGGAGTTACTAAACCACAGATTCCAGGCAGAACAAAAATGTGTGTTTAGTACTCACTTTGCAAAGACAAGGTTCCGTGCATGGATCTTCATTGATGCTACCAACCAGGCTGCAGTTACAACGCAGGCAGCTTGGGTAGCCCCGATACCCAAATGCACAACGATCACATTTTTCTCCTGCATAACCTTCCCTGCATGGGCACTGGCCTGGCCAAGTCCCTTGAATAGCAAAAGCAGAGGAAAACAAATCAGAGCAGGCAATTGGATTCAAGATGTCTCAGAGGGTGCAAATAATTGAGTATTCCTTTTTTATTACACTCCATGTCACATCCCACACATACTTAGCGCAAGGTCAGTCTTGCCATCTATTTTTCATATTTAAAGAACCAAATGCACAGAAACTGCAGCAAAATGAATTTTGTAACAGCATTCAGAAACAACAGTGTTAGATCTCAGCACCTCGCATTGTTTCACACAGCAGGCAACCACAATCCCCATAGGAGAACACGTTCAGGGACCTGACACATCTTAAGATCATAAAACTGTGTTATGCCTCAGCCTCACCTTCCCAAGGATTTACCAGTGTTTTGAAGTGGTACCTAAAAGGCAGCCATTCAAAAGTACAGTGTTCCCTCAAACATCAATGACCTACATTCAGTCTTGAAGTTTAGGGAAAAGGCACTCCCTGCTTCCTTACCACGCTGAGAGTCAGAATGATGCTTGTCTTTAACACAGACAGAACTCAGAGAGCCAAACGGGTCGCAGTCACAGGGGTAGCAGGGGTGATCCTCATAGGGAGAAACCTATAAAATAAAAGTTACCTGGCAAATTCTCAATTAACTAGGCAAAGTAAAGTTACCTCTGTTTCCTGTCTTCAGTCACCAAAACTAAAACAAATAAAGACAGGAAAAAGATAAAAGGGGGCAATAGATAAAGGGACTAATCTAACTTTAGCAAGCAGAAGGATAAGGGGATTGCAGTCTAGAAAAAGCTTAAATGTGGGAACAAAATTTGATCTTCAATAGCACAAAGATACAGTAACTGTTAATGGCTGGAAGCAGAAGTTTGACACATTGAGCATAAATAGACATTTTTTTAAAGTAACAGCAATTAACCACTCTGAAGGTTTGCCAAAAGATATGGAAAAGTTTAAGACAAGAGTGGATGCTTTTTGAAAAAATATTCTGGTTCAAAGAGGAAGGAAATTAAAGAAATCCTTGGCTCTGTGTTCAATGGAAGGACAGCTTATCTATAAAGACTCATTCTGACTTCATGACCTATAAATCTTTGAAATTATAAGGCAGTGCAAATCATATGGCAAGATTTTCTTTTTTTGCAGGGAAAATTGTCCTTTGAGGTGCTTCAGCTGTAAAGCAATTCAGTAATGACCTCTAGACACACATTTAATGGCTATGAGTTGGATCTTTCTTCAATGCTCCTAATAACAACTCTGAGACAATCTCTGACTCCAATTTACTTCTTTGGATGACCTCTACCTGCTGTCTAGCCATACTCCTATGGACTCACCCTTGCTTTCTGCACCAATTTGTGCCAGATTTGTAAAGTATGGTTTTTTCCAAAAAATGCATTAACCTACTAGAGCAAGTCCATGTAGAGTAGGGATTTAGTTCAGAATGTCTCATTATACAGTCCTTTCTAACACTGGTTGAAATGGGCTGATACATGATGTTACACAATTTTGGCACTTTTGAAGACAGTGAAACTTTAGTACTTTGAACCTTTCTAAAGCTTTTCCCACAGGAGAAATGGGTTTCCTATCAGAACATGCACATTTCCACACTAGGATATCAAGTGTCATCTTCACGTAATTTTCTTCTCCAACAACTTGTCCTGCCCTCCCACACAACTGGACAAGCATTTTGGGTTTTTCTGAAAGTTTTGATGTTATGTCATTTACAAAATAAAAACCCTCTTTAGTTTATAGCTCTTCTGCAACTAATAAAAAAACCAATATATTAATGACAATCAGCTGAAATAGTCATGATACCACGTTATAATTCACCAAAACATTAGAATAGTATTTGCGAAATCTTACTTTGTGTGGTCTGAAATATCCATCAGCACACATTTCACAATTGATCCCAGTAGTATGTTGAGTACAGTTTAAACACACACCACCTCCTATATACTGGCCATGAATATCCATGCTTCTTTTCTGATCTGCAATACTCTGGTTGTAATAACAATCTTCTGCTTTGTTATGACAGTTACATTCTGAGAAGAAATGGAAAAGAAATTGATTTTTTTTACTTATTCACACTGTGAAACATTTCCTATAATACTGATATTTTTCAAAGTTGAAAATGTAAGTAGAAGAGACTATCAATTTACCTCAAAAGTGTGTTTTTCCCTTTTAACCATGCCATGTGCTTCATCAGATTTAATACACTGTATTTCTTAGCAAGTAAACAAATTTCAAAACCACTGTTACCATTTTAACAGCACTGTTTTTAGCAGTATTCTGTATATCCTACTAAGACAATCTTGTCAGGACTGTTGTCGACTGTGTTGTGTGCAATTAGCAGTAACTGTTTCTTCTTCTGTCCTCTGCATTACAGACAGAAACCTGCCTGATTCTTCTCTTATTTTTATTATAGACAAAATCTGAGAAGTCAACAAAGAAGTACAGAAGTACAAATTTTATTTAGTTTAAAGAGTGACATGATGACTTGTGAAAAGACTTTAAATAAAAAGACTTCTTTTCCATCCAGAACCTTATATTTTAGCAAATAGGTTCTTAATCATCTGCAGCTTCTGCTATGCATTAGCAATGTGAAGTAAGAAAATGCACCAACTCTCCCTAGCAACACATTTAGCCATACTGGCACAGCCTAAGTCAATCAATCAGACAATCTGAAGTATAATTGGCCAATAAGGAATTTCTTTCAAAACATATGTTATTAGAACAAAGTTCTTCATCCAACAAAATTTATGATCAATTGATGAAATTTGCATTTCAAGTAGCTAACAAAATGATTGATGCAAATCTGCTAGTTTCTACAGGTGTACAATAAATCCCCAAGTCCCTTTGAAGAAGCGACTCTGGAAGCTATACACATGACAACTCCACTAGTCAAGGATTCACACTGAACAGATTGCTGAAAACCATCTGAACATTTGTGATTAGAAGTAGGTTCTGTACCTTTGCACAATTCCATGAAGACAGTTAATAGTTTTTGGATTTTTCGGGGAATTAGAACAGATCTGTATGAAAGCCACCTCAAACAAGAGAATAACTAGACTTTATGAAACTATCTAAATGCTGTGCATACTTACTCTCACATTTGTTCCCAGCAGAAAGGGTTCCTGGTCTCCATGGTTTCTGGTGGTAGCCTGGACAGCACTTGTTACAGCTCTCTCCACATGTGTTGTGCTCACACTGGCACTGCAATTTCTAAGAATAAAAAATCCACTTTCTTGAAATATTTTTTAATGGATGATTTAATCAATTTTGCCAAAAGTCTACCCAGTATTAATTTAACTCAAAAAAATTTCATGACCCACAAATACCCCACAAGTAGCACTGAACTGCTCTACCATGGTACATCAACTACTAGGGAATAGCCTTCCTAGAACTGGAGGGGCAAATCTCCTGTGCTGCAAGATAGACAATGTCTTGTGCCTCTTGAATTGTTTAAATTCAATGCCAAAGAAGAACAGTTTACTTCAAGAAAGTTACACTACAAAACTAAGATATACTGCCCTGAAAAAAAAAGGAAAAAAAAAGAAAAATATAGCAAAAAATTTGTTTGCATCATAAGATCTATTTTAGCTTCTTCTTTCTTGTTCTCCTTAGGATTTTTTTTTATTTTAATTGGAAAAGTTGTCTTGCAAAAATAATGAGATTAAAGAATACCTTTGTGATTTCATCCAAAGGGCAGCTTCGAGCATGGCCATAACAAATGCACATGCCACCAATAGAGATGTCCTTTATTGAATAGTAGTACTACAAGAAAACAAAGGTGAGAAAGGTATGAATAAAAGAAACTCACATGTACTTACATTTCCCTACCCTACTCTGCAAAATAAAATGTCAGAATTCAAGTACTATGTGCCTTGAAAAATAAAAGAAATACTAAAAAATATTTGCCATTTGGGGAAACTTTCCGTTTTTGCATTTTTTATTTTTCCCATGTTTTTCCCTATTGGTATGAAACACCAACTGACTTTTAAGTGTGTATGCAAAGTTCCTCAGCTTTGAGAAAGACCACCAAATGTGACCTCAGCCAAAATATACATTAAAAAAAAAAAAATTTAGAAAAATAAAAATCACCAAAAGAACCACAACTTTCTTTCACATACTTTACAAGAAGCCATAAAGAATAAAAAATTGCCACATTTTAGAGTCAGTTTGGGGACTAAGAATTTGCTTCCTTAAAATAGAAACTCCTCCTCCCTTAAAACCACTTTGCACACTCATTTCCAGACCAGCTCTTTGCTACGACTGTGTAGCCAGTGAAGTATTCTATCCAAACTCTTAGTTTAAAAATTGTGGATACAGCAGAATACTATCCATTAATATTGCCAGGTGGTGAGCAAAAACAACAAACATAAGGAAAGGATTTAATTTTCAAGGCAAGGAAGAGTCAGGAAATGACCATCTGGGTTCAGTTACAGCTGCAGTATCAACATGGTTGGCCTGTTTGTATCCTGGGAAGCATGTACTACAGGGGAATGAAAATTAAACTCTTTTTGAGGATACTTCTAAGGGAAGAGTTCAATGCTCTCAGACCTAGCAACCCTAATGTCAGCTGATTCAGGAAGAGAGGTAGCCCTGGGTGGTCAGACATGCTGACTCCTGAACTGTTATTTCTTTGAAGGCTCTTGGAGTTGGAGCAAATGATCGTCTTTGATTTCATACTTATTTTTTCATGGTCTTAAATTTCTTATGTTCACTATTTTGGGAGGATTTTTAATATCATGGGCTTGAACTACATAAATCATTCAGGGACTTATCATGAACAGTAAATTCTATGCTACAAAGAAGGAGGTTCAGGCTGAGACAGGAAGGGGACAAAAGCAGAATTTAATTTCTCACTGCATTCCCTTTTTCTTCTCCTTTGTCTTATTTTCTGACAGTGTATAGCTCACAGCAGCTGTATGCAGCTTGGAGTTGAATGAGAGACCAGTGATAATCAAATGCTACTGACAGAAATAAATAAAAATAACACAGAAATAAAGATATTGTTGAACACTCAGAATTTGAATTGGCTATTTTTCAAGACTATGTACAAGAAACTAAACATAATTGGTATCCACAACCATAGCAAAGTCTTCAAAGGTGATAAAAACAGCATCCAGAAAGCTGGAAGTGGTTATTTTTGTTGTAGTTAGTTGCACAACAAAGTGAGACTCAAGGTGCGACATGAGGATTTGGGAACCCTGGCCAACATGTGTAGTTTTTCATTGCACTAAGCAATGCTAGCTGGAGAAGTACTAAGCCCTGGATTGCACAACTGTGTGTGTTACAAAACCAGTTGTAATGCTTGTCCTCCAAATTCTTGTGTTCCAGCTGTATATTTGTATGCTTCCATGTCAAACCTTTCTTTATGGGGCATGATATGCCAATAATATCAATAGTTCAAAATCAACAAGCCTGCTTTGTGGGAACATCTCCCTTTTCAGGCTGTGCATTTCCCTATTGCCAGCAAGGCACAGCTGGAGCAGCTGTCCAATACTCTGCTCTTGCAGTCTCCATGCTAGCAATTCCCACTGACAGAAAATGCAAACCATCCAGATTTTACACTTCAAAATGCTGCAGTTGAATGGATACCTTGAAAGTATCCACCAATCCCTGACCGAATCCAAGTTCCTTCCTTCCTTCTGTTCTCAGCTATCCAGACAGACCAAGGACTGCTTGCATAAGAGAAGCCACAAACTGCAAGACTCCTGTTGCTGCACAAGGAAGAGTTACCTGCAGAAGTTTTTCAGGGAAAAGAGCTACAAAGGAAGGGAAGGAGGAAACACTTCTTATGCCCTCATCAGAAAGCCTACTTTCATAGAAAAACTTGAAGCCTCTGAAGTGTTAACCTATGAGTTAAGAGCAAATTAAGATGGTAAAAATTGCAAGATACATAGCAGAAATCCTGCAGAACTGTGTAGACTTCCAATATTGAATTTATATGAGAACCTCAAGAAGTCAGTCTAAGTGCTTGGGGCTCAGTGTCCACAGTTTCTGTTTCAAATCTGGAAATCAGTTAATACTCTCAGAATTCTATACAAACACATTCATTCATGGGTTCTAAAACAATTGATTATAACAGCCTTTAAAAAATTAAGAAAATTCTTATAAGACATGAAAATTTACAGAAGAAATGTTTTCAAATAATTATGTTTATGAACCACAGCACTGGGTCCTGAAATCCATGAAACACCACAAAAAAAGTACTGCAGTGATGAGTTATGAGCCCTGCTCCTAGCACAAATCATTTGCACGAACACATAAAAATAAAACAAATAAAAAGCATCTTAAAAGGCTTTTCTAAAAGCTGTTTATGACAAGATATTGCTGTTAATGGCAAGGCAAGAATTATTTAACCACCTATCAATGCCACTCTGAATGACAAAGATTAAGTACTTCTCCTCAAATAGGTCAGAATAGACCCTCCCATCAAGCTATACTGAATATCATTTATGAACAATCAGCTTACCCTTCTGGTAACAATGGGGTCTAGTTCCTTAGGATCATTATGGCTGAGAGTCATGAGGTCAGCATTCAGAGTTCTAATACGCTGCAGTCGAAGGCGAATGTATCGTGCAGAAGTGAATTCCAACAGCTTCTGTGAAGGATCATCAGCACTAGGCCTACCATTGATCAGTGAGGTGTGAATCTGGAAAGAAAGGCTGGCTTAGTCACAGACATAATTGTCTTTCATTTACCACAACAAACATTAGTCTGAAAATCAAAACCAAGGAACTTAGCCTATTTCCCAACAACTCAGGATGGTGACATGTTAACTACCTGGAGTTCTTTTTTACTCCCCATCGTCTATCTGCATGGAAAACTCCTGTTGACTGAGTCACACTGTTCTGAAACCACCATTATCAGCTCATCATAGTCCCAAATCTGGAATTTTGCAGTGATAAAATAAGGAGAAAAATCAAGGTACAGTATCTAGGTGAAACCCTAGGTCCTGCAGTCTTCCTTCCTCTCCCTCATTGAGATGCAATATGCAACTCTAGTCATAAACTCAATTTTTGTCTTTACAGATTTCTTCTCTGCAAATAGAGATCTTGTTGCAAAGCATAATCTGGTCCACATTCTCAATCTGGGGTCATTAATCCTACACCTAGCAATGACAGGGTTGCACAATCAGCAAGAAGTACTCTGTAACAAGAGAATGCAGTGGGAAGTCACAACTCAGACAACTGAAAGCAAGGGGCTGCCATCACAAACCCACTCCTTTGACCTACACCTTTCTTGCACAATTCCAGTTGGCCCCACTAAGATGACTTTTGGTATCAAACTGCACAGCTTTTTCTGGAAACAGCTTTTTCCTTCTTTCCAAAGCTACTTAGGAACACACAAGGATATAGTCCCCTGTGAACATACAGTCCCTACTCCATTTGATGTAAGAAACAGAAAAACACGACCCTACACTATAGACAACAAGCAAGTGTTCAGCAGTTTACGTGGTGTTCATAAAAGACAAAGGGCCATGTTTTGGGCTTGTCAGCTGCATTTCAGAGTGCATGACATATTCTCATTTATGAAGAGCAATTTTGTTTCATATACTACTCTTGAATTTATAGCTTTAACCTTGTCCAGCACTGTCAAATTGTTCCCCTGAAAATATTGCTATATGTTATAGAATTTTATTTCTTATTATTTTTTTAAAAATTTAAAGTCTTAATTTGGTAATGGAGCTAGGGCATCTCTAGAGAGTAACTGTGTTATTTAAAAGATATACAAAGAGAGACGTTTAATGGAGGCCACATTCCCAAAATTATAATTTATTGATTAGCACCATTCCTTTTTAATATTCTAACATAGTGTGTTCAAAGATTTCCACTTTCCTGATAGCCCATCCATTTTTCAACCACAGAATAACAATCATGAAAGCCAGAACGTTCCCCTTGTCTCATCCTGCAATTAGCACCACCTGATATAATATT
The DNA here is from genome assembly GCA_018697195.1 of Certhia americana. Taxonomy (NCBI): domain Eukaryota; kingdom Metazoa; phylum Chordata; class Aves; order Passeriformes; family Certhiidae; genus Certhia; species Certhia americana. The sequence continues at coordinate 102,969,328 of CM031858.1, read as the reverse complement.
CAGCTCTCATAGAAATACAGAGAATTCTTCTAGTCCATTTCCTATGCTAAAGCAGAGGTTACTAGAGCTTTTTTTAGATGTTTGACCAATTTGTTTTCAAAGACCAGTGTTGGTGCTGACTTTACAACCGTCCAAGGCAATGCATTCCAGGTCTTTCCAGCTTTATTGTTCGAAATGCTCCTAATCTCTAAATCATGTTTTTCCTTGATCAGATTTCAGAACTCTTCTTGGATCCTGTCACAGACATGCAAAAGTCATTTTTCCTCTTTGTACCCATGTTTTATGCAATTGAAGACTGAACATGCCCACCACACCTCAGTGGGATCTTTTCAGGCAAATTGGTTGTGCATATTCATCCAGAAGTTATGTTTTCTGCTGGGAATTACAAGGCAGAATTGCTGGTCAAATATTCAATATCATTGCACTCCTTTTACTGAAAAAAATGAATAAATATATACTCAACTATAGACAAACACAACTTCAGCATGGGGCACCACATCCTAGTCCCATCTCCCTTTCAGTACAGATAGAGAATTTGCTGGGCTTGCTGCAATCCTTTGATTTCCTCAGCAAAGAGAGCAGGACCCAACATGGCACTGCAATTTTTAACACATTGTGTTTGCTTTTTATGACTTAGGCACCAGAAATTTAAAGATCCAGAAATGCCTGTCACAACCAATTGGCCTTGCCTCCCACGTGTCACATGCAACTTCATTTTACTTAGTCTTTCCTGCCTAATATGTACTCTCACTACTCCTAATGAGTGCATTCAAGTGACGAAATGTAAATTATGACTCACTTTTTTACTCTAAAGGTAAAAGCTTGAACAGTAGAAATTCTACTGTCTAGAAATTCTACTAGTAGAAATTTTGTAACAATACATTTAAACCTTTATAGAGTCCATAGAGGAATCTTAACAAGGAGAAAAAGGGAGAAACAAAAGGGATACTAAGATATCAAGAGAGAAATATGTGATTCTCCTTGCACACTACTAAATTTTGCTAATATATTGCATGTATAAGCCTATACACCCTGATATTTCTGGTTTATGCATTTTTGGCTTATTTGTCCTTCATAATTCAAGATCATTTTCAAACAATTGCAGCTTAAGCCTTGCAATTCATCATGAGTACTAAACTGATTATGTAAATTGCTGGAAGCAGACCTTCAAGCAGTATTAACCAGGCAAACAACAGATCTTACAGTCGAGCACCTCTCTCTCTTCAATCCTGAGAAAAATCTAGTAGTCAATGTTAGATTTGGCAAAAAAATGTTATTAATGATATCCATATTTAGATATGTGTTTTTTACCATAACAGTTATTTCACATCAAGATACTCCAAGCTGATGGCAGAGAACCCTGATGCTAGCAAATGCTGAATACAAGACAGGCACTTACAGAGATCAGCTGGTTTGCAGGGCCATTCCTAAGGTCAACAGATTGGCCAGAACAAATTACAAAGCCCTAAATACATATATTTTCCATAGTGTTCCAAGATTCACTAATGCAGGTTGTGAGATATTCCATGCAGGCAATATTTCTGTCAGACAGACAACTACAAAGGAGCAGCCTGTCCTTTGAATGACAGCTTTTATGCATGTGTTGATCTGCTGGAGGGCAGGAAGACTCCCCAGAGGGTTCTGGACTGTCTGAATTGCTGGGCTGAGGCCAGTTGGATGAAGATCAACAAGGCCAAGTGCTGAGTGCTGAGTCCTGCCCTTGGGTCACAACAACCTCAGGCATTGCTACAGGCTGGGGCAGAGCAGCTGGAAAGCTGACCAGCAGACAAGATCCTGGGGGTGCTGGTTGACAGCAGCTGAACCTGAGCCCGCTGTGCCCAGGTGACCAAGAAGGCCAATGGCATCCTGGCTTGTATCAGTAATAGTGTGGCCAGCAGGACCAGGGCAGTGACCATCCCCCTGTACTTGGCACAGGTGAGGTTGCACCTTGAATCCTGTGTCAGTTCTGGGCCCCTCAATTCATGAAGGACACTGAGGGACTGGAGTGGGTCCAGAGAAGGATAATGGAGCTGGTGAAGGGTCTGGAGCACAAGTCCTGTGAGGAGCAGCTGAGGGAGCTGGGGGCATTCAGCCTGGAGAAAAGGAGGCTCAGGGGGGACCTTATCACTCCCTGACCTGACATGAGGCTGTAGCCAGATGGGGTTTGGCCTTTTCTCTCAGGTATCAAGGGATAGAACAAGAGAAAATGGTCTCAAATTGTGTCAAGGGAGTTTTAGATGGGAAACTAGGCAAGTCTTTTTGCGTAGAAAGGATTGTCAAGTATTGGAGAAAAGGCTGCCCAGGGAAGTTATGGAGTCACACATGGATGTTTTTCCATCCCTGCGCTCAGTAAAAAAAACAATGCTTCAACAGTGTAGCCCAATTAATTATGTGTACCATCAGGAAAAAAGAATGAGAAAAAAATGTCACTAAATTGAATTTCTGGCATCCCTGAAGCTGGAGTTGTATGGCCTAATAAATGGACATTACAAGGAGCACTGTTCCTATACAGCCAATCTCCTATACACTTAATAAGGGTTTTCTGGTTAATTGTGCGGAGGCAGGTTTAGGTTTCTTTGTTCCATCTGATCTTTTGGTTCTATGTTGATCATACATTGATCATATGCTCACAACACTGCAATAAATATTTTATTACAGTAAGTGTAACTTTACTGTTTTTCACTGGTATTTTTTCTTGCAGTTAGTTTTAATTTTACATGAATGGCTACATACAGTCCAATCTTTTTTTAACCAAGAAATAAAAACGTATTGATTTCTATGAAGCTAGGAGTTACTAGCATTCCCTGTGGGATAATGCCACACTTATTATCACGGTCATACATTACAGCAATCGCAATGGAATAACCACTGGTTTTAGTGTATCATTTCATTATGTGGCTGCCTCTTCGTAATAAATTACACAAGTACCATGAATAGAGTTTGTTAAAAGAAAGAACAATCAACAGCAAGACTGCACAACTCGTAGCTTTTAATTATGCTGCATCCTTGAAACAATGCCAAGGCTTGTTTAGGAGTTCCAGCTGTGCCGAGCACTTCAACAGTGTTTGCAGCTTTATCTCTCACAACCAGGTGTTCCTAACACAGGAGTTTTCTCTACTAAATGAAAAAACTGGCAGAACACAGAGCCTCTGTTATAGTTTTTCGGGATAAAGGAACTAATAATTCACAGCTAATTGCTACCATCAAATTATATGGAAAGACAGAACAAAGAGTTTAGTAATGGGAACACATAGAGCCAAAGACACATTTCATCCCAACATTTACAAGTTTGCTATGCTAGTATGTGATGTAAAGATAATGCTATTAAAAAAGAATAACAGATATCTAGTAGTACTGAGGCTGATGAACTCTGTAACTGCAATTCAAATGTTTTCAAATTGCTATCACTCCATGTTCTTAATCACAAACTGCCACTACAAAAACATTGATACCTCTCCATGTTCCAGGGGAACTAGTCTGGAATAATAGGAGGTGCAGATCACTTCATCATCTCTCTTGTAAGTTGGTGGCCCAATTCTTGGTGTAATATTGTAACGAGTTAAACATTCAGTATCACTAATTGCATAGTACTGCCATGGTCTGAACTCCGTGCCATCTATGGAGCGTTCCAAAATCCAGTTTCCAGGTCGTGGAGCATTAGCAGCTTTGATGATGACATATGCAACTTGAAAGACCTGAAAAAATGCAAGAAGAAAATTTTAACACTTCATTGTACCATAAAACACCACCAGAAGCCAACTGGGTAAATTAAAATTTTAAAAGCATTATATGGTTTTCCTGGGGAGAGGGTAAAATATGTTACAGTAACTCAGGATAAATTTTTTGCACTAACATTTGGCAAGTCGTCTACCTAATTGTGTCCAGGGCATCAGTCTGTGCTGATGGAATAGCTGAAATTTACACCTGTTCTGCACATTTCAGGATTAGTTGAGTATAACAATCTGTGGGAAATGTTTAGCTTTTCTGAACCACTGAGGACTTAAAAAACCTGGGGTTTGGTTGGGATTTTGTGTTTGGTTTTTCATGGTTGGTTATCTGTTTTAGTGGGTTTTTTTATATATGCAGCCAAAAAGACTCTTCTGTTTGCAATTTAGCAGACAATATAATCTTCTCTGTAACAGCATTTCTGATAAACTTTATACACCCTATGTTATAAACCTCTTTGCATTACAATTTCGTCCTGTGCTGAAGTTATTTTATCAGAAGACTACTTACAGACACTGCTAAAAATACAAATAAGCGTGATAAAACAGCTAATATTCTTAAGTAACATTATGTATATGAACTATGCAGCTATCTTGGCTATTTTTCTGTCAACCCAAAGTGAAATCCCCATGTGCACATAGGACTGTCCAGCACTTCTGTGAGTAGGCAGGACAGTAATTTAGTTTAGATTACCTTTTAAATTACTGTCATGGCAGCCAGACAACCTGCATTGACCCCCAACTCGCTACATATAGTGTCACACATGAACACTGAAGTGCACTTACTGCAAAGCCACCCTGTTCTCCCTTACTCAGTACCTGCTACATCACCTCACTCAAAAAGGCTGCATTTGCAAATTCTATATAGGAGTTTAATGTTTCCTATACACTGGAGTAACTAGCCACGTTTAGATGTAAGAAAAACTGTATTATTCAACCACCTCAGAGAAAAGTATTTCCACTTGAGCAGACTGCCTGGTCAGCTGCTATTATCATCATAATTCCTGTTTGCATGTGCAATATTAATACTGTGTTGAGCTCCAATCTGGCTGCAATCAGTTCTTTCATACACTCTAAATTTAAGTTTTTAGGTTTGGGGGCTTTTTTTGCAATACAGATTAAAGCCAGAGCAAGAACAATACTTGCCACATGAAAGCAGGTTTTGATTTTGCCAAATGGGGAAATAAACTCACAAAGATAAATAGAAACTACATTGTGTATGCAATTCATGAAACTGCTTTTGAAACAAAACATTATTTAAGTGAACAATTGATTAGGAGAACTTGCACACATGAGAAAGGAAAAAAAATAGTGATACTTATCTTCAAGTGATTTACTATATATATCTTTTAAAAAGTAAAACAATCTTACTTTCTTATTAAAATCAGACATAACTTAAACTACAATATTCACTAGATTTGACTTTCTTTACAGGCACTCCAGTTTTATTTTGTTAAACATCAGTCAGATACAAACAATATTTCTAGTTGTTACAATAATTATGAAAATTTACAGAAAATGAGGATTTTACTGTGACCATTCAGCAATGAAAGCAGATGCAGGCAAAAGGAGAAGCTAGTGCACTCTTTTGACAGTCTTAGAAATAAAATTTCTCTGGGGTCTGTGAATCCTCTATTGTTTCATATAATCTAGAAATTTGCTCAAAGTAAAATGAATATCAAGAATTATAATCTGGCTTCCATGAAGAGAAGAGCGCCTTTTAAATAAAACCTTCATTGTGCCAACAATCTCCAACTGAAAAATAAAAGCCAAAATACATGGTTTTAAAGGAACAACGTACATCATTTGGGCAGACATCAAGCCAAACAGCTGCATTCCCTACACACAACCTGGATTTCAGCGATTGGGTCTTGCACTCAGTTATGGCCAAGCAGAATCTGATGTATCATCATTTGAGTACCCAAAACCTGAAGACATTTGTATGTGACAGGAGTTGTTTGTATGGTATTTTGTCCATCAGAGATGAGAACCCCACGAAACTATTAAAACTAGAGAGGTTTTATTGACTGGGCTTAGAAACAGCTATGCACTTCCAAGTTCCTTTGAAGTCAGTAATCTTTCTCAAATACATAAAAGATGCAAGACTGGAACCCAAACTTTTTTCAAATATCCTGGTAAAAAAATTACCTCAAAAACTCTCGTATGTCCTTTATTTCTTTTTTTTCTCTCTGCTTGCTGTCATCAACTAAACTGCTTCCCTACTTATTACACAGTTGGCTGAACAACAAATGATCTACTTTTGATTACTTTGAGATTTTTCAAGACCCATTATAGTCTGCAGCTGATGTGGCTGGTTTTAAATCCAGTTCCAACTAGTAACAATGAGCTATCCTTCATCACAAACTAACTGCTGCAGCAAAAGGTATTCACAAGAGTATGCAAGTTAAACTTAGTTTAAATATCAAGTTCCTTGGTGAGGGGGGAGTGGAGGGAAAAGGCAGTTAAATATTAACACTTTCACAGCAATTGTGCAGAAATTCAATGCACAATTCAATAAATTAAATCTCCTCTCAGCTCTTCCATTTACCCACATAGCTCACAGGTATCCCGTTTTACTTCACAGGTAAATTCACAGGATAATGAATATAAACAATGTCAGGAAAATTTGTCTGCCCCTGAAATAATATAGGTTAAATAAATAAATAAAGGATTTTGTATAAATGTTCTCAGACTCGAGAAGTCACAAGACAACCTACCAGAAGGAGCTTTATTCTCCGGGATTGTTTCCAAGCAAGGGAATGAAGCTGGAGGAAGGCACCAAGGTGTCCAGTTTTCACAGACAAAGATGTTTTAAGGAATGTCTGTAGGTAGGGGTTTTGCAGACCTCCTATCCCACAGACTCTGCAACCCATAATAGGTTAAGAAGTTCATGTAATGCAAACTGATTTTCCTTTGAGCACTTCTTTTCAGAATTTGACTTGTATAAGTTTTTCAAGTTTGAGTATCACCAAAGGCAGTTTCTTATCACTTTCCACATTCATTCGGTGCCCACCGACCAGCCACGTGATAAACCTGAGCAAGAGCTAATGATTTGTATACTTTAATTTGACTGTATAACTTTCTCAGAACTAATTTCCTTATTGAATGACAAGGGTAAAAAGGGCAAGTCAAAGCAAGTTAGCAATTCCCAAGCTATAGATTAAAAGTGTCATTTTATAGGCATTTGATTGTTAAGATCAGCCAAATAAATTTCTACTAAAAAACCTCTTTTTCGTAGCTGCAATGCCAACAAAAAAAGAAATTTCTGCTCTAATTAAAAACCTTGCTTCCCTGAATGCAGATCCAGTGAGACCAAGTGCAGTATTTTTGAATACTCTCAAAGAGTAGAAAACTGGATGAAAGGATGTATATCAGCTTATATTGTTTGCAGAAATATCTTTTTAAGAGATAAAGACAGCTTCATGCTCTTAGACACTGTGAAGCCTAGCAATCGATTGCAACATTTTGCTTTGACGATTCTGTGATGTTAGAAGTGCAAACTACACTAAATCTGGCAGAACTTCTCGTCTCACCTATTATATTTTCTTTAAGATTTTAATTCATTATGTGCAAACATTAATTTGGAATGGGAGGAAAATTCATTTTACTCAAGAATTTCAGTGCAAGAATGTAGAGACGAACACCCTGAATCTTGCATGATCAGTTTTACAAAGCCACAAAAGTCTTTAAAGGAAGTGTGCCATATACAATAAATTAACATTAGTCCTGTAAAGTCAACAGAATAGCAATTTTTTTACATCAGCAAACCATGTATATTTACAGAAACCTGTCCTTGCCAGTTGATTTCAAGATGAAAGCTCTGGTACAATCATATTTACATTTTTTTTTACATTGTAATAGCAGAAACTACAAATTACTCTCCATCAGCCTCCAAGTGGTAATCCAGTACTCATGAGCTATGACTTAATCAGAAGTAGAGTTGTTTTCTCAACTCAATACTATGGGTCTTCCAAGAAGGACTAGTCTTGCTTTGCAATTCAAGAACTTTTTGGTATACAAACATCAGTCTTTCTGCTACACCAAGGATACAGAGTACATTTGAATACTTTCAGAAGTCTGAAGCATGGTAATAAAACTAAGGTAAGTAGTCTTTGTTTAATGGTGTCACAGAGTTGGCTCAATCAAACCATGAAAATATCTCATAGCCAGGATTTATTAGAATTGTAATTTCACAGTGCAACTGCCCAGAGGAGTCAAACTCAAGCAAAAAATGCTGTTTTTATAGAAAACTACTGCTGCATATTTTGTTTCTGTAGAACTACCAGTGTAGGAAGCACAAGGTCATAAATCAAATCTTAGTGTCTTGTACATCAACCCTACACCTCATTGCTACACTACTCTTTCCCAGTTCTGGATCCCTGCCATACATTTAATGGAAAAAGGGGGGGAGGAGGAAGCAGCGGTGTAGGGTGAGGGAAGGAAAGACTATCATACATGTGAATCCTGGAAAGTCTGAAAGGCACACTAGAATAAATTTACCTAGTTGTCATGATGTATATGAGCAAGAAAATCGTGACATATATCCTTATAAAATGCTATATTAGCTATAAATAGCACAGATTCTGCAAAGGAGAAAGATAAAAACAGCAATTTAAATGCTGATTTTTTAGCCCTCTTCTTACTGAGATGCCACCAAACTATTCTGCACTACAGCTAGTTTTAGACTAATAAATAGGCTAAGAACAATGTCAAATATTAGCTAAAAGAATATCCTCTATTCCCTTCAACTTGAAGCCAAGAGATGAATAGACATAGAGGTTCACTTAAGGAAATTGAAGTGGAGTCAGTGTTCACCAGCTATGGGAATCTTCCCCATATTTTCCATCCAAGGGTATGTTTCAGCACTTACCAACCCAACTGCTTGGACTGTATCTCTAAACTGTACATTGATAATAATCCCAAGAAACAATCAATTCCTCTTAGTCCTAGAATTTCTGATAATTGCACTAAAAAAGCCCTCATATGTAATGACCAGATTTTTAGCATCACAAAAACCTGTGACTATATATTATATTCTGGCAAGGAAAGTTAAAGGACTTGTTTACTTTAATATGGCACTTGGCAGATTTAATGCACAAATCTTGAAATGTAAAAAATAAAAGTATAAATGATGAAGTTACACTGAACACAGGTACTGGCTTTCAGGAATATTTTTACAAGTCCTATTTTAAGTAGTTCTGAAACAAATGTATGAAGTAAACTATTACTAAAATCACTAAGGTCCTTCATGTGCTTTTCTTTTGTGTTTTCTTTACTTGTGCTGACTTGTTTAATGTAAGCACACCAAGTCAGCTCTAATAACTCACTGACTTCAAGCAATCTCTATTAACCAAATCCTTTCTCACAGAGCAGTAATTTACATTCAGTTTGCATAGCCCTAGATGCCTTCTCTCTCTCAAACTCTCTAGGGAAAACACAGAAGAAAGGCCCCTTAGGGGAAACTTTTCAAATCGAATTAGTGAAACTGAGCATGGGTCAGGAGAGGAAAGATATGCATTTGTTGAAACATCAACAGCACTAAGACTGAAGAATAAATGATTCAGAGGGCAGTTCAGCTGGTCTGTTTCCAAAGTGAAATTGTTCTATGAGGATAAAAATTAAGGCATCCCCTCCTCCTTCATTTTTCCTTCCTGTTTGTCCATTTACAAGCCAAATAGAAAGTTAACTCTTCAAACAACATGAAAATCCTATCCAAACCTTCTGCCACTGACAAAAGACACCCTGTGATTATTTTCCTAACAGTTCTTCTTTCTAATTAAAGCCCAAACTAGGCACTTGCTTAACCAATGCTTTATTTGAAAACATCAAAGTTAAACCTTCTGTTTTAATCTTTAAAATAACTTTTAAGCAGGGTCTAGAGATCCTGCAAAAGCTTTGTACCAATTCTACACCTCAAGTACGCATTTCTTAGTAAGTAATAAAGCTGCTTCTTCCAGAGTTTGGAGGCATCCTCATATTAATAAAGAATTGTTGAGCTGTGGTTTTCAAACAACTTAGGTAGGCCAGCACATAGATCTGTTCAAAGCCAAAGAACAAGAAAAAGCCAAGAAAAATACATTTCTTCACCATTTACTTTGTCTTTTCTTGGAGCCGGGTAGGAGACTCCTGATTCTCATATGTCTAGCAGACAAACTTACAAATTAGTAAATGCCCAGTACAGTTTAGCATGCTCCTGTCTAAGGATGATAAATTCTTCAAAGTTTGGCCATATAGAGTGGCCAAAACAGAGGAACCAACTTTTACCCAGACAGTTTCAGACTCCCCAGGGTCACAAATCACTGTTTCAGAAATTTAAACCCTAACTCTGCAGAACACCAGACAGCAAAAGTCCATAGAAGATATAGTTTACAACATTTTTTTCCATCTATCCTTCCAACCAGACGATCATCAGAATCAGTCAGATGCATCCTCACATATGAAATCTGTGCTTTGGCCCATACCCTGAAAACACTGCTGTTTAAAAATAAGTCCTTGAAAAAAACAGTTCAAGTAAATTTTAAGAAATAAAAGATGAAGGAAAATAGTATCACAGGACTGCTAGGGAAAAGACAAGAGGTGTGAGGAAAAGACAGAAGGGTGAGGCAGAGAGAGGAGAGTTACCAAGACAAAGGAATTGGTACAGATGAAATCGTTCACCAAGACAGAACAAACATGGATGAGAGCTTATACTAAAAGCTTCTTTTGTTTCATCTAAACATAGAAGAGCTGCAATCAATTTGGCTTGTATCCTATATCCATTTAATGACATTCACATAAATGTTACTCACCTGCCTTAAATCCAAGGTGATGGTGACCCAGTGATACTGCCTTCCATTCTGAATGCTGGGACTCTGCCACCAGTTATTGGTACCATCGATTGCACTGGAAATTGGGTGCTGCTCTGTTTCAAAGTAAAATGATTAAACATCTCTTGAAAATAAATCCCACTGCACTTTTCTGACCCAGCACATTCATTTCACATGAAGCACAATCTCTTCCTGTCATAAAGAAGTAAAAGCTAAAATCTGCCCTCAGACAAAAAGGCTGCCACTGGATCTTGCAGTGCTCGGTGGTGATACGCAGTGCTCACATTTTGTAAGCCTTTTGCTCCAAGGTAATTGCATTTACATAGCAGAGACTAAAACTAAAACATATTTGACTCCAATATACTCTGTATTCAAGGGGAAGTGTCAGAAAAAGACACAAACTCATGAAAAAAACAAAATCTGAAACATGTGAAACTTACCTTTGGGGTTGGCACTGTGACGGTCACAGACACGGCACTGAGCATTGCGCAGGGGCCGTCCAGGGACGTGCTCCACCAGTTTGCAGAACATCTCTGGTCCCTTCTCCCCACAGGTGGCATTGGTGGAGATGTGAGCATTGCTGGCCAGGTTCAAAATGGCAGGAAACAGGCCTTGAAAGAAATTATGTTTATCAGCCACACCGTAAGGCACGCAAAGTTTGCACCCTGGCAGCAGTACCACTGTTATTTCACTCCACATTTGGATACTTCATGCTGAGGAACACAAGAGTTTACAAACCAACTCCCCCAATTACTAAACATTCCTTTGCATAATGAATTGATCAAAACCTGGGGGACAACTGGCCCACTGCCAGAATCAAAGAGACACTGTAGAGCACACACTCAGCTGGTGCGGAAAACAGCATTTAACACAAGCTCTTTGCAGCTGCAACACCACTGGCTTGAGCAGGACACTCCAGACTTGAAACACTTAAGGACTGAACTTTAGACCTCTGCTACAGGCTTCTTCCACAGTCTCTGTAATGTCTAAGGGATCCTTTGCTTACCACTTATTAATCTTTACACAAACATTGCACTGTACTTTCAAATAGTTTTGCTCTTGTGCACTGGAATAATGTAACAACAGACTACAAATCAAGATTACAGCTACCAGACCAGGAGTCCTTTGCTTTTTCTAAAAGGAGTAAAGTTTTACTTTGGTTTGAAGGCAACTGATAAAATTTCTAGAATACTGTATGTGACAGAAGTTAAGCACAGTTTCTCAATCAGCTTCCAGCTGTCCCTCATAATCTAAAAAGCTTTCATTTCTTGCACGGTTATGGTGTAACAGAGATGCTCCATTTCCACTTATAAGTAACTCTGAAAACGAAGCAAATTTAGAAAGAATCCTGTCTTTAGAGATTAAATCCAGTGGGCTAAAATCAAAGCTAGAGCCTTAGTATGACACATTAAAAATGCCACAAGAATTGTTAGTGTTGCAACAGTAAGGTATTAAAATCACATTTTTGTTTTGTTAAAAGGAAATCTTAAAAAAAAAAAAAAATCAAGCCATATTTGTGAAAATATATGCCTATTCCACTAGTAAAACTGTATGAATTCTTTTACTTCGTTATCCACAATGTACCTCAAAAGAAACTGCAATATTAAAGTTTTGCTTTCCTTAGCTGTTTATACACATAAATATTTCAAAGGTGGGTGCCAAGAGGATTATTCCAGGCTCTTTTCAGTGCTCTTCAGCAAGAGGACAAGGAACAACGGCCATAAAGTAAAACAGAAGTTTCATCTCAACATAAGGAAGAACTTCTTCATGCCAAGGGTGGCGGAGCACTGGAGCAGGCTGCCCTGGGGTGTTATGGAGTTTCCCTCTGGAGAGGTTCAAAACCCACCTGAACCAGTTCTTGTGTTACCTGCTCAGGGTGACCCTGCCTTTGAAGTGTCATTGGACCAAACCATCTCCAGAAGTCCCTTCCAACCCTAACAACTCTGTGATTTAACAAGGCTACCTTCAATATTCCCTTAAAGTGTCTTTGCTCAGTAATTGTATTACCCTAGAAAGCCTGGAGAAAAGCTTCAGTGTTATTTAAGACTTGCTTTCAGCTATTGAAAATTTGGCTAAATGCTAACCCTCTGTACCACCGTATGAATAACAAACTGTGTGTTTTCAATTGTGCTTTACTTGAAATTTAATAGGAAGGAGATGGAGCTTTTTATTTTTTTGGATCCTGATTTCATTTATGTGAAATACAGACTAGGTCAGATGCCTTGTTCTCATTACACCTAAATCTGATGCAGATAAGGATGCTGAAGACATCCTAATGACTACTCTAGAGAGGCTCTTCTGCCACTAAGAAGTTTTTTGCAGGTTTTTCTCACCTTGTGCAGTATGTGTGCAGTGCATCTCCAGATGTAAAACTGGAGCCAAAAAAGAAATGCCATCCTCCATTTTCCTACTTGATAAGATAGCTCAGTGGTGGAAGAGGGCATCTTTTTTAACACTGTTCTCCAATGATATAAAATTTTTCTTATTCCGTATTAAGTACTGTTCACACAGGGGTGTACCAGCCTGTCTTCAAGAGCTATCCATTACTTCCCAGGTCACCCATTACCTTCACTCACATTACACAGTAGCACTGCCATTTCTTTCCGATGTCATTTGCTCCAGTGAAATAATTTGCCTCCAACAACCTTCAATCAACGGACTTATGCCTAAGGAATAGCAACACTATCTCATAATGAATTTTCTGGGTCCCACAGAGATAAAAAAGAGCACTTCTATCCAAGTGAGTTGCACTGGAGTTCTGCCCCAGGATCCAAATAAAAAGCACGAGGTTGTTAGCTTCATCCTGCAAGGTACTGCATCTCTTCAAATCCTAGTTGACTATGTTCACCTCTGAATCTTTTTACCATGGTTTAGTTTTAAGGCAAACTGCAGAGGTGCAGCTACTGATCTCAGGGAAGATCAAGAAAAGTGTAGAAGATGATTTATTAGGAAACAATGAACATCTGCAACAAGTGAAACTGATAAAAGGCAAATTTCAAATAAATGAGTTGCATCTTGAAAGAACATTGTTCCTCTTTATTCTTTTACTAGGAAGAGCCAGGTACTCAGAGTTTTGAGTTCAAAAGCTCTTAGATGCTGCTCTGCCAGCCTCCTCTCTCTCACTTCTCCCCCCCCTCTCCCAAGAACCAGAAAACAAACATCTGGTAGGGTATTTTTATGCCTTGTAGCAAGCAGTAGGTAAAAGATGAGCAATCACAGAATCAGCCACTTAAATGAGCCATTTACAGATAAACAGGTGACTGTCATCATATCCTGGTGTGAAATGCAACTGGCTGTAATTGATATAAAACTCCATCAGAAGATATATTTCATTAAACTGAAACTTTAGCAAATCATATCTGCATTTTTAAGGACATCACAGTATCATTTAGTCCTTAGGAAGGGACCTCTGAGATCATCAAGTCCAACTTCTAACTGATTACCACATTGCCAACTAGACCAGGGCACCAGGAGCCACATCCTTGAATACCTCCAGGGACAATGACTCCACCACTTCCCTGGGCAGTCCATTTCCAATGTTTAACAACTATTTCCATGAAGAATTTCCTCCTGAGGTCAAACCTGAATCGCTCCAGGCACAGCTTAAGGCTATATCCTTTCATCCTATTACTTGTTGCCTGGGAGAATAGGTTGACCCCCCACCCGGCTACACCTGCCTTTTCAGGTAGTTACAGAGAGTGATAAAACCTCTCCTGACTCTTCTTGCCTCCAGGCTAAACAACCCCAGGACTTACCCTCTAGACCTTTCATCCATTTAACTTTCAGAGTTTTCTATCTAAAGTACAGAACAAATGATAGTTTGAGTTGTATTTATTATATTATTCCCACTAGAAAGGAAGGCAAGTGCTCCATGCAAAACCATGGGAATTACTGCTCAGCATTTTGCAAGAGACTACAGTGGTCCTGAGAAAAGCTGGAAGAATTTTTAAACTAAACTCATTTACTTCTAACTGCTGGGCAGCTCTTTTCATGGTAAGGTGAACTCTTTCTTTACTTTCCAGCTACTCAGATGCTCATTTGCCTCAAACCAGAGATTTGCACACACCCAATGCCAGAAAATGAAGTGTATAGATGTTAATTTGACCTTGAGAAAGAATTACAATTGGTTCGCTACAGCTCAGCACAAAAGCTAAGCACAATGTTTTCATTAGATGTTCAAGCAAATTGCTCTCATTTGTAAGCACTTGGTTTTAGCCAGATGCATGACTAAAACTCAGTAAGGGAGAACTGAAAATCTGAGTGGGTACTGTCAGAATTATGTCATTCAGAGCTTTCCTAGAGGGACAAAACACCCCAAGCTCAGAGGAAGTGGAGGGAATTACATCCCTAGTAAGGTGAACAGCAATGTGGATAGGGCAGAATTTGTCACATCCACACTCTACACTGTTCAGTCCTTCAGAAAATTACAAGAAGTAATTCAGAGGCTAGATGGATTTGTTGTATGTACAGTTCAGCAGCTAGACCTTATGGTAAAGGACATAGCATTAGCATTTCAGTAAAATTCAGGAAAAAGGCTTGTTCATAATGAAGCCAGTTATAACATTTTCAAATGATGAACAGTTGCTCAGCATGCAGTATGCCAGGGAAAAAGAAGACAGGCAAAGAGCTTTAAGGCAGATGAGGCAGTATCTAATTTGTGCTTCAATATGCCTATTGACTCTGATTCTTCAAATTAACAAGGACAGGTGGAGCATGCAGCTTATTGGGGCAGATTCAAAGTACTGATAATTCACCAGGTCATCATGGTAAGTAAAAGACATCTCTAGCCTTAGACAGCTATCCCTCTATTGTAAAGTTAATGGTCGAGCATACTGCCTACATTTTTGGGGGGAATTATTCTACTGTAAATCAGGTTATACAGAAGTCTTCACAAGCTCCTTGTTGCTGATGGAAATGTCATCATCTTTCCTGTAGACTGAAGTAAATTCTTTGTGGGTTTGTAAGCTCTAACTCTGTTACATATCAGACTACCAAGAACCCTGAAGTTCTCACCAAGAAGCAATTTCAAGGATTTGGGACCTTTCCAGGATTCTGGTAACTCCACCTGTGGTCGATGTATATCTGTTGCTTCATTCTGGATACCCGATTTACTGCACACATGCAGATCATGGCTATTATAATCATTCCACAGTACTATGCAATGAGTCTGACATATCTGGACTTATTGAGCATTTTGTCTAGCTCAGATATCCTGTCCATGGAGAGCAGCATCAGTGCAGTCCAACAACATTAGACCTACACTCCATGCTCAGCCCATAGCACATATCCATCACTAAATGCAAATATGGAAATCATATGCATTTGTACACCATCTATCGAAGGGGTTTTAGACATAAATAGAAGGAAGGGAAAAATGTTTCTCAATGTAGGACCTTGGTTACATTTTGTACAGCTAGATCTGAACAAACCACTAGTTTCATTTTTTGATTAATGACTCTTTAAATCATGAAATTAATACTAATTAATCACTCTTCTGTTTTGGATAGAAGATAAGTGGATTTGTGCATTTTGGCAAAATGCATGCATGAACTGTGTTTTTTGATGATGTTTAACAGTATGAATCCTCACAATGTGACAGACAAACTACTTTTTACAGTACCTGAAGGGAGACAGCCGTCAGAATAAAAATCTTCCTTGCAGAGGCATAGCTGATGAATATAATTTCTTTTGCAAATAGTTGTACAAACAGAAAGATGCACATGAGAGTTCTGCTTTACATGGGAATTTAGACAGAAATACTACACCACCAAATATATTCAACAAGCACAATGAAGAGAATACATTTTGGTATCCAGATCAACACAGTAAGGATGGCAAAACTCTTACAGAAATGCCATATTTAAGACAGCTTCTTTCCGAATCCAGATTCACTGATCTGTCTGATATTTCTAGAAAGCTAAGTTTGTCTTTTTCCAAAGACAAACTGATGGAAAATGAGCACAAAAGATTATATGAAGCAAGAAAAGAACTGAGTCCAGAAAGTTTTCTGGATTGTTCATTACGGTATACAATGAAGACTCTAAAACAGGCTTCAGTGAGCAACACTGAGACATTCAGCGACCCAACAATCTGATTGCTCTCTAAGTATTTTAGCTCTTTTGTGCTGAGTGTAATAAAGCAGTAATTTTCAAGTGAACAAAGTAGATCTGACTTAAAAAACATAAAGAGCTGATGTGTTCAGTAACAAAGAGCTTTTATGGTGCCTTTTTCAGGACACAGAAATACTTGAAGGGGTCTAATCTGATTTGCAAGTTAGAGGTTTTTTTTAAAAATGTTAAGGCAATCAGCAGCTCATAACATGCCCACAATGCTGAAATTTGCTCACAGGCAATGGATTCTCCCTTTACTGAAAACATTTCCAGAGTACACAATGACAGTTGTTCAGAATAGTTTAAGGCATTTCAGGAGAACAGAATAGACTAAGGATAAAATGTAATAAAATATCACAGTATTTCAGTGTATAGAATATGTAACAGCATTACACACGGAAGTTGAGGTCACATTCTTTATAACATTCTCAGACTATTTACAATAGCACAGATCTGATTTAGTTGTTCTGTCTTATTCAAGTTTTGGATATAAATGAGTTTACTAAATAAAAGCCCTGGATCCATCAAGCTTGGGTTCAGATTCCTAGCCTGTTCAATAGATTTATCCTCTTTATATTTTACCAACAAGCATCCCTAGTTTAACCTTCTGTATACACTTCCATCAGAATCCTACCGTGTAATCACATCAAATACCTAAATGGGTATTTGATATTTGGTTTCCTTAAAATAAATGGGCTGAAATTGTTAACTTCTAACTATGGGAATTAATTCTGTGTTTTTATAGTCGGCAAGAAACGTAGGGTATAGCACTCAACCTGCCTTATAATCCACTTTGTGGAGACACTGCCTAAATATGTTAGCTGCAGCATTAACCCACTTGAAAAGCTGAAAGCCTCACCACAACTTACACAATAAGCTTAGGCAGCAAGCCACTAGCTAGAAATTATTTTGAAAACTGATCATGCCTTTTTCTGTAGCTCTACAGAGAGGAGAATTTCTGCTAGTAAAAAGTTTACAGGATTTAACTATGGAGTATGTTTGGGGTTTTTTAGCAGAATATCTGCAAACTTTAATTTCCAATATTTAGATACAGCTACTTCAGAATTAAAAGAAATCTCTACCATGACAGACCATTATCTTTTCTTTAAACCCATTCTCTATTTCTTCTGGTACCGTAGAGCAAGCTGACTAATGCGTCAATCACAGAAATACTACCTAGCAAAGATTACATTTATTTCATTTAAACAGCTTTTAACGTAAGAACATACTAAGTTGGTCTGTTCTCAAGAGGTTCCAATGAGAGATATTCCTCAACATCCTTGACAAGTCTAGTCTGGCACTTCATCATTTTAAAAGTTAAAAATTTTCAGTTCTCTTCTCTACATTCATGATCAGTCATGATCTTGATTACAACTTTTGTTTACCTGAGTTATCACATACCCTTTTCCAGACTATGTAAACAATCCTCTCAATCTTTCTACAGTCCATTTTCTAAACTTCTTATCCTTCTGAGTTTGCATGTTTCCAACAGTGTGGATCCTCAGACCTCACCAGCACCAACCGGAGTAGAATGACTTCTTAAATTCTTAACAGTTTTATTAACACACATGAGAATAAGTTTTGTATTTTTTTCTAAATACAGCTGTCCTGTTTGCCTTGTAAACCAAGGTAAGTAAAAGATCCTGGTCTGTTGTACTGCAGGGACTGGTCACTTACAAAAAAGTATACTCTACATCAGACCCTGGGATGAGCTCAGGTTATCTGCAAAACCGATTACTTTGCAGCCATTTGCTGAACACTCAACCACTTGCTTTCAGAACAGTCTGCTGATTATTTTACAGCTCTGATCCAGTCAAGCTTTTGCAAACCACACTTAAGCAATCCAACTGGAGCACCAGGAAAAAGGACAACAAAACAAATTCATTACACTAGTCAATGTAACAAAACATTCTGCTTGAACTTTGCAAACTGTTAGAGCACAAACAAGTTGCAGAGGATGAAAACTTGCCCCTTCTACTAAATGGCAAAGTCTTCTCTGCCAAATTTTTTTTTTCTCCAGTTGCTTAAGTGCACTCAGCATTATTAATGAAGGCCATAATGCAGGCAGGGTACTACAGCAAAAGCATTTTACCTACTGTGGTCTCCCTTAGGCTAAATGATGTGCTCATTAGCATTCAGTGCTCAAAAGTGTATTGAAAATAATTACAATGCTGCAAACTAATAAAATTAACGAAGTTATAACACTACAAATTAATAAAAGTCTGTGAAACTCAGACTTCAAACAAAGTAAGCAAAAGTTTATTCATTCAAGAATGAGAACCAGCTGCACTATTCTCCCACAACCAGTATCCTCAATATAGTTTGTGAAGGTTAAGGAGCAAGTCTCTGGCGTAACATACATGTCTTCCTTAAAATTCCCAAACACCAGCATACAGCCAGGTTAATGGGCCCAATGTAATAGAATTTGAACAAAATAAAAGAAGTACTTTTTCTTTTGCAAAGGAGGACAGAAAACCTGAGCTGTAGAAGAATTTTAGATTTTAAAGTGTATGAAGCATGCTACATACAAAATGCATTGGAAAACTGAGGTAAAGAAAGAGCAAGGAGAGCAACATGTCCCAGTTAAGTCTTCATTGCAATATGCAGTATTTGGAATACGAGTATCAGGGAAAGGAAACGAAAGTAGGGAATTAGCAAACTCACTAAAAAATGTTCACAACATAGAAGTCCCAGACTTCCAGATTAAACGTTTAGGATAAGGAAAGCCAAGTAATACTAATACATCTGCAGAAGAAACTGACGCTTGTCCTCTCAGTTACACAGTAACTAGTGTTTGCTGACACGAAGTATGGCATTTTTAATACCACAGAGAGGTTAGGTATTTTTTGTGTTAGTACTCAGTCTAAACTAGTATTACCAGTTTGATTAGAAAGCTATGTGTTAACAAGTTAGCTGGTACAATTTCACCATGTCCCACCTGCTGAGTCTGTCCATGCTCAGTTTACAATCACAGATCTAGATCACAGAGACTGTCTCAACATATGTACCTAAATTGGAAATAGGGAGGATAAGGTTGATAAGGCATGGTCAGGGTACAGATGCTTAAAACTGAAGGAGTCCGAGCTTTTCAGCCCCAACCAGGCATTCCTACAAATGTGCTACCTTCTTTCCCAATGGAGTGTACATCATCTTTGACAGCCTGAGCACAGAAAACACCGGTGAATTCAATAGGTTTCATAACTTACATCCTAGCCCTGAATGTGGTTTCTAGTATTATGGCTTGGTCCTTTCACAGATTTTAGGGATTTGAGGAAAAAAAAATTAAGTTCCTGGGGATAAATAAAAAATTCTATCACAGGTATTTCTAATACCTTCAATATTGATGGTAATTTCCTGCTTATTTCAATCAGAATGAACTAAGGTGTAGTAGAATAAAAGTAAACTAGATTTCATGCTAGTTTTCAGCATCAGACAGTACAACTTGATATGAAAGGCAAGTAATTTAGGCAAGGGAAGGTGAGTATTCTATCATGCATTTCCAAAGTATAATCAATATTTCTTTCATCAAGTCATGTCTTGTAAGTATTGATTTTTCATATGCTGTTGTCCAGTTCAAGAATCTGCCCAGAAATTGTCACAGCATTTACACCAAAGCAAAAGAGCCAAAAGTTGACAGATGGGCAGGCTGCCAAGGAACAACAAACCTGCCAGACCATGAAATTAGTTCTTTCTTGTTCACCCAAAGCTTTTTCCACACTTTGAGGAGTCTGCATCATTGTTGATTTGGGGGTTGTTCTTTCTTTTACCAGTACACTAGCTTTTTTTCTGAAGTCATCAGTTGGGAACAATCTTTGCTCAAACATGAAGTAAATACAAACCACAGCTATTAAAGACTCCAGTGTCTTGTCAGTTTTGCTTATATGCTGCCTAAGACATAATATTAGCTTAGAGCAACATAACAGAAGTACTGGCAGTGTGAATGGCTTGTCAGAGACTAGGGACCTCAGTCACTTGTCACTTACAACATGCCCCAATATCAACAAAACTAAATAAACATTTTTCTTCTTACTGATGTAGGACCCGAAGTAGGCTTCTCCCACTCCCACTTAATATGACTCCTTAAATAATAATATCTCCCCTGAAGTTCTTTTCTATCACCAGTTTTCAACCTGAAGCAACTGTCTTGTAAGTTAAAATCCTTTTGGGTTCAATCCTAATTAAATTTGCATGCATAAATGTGCAGCTTTAGGCTGCACACCAAGTCATTCATTATAATAAAAAGGAAGTTATGACCCAAGATTCTATTAACCCTCTTCTGATACTGAATTTCCATTTATCACTTGCAAATTCTGGGAGACCTGTGCTTGGGAAGAATTTTAAAGGTCTAGAAGGTCCCGCTCACTTCAGTACTGTGACTCAGTATCACAACCAAACAAAATGTTACTACTTTTTGCCCCGTGTAAACATTAAGAAGGTGAAAACAGTTAGAAACAACCTTGACTCAGTTGGCATCACCTTATGATCATCAATGAAGCAGATGTACTACTCTGAAATGTATTTTTCATTCAGTGAAAGCTTGTTATTAACCAGCTGTACAGAAAACAAAAATTCATTTCATTTTCTTAATTTCAAAGAAAAGATTTGTCACTTCCTTAATATTAGAAATTGCAGCTGTGTTAGATAAAGCTAAATTTCTATTTAAATTAAGTCGAATTTTTCCATTTATTAACAAAAGCTATTTTAATTTCAAGATGTTTTGGCATCTCAGAACTATCAACTCTCCTGTTTTCAGACACGGAAGAAAAATGTTTTCATTCCAACAGGCACAAAGCCATTATCAGGGCACACACAGCCCTGTATCACTGCCAGATCTTCCTGGGTAGAAGGGTAGAAGGAAGCACATTTCCTCCAGCTTGAATGGACCTGAAAGGATTTGCAACTGTGTAACCCCAAAGACACACAAAACTTGGTCATTCCCTGATCTCTACTGACAAGATTTAGCAATCCCTAATTTTCAAGGTTAATTTGGAAAAGCCTGTCAGGTTTGGGTTTTTTTTTTTTTCCTTTTGTTTATTGGTTTGGTTTTTTTTTATTATTTCAGTAGCAACCAACTGTTCAACATGATGTAGAGGTGGCTTTCTGCTCTTTGTAAAAAGTAAAACATATCCTGTTACTTTTATTCCTAGGCATTTGCTCTAGGCAACAAAGTAAAACTGCAAATCACCCTGCTTTGTTTGGTCTCACATCTGCTGGTCTCCAGGCACACAAATTAACAAACACACAGGGCACAAACTGCAACTATTTAAAAAAAATTTAATAGCAAGTTAATTGTTGCACATTTTTTATGTTTCAAACTCTCACCATGTGCAAATTATTTCCCTATTTTACAGTAAATGCCTCCATGAAATTCAAAGGTAGTTGTGTCACAGGTTAAATTACCAAAAAAGTGTAAATTTAAGTACACAAAAAACGGGGGGGGGGGGAAGAAAACAATATTTTTAAAAGTTCTCTTCTATACTGCCATTAATACTCAAGAACTCAGCCAGTCACATGGAATTTTAATCAAGTGATCTGAAAGCATTTTGCCTTTGGCCTGAAAACAAGAATGATGTATTTCAGCCCAAAGCACAATTTTTAAAGGCAAATTCTAACAGACTGAGAGTTCAAGTAGTCTAATTTAAAATTCAGCAATGTCAGTGTGACACTAAAATAATAGTGAGGCACAGTTGGAGCCTGCCTGAAACACCCCAAACATTTTTTTTGCTGATGACTGTGGGAAATGCAGCAACAACATCGGTAGAGCTGCAGAGTGGGCAGCTTATTTCCCATTGTCCTTAGGAACAGAAAAGATAAGGGGGGGCTGCTCAAATTTTAGAGAGATTGCATTGTATTTCGATACTCTGTGGTGTACAAAACAGGTTTTCCTCCTTGGGGCAAACATCCTGACCTCTTCCCTGCCACTGTACTACCAAGAACTCCCTTTTGACCCCCTTTCCCTATCTCCTGCAGGATTCTCAGCCAACCAGAAACACCCAAAGTTGGATGTGTCTATTACACCATCACCCATGGCAGCACAGCAACAAGCAGATCTTCCCACCAGGTACCCACAGTAAAGTTTCTGAGCAACCCGACACATCACTGGGGCTAAACCATGTCAGCACAGCAACCTCTGACCCACACCAAGATACCCACTGAACAGCAGCTCTGTTTTGTAACTGTTGCTTCATCGCTGCCTTTAGATCACATCCTACTGCTCATCACTAGGTGAAGATACTCAATTCATCCTGGAAGTTTCCCACCTTTTTCTTTTCCTCCTTAGGGTCATCACGGTACTTCTCTTTCAGGTATTTCCCCACCTCTGCTGGGTTCATCACATACATCTCTTTCTTACTGCCTGCCAAGGGTTGCCTCCTCCTCATCACAGGAAACCTACACTGAACTTTGCCGAATCATTTCCTCAATTACAAATATCCCCATTACAATACTATCAAACATGCACAAAACTAAGCTGTCCCCAGTGTGACCACTCCCAAGTAAAGAGTGGTCATCCAAGGATGGAGTCTGTATTTGCTGCATGCCTTTAGCATTGATGAACTTGCTATGGGGAACATTGGCAGACAAACTGTAAACCAACTTCAAGGAAGATAAATTGGGATAGGTCTGGAAAGGACTTAATTCCTGTAAGTTTTAGTTTAAAATTCACGTTTATGTCTAAAGACAACTTCAGTATCAAGTTCGCAATTTTGCATTAGGAAAAAATGTGTGGTTCCTAAAATTCTAATCAAGTCTTAGTGAGATTTATTGATAATATCTAAATAACCTAGTTATAGTAAAAAAAAAAAAAAAAATCACAGAGACACATAGCAGATTTACTTTCTATCTATACAAACTTTTTCCTTTATGCTGTGTGAGATACATTATCACATAAGAGTGAATTGAACTACTCTGGCAATTAAAAAAGAGACACACAAAATGAACATTTTAGTTAGCAACTGCTGAAGGAATGAAGAACTTTTAGTAGATGTAATGTATATCCACAGCAACTCTCCCCAAGTCAGTGGAGTAGATTTAATCCCTCATTTTGCCATCAAAATTTTTCTCTCTTCAGCATATTTTAAAGGTGTTTTGTAGTAGAAGTCATTGAGCACACATTTCAGAGAATACAAGCTAAAGTAAATAAAAGGAATCCTAGAAATTTCAACAGCATATATTTCACAACCCTAATTTAAACCACAGGGTTTCCACAGATCTTGACAACTCAAAGAACCTTCATGTCAAACTTCTGTTATCTAGCCCTTCTCAGCCAATAAAGTAGAAAAAAACTAATCATCAGAGGCATTGGCACACAGTTACAAGCCTTTTATGCCCTCCCCTCCCCTAAAGCAGTGCAAGATATGCACAAAAGACAGCACAACAAAGGAAAGTAAAATATATGAATGGTGTGGCATGCAGAATAACAAAACACAGCTGTTCATGCATTTGAATTAAAACGAGACAAGAAAAACCAGTGGACTCTCTTCCACTGTTTTATCAGTAGTGAAGCACTTTCAGGAGCTGTGTTTCTCACTTCTGTAAAGAAATAGACAGAGACAGGGAAGGTGGAAGGGATTCAGTTAACTGGTTTTCAAAGTACAGGTCAACTGCTGGTGTTAGACTCTCCCCGGTCCACTCACTGTTTGAATACTCCTAGATGGATCAGGAGTCCCCCGAGGAGTCAGTGAAGCCTGGCTGGGCTCCATCCAGCCTGGCAGCAGCTCTGCCTGGGTAGGGAGCATTCGAGCACAACCAGGCTCCCCAGGCTGCTGTCCTCCCAGGCACCTAGCCTGCCCAACACCTTATGTGCTTGCTGCAAAGCTCACTCTGCCGGGATCCACAAAATAAAAAAGAAGGATAACTTGGATCCCTGCTTCAGTGCACCCTGGCAAGGCTGCACCCAGCCACATTCAAATTGCACCGGATGTCTTTGGTGCTACAGGGCTTTTTTCCTCTCCTTTCCACACAAACATTTCTTTACGCACATCTTTGGGTTTTGTGACAGAAGGCAAAATTCCAGTCATGCTTTCAAAAAACCTAATGAAAACAATCAATGCTAATCTAAGTTACCATCAACAGCTCCAATTAGCATTTGGGCTCAATGACTGAATTCCAACATTTTTTACAGTCAACAAGACCTACCCCACTGATATGCAGAATTAGGATTTTGCTATTAAAAACTTACTGCTTCATCAGGTCCACAAAAAAAAAATAATAATCAAAGAATCAAATAAAGACTAGAGAAGTTGTTTTGAATTGCCTGTACAGGTTCTGCACTGTTCTCCCTGACTTTCAGCAAACAAAAGTTACAGAAATACAGTTAAGTGGACATCAACCTATTTTCAAGGTCATTTTTGAGCAAACAGCAATAAAAATGCAGGCAGAGCCCAGGAGAAAAAACAAGTTTCCACTTTGGGAAGACCATTTCTTAAACAGCTTTTTAAGCTTTATTCTCATATGGGAATCAAGATACGAGCTGAGTCCCACAGCAAAATAAATGAGCTCACAGAAAGAAATTATATTATGCTTGCAAAACAACTTTCAAATCTGAATCTTAAATCTAAAAGAATTGGTTAGGGAATATCTCTGACAGAGCTGTTACTGTATCGAATGACAGTTTCAAAAAAAAAAAAAAATCAGCGAAAGGTAACAACTTAAAAGATGATAAAACAGAAGGAATTTATTGCTGAAGGCTGACTTCTACTCTGCCTACACAAAGCAGCAGTGGGATCTACTCAGCCTTTGGCTGGTAGGAAAAGCCCAGAAATGACAAGAAAAAAACCAACCGTGTCAGTCCATCGACCCACATCAGCTGCTGCTTTACAGAGCCTGCCAAGCTGAACTTGTGGAAAGGGCAGTAGGTGAAAATGCCTGCCATGAATCCACCTCCCTTCCAGTGGCTCTCTGAGCTCACTTGGCCACTAGAACAGTCTGGATTTTCCAGAGATACTTTTTTTTTTTTTTTTTTTTAAAAAAAAAGAGAGAGAAAAATCAGGTTTTCAGGTGAAACCAAAGCATTCTATCTCTATGTTTTGTCCTACACTTCTCAGGAATTGTAACTGCTGTTTCACATCAGAAACAGAAGTTTAAATTATTTGCATCTACAATATTTTTCTATTAGAATACTGAAGTTAATTTCTAGTCTTACAATTTTATGCTTTCCTATTTTCAGACTTTTATATCAAGTGTAATTACAAAAAAGTCTTCCAGTTTTCTTGTAAAATGGTAATGTATATAGCTTTTAATACTCAAAAATGTGTATAAAATAATTATTTTCAGAGAAAAAGCAGTTTTTTCCAGCCCCTAAAGAAGGGCACAGAATGATTGAGAAATCATTGAAGTCCTTAAACAGCAGAAGTAACTGAGAAAGAATAAATACAGCTATACCTAGCCTTATTTTTGCTTTGACACACAAGCAAATGAAGCACTGGCCTCAAATGTCAAAGACAGAGAGCTGTGAGCTCAGAGGCACAGTACAGGGCCTCCAAGATATCACTTAAGTACCGAAAAGCATAAATAAAAAAAAAGTTTGATGTGCTCCTAAGGTTTACACCAACTAACAATTCACAATTCCTGCAAGCTGACCTAACCAATGTTGTCTTGCAAAACTTTTGCAATACACTGTTTCTCTGTTTGGTCAGGAAGGGATGTCTGCAGGACAGAAAAAAAAAAAAAAAGTAGGAGAAGGCAGCAAACTCCACCTGAAGATCTTTTGTGAGACTGATGGAAATACCAACAACTGATCAACATACACTGATAGCCCTAAATTTCTAGAGATGTGTTTTCTAAGCCCTCAGGGAATGGAGAAAATATTTACAACAGACAAATATTTTTTTTTTATCTTAATCTTCAGTCTAACTTAGAATGCTTTCATGGCATTTTTTCCCTGTCACATACCTTTGTACTGCGAGAAATAAGAAAATGGTCTGTGGCTTGTTGGTGATTTCTTGCAAAATAAATCAGAGTAAAAAAACAAAGTGGATTTTAAATTTAGGGCTTTAATAAATGCAAGAACATTTTCCCCACAGAATGTCCATGATGTTCCTTGCAGGCTACCAGAAAGAACTGAGGAATGTCATTTTTTCTTCTTCTCCACCAACCACAAATCAGATCTCAATCAGCAAAATTTGTCCTAGTTGAGATCGATTACTTTTTTACACTACATATTCCTTTTAATAAGATCAAACCTCATTTCTATTTAATAAAAGTTTCAAAATATATTTGTGTTGCTTATCATGAACTTAGGGAACCTTGTAACTTTAAGACAATGGTATCCACAAAATCAGCATTCCTGAGGACATGCAATGTGACCTCTGTTTGAGGTGACATCATCGACAGGTCATCTAAAGTTGACCTTTTAAGAGTACTATATAGAATAAAGTTCACTACATTAAGGCTTTGACTGTCAAATGGACTCAGTGGAAACAAAAGCCAAGGGCTCTGAAGTTACATCTGTTCTTCCTCAGAGTTTTGTCTGGGGTGTACCGAGGCCTGCAGCCCAAGGGAGAAGTGGCTGCTGCAGCTCTGTGTTCCCAGACCCAGCCATTAGTAAAGCTGAGCAAGTATTCCCAACAGGCACAGATACAGGCACACACAAATGCAATGGATATATGCAAATATATATGGCCAGCCACATAGATGCACTAAGACAGAAACACACAAATGCAACCACCACCAATGGTTTCATCCTGTTCCCTGCTCCAGGGAAAAAATATGTATTCGTACACAAGATATGGATTTCTTCAATGCCCATAAACAATGTGGATTTCTTAAATACTGGAAGGCAGAGGCGCACTGAATCCAGCAACTGTGCTCCCCCACACCCAAGATCTCCCCATTGCTGGTATCTGGCATGTGAGCCCCTAAGCCCCACATCTCCACTCCAGTCCCTGAGCCACAAACTGCCCTGCACACATACAGCCCCATCACACACACTGTGGATCCCTGCGTACTCACTCTTTGCTAAACCACTTTGATGTCCCCCATCTTTGGTCCTTCCTCCATTCACCCCAAAATAGCTCCTGCGCAATCCCAAAATGTTCTTCCCCCGTATCCCCTGTAGACTGTCCCACCCCCATCCTGTAAGCTCTGAAGAGCTGCTCCCCGAACACATCATGGCAGTCATAGGATAGCCCTGGCAGGGGCTCATTTCTCTGGGTTCCTTATTGGTGTTGCTCCACCTATTCCTGGTGTTGCTCATTTCTCTGGCAGGGGCTCATTTCTCTGGGTTCCCTGTTGGTGTTGCTCCACCTATTCTGGGTTCCTATTGTTGTTGATCTTGTGTTCTTTTGTGGGTGAACTTGAGACTTCCCACAGGATCTAAGAACTTAAATAAGAGTGTGGACAGCTAATAAGTGTCTTGGGTCCCTGCTACTTAGCGCTCCTGAAGACACAAGGGATGTACAGGTTCACTGTAACTGAGATTTCCAACCCTGAGGAAAAAGTGGAAACTTAAGCCAAGTATACCACTGTACCAAATTTTGACAAAAATTAGGAAGTTTTTACCATACCACAATGTTAAATGATTCTGCCCCAGACTCCTGTAATAATTTAGCTCACTGGTCTCCTGCCTCACACTGCAAGCTGCAAACATCACTGTTTTTAAGTGTTCCACAAGCCTCAAGCAACGTGAAGTTTCTTCTAAAAAACTTAGGAAGGAAAGGAAAAAGGAAAAAACATTCACATCAGTGGAAACGTAACAGAAATATTAAAGGAAAATATTTAGAAGACAAACTTTGCAGGGGATAGAAACCTTCTCATTTTCTATAACACTTAACTCTGTTGCAGATGTTGGGAAAAAAATTGATATTTAAGGCTGATGGCAACAAAGTCCTATCCTCTTGCTTGAAGTATCAGTATCAAGAATTCAGTATGGTGAAGCACTTAAGATATTTTTTTCATCTCATACAAGCAAGCAATTGTGAATGCAACATCCAACTTGCATTGAAATTCCAGAAAAACTTCCTCCAAGTACATTCTGGAAGTCTGTCTCTCTGTTTTAAGTGTCAGAGGAAACTATTTCACTGCACAAAACCCCTTTGAATGCATGAGGTTGTAGTGAGGCATCTGAGAGAGTAAGGCTTAGGCTTACAGACTAACAGTCAAATCTACAACATCCCAAACTTCTGTCAAATGCTGTAACTACTACAATTGATGTACATTACTTCTTGAGGTGAAACTCACCACCCTGAATTAGGCACCAAAGAGTCCTTTGTCACTAAGTGGAATTCACAACCAGCCCAGGATTGGTGCCAGGCTTAAGTAACCCAGTAAAAAAAAAAAACTAACTAAAACCGAAAAAAACAAACAAACAAATCCCAGCAGACACTGGTACAATAAAAGAGGCCCTCCTGAAGTCAAACATCTTATTACTGCTTGTGGCAAATAAATAAGAGGGAGGCCTGCACTTGTAGTCCCTCACAAGGAGCACCCTAGTGATCCAAATAAAGCATCAGCTTTTTTTTTTCCTTCTGGAAGGAAACTTGCTATCTTGACTGTACAGTAGCTCAGTTTCAAAGAGAGGTCTGGAGAGATTTCACACACTCCTACTCCTCCTCCTCTGCATTACCTGTCACAGGAACTTGGTAATACAGCACTCTATTCAGAGATTGGAGGTGTGGGTTCAAACCACCTCAAACTAAGGAGATCAACATAAATCTCCCACAGCCTGGGAATGTGCTCTAACAACATAATTTATATCACTTGTGTTTCAGCAAAAAAATGTGGTTGCTGACCATAATGTCATAATTTGTATATTAGTCATAGCCTAAGAATACTTACTAAACCAGATCCCTGAAGCAAAGCAGGTCTGAAATCCAGTGGGTGACAGGCATGTGAGATACCTATGTTCATCTCTGCCCAGAAGGAGCACCTTCCCCAGGCCATTCAGTTCCCTGAGCATCATCACTTATCCAAAATCCCAGGCAGGAACAACAGAATAGGCTACTTCAGCACACCAGCTTACACAAACAAACTAAGATGCAGCTGAGGAAATATTTAGTCTACAACTATTGCCTTCCAAGTTAACACTACCAGAGGTTTACAGTAGCAGGATTTTTTTTTTTTTTTTTAACTACAGAAAAATCATCTTACAGCAGCAGAGTCAAATTTATGAGATGTAATCAATAGTGTTCAAAATCATTCTTACTTTCCTTTCTACTTTGAAGACACTTAACTCCAGTGCAACAAAGAATGCATTTCAAAAGAGCAAAGCTGCTACAACAAGCCTCCAAAATGGCTTTTTGCTTCTGATATCTTAAAATTCTGTATCCAGACACTGAGTAACACGTTTCCTGAAGAGTTACTCCATTAGTGGATACAAAAGCCTCAACAGAAAATACAAACCAAACTTTTCACTCTGATAGGTTCATGTTCACAAAACACCTGTAATTAAAATACCAAATAAATTTTATAGCTATGTAGATATTAATCTTTAGGCTGAAAGAACCAATCATTAACTTTCAAAGCTGTTCAGTGCAGTGACTTCAGTATCTTGTGTTTCTCTTTCTTAGACTGGACTTCAGCACTTTCTGACAGACCCTTGCAGCTGTGCTACCCCCCAGTTTCTTCATTTGCTGACAGGACAAAAGTAAAGCTGAACAGAAAAACAAGAAATGCCTTGAGTTCTACCACAGCACTCTCCATGGCCATGCCAAGACACCATCCCACCAAACTTCTCTTGACAACTGCTCTGAGAAATCTTTCCATCCTCACTCCAAAATGTATTTTTACCTCACCAAGTTGCTTACAATTCTGAGCTCAAGTTGTTTTAATTTCTGTAAAAGCAACATTGCTATTCTAATCTGCATCGCATTCTTCACATTGTTCTAGGATCAGTTATCTTGAATTGTGGCTTTTGTGAGGCAGCTCACCACCAGGGGGGTTGAAACTCACAGCTTCCTCGGATGATCTGTGCTCTCACGCTGAGAAAAAAAAAATCAACTTAATCTAATAGGAGGAATGGTCTCTCGACCTGATCTTTCAACTAGAAAAAATATTTTTTTCTAGTTGAAATATCCCCAGGAGGGGGTGGCTTAGAAGCAATGAAATATATTGGTAGCTTTAATCACTGACATAAAAGGCAAGTATTTTATCCAGATGCCTCTAGCACCTGTGGGCTGCTATGTAAAAGTTGCACATTACTGTAGCGAGATCACTGCAAATGTCAGTGAAAAAAAACAGAAAAAGGTATTGGCTCACCCATGCATGACAAGCTTCAGGAAAATCCTACCTTTTAAACTGCATTTTATCATATATATTCAAATAGGAATTAGTATTGAACTAAAGTTACTTGATGTAAGATGGTACCTAAAAAAACCCTAAAAAGCAAAATTTATATCACTTTGTCTGGCATTCCATTTGTTTCTATGACTGAATTTTCATAACCAAAGTAAAGTGTATTTATTGTCAACCTGAGACATATGGCCTCTGAAATTTACTTGGGCTTGATTTTGTCCTCTTTACCTAGAGGATATTTTGTACACATAATTATATTAATAAACACTAGCTTTTACTGCAGCCTGTAAAACATCCAGATGCTAATCTCCCGCACTATATCCATCTCAAACACCATACTTCACCATAAAGAAAACAAATCATGCATCTGCACAACATATGCCTTCCAACCACTTTCCATTCCTTTTTTTTTTTTTTAGTTTTTAATAGAGACCTAATGGGACTGGGTATTCATGTGCAGGGAGTAGGGATGGGCAGAAATTCTGCTGTGGACCCCAGCAGGAGCCGGAGCCGACCCAAGCCAAAGGTGAGAGCATCTGGTGTGTCTACCAGCGCCTCCCATCACGACCCAGCGGAGTCAATTACTGTTAACCCAGCCGCAGAGTGAGCCGATGTGCTCCGCAACTTGGGTCTCCCCAGGACAGCCCCAGTCACAGCACTTCGAACAAAGAGGATGCGTGTGATGCAGTCACTCGCAGAGTAAGAACTCTGCGCGGAGCGTTCCGGTGTCCCGGCCACAACGCACCGGCCAGCCCACGGGAAAAAAAAAAAAAAAAAAAAAAAAATAAAAGGAGAAAACTTTCGTAAATGATCTCCATGCTTCTTCATGCTACCTCTGTCTCGTGCCCGGGAAGTGGTTTAGGACTCTTCTCGCTCCTTATAGCGGAGCTTGATCTGGTTTATATTACCGACGGCGTGCCGCATCCCTCGGGGCTCCGGCTGCTCTCCCTTCCCCAGAGAGGGACCCCCAGGACTGCGGCCCGTGCCCGGCTCTGACCCCATCTCCCGCCGGGACAGAGGCTCCGCCGGGGGCTCCCTGGGCCGCCGCAGCCCTCCCCCTGCCCCAGGAGCGGCAGGTCACCCCCTCCCCCGGGTCTCTGCCGCTCCACGGCATCTCCCACAAAGGGAGTGGGCGGCCCCGGAGGCGGCCGGGCGGAGAGCCCCCGCCGCCGAGGGAGGAGAAAGGACTTCAGGAAAGTGGGGGAGGGTGGCCGCAAAACGTGGAGATGGGGGAAGAGAGCAGGGATAAAGGAGATGGGGGAGGCCGTCGGGAAGCGTGCGGTCGGCACTGCCGGACCCCAGCCCGCCTCCCAGGGCAGGCTGCCTTGGCAGCCCAGCACGGCCCCCGCTCCGGCTGTGCCCGGCGGGGACGGGGACACTGCCGAGGCTCCGCCAGCCCCGCGGGGGCGAAAGGCTTCCACGGGACACGGCGGGCGGCTGCAGACCGGCCCCTCGGGCACTGCCCTGCTTTGTATTGCGCTGCTCACCCCCGCACCCCCGCTCTGCGCTCACCTCGGGGCTGGCCCTGCCCCGGCACCCACAGCAGCCAAGTCGCCGCCAGCAGCGCCAGCAGCCGCCGCCCGCCGCTGCCCATCGCGGATGCCGCCGCTGGAAGGACACTGCCCACCCCGCCGAGCCCGCCCGCCTTATATGTATGTGCTCCCCCGGCCCGCCCCGCCCCGCACCACCGGGGGCTCGCTCACACACTCCCCTTCGCACACACCCCTCCTCTCTCACACAGACACACACACACGCTTTTCACAGGCACAGTCCCCCCTCCTCACACACACGCTCTCCCCTCCTCACACGCTCAGGGACCCCGCACCCCGCACCGCGCCGGCCCGGCCCCGCAGAACCGCCCCCCAAGCACTTGCGGTCCGGACCGCATCTTGCGGGTGATGCGCGGGGTGCGGCGAGCCCGAGCCCCGTGCCTGAACAGTTCTGGAAAGTTATTTCTATTGCGAAATAACAAGGTAGAAGTGTGAGAAGGGAGAAAGCACCGCTAAGCTAATTCAACATAAAACTGTTCCATACAGCTGATATTGTCACGTGTTTTAAAAAAAAAACACAACAAACTCTTAAGGCTTTCATTATAAGTTTGTCATCCCTACCTTTGAAACTTGGTTCCCGCGCTGATAGTTTTCCAGCCCCTGTCCCACACAACCACAACAGATCAGCCATGTTTGTAAATTAAACGAGTTCTCTCCTCAACTGCTAAACTATGAGGTTGATTACTTTTAGTCCCGTAGGAAATCTTTGCAGCTTTTTAATAATCAATTACCTTATGAAACTAGCATAAAACGTAGCAAGAAGGTTGTAGAGATTTCTCAAGATGGTCACATTTATTCAGTGCTTCAGGAAAGTTCATCTCCATTAGGCTTTGCTGCGTTAAGTTTTGTCAGGTCACAGAGCTCATATCTACAATACTCTTAATGAGTATTTCAAGGAAGTTGCAGCAGGGAAGACTTTTCTGGGAAAAGAACTCTGCCAAAAATTAGTTAAGGTAGGGGAACTTGAGTCAACAGATATCATCTCTCAAGTGTGAATTCCCTGGGTTTTTTTGAAAAAAAATATAGCTTGTGTAAAAAATGCTGTTTATTTTTTAGGAAAACCTTGTGCTCCTCTCTATGGTGTTGCTTTAAAAACTTTATTTCAAAATACAAAAATACATGTGAGTTACATGAGCAGATTTAGGCTGCAGTTCTTCAAATTGTGAGCAGCTCTTTGCAGAGTTTGGACTTCAGCTTGTTTGGCTGGAGATTTTTTGATTGATCAAGAAAGTCACGGAAGTTGGGAAACTCAGGAAAATAATAGTGAGTTAAATATTTTACATAAAAGCAATTTCTTATCTTGTAACTCAGAATTATGAGTTATGCTTGAGAAAATGTAGCAATGTTTAAAATCAAAACATAGACAAAGAGAAATATCTATGGGTCAAGGAGATACAAAATGAAAAATTTCTGCCATAAAACCTTATCAAAGGCCTTCAAGCCTGCAAATAAATAACACTCCACATCCGTCCCTTCCAACAGATCCATTCTTTGCTCACACCAGGAACTTCTTAAATTTCAGGACAGGCAAGGAGGAGCAAAGCAAAACATCTGTGGAGAGAAAAGTCAACAAATTTCAAGAGCCAAAGTGTCGTTTGCTCTAAAATCATAGAGGTCAGGTTAAGGAATCCTCTGTGCAGGATCATAAGTACCAGTTGGGAGCCAAGTACAAAGAAAAGGGAAAGAGGGAGCATCTACACAACATAAAATCTGCCAGTTTACAGCTTTATGATCAGTTTAACCATTTCTTCAAGTAACAGCAAGCTGAAGAGTACTATCTTGCAACCAAGCAATGATAAATGCCAGTTTATTATCGCCTGTATTTATCCTCATCAGAATGTTACACAAGAGCTAGGAAATGTAAATTGAGATCCCTCTCTGGACTTTATCATCTGACTCGATTATTATAGTTTAACTGAACATCTGTATACAACTAAAAAAATGGCCATGGAATTAGTTTGCAGGAGGATATCACCATTTTTCAGTGCCCAATATAATAATTTCCTAAGAAAATGGATTC
Organism: Certhia americana; assembly: GCA_018697195.1. Taxonomy (NCBI): domain Eukaryota; kingdom Metazoa; phylum Chordata; class Aves; order Passeriformes; family Certhiidae; genus Certhia; species Certhia americana. Next base: position 102,934,888 of record CM031858.1, on the reverse strand, counting down.
TTCTCAAATTTCATTTCAGTATGTACATTCTTGGAGAAAAGGATCACTGTGTTTTCTATTGTTCCTTTTCCTCAGTTCATTGCTGATATTACAAAGTACCAGGCAACCAGAATGGTCCTCCTTTCAAGGTACCATTAATTTAATTTAATTTTTTCCTAACACAGGTTTCTAATGAGCTTTGAATGATTATGAAGATAGATGAGAATCTCAGCTTCCTAAGCAAGCATAACTTCACATTTACCCTGAGTGAGTGCGTTGGGTAATGAAAGGACAAGATTAGAAATTTCTTAGTCTTTGACAAACCAACCCAATGATAAAATGGAATGCTGTGGTACAGGTAAGACCACGAACAAGTGAAGAAATGTGTGCACAAATGAAAGCATTTTAGAGCACTTTTGTGCATGTTTATACATTCCCCAAAAACCATCTGCACAAACTGAAACTCTGAATGCTATATCATATATTCATGACACAGCTAGAAGAACTACATATTCAAATAGTACAGGAAATATCTCTATTTAAAAAAAATTAAATTGCTGCTGCTCCAGCTTCATGTTAAAGAAATACAGGGCTTTAGGAACAGTAATATCTGAATGCCTCACACTTACTAATGGTCATGCTGATTAAAATGTGCAACAAAATAAAATAAGCAAACAGATTTGAAAGGTTAGATAAAATCTGTAAATACACAGAAAAATACTCAGAGATATGGTTATAGGGAATTTCTCAAAATCTTTTTTTTTCTCTCACCTACTTTCATTAATTACAATTGTCTTAAGGACTGAGTGTTTCAGTTGCAAAGGAATAGAAAATCCTGATAGTTCGGATGATGTAGCACAAAGTGGATATGTTAATCCAACTATCCACAGATAACAAACTATGGCCAAAAACATTGCCATTGGCAAAAGCAGAAGTTTGGGAGAGTTCAAAACAGAGAAAACCCAAATACAGAATGTGAATAGAAACCACTCTGCTATCCTGCACCTAAGTAAACTCCAAGAGAACACCAACTATGTTTTTTCAGCTTTTGTCTGTGTTGCTGTGCTAAAGACAGAGTTATTATGTTAGCGGCAGGTTCCCTTCAGGCCCCTCAGGAGCATGAAGTCACCTCCTGACCCCAGAGGGCACCGGGGGCACTCACAGCTGTCAGCAGTGATGTGCTTTTCCTCATCCATAGCATTTAATAACTTGCATATCCCACTATCCCACCTTACCACCCATCCCACTCCCAATGCATTTAGGGACATTTCTACATTGTGAGCACCACTGATGCAACAGCTGCTGGAATTTGGAATCATTTCCAGAAGGAGGTATACTGTTATACACAGTTGATAAACACATAGAGAGCTACATGGAATGGCTAAATTAGATTTTTATCTGTAGTTGTACTGTACCACAAAGGGTTTCTAATTTTTGTTGGGCTTTTTACTCTATTATAATCTATTGTAATCTATTATACCTCTCTGCCTCATTATCTCACAAGCACCTCCCAAGTGCTCTGAAAAAGCATTTTAGAAATTACTATCACTTGTAATCAGAGGTAGAAACAATACAATAAACTGCCTGTCTGACACTGATATAAACATTCAGTCACTACTAAAAGCTGGTTTAGATAACTCCTCAGATCTTCCCCAGAACCCTTCAAGTATTTTTCTCTCTCCCTCAGAGAAGGATGTCCAAAAGTTAATAAATCTGAGCTGTGACAGACTAAAGAGAGGAGTAAATTCAAAGTAAAAAGGTCTTCACAGCACACACTGCCCACAACTTCCTCTCAACAGAGACACTACCTCAGCAACTTGACAGGCTGGAAGTCCAACTAAGTAAAGAGATGTAGGCCAGGATAGCTCCAAAGTTCCTTATGGTATTCCTCAGATGGTAGCCTGATGCCCTGCTTCAGCAGCAAAAGTCTTTGCCCTTTTTATTCCTGAAAGTGATTTCAAGCTGTAATTTGAATTCCATGTTACTCAGCTCTGAGATGACAAAGGCTTTCACAAGGATTCAAAAAAACCTGCTGTTTCAGAGGAATCTGGGAAGCAGCTGCTCCATGAGCCTGCACAAAGCTGTCACAGGCCAGTGGAAAAGGGACAAGCAAATTGAGTGCCTCCTGCCTAGCTTGAAAAGACACCACGTCAGCTGCACTCAAGGGCAAGGTCCCACAAGGGTTTGCATGCTTCATGGTACAAGCTTCACTGACCTCAGGAGTTGCCTGAAGTGCTCACCAGAGAACAGGGCTGGCTTTGGAGAAAAGCAGGAGCTCCAGGACAGTCGGGATGCCACAAAGGGGGAGCAGAACAAAACAGGAAACTCTGTAAATTCATACTTCTCTCAGAGCTATAATTGCCATAGCACAGAGGTCTTTTAAAGCTTGGGTTATTAAATGGCCTCACATTCATGCACCTCCATGTCCCTCACTCTGACAGCACCGAGGATTAGTGGTACCCTTCTATCCAGCTTTCCAGGGGCAGTGAAGAGTCAGTCACATCTTCCTGTTACCTGCTATAATCTGTCCTAGGAGCTAAAGGCAGAGGGTCCAGCCACCTCCTGTCAGGTTGCTCAGAAGAAGGTACCAAGGTCTACAGCAAAGAGGTCCAAAGCCCTGCCAAGAAGGGAATGTGGGCAGGAATTAGAAGAACAGAGAATCATCATCACAGGCTGGTTGTGCAGGGTCCTTCCCCTATTTAAATAAGAAAGGCACAACAGCTAAAAGCATAATAAAAGTGCTTTAAAAATAAGGTACTAATAATAAGAAGAATTTAGACCGTAATTCCTAGATCTCTTCCTCCTGGGAACCCTGCTTCAGTGGAGCTTTGGATAGACTCAATGAAAGCAGAAAGAGTCTCAGACTCTCTGTCTTGAAATTAAATACAGAACTATTTATTATATTGTAGTAAGTACATCACATGTTTGTATTGTGCCTAGGCACCTGACTATAGAGACACTGCTTGTAACTCTGCTCTTCATGACTACCAAAGCAGGAAATGCAGGCAGCAAGAGATACTGGGTGGCCCAAAGCTGTCCCTGCAAAGGGTGGCATGGTTTGGAAACAGATTAATAGAGCTGCACTGATTCTACCTCGCAAGAAAAGTGATGATGGTTTTCTGTTCATTGGTTTCTGCTGTTCTCCTGCTAGAATAGACTCACTGGCATCAATGATATTAAAGGCAAAGTGTATTATCTGTGATACAAGTCACACAGGTGAAATTGTGGTTATTGTCCAGCCGGACTGAATGGTATTCTGAATTATGGCAAATACAATCCTCCCCAAAAGATCACAGTGAATTCACATTGATTTTTCTTTTGTTGAACAAATGGAATCCATAGGCAATAATGAAATACTGCCACTACAGATATTCAGCAACAACCCTTGCATAATGCTCTTCCCAGTCTGGGCATGAGACTTTTCATTATGTTTTGATTAAACTTTGCAAGAACTTGAAGGCTTCAGTAGCCAATGCAGGCTAAAGAAAGACCACAGTAAAGTTCACAAGAGACATCTATACCATGAAGAACAAATATTAACAGCATGAAAAATCTTACTGTACATCTCCAAACTGATCTTGTGGGAAAGACCTATGGAACTTGAAGGATCCAAACCCATCACCTCCACATTTGTATTAGGAAGCAGTGAGAATATTACTTAGCCTTCACAGAAATGTGCAAGCTAAATGGCATTTAATTTATGCTCCTAACATCTCAGATCATTCTGAGTGGATAGAAAAATTATAATTTAGCTCATACTTTTAAACCACAATTAATTTGTGAGAGCAGTTGGAGTTTGTGGGTAATTTTTGCTTCCTTATTATTTAGCAAAAATTATTAAATAGGAGTTAATCAGTTAATCATACCCTCTGATCTTTTCTTCGGTGAATTTGCATTTCTTTTCGAGTGTAGTCGGGTATGCAGTTGGGAAAAGATCTGTAGGACACCACTGTTTTTCTGGTGGTTGATCTTTTACCAGCAAGTGGTGAGTTTTTCCTGCTCAGAAAATACACCTGCCTATGCAAAGAAATCTCTGTTAAAAGATCTTGGTGTGAGATTAGTAAAGATTCACTACTTTTTTTTTTTTTTTTTTATAAGATTCTGTAGAGAGAATACAAGAAACAAAACTTCAAGAAAGCATAAGATGAAAGCCAAGAGCTTAGATATGTGATCTTAGTCCAACTTGTGGAACAATGAACATTTCCAGTTGTCTTCTGCAGCTTTTAAAATTAGTTAATTTATTTATACACTTAAACATGAATTTGATGTCAGCTTTAAACTTCTGTTATAGAAATTTGCCATAGAATCCAATTCAAGAGGCAATTTAACTTTATTAATGTGGGAGGAAATGTGAGCATAATGTGAGCTATTTTTTAACCTTAACTGCCATTCCTGCTATTGCAAGAAAGTGCCTTACACCTATCTGGAAAGCCATTATTAGCAAACTGAATAATTTATCACTTCCAATTTACAAGAAATTAGCTCTTCCTAGGACTAAAACCAGAAGCCATTTAAAAAATAATAATTCAAAAACTTATGTCAGGTTTATAATTTGAGGAACAGTAGGAGTGTCCTAATGTGTAGTTCAGAGAGCATTACTGCAAAACCAGAACCAACTTTTCCTGTCTATAAAAGCAGGTGACTGTGTTTTGCTGCTACCTTATGGGCACCATTACATTTGTTTCAACTGAATTTTCACAATCGGATGAAAGTGGGAAATTGTGATACGGAAGTCTCTGTGCTTCATCTTTTTAATACTATTTCTAGGCATCCTCTACCACTCCAACATTACCATTAAATGTGGAATGGAAACAGAGTTAACCATTCTGTCTTTAAAATGAACTCTGCATTATTTGAAGGGTATGATTTTTGAATTAAATACTCTTATATTTAACTAATTACAGGTAGTTATGGGATCAGTCTTTAAGTTGTGTTTCAAGAATAGCCTTACTTGGAAAATAGGGGAAATCAGATTCCTTACTATTCATAAAGAAATAAATATGGCAAAAGAACAAAGTTTATGGGGCAATCTTAGGTTAATTCCTGTCAAATGAAATTGCACTAAGTGGAATTTATTTTCAGATTCCCTTTCTACCGACAGAGCTATTCACAGTGTAAAGTCTGCATTAATGCTGCTGAAACTAGCAGTAGTGTTTGCTCTTTTGTGCTCGGTAAACAAAGGCTCATCAGTGAAGAAGCAGTCTAACAGTTTCTAATATCTACTGAGGTATCAGCTCCACTTTAAAAAGAATTATAATTAAAAATTTATGACATATTTGAAATGTTTAGAATCTGAATTGCATAGCAGAAAGAGGATGTCTCTGTCTATGTAAATGTTATACACATGATGGATGGATCTTCAGGCTGTATTTACTAAGGTGACTTTCTGTGTAAATTCCAGGCTAATTAGAGGTTTGTTTTGGAGAACAAGACACAAAGCCAATCAGTTTGATGAGCTGAGAGATTAGAAGCTGAGCTCACTAGCTGTCTTTTATTTCAATCAAGAAATGCTTGTGTTTAAACAAATGAAAACATTATCAAACTTCAGGCAATTATGATTTTCAGTGACACTGCAGCGATGGATTTACTGTTCCTGGATATCTCCCTGCACAATTCTGGTGGCCTGCAGGGAGCAGGCAAAGGTACTGTCCTGTGAGAGGTAATTAAAATTCTTCCCCATCTGCAAAAACTTTCTTCTCTTTCCTCTTTCCTTTCCACTGATCTGCTGCCCAAGGTGACCCCACCACAGGTACTCCCAGGAATGCGCGAATCTCTGGTATGAGGCTCCATCATCCTGAAGACAATGTTTGTATGTCTCATCTTGAGCTGCTCACAAAGCCATAGTTTTCTCTTTTTTGGTTTGGGGCTTTTTTTTGTTTGTTTGTTTGTTTTTAGCTTTCCTTATGTGTTAAAAGCAAGGCAAAAAAACCTCCAAACTGACTGGTATCTCATTCATAATGAAACCAAGCAAACTTTCTTTTTCTTCTTTCTTTTTTCCTTTATTTTCCCCCTTAAAGTCTTTTGTAAATGCTATAAAGGAACATGAAAAGAAAAAAACTATTACTGCTGTAGGATTTTTGATAAAATATCAAGAACTACAGCAGATTGGAAGTTGTTCTGACAAAGAGTGACTGAATACAAGCCAACTATTAAATAAACATAGGTTATATAGGTCGGCCTATGGAGTTTATACTGTGATTTTGGGGTAATACTTTATATTTAACATTCCCAAAGTACTCTACGATCTCTGTAAGCTGATGACACAAATATGTAATATTGAATTAATGGGCATGGCAATGAAGTCACAAAGACCCTGTAGGAAAAAACTGCAAACTTTAAATCCCAAACCAGCTGACTAATGTGTAGGCTAAGAACTTCCCGACAAGGTTGGGTTGGGTTTTTTTGTTTTCATGGAATCATAGAATCCTGTAATTGTTAAGGCTGGAAAAGACTTTCTATATCATCAAGCCCAACCACCAACCTAGCACCATGTTCACCATTGAACCATGTCTCAAATGCCACATCCACATGTTTTTTGAAAACTTTCAGGGATGCTGACTACACCACTTCCCTAGGCAGTCTGTTTCAATGCTTTACAACCCTTTCCATGGCAAAAAAACAATTCCTGATAACTAAACCTTTCTTAGCACAACTTGAGCCCATTTCTTCTTGTCCTGCCACTTGTTACTGGGGAAATGAGACTGACCTGCACCTCACTACAGACTCCTTTCAGTAGGTGTAGAGAGTGATAAGGCTCCCCTGAGCCCCCTTTTCTTTCAGGCTAAAGAACTCCAGCTCCCTCAGCGTCTCCTCACAAGACTTGTTCTCCATGCCCTTTACAAGCTCTGTTGCCCTTCCTTCTCTGGACTTGCTCCAGAGCCCGACGCCTTTTTTGCAGTGAGGGGTGAAGAAGTAAACACATCTATCCTTTTGCTTCATGGGAAATTAAGACGTCATATTAATTCATAAATAAATTAATAAATATGGGCAAAAAAGACAAAGTTTATGGGGTAATCTTATTTAAAGTATTGAAGCTTTTGTGCTGTTTCAATTTTCAGACACTGATAAGTTATTTGTGATGAGGCTGTGCTAAGTGCATTGTGTTCTTAGAGGATATTAAATTGGGTTCTTATCAAATTTTTAGTAGTAATAAAAATTACATATAATTTTAAAAGTACTTAAAAGACATTAAAGAGTAAATACTTTTAACAAAACTAATTATTTAAACGAAGAAATATGAACTACTGTTGATCAATTCAATGTAGTTTCACTGTCAAGACCTGCAAAAATCTTGCTTCCCAGGGAAAGCTTCAGTAAGATCCAAGTTTCATTTTATTCTGCAGCATTTGAGGCAGCCACAGGATGGCACTGTAAAACTGCAAAACCTCGAACTCCTTTCCTGCTAACACCCACTTCAATATGCTAATTGAAATCAATGCAACCAGTCGTCACAAAGCAGATCCCAACAGCTTATTAATTGCAATTTTTTTTTTTTTTTAAATTTTCAACCCCTTTCCCGAAGGAAATCAACACCCCCCAGGTTCAGGGTCTCTCAGACCCTGCTGCTGTCACTGCAGGCAGAGTCCTGATGCTGGTGGTACCTGACAAGGGGCTGGCCAGCTCTGGATGCTTCAGGCAGGCAAAACAGCCACTCTGATGGAAAAAAATTATGAGATAGGATGTCTGCAGGAGATTTTTTTCTATTCCAAAACAGTTTAATTTCAGCTTATTTCATAAAGCATGAGTTTTATGCATTTATTTTCAGCAGCCTGATGTAACTTACTAATTGTGCAATTGTCCTCATCATGCTTATTGTGCCCAAAGATTGACATTATCAGGCCTATTTCACACACTGTCCCACAGACAGTATTTCTGCAAGAAGCTGAGTCCAGAGAAGGTTGTAAAAGTGTGGCTGGGAGGGGGGTATGGGTGCTGGAGCTAATGTGCAATGTTGAAAATTATTGTGAGTACAATGGCTGCTTCTTGGCTATAGCATTTTACTACATTTAAGTGTATAATATCTGTCTTTTGTGTCATCTAAATGCCAAATTACCCTCATCCCTTTGAAAAACAGCTTTCATGGAGCCTTTTGTTCCTTAAAATTTTCTGATATTGGGCTGCTCCTGGTACCATACTGAACTAGCTTATTTGCATTTGAAAAGTAGGACACCTTCAAAGTTCATGGGTTTAATTGCCTTGCCAAGGTAATGGGTTTAACTTTTACATATTTTGTGTAATATGGTGTAATACTGGCAAAATAATAAATTCCACATCCCATCCTGAAGCAAATCTCTCATTAAAGTCAGTTTGAACTTTACCGCAAAAAAAAAAAAAAAAAAAAAAAATATTGAATAACTGAGCCTGGAATTCAGAATTACCACACGCCAGACTTTGCAGCAGCGACTGCAGCAAAGCTAACAAAATCCAAAGAAAATGCTTGAGATCAAATCTTTTGCTAGCGGTAAATAATTAATAGACAACTGTTACTAAAAACATTATTATCTAGGGAAGCTAATAGCTGTTCGGTTAAAATTTTTTTTTTCCTCCAATAACGTATTTTAAAACACTTGTCTTTAAAATAAAGTTAGTTTTTGTGCCCATGTGAATTGGCTACACATTGTGACAGAGCTTTTCCAAGAATATCTGAAACATAACAGTCATCATGACAATTTTCAATAAATCATTCCTGGCTGGGAGTCTCAGAGGAAGAGAAACTAAATGATGATTGAATTATCCTTCTATCTCTAAAAGCGATCTTTCTGAAAAAAGACTGAGGCACTGTGAGGAAATGGGTTTGGAGCACTAATATTTCTGCTATCATGATTACCCCTGTTTTCTGAAGAGCCAATGTACCAAATTTCTCCTTTACAGATGAGATTTCATGGCGCAGAGTTATAAAATGGCCAGTGACTCAATGAAGAGATTGGGGTACAGGATACTGCTAGCAATACACCACCTGAACTCCTCTTGCAGAAATGCTGGAGATGCAGGAGGAAAGCACCTGGTTTGATACCAAAGGCAGTGTGACCTTCATTAAGGGCGCATAAACTGGGAGTTACGTGGCTAAAACAAGACTAAGACCTCCAAAATAAAATCTCCATGTCACAACAAATACCCGATGGCCCTGCCCCAGCTTCCAGCTTCCCAACCATGCCTTGCCACCAGGCAGAGCATGTCTGTGCTGCCTTCTCTCTCTCTGGCCAGGCTTTGCCATCTTCACCTCCAGGGGCAGAGGAGAAAGAGGCATCTGTAATCAGGCTGTGATTAAAGGCAGGCCATTTGCTGCTTGTGGAGCAGTGTGCCACTCTCTGGCTAGAGCTGAACACTTCATCCACAGAGAAATGAACATCTTATTTCTTTGGCATCTCCTGTTTTTCAAATGCCAAAGTATGTGCCATAGCTTTTTAACTTTTCCAGAGAAGCTGTGAGGCCATGCTTCCTAGGTAGCCCCAGTTCACCTAGATGAAGTAACACAGTCAGAGCCAGTGGTGGGCAATGTTGTAATTCAACTAGCAATATTAAAGATCTCAGTTTCAAAATCTCTCTGAATAAGACAAAATTACAAGCGTCTTCAAGTCCTATTTTTTTGTAATCTGAATACAAGCACAATCTGAGTACTTCCTGAAAACAAACAATATTGGCATATTTTAATCACATCATCAGTTGAGACAATAAATCCTGAATTGTACATATATTTTGGTATATTTAGCACCTATTCTTATATAATTGATGAAGCATTTCAGTGCTCCTTTATACTCTACCAGGATACTCTGTGGTTTAGAGAGAAGATAACTCACAAAGGAATCTTGCAATCACAAGGCTTATACAAAGCCTGGCTCCTATACTCCAGTGCCCCTTCATATTCCTCAAAAGTCTTTGAATTAATACCTTAAATATTTATACAGCTATTTGTTTTCCTATCTTCTGTCAGGAACTAATGGACTTTCCATTAATAAATTATATGATGTACATTTAATAACTTCAGTAGTGCTTCCAAATCTCTATTCAGTGAAGTTGTAGACTTGCACAGATGTGTCTTATGTCATCTGCCTTACCTGCCACAACAACAGAACAAATCCAATGGATTTTGTACAATTACTTGCTGCTAAAATACCAATAGACAGTTAATATTAAAGAAAATTAGCTGTTCAGGCATCGTTTTTCATTAATCAGTAGGCAGAGCTCTTTCTAGCTTCAGAAGTAAAGAGGGGATGCAGAGATGTTATTGCAAGAGTCTATAAGAAAGCCCCCCCATTTTTGACTTTGAGATAAGTGTGAATGTTTAAGATGCAAAGCCAGAGGGTCATATTCCAGCTAAAGACAAACAGGTGTGACTTCCAAAATAAACAGCATTGACTGACATTGATTCTGAATTTGGCCTGTTGTTTAGAAAACATTTTTGTCTGGTTAATGCCCCAGGATACAAAATAGCTTCACATAGTTACAATTATCTAAATTCAATGAATTGCATAAAAATGTAATTTTTACATATATAAAATGTACATAGAACACAGTATAATATTAATATAATTCTAATTATTATGTTGGAAATATATAATATATCTCTATACCATATGAAAATAGTGGCCATCTATAAAGAGATAAAGGTTTAGTTAAGCAAGTCCTGCCTTTCATAAACTCATGCTGACTGGGCCTGAACCCTGACTGGCCTGTGTATGCCACATGATACCATTCAAATGTACTGCTCCGTGTTCTTTCCTGGCACTGAGGCCAGACTGGCAGGCTTGTACTTTTCCAGGTCCTTCTACCAGCCTGTCTTGTAGATGGGGTTACATCTACATCCCCATCATCAGTGGGGATCTCCCAAGAATAGAGGGATTTACATCACATGTGTTTTTAATGTCTGAGACAAAGTTCATCTGTCAGCACTCATGTTAGAAGACCCCAGATTGCCTAAATATTTCAGGAAGTAAGTTTTCATCACAGCCACCCTTGCTTCCAGGTCAGCACAGAGCAAGAACTGGAGCTCTGCTGTTTCAGATGTGGTGGTGCCAAAGCTGACACCTTATGTGAGCTGTGTAGATGTGCTCACTGGTGTCTTGAGAAGGATTCACTATAGAGCACATAAGGAGGAGGCCAGGGGTTAGTGCTGAAGTGTCTTGCCTAATTCTACTTTTTTTTTTTTAAAGCTGCAATTGTAAAACTTAACACTTCCTACAAGCTGTACATACTGTAATGTGAGAAATATAGATCTGCTTGCACCAGGAAGTATGACTGCAGTCCCAGAAGCTGGTTAGGAAAAAACTGCTTCTGCAGCACTGTTGGACACTGCTGGTTCATTCTCTGGTACAAACATGGAAGGTATTGCCTAGACTGTCCTAATAAGAGCAAAGTGGGAAAAAAGTTTGCCAGGCTGTGAAATAAGAGACTGTTGGTCTGTCACAGCTGATGTTCTCACAAATCTGGTGCAGAGCTGTGCTTACTACATAGACACAGAATCTCTTACAAAATCAGCTACCAATTTTGCAGCAGATGTTATATGCTGCACATGTCAACTCAAGATGACAGTCTCCTTAAATGCTTTCTGCTGGTTGCCTGGATAGTTCAATAAGTTATCTGGATACCACTTCTGCAAGGATATGTTATGGCTGTATACTGCTGCTAATGGAGAATTCACCATAATTTATGACTTCTACCTTTACAGCATCTTTTTTTTCTTTCAAAGCACTTATATGAAAACTAATAAAGCATGTAAGCATTATAGTAATATCTAAGATTTGTTCATGAGATTTACAGGGTACAGTTTGAGTTGACACAAACAGCATCTCTAACTAGTTAGTTAATTATTGTACTTCCCAGGAGATTGGTCCAGTAGCAATCATCAATATCAACACAACACTGCATGTCCAGCACTTTCCATTTTGCCCATGTTCATATTTGTACACATTGTTTTGCTTATTAGAAACAGAAGGAAGTTCTTTTGGCATTTGAGTCTTCCTGTATGAGGTGTGGCTGGAGTACACTCCTTTCAGCCCTGTCTTCAGCACCAAGTGCCTCAGAGGAAGGCAAATATAAGTCAAATTGGCAGCTCCTCAGGTTGTCCTCCAGCTTAGAGTTTCTTAATCCTCAGCACTCACAGCCTGGCTCCATCCCTGGGGCCAGAGGTGTATTTTAGAGGCTTGGGTAAGAGCCAACTGGTGAAATCCTCCCGCCAAAAGATCTACATAATTCTCGAGCCTATATATTGCTCTATCCAAATCTGTGCCCCCTTCTTTTTGCCACGCCTGCTGGCGTGTTTCTTTCTTCCTGTGCTTCTCACAGAGTTAGCAATTTACAACAGCTTTGAGCAGCAAACCCCAACTCTCCCTATATAAGTGCTGATTCAGACTAATTATTGCTCTTGTGTGAGTGTAATTTAAGGGATAATCATGCGGTTTGTTGCTGCTTACATTCACCTTTTCCTTCTTGTTGAGGAAGCTGCCTTGTTCAGCACAAACATTCATACAACTCATATAGAAGGGGGCATATCCTTGACTTATCATCATCTGCAATTCTTTTCACTTGACAGGTTGAAAAATGCGTACACCTATTTTCTCTGATGGTTCCCTTATCACTGTAGGCCTTCCTGAGGCTAAATCTGCTCAACCATTCAATTTTGATTCTGGAAGCAATGTTAAGGCCATTAGCTGTGTCCACATAAGGATGCTGTTATAAAACTTGACATGCTTATTAATCATAAATTCAGTAGACATTCTGCTTCAATCTTTCTGGGGGTCTGCTTATGCTTCATTTATGATGCAAAGTGAGGGTTTAGGGGGCAGGTGGTGTATTTGTAGATTAGCATTTATGTCAGGTAGCAGACAGTGTTTGGTATTTCCATATTGCTTTCCACCCAAGGAAATGCACTTAGCTTTTTCCCACTTGGATTGCACATAGTTTGCTCCAGAGTGAGAGAGTGAAAAAGTGCAGTTAGAGAAGTTCAAAAACAGGTGGCTGCAGACAAATGTTCGCTCTGCCTTATCAGTGGGGGACTTGCACAATCCCTTTGCCACCGTATATTACCATTTATTACTTCTATATCATGACACCATCGTTTGAGGGGGAGGTAAAAACATCATATTAGAATCACTTTCCTTGCTGCTGAATTCCACTAGTGGCTTTTAAAGTGAAGCTGCCAAAATATATATTCCTGAAATGGTACTTGTCTAAACCCATGGAACACCGGAGGTTTCCAGACTGCTAGTTAAATACATCTCACAACAATAATTTTTGGATTGCCAAACTGACTCAATTAAGGCATTTGTAACACATTGTATATTCAGCCTGGACTCATGAAATGGCTTAGCAAAGATCATTAGCCTTGGAAAACTAGAACACAATTCCATGGAAGAGGAAAGGAAATAGACTGTAACCTTCTGCTGGCATCTGCCAGCACATTGCTCTGAGCCCACCAGCCCAGGTCATATCTGCATTCAGTCCTGTCTACAGATAAGATTTCTTGTCACTTGGAAAACAGCTGTCTGCATCTCTGTTATAATTGCATTTTCCTCTAATTGCCTACATTTGTTCAAATCCGATAAACAAAAAGTGAAATGCAGTGAGGCAGAAAATGTGGAGATCAGCACCAAAGATAATATGAATGCAGTGAACCAAGACTCCTGAATTTTGCACGTGTAGGGGAGTTGAAGGCAGCAAGAGAAGAGGTCAGATTTAAGATCACAATATGGGGAGAGACAATATGGGTCACCATGTCTAGTCTCCAATTTCACAGGCAACCATATAATAGAAATACTTTCATCAGTTTATTGAGTTCTGCGTGTAGAAAATTTAATGACCAATGCAGAGGCTGACCCTGTTGTTTCAAACCGCCTGCAAATATTTTGTGTCATCTGCCCTGGTCCAGGAAGATATGATGACAAATAAAGTACTCCAACTTTTTGCCCTGTTCACCCCAATCCAACCTGCTATTTTAATTTCATCTTCAAATGACATTTGCATTCCTTTCGAGCTACATACATTTTTCCACCTTTTTGAAGCGGCTTTCCTTGTTTTTAGCTGACCTGACCACGCTGAGCATCAGTGCTCATCTTCCACTTACCTCCATGGCTGCCAAATGTGCTGTCATTCCACCTCAGGTGGAATCATTAACTACAATAGCCTGCCATCTCACAGTCCAATAAGAGCTGAAACCCTGTGGTCGTACACCACAATTAATCTCTTCTGATGTTCAGGTACAGAAAAGATTCAAGTTTGATACTCTCTATTGGGAAGTTGCTCATTAGAGGTTGTAAAATAAGAGTGATGACAGTTATGGGTGGGCTTTTCCTTTTTCCTTTTGCCTGTACTTGGGCTTGAGATCATATTTTTCCCTTTGATTTGTTCCGTTTTATTGGTTTTTAGGTAATTTTTTTTAATGCAAGTTGCTTTTCATGTGATTTTTTCATGTACCAAGCTATATCTTCTGCCTCCAGTCTGTGCTCTGTGTGATGTCCTCAGCTCCCCTTACCTGAAACTTGGCTCAGTTCTCACCAGCTTTTGTTTGACCATACAGTGACCCATATTATTTCATAGAATTTCAAGTATCACTGTCATACTAATAATACCGTGATGCATTGCTTTACTGATTGCTTGAGAAATTTTATTTGTTCACTACAGCACTTTGAACTAAGCATTCAATATGTTTCCTTAAGTTAGAGATTGGAAATTTAAAAGTCAAGCTATTAATTGTCAGCATTTGCTTCAAATGTCTAGAGGGATGTTTGCCCTTTCATTTGATGATGTCTCTGAAAAATCCCAAACTGAGACACTGGTATGTGTTTTAGGGAGTTCTAATTAGATTCTGTTATATCGTTTCCCAGGTATATGAAGGCAAATGCAGAGTTTCTTCTTATATCAGTAAAATTTGTGTAAGAGTCATGGATCTGGGATTAAGGCTCCACAACAGCTTTGACTGAATTATTTCCTAAGTTCTTTTTTGCAATCATTATTGTAATGGACTCTAGATGGAAATACCTAAACCACTTCACACTTGGCCCCATTGATTTACAGTACTGGTTCACCAAATTTCATGAGGACTAAGACAAAAAGGGCTTGTACTTTCAGCTAGAGAAGCATGCATTTATTTTGTACACTAACTATACAAAGACCTGGATTACTTAATGTTTTCTTATATTTCTAAAATAAGTTTTCAACTTTCCTCTGGGTTTTTCCAGCATTTTCAAATAAACCTAAATGATTAGAATAAAAATGAGGATATTGGTACAGCAGCAATAAAGTTTGCTTTAGCTAATGTTTAGTCACTTGGTCTTTACTGTGGCATGCAAAATCTCATGGAGCCAGAACAGAGGTACATTGACATTAACAATGTCTGGACAGAATTGCTGATTTAAAAATTCTGTTAAAATCATAATGTTGTCAGATTGAGCAGGGAGAATCTTGAAGACTCTTACTAGATAATGTTGAACTAATGGTCTTGCTTACATCCCATCTGTCTCTGAACTACAGGTACTACAAGTAGGACCCCATGGAAATGCCTCTCTTCTCATGGGACCCTCAGAATTATCTCTGCTTTCTGTTTCCAGAACAGAAGTTGGATTTTCATATTCCTGAGAACTAGGTAACTGCAACGACACATTAAATGCAGAATACTAAAATAGTCTTTGGAGAGGGATTGGGAGTTTTGCCAGCAGCCCATAGAGTCATGCTTATTTTTGGACTGTCAACACACATGGATGTTTAAGAAAACCCTGCTAATCTTGAGCAACAGCTTTACAAGAGGTGGGGACATTCCCCTCGTTCCAGAGTGACACGTAACACCTGGGCACAAGATGCTTCAGAAAGCTGGGCCGTGTACACCACAGGCAGCTGGACTGAAACTGTTCCAGGCACTGAAATAAATCTGAAAGGACTTGAGGAGAGAGGGGAAGCTTTTGGGGGGGAGGGGGGGAGGGAGGAAGGAAGGGAGGGAGGGAGCGAGGGAGGGAGGAAGCAAGGAAG
>CM031858.1:102854586-102918852 GCA_018697195.1 Certhia americana | reverse complement strand
GGAAGGAAGGAAGGAAGGAAGGAAGGAAGGAAGGAAGGAAGGAAGGAAGGAAGGAAGGAAGGAAGGAAGGAAGGAAGGAAGGAAGGAAGGAAGGAAGGAAGGAAGGAAGGAAGTGTTCTGCCTATATCAGAATAGATTTAGGCAAAGAGCCCACAAGGCTCTCTCTCATACTCTCCAAGAATTGTTGTTTTCTTATCATGCATCCAAATGTAGGAAAATGACCTTCAAGAGCACCGTGAAAAAGAGTACCTGTGGCAGAGATCATGTAGCAGCAGTTATAGTAAAAGTACTTCACCCAGTTTGGACAATCAGTTACAACTTTTTTTCCCCAATTTATTCAGAAAGCCGTGGACTTTGAGTAGCATTTAGCAAACATCCATATTGCTACCAGACAGGTACAGGCTATTTTACAGAAATTTATGAATGTAGATGTAACTGCTCATAAATGTAGCGATGAAAAATATATCGGCGTATGCTTTCTATATTGCAAAGGTATCCTCCGTGTAATGACTTCAGATACATTTGTAAGTGGTGTCAAATCTGTCACCACTCTAGCCCTGAGAGGAGAAGGCTGAGTCATGGAGGCTTTGTGCAGATGGCTAAATAAAGCAGGACAGAGCCCTCTGTGTACTCCTGCAGGGTGGTGGTGCTCTCTGGGGCATATCAATCTGCTATACCCCCCTTTTCCTGCAAAGGAGTGGGCAGGCACCAAAAGGAAGTAAGTTTTGGTGGTGCCAAGGAGAACTGCTATGGGCAGCAGATGAAACAGTGCTCCAGAGAACATGGAAGATGACACAGTGTGGGATCATGGGTTGCCTCTGTTCAATATAGAAGACAGACTAACTGTTTGGCTTGTGCACACACAGGGAAATTGTGGCAGAAGTAGGAGGTGGCAAACCAGTCATTAATGTATTTGTTGGAATTTCAAAATACTATGGCAAGTTTGCAAAAAAGGAATAAAACTTCCCCTAATTCTATATCATATAAGAATTGCTGCTGTCCCTGACTACCAGGAGGAAGAGCCTGTCATTTCTATGCTACATACACACAGAGCCCCAAATATCTCTCTTTTTATTTCATATTAGGTTTAGTTCAAGCTTGTCTTCTGTCAAGAGGTCTGCAGAAAAATGAGCCCCTGCACAGGCAGTCATTCACCTCCAGGTCCAATTCTTCATGGGTCAGGCAATCCAGCAGCTCCACATGGGATCTTAATGAAACATTCCAAGAAAGCTCCAGGGACAGACAGTCATTAAAAGCTGTTAACAGCACCATAATTAAAAACAAATTATCAGGAAATCTGAAATTGCCTTAAGAATTGTTTCTGTCTTGTGTCACATCTCATAAATCTCAAATTACCATTAAAATTTGACTTAATATTTCAGAATAGCTCCAAGATCAACAAGCCACTACAAAGTAGATAAAAATCTATAAAATTTGTTTCCTTAGCACTAAGACTAAGACCAGAGGATCTCCCTGACAGTCTAAATGACACTGATGCTTTTATAATCCTTTATTTACTTCAGAGGAAAGAAATAGCAAAAGAGAAGATGGTTCAGTAGTTGCAGCTGTATTTGTAATGAATATTTCTCCAGTGTAGCTTGTTTTCTGCTGAACTTGAAATGATTTAACCTTTTTTAGCCAAATTGCCCTTCCTGTCACAGGAAGTATTAGGTAGTTTCTGCATCCTCATTTAAACAGGTGTTTATTAAAAGACCTAGATAATGAATTAGATGAAAATTTCTTCCAAAAGAGTGTGGGTTGAATTTTCCAGCATTTTAGAAATGGTTATACTTAAAGATTTAAAGGATTTCTCCTTATATTAATACATTTGTAAAAATACCGAGACGGAGGAACTACATAAGGTTTTGACTACATAGAGAACATAAAACCTGTTTCAAAATAAATTATGAACTTATACATATATGATAATGAAACTATAGGTATCTATTGTAATCTCAGCAATTGAAAAGACAATGACAGGATTTGTTTTGCAGCAAAACAAAATTTAAACTCAGTGTGTCAAAATAGCTATGGTTTCATTAAAAAATGATGCTATCATATATTTCATTAAAAGCTCAAATCCTATGGAAAAAAAATTATGTGATGATCTCAACTTTTACTTAAAACAAAAACAATTAATTTCATGGCAGGTCCAGCCTGGATGCAGAAAAAAAGCTAGAAAATGTATCTGAAGCGTGTTCTACAGACCTTCAAAACCTGAAGACAAATAAAAGATCCCATAGATAATAGACTTTAAAATTCCAGGTCTTTTGTGAACTCATCTTCAGATTTTTTTTTTTTTTTTTTTTTTTTTTTTTTATGGCTGACAATCCTGATTCCTTAAGAAAAAAAAATCTAATAATTTGCATTGTCAAAGAATGTCAGAAAATATAGCTTGTCATTTTTGTCAGCTTACCAGTTTTTTTATCATTGCTAACAATGCAGTTTCTTTTATTATATTAGACTACAAAGTTCTTCAACAAGCTTTGGGGTTTAATTTTTTTCCCTTGCACACTAACATTTTTATTGTTTTAAAGTGATTCAAAGTGATTATCATGTACAGGGTGTCATGTAAAGCCCACCAATTTGGGCTTCCAAACCTGCATGCATGAAATTAATTTCTGCTTTCTACCAGGCAGGTCAGTGCTGCCTAAGAGCATTCCAAAGGAGATGCATCCTCACAGCCCAATACAGCAAGGACCAGGGCAAGGCAGCAGGCAATACAGAGAAAAGGAAACTGTAAAGTATTTTAACAAAGCCAGTCCAGGACACCAAGAACAGGGACTATTTTTGTACAGAACTTTAGTTCCTGAGATGTCCAGATGAGGCCACTGTGGTTTTATTATCTCAATTTCAAGAAAATTTAATTTGGTTACCTCAGAGTTTCCCATCTCCACAACTGCAAGCATACTCAATAGCGTGTTTTTCTGTTGGAGAACAAAGAATAGGAAATGGTTTGCCTTTTTTTCTTTTCCTTTTTTTTTTTTTCTTTTTTTTGTTTCACACAGTGGTTATGATACTCACAGAGGCAGGAAGGGAACAGGACAATGAGAGTTGCAGATGTGGAATTTCTTTTCTAAATCCCCTTTGCTGTTGCTTGATGTCTGGCAGGCAGTGGAGATACAGCAGGAGATGCTGTGAGGCTGAAGCAGAGCAAGCATTTTTCTCTGATAGAGATCCCCCAGTGAAGCTTTCCAGCAACAGCCCAGCCCAGACTCTGCTGGGCAGTATCACAGGCCTGGTTTCAAATGGACAGCATGATGCAAAGCCAGAGAAGGATACAGACCACTTTGGCTGAGTCACGCTATTAGGAAACAAGGATTTCTGTGGTGAGAAGCCACAGCAGGCACTGCCAGGTCCCCAGGCAGTGAACTCCAGTGTGTTTTAGAGGTGGGGACAATGTTCTCATCAAAAATATCTGGCCAGCCATGGGGGAAGGCAATGACTACAGGATGACTGTGCTTCCTTTTGTTTTGTTTTCATTTGTTACTAAAAGTGACCTGCAGAAGAAAGCGTTATGAAGAGACCATGGGGCCATGGTCACAGGTGGGAGCCTAGGCACAGGGAGCAATGCCAGCTTTTGGCAGATTCTGGCAGTTAATCAGCAGCAGGTACCTCATTTCAGAAGTGAGACTGAAAGAAGGAAAATATCTAATTTTACAAGTGCTCTCTAAAAAGCCTTTTTCTTCCCTTTGCATTTGCCACTCAGAAGCAAAATGCCACATTCAAACCCATGGAATCTCTCTGATAATAACTGCATTTTAACAGCAACTGGGCAGACAGCCCAAAGGCAGAGCTTATGAGGGGTTCATGCTTTCCCTTCTCCAACCATTTGGGATGAAGCGTCACATTTTAGGGCCCCATCATGCAAAACACAGTCTTTCCCAAGCCACAGGGTTTCCTCTTCCCCCTGAGCATGTCCTCTGCCTGCAGTGGCAGGGTTATCTCTGCCACTCTAAGCTGCATATGGGGATGATGGTTAACAAGAACACTGAGTCATTTCAGCTGTGATGGCAATTAGTATAGCACTTGTTTGTAAACTGACAAATACTGGCAAAAAGTGCTTCTGAGGGAGGGATCTGACTCACAGGATGCCAACTCACTCTAACCAGATACAACTGGCCTCAGCCTTTTTCAGGCTCACCCAGGCACTCCAGAGAATGCAATATTTCAGCCTCAGCACCAGCTGGTTTTATGCCACACAGCCCTGGTCAAACACAGGTTTTAATTGCATGGCTCACTCAGCTCTCCTCCATCTTGCACTGCTCACTGTGGTCCTGACTGGTGCAGGACCCCACTCGTCTGGCACAATTGCAGGAATGCCACCTCTCTGCCCTCTCTTCCCAAGCAGATGCAGCTCTGTGAGGGAACCAAAGCTCAAAGGAGACTGAGTGGTGCTTGGCAGTAGGAAGGGTCTGGGGGGATTGGCTCCAAAGTGGTTGCTGGAGTGCTTTGACTTCCAGCTGCGGTTTCTGCATCTGAGCTAACACAGGGTTTTAAGGTGAGGATCTCTGAAATGAGATGGTAAGGGAGGATACTCATCACTGGATCTCTCAGAAGACAGCAACACATCTTCATCACCATGGACTCAATGGAGAGGAAAAGCCTTGAAAATCTTGTACTATTTGTTGCAATTTTCACCTAGTTTGGATGATACCAGAAGTTTTTCAGATCCTTTTTTATGGTCCCTTTGAGTTTAAACTCAGTGCATACAAATTCCTTTTGTAGCAATACAATTTCCTTTCACCAGCAGAGCTCACTTCAGCTGTTGCTGGGTATTATTATTCCTCACTGCTCCTTTCCTCTTCCATCAGCCCCTCTATGTTGGATCTAAATGTCATTTATAGTTCAAGCTATTTGGCTGCTAGTCCCCCTGTACCCCAGAATAGCCCAGGAATACATGAAAGTTCACAGGGAAAGGAACATCAAGAGGCTCCATTTTCTAGAGTACAAAAGAATCAAACCCCAAATATTTGGTTGAAAGATGTGAAAGTAGCACAGAACATTTAAGGACAGAGTAATTTTGTTAGAACTGTGTGGTATGACTGCTCACACTTGGTGCCATGGAAAGCAAGAAATTATCCAAGTAGGCACAGATACTACTGCAAAATGTCACTGCTGCAGTGAATTTGGCACCCTTTCTGAAAACAAAGAGGCCAACCCTCATCACAAAGGACATATAAAAGCTAGAACTTTATGTGAACATTATTTTTTTTTAACTTAGCAGAAAACAAGGACTGACATAAAAGGTCGTTATCAGTGTTTTCGCAGCATGCAAAATTTTCTGGTAGACTGGTAACTATTTCAGAGAAATCAGGAACCAAAATAGAAGTGATTATGAAAACATCCTTTAAATAAGAACAGAAACGATGGCTTCTTTGCTTGTTTCTTTCTTTATCTTGCTTGGTTGGGTTTTTTTTAAATCAGTCTTGCTAATTGTCCTGAAGCCATGGTATGTACCAGATAGCCAGGAAAGCTGACATGGTGAAGTTATATACAGCATCCTTGTGACCTTTTTGCAGTGAAGATACATATCTGTCCAATAAAGCCCGGGCCAAATGACAGTGACAGCTGTCTTATGGCATTCAGTTTGAATTGAACAGGTTTGCTCACAAGTCAGGAGCAAGTGTTTCATTACAGACTGTGGACCAAGATCAACACAAGCCCCCAAAAGTGAAACTTTCCCTCAGCAGCTATGGAAACTGTTCCGGTGGACTGAGATGCACTTCACAGGCTCCTCCTTGTCTCCTTGCTTTGACTTTCCCACCTCCTGCAGGCTGTCATCTTCTGTTGGCATTTGCATATTGCAAGGGAATAAAACCTCTGTTCTCTCAGGAGTGAACCAGAGTGTTATGGGAGCTGAGCACTCGAAGAGTGAGGAGCGAAGGAGCATGGTTTTCCTTAGGAAAGGCCCGAAGCTGCCTGCGTGGGAAGACGCCCTTCTCGCAGGGAAAGAGCCCAAGTCACTGCTGAAGCGAGGATTGCGTTATGTCAGCTTGAGCCTCATAATGAAAGGGATGACCAGCACGCCTGACTTCTTGTGGGGACTGCATGAGGTGCAGAAGCTGAACCTTTCACGCAACCAGCTGGTGGTGATTCCTCCTTCTCTGGGCAAGCTGGACAGGCTGGTGGTGCTGAACTTGGGTAGCAACTGCCTCAAGTGCCTGCCTAAGGAGATCGGGCTGCTGAGGAACCTGAAGGTCCTGTTCGTCAATATGAATTGCCTGAAAGAAGTGCCAGCAGAGCTCAGCTTGTGCAGGAAGCTGGAGGTTCTGAGCCTCTCACATAACTGCATCTCACAACTGCCCTTGAGCTTCACTGACTTGACAAGCTTGAGGAAACTGAACCTCAGTAACAACCGCTTCGTCCAAATTCCTCTCTGCATTTTCGCCCTGCGAAGCTTAGACTTCTTGCACCTAGGGTCCAACAAGCTGGAAAGCATCGCAGAGAGCATCCAGTATCTGGTCAATCTGCAGATCTTTATTGTGGAAAATAACAACATACGCAGTCTGCCACGGTCGCTGTGCTACATCAGCTCTCTGGAGTTACTGAATGCTGACTACAACGCCATCCAGACCCTCCCAGATGACCTGTACCTGCTGCGCCGGCTGCGCCGCATTGCCTGGAACCCCATGGACAAAGGCCTCCACATTGCCCACAACCCCCTGTCCCGGCCCCTGCCCGAGGTCATTGAGGGGGGGCTGGATGCCCTCTTCAGCTACCTCAGGGACAAAAAGGAGCACAACTGAGCTTCCACTGGGCTTGGGATTAAGCCTGTCATCAAGACTCAATCGCATCTGAGAGCTTCCCTGCACAGGCATTTCCACTTCATAATGCTTGGATTTTGAAGGCTGTGGATGGCTTTAATAACAGTTGGAGGAGAGCAAGTATGATGGTCTTGATTAAGTGTGTGAAGAGCAAACTTTCTAAAAATAGCCACCTCTGTAACCTTCGCTGTTGTAGTACTTGGGGTTTTTTTTTAGAAAACAAATAGAACAACAAACTCGTGGTAAAATATTTGCTCTTCATTTGACAGCAGCAAATTAAAGCAGACTGCCAGACATGCAGAAATGTGTATTTGACAGCTATTAGGCTGGAGAAATACTAACATAAGTTAGACTTTCTCTCTGTGATTGCAGTTGCATTCCTACTCCTCCTCACTTCTTCATATACAGGTAAACCATGACAAACAAGCACTGCTCTCTAAGTGAATCTCAAGGAAAATGTTTGCTTTTGGCAGTGAATATATCCTGAGCTATATTAGCTCACAGACAATATATTACTGGTCAGTTCAATACCTCTTCTTGTTTACCCCACAGCTGTGCTCTGGCCTGTATAAATTACAGGTAGAGATTGCCAGCGACGAGGCAATTGGCCAGTTATTTGGAAGCAGATCCCAAACTTTCGCAGAGTTCCTACTTCCCCTGGTGAGACAAGCAGCCCTTTACACGGAGGATGCTGACAGCAGTACTTCACATCAGCTGGGAGCAGCATATGCAAAAAGCAGAGAAAGGACTGTGGCTTCTTCCCTCACACAAAGGACGGAGTTGCTCATTGCTAGATTGAGTACAACTGCTCTCCATTCCCTTTCCCATATCCCTGCAATCCGAGCTATGGAGTTACTTTATTCAGGAGGCAGTGCATCTCCTAAAGGTGAAATATTTCTTTCAGGAAAAGCAGCAACAATCCAGTCATCACCTTAAGTAAGAGCTTCAAAAACAAATAGTTATTTCTGGGATTTTCAGTATCAGCCAGTAGCACAAAAGTCAGGTCTTGTGTGGTTTCTCATATTGATCTTCTGTGAATGTCCTTCATCAAAGTTTTATCTGGTAATAAAGAGGCAGTATGAAAGAGCTGTTAACAATTTATGCAACTTGGGTTTTTTTGCTCCCTCACACCAGTGTAAAACAGAAGCAGCTCTGTTGAAATCAGTTGAGATAAATGCTTGTAATGGCAGTGTAAGAGAGAAACGAGACTGTAATTCTTGAGCTAATTATGAGTATTCAAAGCCATTTTCAAAGTGCTTCCTATGTCAAATCTCAGGAATCGATTACTTTCTAAAACATAATTTGTTCAAAATTATGTAAGGCTGTGAAAGACTGATCCTGCTTCTAGTGAAGTTAATGGACAATGCATGGCTGAGGGAAAAACTCCTCAGCAGAGGTAGGAGCAGCCTGAAAACAGCAGGCAATTATGTAATTCATAGGTACGTGTAAGTAAACACAGCACCTTTGGCCACACAGACATTATCGGTGTGGTGTTGAATGCTAGCAATGAGGAATCAGTGCTCACACAATAGTCCTTCCTGGGTCTGCCTGCCCTGATATTTTATTGGATTGGATTGTTTTGTACATGACTTGTTATCTTAATTGAGAATTTCAGTGTTAGGCCCAGAAATCACAGTCTCCAAGTGTGCAGTCAAGGACAAATCTTATGTTTCTAACAAACATGAAACAATTTTGAAGTGCATTTTTGCTCAAGAATTAAGAAAATGAAGTAATAAAGTAAATATTTTGTGAATTTTCATTACTTAGCATATGTTTCAAATGCAAAGGTATTTTATGTGTAGCATTACATGTATTTATTTCACCTAGGAAAATTCCAAGTTTTTAGTAAACAGGTCATCTAATAAATTAATATGTGATTCCATTACTGACAAGGAATAAAGCTGCAATTATTTTCAGAAATACCAGCAGATAATTCTTGGAGGGGATTAGGGCCAGATTATTAACTTTTCTAAATGGCCATTTCATATCCCTAAGTCTGGCATTCATATAAACACTGCAATATTGCTTTGCAAGAAAATTAGATGCCTATGACATTAATCACCTGAAAAGATTTTCCACATGTCAGTACCCAGGATTATATGACACCGGATAGCCTCTGATATGATCTGACCAGAAGAGGTATGCACAGTAATTTACATGCAAGATATGAGGCTGGACTGTGTATGTTCATTAGGATACCACTGTGAGGGTGAGAAACAGTGAACGACTCAAGAAAATGATCTCCAGACAGAGGATTAAAAGGTGAATTTGACATAATCAAATGCATCTGCAAAAGCAGTTATAATATGAAGTGCAATACCGATAATTTAAAATTAAATTATTCAATTGAATAATAATGACCTTTTACTCAAGCTAATAAACCTTTGCAAGCATATGAAACACATAAAAGTGACTGCCTTTTTAAACAGAATAATAAAATTGATTGAATAAATGGTTCTTTAATGTATAATTCAGATTTTACCATTAAGAAAATAATTTCTACTGATCTGCTTTAGTGGTTTTTTTTTCAATTCTCACTCAAGACCCCTATAAATACCTTCCTCAGAGATATAGAAAATTATCTCTCATGACTGAGGGTAGTGTTCTGAATTCTTCCTGTAAAAGAAAACACTGTATACCACTGTTATTGTATAGAAATATTCATGAAAGTCAAATAATGACATGTATTTGCATCTGAGTGGGAGCAATATTGAAGAAGAAGTAAGGGCACAGGAGGGAGATAGAATGTGTAATGTCACGTGCTAGCTGTGGTTTTGAGCAGGGCATTAGAAAAGAATCGGTGGATCTCCGTGTTGTCATCTGATATTAGCTGTGCAGATGACAGGGAAAAAAGGAACTGAAAGGCTGCAGGGCCTGTAGTCACATCTCATCATATATGACAACAGTACCACTTCTGGGTGTATAAAATGATACAAGTTTA
This sequence comes from Certhia americana, assembly GCA_018697195.1. Taxonomy (NCBI): domain Eukaryota; kingdom Metazoa; phylum Chordata; class Aves; order Passeriformes; family Certhiidae; genus Certhia; species Certhia americana. Next base: position 102,909,144 of record CM031858.1, on the reverse strand, counting down.
ATTTTATAACCTTTCAGAGGACTGTATGTGGAGTATTATTCTTGTTTCTGGTGAGCACTGAAGTTTTCTCATGCTAAGCATCACAGCAACATAACTTCCAATGAATCTATAATTTTTGGTGGTGATAGATTCTTCAAAGGAATGGAAAATGTGGGATCCACTCATGGAATCGATCATTTTCTGGTACACTGGCTTTTCTGTGGCTGTCATTCAGAGAAGCTCTCAAGGCGCTTAGAAAAACTCTTGAGATGGACAGAAGTTGGTTGGGATGAATATAATATACAATAGGACTCTAAAATTTTCTTCTCAGCTGTCATCAATCACACTGGTCATACATTTGGTCAGATCTGGTGAAAAAGCTCCACCTATTTTTATTTTAAATTGACAAGGAAGTTGCATTGTGTGTAAAGTTTAAAGTCTAGTCAACAAGCAAAGCCTTTGAAAACTGGAAGGTTTCAGAATTTTGGCCTAACCAAAGTTAGTGATTCAGGCTTTGACTGCAAGAAAAAAATTATCTTCTGAAGTATTGCTGTAATACCTGACTGGAAGTTAATGCTGAAATGTCTGGTTCCTACTGCTCTGAGGTTACTCGCCAGCTCTAGCACATGGACCAAATTCTTAATGCCACTTGTGACTGGTAAATTCCCAAATACATTGCCTTGTCCCAGCAGTCCCTTGAGCCACCCATGGACATGTCACCTGGCCAGGAACACCAGTCTGTTACAGGAGCAAAGCAGCAAGAAGCTACAAAGATCAATTTCCAAGATGTGGACTGAAGTGGAATTTCCAAACAGAGATTTAGAGTCCAATTGCAACATCTTGAAATTCAGATTTAAAAGTTTATGATTACTCATCTAGACGAAAAATATGTCAAATTTTATTTTGGCCAATTTGCCAATATTTTCTTCATACTTTTTTTTTTCATTTCCATCAAAGTCTTCTATTTTTGTCAATATGAAGAACAGTTTCTAGTCATTTTACTATAAGAATATGCATTCTGCAGTTTAAACTTTTTGGAATATAAATGAAATAATTTCTAATTATGCTTCAGGTAGCTTCCGGAAACCAGACCTTTCAGTTAATAATTTTAAATCAGTGAAGGAGGAGAAATCTAAAAAATATTGCATTGACTCTGAAGAGATTTGGACTTGTTATTTACTTCACTAGGCCAGGTTTTTTTACTGGAAAAAACATAACACAACATATAAGTTCTGCAAGTAGAATAACCATTGATTCTTCAGCTTATCTCTTTAAATAATGAAAAAAAGCACCTCAAAGGTCTTTGTCACATGAAAGATGAAAGAAGAGGAGAGGGAGGGGGGAAAGTGAAAGAAAGAAAGAAAGAAAGAAAGAAAGAAAGAAAGAAAGAAAGAAAGAAAGAAAGAAAGAAAGAAAGAAAGAAAGAAAGAAAGAAAGAAAGAAAGAAAGAAAGAAAGAAAGAAAAAGAAAGAAAGAAAATAGACTAATCATCTGGTCATTATGATTTCACCAAATTTCAAGGGTGAATTTACTGCACAGCCTTCAGACAGCAGTTCTGGAGTGATTCAAGGAGTGTTTCCGACTGGCTGGCACAGTTTTAATTAGTATGCATGAAAATAATCATATAAAATAACAATATACAATAATTCATAAAATATTAAAAAACATGTGTATTATTATGTCACATGTTCTTCTGCCATTCTCACATATAGGACCTGAAATCTTGAAATACTTACAGATGAAGAAAAACTTCTGATTTTAGAAGGCTTATATGAGAACAAATACTTTTCCCATTTTAGATGTGGCAAAAAACAGATTTAAGAACTCAGTAAATGTTTAAATGGGAATAAGGCTTTAGATATATTGGTACAGAGGTAGACTTTAATACTCACATATGGAGTAAGTCTGAAAATCCTTTTATATAATTGTGTGATCATTACTCTGTACAAGTAAAAGGCAGAATAATAGGTATAAAAGTTGCCCCTCCCTCACTGATTCCATGCATTTATCTGTGGTGCAGCAAGAGCCAACCAGCCTTCAAAAACCATCCCTCAGCACTGCCCAGCAGAACCCATAGCATCTTGCACTAGTACAGCTGCTTACAGCACAGGATTATTTTACAGGGTTTAATGACAAAGCCTGAAATTTATACTCCAATGTATGTGGAGTCGCATCATGCATGACTAAAACGGTAGTTTCCAGCAAAGCAGGAAGTGTATCAACAGCTTCAGAAAAGGTCACTGCAAATTATGCTGCCTCATAAAGTGAGCTTATCCAGGCAGAGTGAAAAGAAGACCAAAGGGCAGACCTTTATGTTTTCCTAGGGCTCAGAGGAGTTTCAGATACCATAAATTCATAGATTGATAGCCTACTTTTAATTTCCACTTCCCAGACATTAAAAACCAAAAATTACTCTTTTGATACAACTCTCTGAGGGAAATATGTATTGCTTCATTTTCTTTCTGCTCTCCAGCTTTTGCATCACTGGCATGTTCACAGAAGCAATGAATTGCTTTTCTCCTCCTGCACAGGCAGACAGGTGTGGGTGGGTGTCAAATTCTATGGAGGGTCTTATCTCTCACCCCCCATGCAAGGGGTGCAGGGCAGAGGAGCCTGACAGGCTCCACAGCCACTGGTGACAGGATGAGTAACATACCCAAAACTGGTGTCATGCTCACAACACCAGCTTTATGCACTTGCCTTCAAGGTATCAGGCAGTGGTTATTCTCCAGACACTGTTTCTGTGGTTGATAGAGAGAGATGCATACAGAGAGCTCCAGGTCATCTGCAAACTAATTTAGGCACGTGAAGTTAGGTCAGTGAAGCTGTAGGGTACCAAATGCCTTCCTTGCCTCTGCAGCATGTGTGCAGAGGGCACATACTCTCCCAGCATAGTATAACATTCGGATTTGCTGAGATGAATTAGAGAAAAAACAACACACCTACAATGCCCTGTGACAAATGCTTTTGATGTCAGAAAATCCTTTCTCCCTAGCTATTACAATGCTCCACCTCAAAACAGGTGCAAGCAGGACATGTTTAAAAGAATTCTTGTATCTTTTAGAAACAGCATTCCAAAATCAGCTAAAAAGAACTACCAAGTGAGTAACAGCAAAACTGTTACAGTAAAAATTCCTTCCACCTAGAAAACATGGTTATTATCATTATACTTTCCTTGTTTGTTCTTTGGGGTTTTTTGGGGGTTATTTTGTTTTTGTTTTTGTTTTTAAGTATAATGAAAGTCTCTGTATGTATATATAAGTTTCTGTACTGGCCAATGTGTGTATACACATTTTCACTACAGGGAACAACATAGGTCATAAGTGGTTCCTAAATTGTTTGTGTAAACAGAGAAGTCTCTCTGGTGTAGAACAATCTAGTGCCCTGTGAATGACACTGACAGGAGAGCTGAAGAATACAGAAGAATAAAACCTTCACTTTGGGAAATTCATTCAGCCAAGTGTGACTCAGTTAAGATAATGCCTTTCCCCAGCAATTGCTATGCACAAGGGTCCTCTATATCTTTCAGCATACTTATGTTCTCTTTCCAGTTTGAAAATAACACCATGAAGAATAGCATTTGTATGTTCTGTCTACTGCAAATGAAGCCATAAAAATACTAACTTTGACTTCAATTCATTAAATGAAATCTCTCTGAGCATTTGTGTGTGTGCCTTTATGTGTGTGTGTATGTTTGGAGGTATTTGGGAGGTCGTTACCATGCTTTGCAATGTAGTGTATGAAGAATATGTATAAGCCAACTGAGAAGTGGCATATTCTGCAGCAAATAAAATGCTGGTAATTTAGCATCTAAACAGAACTTAAAACATATGATGTTTATATATGCTGCTTTTGAATTACTTAAGCATCACTTTTCCTCTGTGTTTTTTACCATTAGATACCACAGAGTTCTGTGGCATTTTTATCAATTTATGTGGGGATTTAAAATATGGAAGAATTCACAAATGGCCTTTTAAAAAATTGATCAATAATCATGCAAGAAGACATTCATTTTCTGTCATTAAAAGTTTGGTAGATCTCACAGTAAACAATTTCTTTATCTCATAAAAGAAGTTAAGTTCTACAAGCTTGCTTGTCTAAGAAAAATATATAAATCTGAATGCTCCTGGAGTCCATTTTGGCTTGGGTGTTTGTAGGAATTTTCACATTAAATTGTCTGGGCTGCTCCTAGAGACAGTTGATTCAAAATTTTATTTAACTTCAGAAGAATTTTAGTAGGTGATTGTTTTAAAAAGCTGGCATATGTCTTTTTATCCTGCCCATCAATATCCATATTTTATTTGGATAAGCAAATATAACAGTTCTTTACTATGAGTCTACATAACCTCATCTTATACTGTGTAAAAACATAAAGCCAGTATCTCACAGATTTCAGGTACTACATTTTCTAGTCCCTCTTGGAGGAACAGAGATTGTCCTGGTCTAAATGAGGCCCCAGAGACTAGAAAACAGAAAGGAAGTTAATGTTCTTAGTTAGAACTGGTGAATTTTTGATTTCACAAAGATCTTATCAGACATAGATTTAATTTATTTATCATTTGGCTCAAAGTTATGAATTTACAGCAGTTAAGATGCTTCATCTTTCATGGACTAGCATGCAGATATTGGAGTATATGGGAGAGAAAATTCATCCAGCATGTCGAAATCCTCATAGGGAACAACCTTAGGGGAGAATATGGAAATTCACTCAGAATTCTTCCTGATTTCTCAGGTGTCCATTAGAGAGGCTATTTAATGTTCTTTAACAAGGCTAATACGTTGCAAAGCAGTGACATTTCAAGGCTTCTCCATGAAGCTAATAGCTTTTCTCAGTGAGTCATTTTCACATTTACATCAATTTAGCACAGTCTTGTTTTGGACAAAGACAAGCATCACTTTTCTCTTGCCCATGTTGCCAGGGTGATGACCACCAAACTGTCCCAACAGCCCTTCCTCTCTTGTACTCCCCAAACCAGAAGCTGGCTATTCTGAGGAGGGCTTAGGCTTGTGTGCATATTCAACAGCAAATGCACAGCAGAAAAGCCCTACAGTTGCCTTGCCACTGTTGATATAAGCAACCAAATATTTTAAAATATCAGATCATTAATATGTGCAAGGAGGACAAAGGAGAAAGGATTACGACTATAAAGGATGTAGCCAGACATTTCATCACTGTAGTAAGAAGCCAGGAGAACTGCTGTACAATTTCCTCTGTAGTAGCTATCTGCATTTTCCCATCAATTCTGTTGATTTTTCTTTTCATTCATCCATCCTTTTTTGACCATGCTTTCTCTTTCCTATTGCTCCCCACTCTCCTTCCTTTCTTTTTTTTTTTTTTTTTTTGTTGTTTTGTCGCTTTGTTTCTTATTAATGAGTTTTAACATTTTTAATTAAAGTTGACTGCTTGAATGATGCCAGTTCAACTCTTCTTTTCTGGATTTGGCATCCAAATTAAGTTAATCATTAGTAGAGGCCTCTCTTCATTACTTCATTAACTATACAAAGGGATAACAAAAAAAAAAGAAAAAAAAAAGAAAAGAAAAATAAAAAGACCAAAATAATAAGTGAAAAATGGAGAACAAACTTCAGGGAGCAGCAACCAGTCTTAAGAGAATATACTTTGCACTTAGTGGCCTTTTTCTGTGTCCCTGTACCTCCTAAATCCTCAGTTTCCAATATAATTCTAGATGGACATTCATCTTATCCAGCTCCTGAAAGGCTATTGCAATGTTGAAAGCATAGGAAAGAGTCCATGCACCACCATGAAGAAACAAGAAGTTCTGTCCCCTCTTGACATTCTCCAGAGGTCCTGTCCTGCTTCCTGTGAAGCCCCCCTTAAATTCACTGTCTCTGTTACTTTGGAAGTGAGGAATGTTGGATCCCGTTGTCATATTGCTACAGAATGATTTAGAAACACATAAAACAAGAACAGATTCTGTTGTCTAGCCCCAGATTTTACCATGTGCTGTCAGACAGTGATATTTATGTCTAGTTCTCCCTCTCTGATGTAAAAATATGCCTCCCTTTCACCTGTGTGGAATGTACTCCTACTCTTTAGTGTCAGTCCTAGAAAAGAGAAGCTACAGTCTGAAGCTGGAGCAACAATGCATATTACAATTACAGGGAGCAGAAACAATTATCCTGTTCACAGCGAGGTACTCACCTAAAATTCAGGACAGAAGGAAAAAAGGTAGAATAAAGAAAGGAAAGAAAACAGGATCTTGTAAGGAGGCACAAATTTCCTTGCATGGTTTGAACTGACCTAGCTGCTGTGAGTGTGTGGTTTGAAGCTCAAAACTGCCCTGCCATGACTCTCAGGTAATTTTTTGGTTTTTGGGGGGGAGTTGCCTTGCATGAGGTACTCACCCCAGCAAAGCAGGACCAAGGGAGCAGCTCCTCTCAGCTTCACCACACTGCTGAGAACAGTGGGAGCTGTGGGTGTGGAGCAGTGAAGAGGGATGGACACAGGGTACGCGATGTTATGGCATAAAGTGCAGTAACAGCATAATAGTCAAACTTTTTCACTAGCTCTGGAAGGAGTCAGTCAGGGCAGAAAACAGTGCTGTGGCTGGGTGCCTGAAGGTGCATCCAGCTCCACAGAAGGTGATGCTGCATCAGTTTTACATTTAAAGGAAGGACACAAAAACTCTTCTGCCTCTGACGAGAACCTCCTAGAATCCATAGAAACTCAGGGATACATCTGAACTGACTATGACAATCAGTTTTAAAGTCTCTTCTCAGCCTGACACTACAAAATATAAATCAAATCACTGTACAGTATCATTGAACAAATGCAGTTAGAGTTCTATTACATAAAAGCAGGGAAATAATATGACTAGAAGGACATTTTAATACATTATACTTGTTACATGGTAGTTTGATGTCAAATATATTAAATATTAAGCAAAATATAATAACCCCTCTAGTAATGTAAAAATGCTCACATTTTTAATCTAGAGATCTCACTGATGAGGCATGATTGTTCAACATCCTAGAAGGCAGCTTTCTAAATTATGCTATTCCCTGTGGCAAGTGCAGGACAGATCACAGACTTAATGGAAGGAGCATTTTCATTTTCCCTGTTGCACAATGGGATTTACATTTCAGCCCTCCAGCAAGCAGAGTTACTCATGATACCTTCTAAATTAGTACCACCTCCTAAGTTGCACTCAGGGTACTTCCTAAATTAACAAGTAATACATTTAGGAATCCCTGAAAGGCTCATTATCTCCTGTCTAATATATTATTATCACTGTATATAATTTCTGACACAGTGTGCCGGCACCTTCTCCTAGTGAAAGATTCCCATAGGTTAAATAGGTCATTGTGGAGGTCCATTTCTGGCTTCCCATTATACTTCTGCATCTACAGAGGAATTAAGGAAAACTGCAAAAGAATAATTCCTCTGGCCTTTCAGTTTATGTACTTTTGTACTTGTGGAATAACAGCAGAAGTACTGGTCCATTATGTTATCATTTCTACTTGATGATGCAAAAATAAATGCTATATTCATAACCCCATCTTCAGATGAAAGAGAGCTGTCATTACAAGGTTAGGATAACTGCTTCCATATCCCAAGCCCTTCTGGCTGTTTTAGGTACCTACGTTGCTGAAGTCACCTTTCAGCTGCTCGTGCACCTCTGTGCTACTGCTCATGATAGCAACAGGAAACAACTCGGGGAGAAGAAATGCTGATATCATGGTTCCTGTTGGGAAGTAGCTGCTCATTAATATGCTCTCAGGCCATCACGCTTTGAGATCTTGGTCAAAGGTGTTTGCAAAGCTGGAAATCAAGAAATGTTCACCTCTTCAGCTTTGTCTGCGCTAAGAGTTTAACTCATTGCTGACAGAACACAGCAGCAGCTGGAGCAGCTCTCACACTGGTTTAGCCAGAGCATGGAGATGTTGCTAACAGCTTAACACACCACCCCTAAACGTTGTCTGAGTTCCCCCCATCTGCTTTTACCCCAGAACATGCCTGTGGCACTGGGATTCAGCTACTTCAAAAAGCTTTGTTCACTTAACATCAGTGTCAGATGTCTTCAACCCATGCAGAGGGCTGCTGGCAGCAGAAAGGTGTTCCAAGGCAAACTGGATCCCTACAGACATTTGCTGTGACAAAGGCACCTGAGACTGGGCCTGGTCATCCATGGCTTGCAGGGGTTAGAGCCATTCCTCACTTCCCAGAGACAGCTGCATCAGCCGTCCCTCACTGAAGTTCAGTTCTACTTTCCTCCAGCAGGTGTTAGGCAGAGAAAATGCTGAAATTTCTGACTTCAGATGGAATGACCACAATTTTTTGTATTTAAGGTTTATTGTGCTAGCTGGAATAAATTGCATCTGTGAGTTTTTAATAATGTTTTTAACTGTAGTTAATAAACATTAGCACAAATATGTCCATCATCTTCTTAGAAAAGGGAAGATGAGTTTACACAGGTGGGCAGAGTTTCTTTCAGTCTCACAAGAAGTCGTATATTATATTTCTTCATGGATATACCTTCCAGCTGTTCAGTGAGGTAACAAAGAACAAATCCATCTACAGACTCCCTGTTACTTCTTTTGTGAATAGCCACCATTTGCATTATAAACAATTTAACAAAGACACATTGATCTAATTTTAACCCTACGACTTTGATGAGTTTAGTCCATTGACTTTGTGGAGGCAAATACAGAGCTGAGTCTTGTTTTTGATTAAGCTCATGAGTACAAAAAACTCTGTCAAAAATTCCCACTGTTGGACCTCAGCCAACAGAGTCCCATAAGCAAATAATGGGAACTTGTTATTACTCTTTGATTATAACTGTTGGCTAATTATACACAAAATGAGTGTGCCTTATTTTAATAGAAAATCTTGCCTCTATTTTTAAAGAACAAAGTCTCTGCTCTCCATTTTTGAAGGTCCCACTAACTAGCTTAAATATGGCAGACTGGATTCGGTATGACTAAATTTGATTTGTAACAAGAAACAGATCAACTGACTTTTCTTATCTAATGCAAATGTTCCCCATCCATGTGAATTAGGAGTCTCAGTAAACTCTGAGTTGACTCCCACAAACTCCTAGAATTCAATTTCCTGAGCAGGAGGTAGTATGGATTAGTTTGATTTCTAATAAATTTCAACCCTCCCAAGGTAGCTACTGCCAGCAGTGTCTCCTTTTTCAGAGCTGTAGATCTTAAAATATAGGAGTCAGATACTGAGGTTAATAATTAATGTGAAGCCTCCAGATCTTACAGCAATTCCAATCTAAAGTAATCATATAAACTTCCAAGAAGCCAAAAAAGAGCCCAAGTCAGAAGAAATGCATCTTTGATACAGCCCGTGTGTGCTAAGGCAGAGATTGAAGTACTTTAGTGATGGAACATGTGTTCGTTCATTACTAGCAGGGACTGGGATTCATATTTTGAACCCATGTGGGAGCTGACTTTGGTCCTTGGAAATTATCTCTCATCATAGCAAACACTTAATCACAAGCTTTTGTCTTTCTGAAATTCAAATTTGGACCATTAATTGTGAAGATCAGGTCTGCAATATGAAGCATCTCTGAGTTACCACAGAGCACCTCTTGCCCCAGGATCCCAGACTGGCTAATTCCAGGAGTCTTGCCTCTGTGCATCATTAATGGAACAGTAGCAGAGGACATGGATGACAGCTTGAAAGTCTGCAAATGAACAGAAAACCAAAGTTGAACACTCCCAGCAAATAAATTGCCCAGATCCAGTAGCACATGTATATAAAGAGTAGGTGCCTGAGGAGTGCTCTAATAAGAAAAATTAGTAGATGCTGGAGTATGCCAAGAACAGCCTTTTCCTAAAAAACACTTTTGAAGCCTAATATCCTAGTAAGGGGGATTTTTTAAATGGGGCCTATTAAACCAGCACCTCTTAGGCTAATGATGTTAGACTATCCCTCCCTCAAAGCATCCTTAAGAAAGAGGCTAAACATCCAGAAGGAGGTCATATGTAAGGGAACCATTTCATCAAAACTCCATTCCTGATCTGTCCTGGATATGTTTTTGGGGAAGTCTTTTAAAAAGCAAAAGTGTTGAATAAAGACTAAAATTATTAGATGCATAAACATGAATATGTGGATTACAGAATTAAATCCACTACAGTTGTGCATGGAGTGGCTACACCTGTATTTTATGAGGTCTATCAGGTTCAATATTTAGAAATAAGTTTTGAGAGCTATGATGGAAGGCATTATAAAAAATTCATAATATTGATTAGACTTTTCTGTTATAATTGCTTCAGATGTTATAACATATAAAGGCATTCAGAGATGTAATGAACACTCTGTAATGAAAAGGACTGTGTATAAAAACATGGATTGAAACTGACACCAGATTTGCACAAGTAACAGAAAGCCCTTTTACAAGGTGACATAAATACATCATAGGAAAGAGACTGGAGAGCAGCTGTTTGGTTGCTTACACATGCACAATGCCTGTCTCACTGATGGACAGCTTTATAGTGGACTGGTCTTTCAGAAGTGTCTGAGCACAGGGTCCTGCTACACAGAGAGAGAGAAAGCCTTTTATTTATTTATTTAACGAGGAATAACTCTAGCAACAACAGTCCAAGAATGTTTTTTTCAGGAGTCCCGTAGACACAGTTAGATACATAGGGTGGGGTGGAGGGAAGGCTGACTTTCATCTTGCCCTCCTCAGCTCAGTGCTACACGGGGACTCTCAGATTTGCTGCCATCTCTGCTGCAGAGCGGGAGACAGCTAAAATAACTTGGCTTTCAGAGGGGAGTATACAGTAGATGGCACTGTTGCTTTAGCAGTCCTGCATCAGTTTCTTTTTCACTTTGTACGAAGTCAGAGGTACAATTTTCCTTCCAACCCTCTCTCTTTCTGTGGGACGTTTTACCCCTCTCTTTGTGGTCGGTTCCATCCACACTCGAGTGCGATGCTTCAGTGCCAGGGTGCTTCAGTGTGAGCATCAGCTGGGCAGCCCTACTTTCACCCTGCTTCTTGCTTGCCACCACACCAACTCCTAGCATTTGCTAGGAGTTTGCTAGCATACGCAGGGAAAACCTTGCTTTTGCATAATAATTTATTCCCATTGGTTCCCATGTATGCCCAATTTAATTAGTTTGTTACATTTCAGTAGTGTTTTTTCTCAGACATTAATAGCATCTTGGGGAAGCTGAGCACGTTTCCGCCATGTCTTTTCACTCGGAGCACACATGGACTTTTATCACTTTCCATAACTTTGTCTCAGTGATTTTTTTTCATTTATTTTTTCAAGCAAGATGCCTTGATGTTTATCTCCATTCATTTAAAAATTTTTATGCCAAGTAATTTTTTAAAAGGGTAATATTTCTGTGTTTTCCTTACTTCTTTATAACCTGTCATTTAGATGTTGAATTAGTTTAGACTTTCCTAGACTGTTTTAATTAGAGAGATACTTGTTTATCTACCACTAACTGCATATGCATGAGCTGGTTTTTAACGCAGTCCTGCCCTGAAAGCTGCTGAAAGCGTCCACTAAAATCAACCAGCATCAAGGCAATTGGAATGTTATTGGAGAGAAAATCTTAAAGAAAAAGAGGAATTGTAACTGCTTTATGTCTGTCCTGGCAAGTGCTTAACTCTGTCCTGTTAAAAACTGTAGGCTTGGTGCCAAAATGTGTAATCCTGAGGTGCCTGGTCACCTGCATGGAAACTGAAACCCATAATTTGGTACCGCTTAAGAAAAAATAGTTTGGTGTTTCAGAAAAGGAAGGTGAGAGTCCCATAATGGGAATGGGAGCTGCCTAGTGCAGATATTAGGAAATCCTGGGCACAGAGGGTTGTCTGAATCATTCCCCAATCTCAGATCCTGTGTCCTGAACCAAAGTTGTCAGCAAGAACTGCTGTGCCCCTGAATCCAACAGGTAGAACTCTCATCTGAGGGTAGTGACCCACATAGCTTCTGTGGTTGAGCTGGGCATAGAGCACTGTTTTACTCTGGAACATGAGAGGAACGTGGGAGGTGTGGGTACTGGCACATAGTTTTATTTGTCTGAGTAGTAGGAAACCTTCCCACCAAGCTGAGATTTCCCATACAATATTTTTATCTCTTGCTGTGGAAGTGTGGGAACAGTAAAGAAATAAAAGTGACCTTCATGGAAGATACAATTTCAAAACAAGCCTGGCTTGAGGTCCTGTGTGTCAGCATCCCCTCAGGTGGTTGAGGCACAGCTCTTCTTTGCACCTCAGCTTCCCAGTAGTTCATGTCAAAAAGAAGGTGGCAAAATGCTACCAGGAATAAGTGACTGTTAAGTGCCAAGTTCATGTCATAGTTTTGACATTAGACACTAAATCATGTTTTGATAATCAATTATATCCATGATGTGGACAGAAGGAGGTTCTTCCCATCTTCTGTTGTTGAGGTAAACCATGATCATGCTCTGCTGTCAGTGTGAGACAAACTATGCTGTCCATCACCTTGTTGAGTCATTCCTTTGTTCCCTGAGTTTCTTGCAGGGTTGCACAGTGAGATTTGACATATCCCAGCCTAGATCTGGTGGGCACAAGGATTACTGAAAGTACTGCATTCCTCATCACCTTTGCTTGTAGCTTTGAGCTAGAAGCATAAGTGAGGCCCTGCAATTCAAGACAGATTTTCTGTCTGTCAGAAGCCCACATGTCTTCCAGAATGGTAAATCTCAATGAGCTGCAAGACATGATAAAACTTGGGGATGCACATGGGAGCAGTGGACTGGTTGAAATAGGAACACCCATGACTGCAGGTGCAGTAGCCTCCTGGCTGCTAGGACCATGAAAAAAAAAAAAAAAGTATAGGAACTATTAATTTGGCATTAAATTCTAGAAGTCTGTGTTGCCCTTTGCCAGCCTGTGAATGTTTGGTCCTTTTGTTTGTTACAGGAGGTAATTGACATTAAGGGATTTATAGAGTGAAGACCTATAGTTAGTTCCTCCCTTGGAAATCCAGGAATATCCCTCACAGAACAGAAATATTCATTCTTTTAGGCAAAATGTGTTTTCAGTTTGTGTCTGGATGCATTTAGCATTAAAATTAATCTTACTGTGAAAGCAATCTCAAGAAAAAAACTCTGTTTTCTAAGAGAATGCACACGGAAGAAAAACCAGGCAAAACAAAGGAAAATAAATGCGAAATCTTTAGATTTAATTATGTAATCCTTACTCACATGATTATTAACTGCAACTATCCACATGAGTAGATGTTGAAAAAGCAAATCAGTATCTCATAGGCTTGTTTTTGTTTGAAGACAGCTGGAAAACAATGTATTCTTTAATGACATATGCATGCTAATACAAATTGTATACTCTCCACTAATCTAATACTCATGAAATGAGCACATCCATCATGGAAATTAAACAATAACTTCTTACTTGAACAAATTCTGCAATGAATATGTTACAAAAATAATTAACAGATAATGTCAATTGGCTAGAACTTTATCATAAAAGAATAGTCTCAATTTTTAAGATTAAAAAGCCCAAGACAAATCATGGACTGTTATAAAATAAAAACCCATGAACAGTTTTTCAAACTATGAGGCATATTATTTTACAATATTTTATTATATTTATATTGTTTCTATTAAATCACTTGATTGAGGATTGCTTTAGACAGCTGGTAATGCTCCTCTGTAATATTTTGGAAAATCTGGGTCCTGACAAGCTTCAAAAATATTTTTTTCTCCTAACCAATGGTCAGGTCTATCAATAGAATAATAATTTCTTATTAATGTCTTATATATATTTGAAGAAGAAGGCTGATTTCTTTATAGTTTCTTTATTTTTTTAATTTCTTTATATAGTTAACTAGACATGACAAGATTTGCTTTGAATATACCACACACTCATTTCTTCAGCAATGTCTTTAAGAAAGGAATAAAAGAGGTACTTTCAAGCATCAAAAAAAAATTCTTGCTGATGTTTGGTTTCAAATACATGAAGAAGTAGATTTGGTTCTCATTTAATCTCATACTTTTCCTTGGGGCAGAAAACACTGACATTTTCATTCCTCTTAGGTATAATGGATTTTGCCATATTTTCTTCATATTGGCTGCCTCATCTCCTGCGATGACAAGCCATGTTCTGCAAAAATACAAAATGCCTAATAGCCTCTGGGATTCTGCTCAGAGCTGGAAGCCAGCATTTAACTCCCAATTCTGCCATGTCTTTTGTAGGTTTCCTAGTAGCTCCCAGCCTTTGTTTTAGACTTACAGCTGTCATTCTAGGAAGATAACTGATTTTACAAGTAATTTAAGAGACGTTGTGCAGGTTTACCTCATGAAGAGGTGGAGCCAGAAACCTGTATTCAAATTGTCAAGAGCCCTTATGTGATTAGAAAGTCTAACACTGTGCAAAAGTCAGAGTACCAGCTATGAGAAACACAATTTCATCTCCCTGCCATAGCCAGTGAAAATCAATATTCTAATTTTTCATATCACAGAGAATCCTGCTACATGGTCAATTTAAGCTGATTGCCTGGAATAGCAAAGGAGCTATAAGCAAAGCTGGAAAGTCTTAGAACTTGTTGGTAAAGACATTTCTTCTTGAACAAGAGTTTCACACATCTGTGAGAGTCATTAGAATAAACTTCCTTCACTGGACTTATAGGTGACCATGTAGGTCTTATGCATGTACAGGTAGGATCTTTTTTGCTCACTTTTGACCTTTTCTTTTTTTTGTGTGCATTTGATTCAGAATTGCTTCAACAGCAAGTGGATAAGGACCTGCCACCCCTAACTAGTTTATTAGCTAGTTTATGAGCTAGGCAGTCATTCCTTTATCAGGGGCACAACAGAGTAGAGAACTGAACCTCAGTTTCCAATCTTCAAGGTGAGAGCTTTCAGCCTGAAGTACATCATAGAATCATAAATATGGAAGACTCCCACAGGGATCATTGAAGTCTCTGCTCTGCACAGGACAGGCCCAAGAATCACACCATGTGCCCAGCTGTATTATCTAAACCCTTCTTGGATACTGTCGGGCTTAGTGCTGTGACCACTTTCCTGGGGAACTAGTTCCAATGCACACCCACCCTGTGGGTGAAAAGCCTTTCCCTAATATACAATGTAAACCTTCCCAACTCAACTTTCTGCCATTTTTTCTGGTCCTGCCACCACAGAGAAAATATTGATGCCTGTCCCTCTGTCAGAGTCTGGAAATATGAGGAATTTCTCTTTGCATGTTTGAGAGATTTTAGAATCTCTGAAACAGTGTTTTTAACCTTTGTTCATGGAAAAAAGGCTTTTAAGCTCTGAAATGAAGCAGAGTTTTCAAGAGTGTGTATTAGACAGTAGAATAGTGCATAGTTTTATCACAGAGTGAGAATTTTAGATATATGGGGTTTTTAGGATGGTAAGCAAGTGATGACAAGATGGAGGAAGCACATGGCTTTTGGGTTTCTTCCTTCTTCTTCCTTGCCTCCATGTTCTGCAGTGAGGTGGCACATTATAGTTGGCTTAGAATAAAATCTAACCTTCTAACACAGATAATAGTTATTGGTGAAGAATTATAAATACTGATTACGTAGTTTGTAGTATAAAGATAATTGTCACCTTTGGGGCTGGGCCAATCCCCGTGAGCTGACCTGCTGAACAGATCTCTGTGGGTCAGAGAAGAAATTGTACTGATAAAGGAAAAATAAACAGCCTTTAAGAAGCAGAGGAGACAGCTCTCGGTTTTTTCCTTTGATCTCAGTGCTGAGCAAAAGACTTTTACACTCTCGGGAAGAACAACATCGCATAAAAACCCGAGATCCCTCCTCTTCCGCTGACAAGGAAGTTGCAGGCCACAATGAGCTCTCTCCTCAGTCTCCTCCAGACTCTACACACTAAGCAACCTTAGCCACTCCTCATACAGCTTCCACTCAAGGCCTTCACTGTCCTCATCGCCCTCCTCTTGGTGCTTTCTAATAGTTTTACATCTTTTGTATATTGTGGCACCCAAACCTGCCCCCAGCACTCGAGGTGAGGCTGCCCCAGCACACAGCAGAGCAGGACAATCCCCTCCCTTGCCCGGCTGGTGATGCTGTGCTGATGGACAGCAATCCCCAGGACAGGGTTGGCCCTCCTGGCTGCCAGGGCACTGCTGACTCAGATTCAACTTGCCATTGACCAGGACACCCCCATATACTAGATATATATATGAATGTGTGGGGGGGGGGGGGGGGTGTGGT
This sequence comes from Certhia americana, assembly GCA_018697195.1. NCBI lineage: Eukaryota > Metazoa > Chordata > Aves > Passeriformes > Certhiidae > Certhia > Certhia americana. The sequence goes on along the minus strand of CM031858.1, from coordinate 102,893,001 downwards.
GTGGTGTGGGTGTGTATAGAATAACCTCTTTAAAGGAGAGCTACTGAGTACTCCAGGTTGTGTAGTCAGCTCCAGCTAATGCCAACTGGTGCTTTCAGAGACCATCAAGCTCCTCACACGTGGAGAATTGGTAGGCACAAGCCCCAGCAGCTTGCAGAGTTTTGATGCCTCTGAGGATCTGATGAACGTGAGCACCTGATAATCACTACTTGGACTTAAACCCAAGATAAAGTTTAGAACCAAGCTGAACCAATAATTACCTTCTCCAGATGTTATAAATGTTCGGATTGATGATATAAATGTCATTAACAATAAGAGGTTTGGTTTGAGTAGGTTTTTTTAGATAGCAGTGGCAGTTGTACACAATGAATTATTTGACTCATTATTTTTCCTTTGACATTATCATTAACTGTAGCTATAAAAAATGCATTTTACCTCTTTTAGACCTAATCTTGCTTTCATTTAAGTTAATGCTAAATTGCTATTGACTGGTAGAAAGAGCTCTATGCCTCTATATATTAAACTGCTGTAATGTAATTGCTTCACAGTATGGATCAGTGTTTGTAATACAGGATTTAAGTTAATAATCCTTTTTATATTGCTATATATGTGAAAAGCAAACTTATAATACAGAAATAATATGGTCAGTGTTGTCAATATGAAAAATTAAACCATGAAACTTGAATTTGCCATAACAAATTCTGCAGATTCTAATTAGAACTAAAGTGAGTATTGCCTATGGATTTATCTTAACTCATAAGGATTATCTTCTGCTTTATAATATGAATGCAGGCTTTATAAATTGAAAAGAAATAATGAACCTCCAGGTTGATTGAAGTTGTCAGAGTAACTGGGGCAAGTTACAGCTTGAAGCCCATTGGCTAAGCGAGTTTTAAAAATATATCCTTGGTTATCTTAACTCACATTCTGCCTCATTTGATAGGCTCAGGGCTTCACCTCTGTGAAAGAAAAGATGTGGTACATCATGTTTTGAAGAACATAAGCAGATTTGATAGAAGTCTGGAAGCAAGGACCTACTTTCATGAAAATGGAAATTTAAGACTGCATAGATTTCACTCCTGTCTCTCAAGCAATCATCTCAGACCATGTTTCTTGCAAAAAAAGACACTCATTTTTTCAGGTAGGTTCATTGTAACACTTTGGATTCTGACTTTTCTTCAGTCAATAAATACATCTGAATTTGTAACAAGCATGCAATATATTTGGCAATGTTGCACAAGGCCTTTGCAAAGGGCAAATCAGCCCCTTGTGTAGTCAGCGCAAGAAGATATTTTTTATCACAAATCTGAAGTAATTTATTATGGAGGTCATGGGGCATTAATAGATCAACTGCCTGGTAACAAGGACAATATTTCTCTGTTTAGTTTGCTACATAAGTAAATATGCTGTCTAGTAGTTAAAGTGGAAAGAGACTATAATTCAGTCAACATAAAAAACCTAAAATACACTGGAGATAGGTATGTAGAGACATCCACAGATAAAACTAACATTTCATGAGAAGAAACAATTTCTGGTTTATGCTGCCACTGCCAAAATAGAAGACAGCTACAGAACCCTAAACTGCTCATTAATACTACTACTGCAGGCAAATGTTTACCTGCAAAAACACTCTAGCTTGTCTTTACTAGGGAACTGTCCAGGAACCATTACTCCCACCCCTCTCCTGTAGCATAGTCATTGCTTACATGTACAATCAGTGCTGCACATTCCCTTGTGCCCTGCACTGAAGAAGCAACAATGAAGAAAAATGTTGGCTGTACTTGTGAAATGAATGAATGACCTCCTCCTCCTGCCCCTCATGGCCCACAGTGACCATGGGATCATGCAAGGATGAGGCTGCTGGATCTGCATAATGCTTCCTGTATACTTTAGCTTGAGGGTGCTGGTTTCTGTGAATATCCTTCTTACAATTGAAACCCATCTCTAATGGTCTCTAGCTTGCATATATCTTTGAGTAAGTAGTTACCCAGTCAAAAACTGTGAGGTAGAGCAGAGCCAGCCTTTATTAGAACTGTGTATGTGTAATTGCAAAACATAAGCCTCTGAGAAGTGACCAATCCCTTTAAAATGAAAATAAAGAATTATATTCTCATCAGTTGAAGAACTCTCACAGCAGAGCTGGGAATGCCTCCCTTTTACTTTCTCCTGCCCTCATAAAGCTGCAGACTGAAAATCAGCAAATGTCCTAAGACATTAGACACTCTTCAGGCTTAGAGGTGGGATAGGGTGAATAGCTTTTGAGCAAACATTTGCTTCCACAAAAAGCTTGCCAACTGCTACTAATGTATAACGCGACAATAAGTGTCCTCTGCCTTGTTCAGCTCTTTCTGAAAGAAAGTCCGTCCATACCCACTTTCAGGTGGTGTTAGACTCTAAATCCTGTGAGGAGAGGAAGATAAGTGCTCTTCATCCACTTCTCTGTTCTATCTCAAGAACAGTAGACCTAATGCAGAGCTCTGCTTGGAAAACTCTGCTCTGTCTCTTGGCATAGGCAAGTCCCCTCTCATATCCCAGATCCACATGCTTATTCCACTGAGAGCCTACAGGCTCACTGTATTTCGAAGGTGGAATTAAGGCTCAAATTTTTCATGCCCCAAGCCAAACTGTCGGAATGAAAGCCTGAACTCAGGCACCACATTTAATCAACCTCCAGAAAGTGACAGGGCAGAAAGCATAAATGTCTTCTGCCTCCTGGTGCTTGGATTAACCCACACCATACTGTTACATTAAACTTGCTTCCTGTGTCTAAATCATAGTCTACTAGGCTTTGAAGTTCTTGCATTGGCTAAACTAGCTATACAGGTATGAATCAGGAGTTTAGAACAGGCTTATAGAAACTGTTCTCTAATTTTAATTAGTTCTGCTCTGTTTTATAGGATTTTGTAAACTTTTGCCTTTCTTTCTTCCTGGTCAGTTAAATTCCCCATGTGAATAAATCATTTCAAAGAAGAATAGTATCATAGAAAGGTTCTATCAGAAGGGATTTTTGGAGGTCAACCAGTCCAACACCTTGCTACAAAGCAGAAGTGATTTCAAAGTCCGATTAGGGTTGCTCAGGGCCTTTACCTGTCAAACTTTAAAATCCCCAGTGATGGAGCTTCCACAAACTTTCTCAGCTTCAAGACTTAAGCACTTTTTCTGCACAGAAAAACGTTTTTAATATGCAGTCCAAATTTCCCTGGCTGCAAACTTGTAATTCTCTTTCTCTCTGTGCCTCTGAGAGGGGTTTGGTTTCCCTTCTCTGTAACTCCACCTTAGGCAGTGAAAGGTAGTTAGCATACCACTTGACTTCCTCTCCTTCAAACCCAGCTCCTTTTCCATATATATCATGTCCCCCAGCTTCAGAGCAACTTGGTGGTCCTCCACTGAACCTGGTCCAGCTTGTCCATGTCTCTCTTGAACTGGGTGCCCCCGAAATGGGTGCAGTATTTCCTGTGAAGCCACTCCGGTACCATGGGAGTAACTATTTTTCCCAGCTTGCTGGCTACACCTGGGCTAAAGCAGCCCAACAAAAGGTTCACCTGCACTGCTGCAAGGGTGCACTGCTGACTCCTGTGCAATTAGCCATCAACAAAAAACCTCAAGTCTTTTTTCTGCAGAACTGCCTTTTTGCCAGCCCCAAGCCTGTGTTACTGCACAGGATTACTCCATCTCAAGGAAGGACTTTGCATCTGCTGTTGAACTTTAGAATTCTCCTGGAAAACCGTTTCTCCTGCTTGTGGAGCCTTGCATGGGAGTGTCAGCCATGACCTTCAGTGCATTGATGCCTCATCGTAACTTAGCTCTGGGTGTGAGCTTCCTTGTGGTGTTGATCACTCAGGATGGTGATGAATATCATTCAGAGCATGCTAAATGTTGTCAACCCCAGCACAATCAGTTCATTGCGGTTAGACTTCCTTACAAGTCAACAAAATGCAGTGAAATACAAATTTCTCTGGGCTCTTTTTTCTTTGATTTGGTGGTGGTGGTGGTTGTTGTTTCATCGCTACACTTCTAGCAGGAAATCCATGGAAGTATTTCCACCAATCTTTATGATTTATAAAATCTTTTCCAATTTATAAGCAAACTTACTTCTGCATTGCATTTGACCACAATACTTGTTTATCAGATACATAGTGGCAACAGTAGCAGTGCTAATGCTACTAAATTATGGGTATGCCTTGAACCAACATATGCTTATGAGCTTTTTGGTACTGTCCAAAAAAATAAGCATGAAAGTTCCCTCCTGACTAAGATGGAAGACAAAGTATTTGTGGCAAAAAAGGAATTCAGTAGAGGCAGCTAAAATCTGACAACTCCTGTCCAACTGCCTCATCTATTGAGATTGCAGAAGTAAGGTCAGTTTTATATTGCATTTTTTATGTACTCCTGGTCTATTCTGCAAGCACACATACATGCATGTACCCATCCATGCATGTGCATGTGTGAACACACTTCTCTCATTCTCTCTTCCTGTATTTCCTGTTTCTTGTAATTGTCTTTAAATATACTGAATTGCAAAAATTATTCTTTTATTCTTTAGTCCAAAACTACTTGTTATTTACTCTTACTAGTCTATTCAAAAGTTTCAGCTTTGGATACAGTGGGAATTTAAATTTAGTCGATTTTTTTTCAGGTTTTTGTTGGTTAGGAGAGAAAAAAGTTTCTTAGAAGCTATCATTTTCGGCTTTTAACTATATAATAATAATAATAAGGTTTACTTTTTAAAAATCAAATGTCTAAAGCTTTCTTCTGATTTTGCTTTAAATAAGCTTTCTCCTTTCTTCTCCCTCACAAAGTATAATTGAAGAACTCCAAAAGTAAGCTCAGCTGATATTGTTTCTGTTTACAGTCTCCCTCATTCAAAACCATTTATATCTACAGACTTCAGCATCTTTATCACCCACATTTCAGAAACTTTTACTGCTGTCTCTAGAGGTTGTCCCCATTCTTATTAAGTTAAAAGGTAGTAGAAATCAAATGCCATTAGCAACAATGCTCCTTTACTGAACACTTTGGAAGGCTGAGGAGGAGGATGATGATTCTACTCTCAGCCATTTCTGCAGATACTCAAAAGAAGAACAGAATTGCTCAGTGCAGGCTGTGTGATTTCTGCGCTAACTGTACTGAATGCACCGGGTCAGTGTGCAAGGCTTTATTTCCCCCTTTTTTCACTCTGTACACATAAATGAGTTAAGCGTTCTTTGTTTGCTTGTGTCCAGAGCCAGGTTCAAGACCTTTCCTAAATTGGTTAAGTCACCAAAATTTCTAGGCAAGTATTTCTAATAACTGCTCTGGAGTGCTGGTTGCTGACTATAACCATCTCCTCAGTAGCTGCCTCTCCCCAGTGGACATGGATTCCTGCTCATTCCTAGTGCAGGAACATGGGTTTTGCAACACTGAGAGAAGAAAACCTCCCCCTCATCCTCTCCCTTCATTTATGGGAACTTCACAATATGGTATTTGAAAGCTGAGTGACACCCTCTTAACCCCAGTGAACTGATTTTTGTAATTTTTTTATCTTCCTGATTGCTTTTGCAATGGAAAAGACTGATGCTGTTTCAGACTGAAAGATGAGGCTTTCCAGTGTACCTTCGAACTGGGTGTGGGCAGTACAGACAGAGAGTTTAGGGGCATCAGGAATACTATCTGTAAAAAATAGCATGCAGCAACAAGTTTTTGTAACCTCGAAAATCTTACCTTCTCTTCTATTTGCCCACAGTTTACTAAGAATGGGAAAAAATTCCTGCTGTTCCTGTAAACACATTTCAGCCAAACCATGAGGACATAATCAGGCCAAAATACTACCAATTAAAAGTTAAATAAATGATGCCACTTTTCGTAAAGTCACAGCAAAGGCTGCACATTAAAAAAACACACCCCAGACGACCAAAGAACTTTTCCCCCCTCCAACAAACCAGCGGCGTCCAAGCAAGTTCACTGTTACAGATGCTGTAGATACATGTGTTACTGCTCCATTTGACTTACACGTGGGACTGCAGCAAATTGAAAGGAAAATCGCATCAGGTTATGCCAAGTCAACCAGAGAAATGCATTGTGTCTCCTTAAATGCATCCTTTCTCCCCGTTTCAGCTGAATAGTATTGCAGCTGTGCTTATGCTGCTGGCAGTGTTAGGCAGAGTTAGGCTTTGACTTCTGAGAAGTGAGTTACCTTGGAAGAGCTGTCCCTAGAAATGCTGATCTGTTGCTAAATACCCAGCCCCTCCAGGGCACTTCTAAGTGATTTCCCTGAAGGTGGGAGACCCGAACTTCAATAAATTCTTCTGGAAATTCAGGGCAAGTACAGTACTGTCAAACAAGGGAGATTTAGCTAATTTAAAAGTATGAACTTGCCATATATTTTGTGAGTGTATAGTATATTAGCACTAATAAAACTGTCATGGTTGCAACATATGTGATTATTTGATATATGTGATATTCATTTATGTACATTCTGGAGAGGTGTGGGAGTGTTTACAAAAGGATTCACATATTACCAGCAGTGACAGCTACACTGAAAATTGTCCATTATCAGATACAGGTTTTCATTTGCTTCTAACTTTTTGCTCTTTTCATGGGTTTTTTATGCCAGAAGCTTGATTTTGGGAGTGGGCAAATATTTCTGTTACTGAACTCAGCTGTGGAAAAGAGACATTTCTTTGCCTTAATCAAAATATATTTTTTGAACAAGTTAACCTATTCAGAAAATAATAATTCTATAGTGCATTCAAGGTTCAGACCAAACAACCAACACATGAAACTATCAAATGGAGGGTTGGATAAGCAAGATGCACTGAATATTAATCCACTGTGTGGCCTTCCTTCAATCGCATTCCCTGAGACATGGAACTGAAGGGCAGTGAGGGAATGTGTGTGCTAACAACCTCCAGCAGGCCAGAGGAGAGTTTGGCTAAGCAGCAGTTTGCTCAGAGACTGTCAGGTAACAGAGAAGGGGGTGTATTGCCCCCCATAAGCCACGGATATTCAGTAGCCAGCCATCAACATTGCAACAACAAGCAATAAGAGGGAAAAAAGGAGCTGGGTGTTTAACACAAAGTTAGGTTCTCCAGTGCTTTCAGACACACAGAGAGAAGAATCCCAAGTCCTTGAAATATCTTGATCAAGGATGTACCAAACAATGACTGCTTCCTTTTACTCTTCAGCTTCCAGAGGAGAGAACTGAATGTATGTATGAATGTATGTCCTCTAAGATGTGTTCTCCTTTGTTATTGGTCTCTTGCATTTTTCAGTGCTTTCTCTCTTTATGTTCCTTCCAATGTGTTGCTTGCCTAACAGCATTTCAGATTTCAGAACTCAGTTGAAATATGACCCGCCAAATGCCAGCATTTTCTATAATGACCTACATGTTGTGTGTCCTTTTGTTGCTTTCTGATTTCAAGAGGTTAAGTTGTAATCAAAAAGCTATGCCTTCACAACATCTCCAGGCAGTTCCTTTTGTTTTCTCGGAGCTTGCACTGCAGTCAGAGAGAATCTACTCAAATCTTTTCTTAGTCCCATTAACTGGTGAGTGATAAAGAGCTATGCTCTGAAATGTAATTTCTTACTTCGTGAATGCTAAACTCTTTCAGAAACAGATGGAGGTTAGCTCTCTGGGAGAAAAAAAAAAAAAAACCACAGCAATTTTGTGATGCTCAATATAACAATTCTTGGAGGAAGTCTTCTTTCATATTTAAAATCATTTGCTATTTAAACAAGTTGGTACATTTAGTACCACCCCAGCGATGACAAACCACTTCTCTGGAGGTTCTGACTGCTTCTCAGTCTGCTTGCTCTCTAAGCACAAGTATCAGAGTCCTTGGAAAAAAATCTGTTAATATAATTTTACCTCTTTGCCAGAAAAAATGCTAATCCAGTCCTAAGAGCTCAATTTAACTTTTGCTTCAGCTATAATATTGTCAATTTAAAAAGTACTGGATTTTGGATCTCATAAGAAATCACACTGAATGGAGCATGAAATCTGGAAATCCAGGGTTTTAAAGAAAGTGGTTATATAAAATTCACTTCAGATTTTTTTTGACAGGATGTTAGCCTTTTGATCAGCTGACATGAAACAAAAAAAGCAGCCCAATAATACTGTGAAAGGTAAAACTGAGTTCAAGTAGTAATGCTGCATTTTCTACACTTGGCACCCATTACCGCCCATAATACATATGTTTGGAGTGTTTTCTGATTTCATTTACCCTAATGTAAACTCCAGAATAAATCTGTTATGAACATGATTGTTTTGCTTTTGTCCCAGTGGAAGTGAACAAAGGATTTATCCTGCTATCGATTTCCCCCCTGTAACAACAAGGATTATTATCACAAAATGATGGAGTGCAATGTTTCTGATTATGCTAATAATAAACCCAAAAGAAATCCTTCAATCTTACATGGCCATAGCAGCAGAACAAATTTTCTTGCATGCATGTTAAACAGCAGTTTGTTCCCTTTCTTCTCCAGACAGGTTTAGAAGGTAAGCTGATACAAGAAAAGCCGAATCTGTAGTCTCTCTCCATTATCCATGTCTGCCAAGGTACCCATCTAGTGTAGCAGTAGGTACTTAGGATGTATTGCTTATTATTTATATCCTTAATATTGTTAGTTTTCATTACTTGTTGGTTTTCATTACTTATCCAGTATCAAAACCATGCTTAATAATCTCATAAAACCAAATCGGGACAGGATTCCAGCCCAAATGTAAATTATTTATAACTACGTACTACAGATGAGCAAAATTCTTCTTTCATCTTCACAGAGGAGCTGTTCTTGCACAAGAAGAAATGAATGTGCTTTAAGCTGATCTTCTCAAATACTTTAACTAGCAATAGTTTATTTTATACTGGATTTTAGCACTGCTTACAACTGCTGGGACACAGCATTCTCCATCACATTCTATGCATAAACAATTACAAACATGTCAGAAAATTCTCTGATGATACCTTTTGCAGGAAGAACTAGTTATTCTCATACATTTCTTGCGTACAAATGTGATAAAACAAAATTAAATTCAATCCTGCAGTTAAACATAATGCAGCTTAGTTTTGGGGGGGTTTTGGTTTTTTTGGGTTTTTTTTTTTTTTTTTCTCTAGTAAAGATGTCTCAGGCAAGGCAAGTATATTTCACTAAGGAAGAGATTAACATTTTTTAAAATTTCCACTGTTTTTATGTATTACCTTTTCCTAAATTGCTAATGCTTCTTCAAGTATTAAAGCTGCAATAGGCTCTATAAATCCACTTTCTGATTATGTGAGTTAAGCTATGCATTTGGGACCAAAAAAAGGAAAAAAAAAAAGCCTGAGTGAGTTATGTCACAAATTGCCTTTAGTGCTTCAAATTCACACTATCAAATACAGAGGCACATTGTTCAGGATTGTTCCAGCATTAAAATAAATAGTAGTATAAGGCCCTTAGAGCTGTAAATGAATTACAATCCTTTTCCAGGGAGATAAGGCTATGAGTGGGAGTAGAATCTTTCATTAGACCAACCCCTGTGGTCAGAAAAAGTTGATAGGAAGGGGTTGTACACCAGAAAGACTTTCTCCTTTTTCCCATCCTGTCAATTTTACCTGTAAAGACCTGCAAATTTTAGCTTACCCATGTCCTCTGATCATCATAGTCATAGCCATAGTAACGCAAGGCTTTTAAAAAGCAGCCTGAAAACTAAACATAAATAAAATTAAAAAAAACCAAGAGGATGTCTTCAACCTGCAGTGTTTTCAAACTTTCTCAACTTTGGCAGGTACATTGAGGTTACAGTAGGACTATTCAGAACAAGTCTTCATAAATTAAGGCCTGTGTATTGCACTGCTGAGAACAAAAAACCCCACTTTTTTCCCAGGTTTTCTTCTTGTTCTAGTAACAGCAGAGGACAGGAGGGGAGAAAACTGGCCTCTGTAGAGCGGGTTTTTGCAAGGCTGCTTGCATAATTTTGCCCTGGAAGGATGGATCTTTTAGGAAAGGCTATATTGGCAGACATTTCTATACCCTTCATGCTTCTGTACAGGATTTAGAAAGTATTCATTGTTTGCACATGTCATGCACAGTATTTGACAATAACATTTTCCCCTTACAACTTTAGAAGCTGCACTGTGTCCTTCATTTCTTTCTTTAATTCTGCTCCTTCTCTTTTTCTAGACTCTGTCTCCATGTTTTTGCAATTTTGTCTGCTTTCCCATGAGCTAAGTTGCTACTTAATTAGTTAATAATATTGGTTAATTGGTTAATAGTATTGGTTAATATATCTTTAAAAGTGCCAGGGATTTTTGTCTCCAGGACCATCTTCTCATTTCTCCTGAATATATTTTGCTTCCTGTCCCAGAAGCACAGAAAGTAAAACAAAATTCAAGTGCGGTGGCATAATTAGGCCACAATTTTATTAATAAAATCCATCTGGGAACAACTGTTAATAACTTGTGCAGGATAGGTCACAGTCTCTTCCCTAATTGTTTTCACCTGCTGGAAGGCTTTCCTCCTTCCCTGCCACCCCACTTTGTGCCAGCTCCCAGCCCTGCAGAGTTCTCCTCCTTCAATCCTTTCCATCACTACTCCCCAGCCTAACGCTGGGGCTCTCTGATTATGCAGAGACTAAAGGCTGAGAAAAAGTAGATTTTTCCCTTCTACTGATATAGTAGAAGCTCTGCTTTATGCTGTGCTCTGATCTGATTTGACTTTATCAAGCAAGGTATGAGATTGTCATCAGATAAGTGTCTAAAGTGGCTTTCTGTCGCCTGCTGAAATGGGCCAGTCTGAACTTACAATTTCTAGTGAGCCTGACAGGTTCCTTGAAAAGGCAGAAAAATTCACCCAGTCTCAAACAATCCAGTGATGGATGAAAATTACCTAGGGTCTCAAAATGTGGTAATGACTGCAGCGGGCTAAAAACCTATCTGGCTACAAATCCCAGTGCAGTCTGAGTGTGAAGGAGACTTCACAGCTTTGCTGTTTTCTACCCTCCCTGTAGTTCTTCTACCAAATTCATGTCTGAAAAAGCCAAGTAAGCAGTCTTTTCTTGAGGTCTGGTGAAGGAACCCCCTCTTGGTTGTGATGAAGAGTGGTCCAGGGCAAGGAAGTATCTTGAGGAGGAATAAGCGCCAGCTGCTGCTGCCAGCTATTCCCAGCTGCTTGCACAGAGAATGTGAGCATTCCTGTCCACATGCACCTTGCTGCACCCTCAGCAGGCTCAAAACCCAGAAAATTACTTTTACCCAGAACAAAAATATACAGTTTCAGCAGCTGATGTTCATCTTTAATACCCTCCAGCAAACCTCATGACAATACAGGACTGGTGAAGTCAATGAGAGAGGAAGCCTGCCTGGTTTTGTAAATGTGCTCTTTCTTGGATGGAATTGCACTGCATTACCGTCTGTGTAAACTCAAACAGAAAGCTTGTAATTGAGGTGGTGAGAACAGGGAAGGAAAACATGAGAAAGAAAGAAGTTTGACCACAGTCTTGTAGGCAGCCAGTGGCAGAGCAAGAACTAATATCCTCCGATACTTAATTCCTGGTGCTTTTCTCCTGTCATCTGAAAATGATTTATTTCAGACACTCGCTATTTCCTGGTCTCAGTGGGTTAAATTGGACCAGAACATTTCAATGAAAAACAATCATTTTTATGTTCCAAGAATCACACTGAACAATCTTGCAGCTGATGTTTCTTAGGTAATACATAGCTGTTATATGGAATGAAAGTTTGCTGTAAGTGCTTGCTGCTGAAATGTAAGAGTGAAAGATGACTTTGGAGAGCCTCAGGAGCAGCTGAGGCAATGTGTGTCCTCCCACAGATAGAACAAGGAAATTACATAGTCAGGGACAAGGCAAAAATCATAACTGTTTTTTATTAGTATCTGTCCTCTATTTGTTAGGATTATTGCCCTCACTGTCATCAAACCGTAAATCTGGTTTTTTGCCTTTCCACTGTAATTACAATCTTGTTTGAGGGAAGTCATATTTTAGGGGCTGGAAAAATACCCCCAAACCTTCCCAGTACCACCAGCTTAAAGGGAAGAGATACTTTCTTTAAATAACCTTAATAATATATTTTGCTCCTAATAATATAGCACAGCAGAACTATCAAAAATATATGGCTGCAGTCTCTCTGAAATGAAAACAAGAAATTTAATTGAACATCTATCCTGGAGCTTTTTTTCATTTTCTGATAGAACATTACATGTAAAAATATCAGGACACTATTTCGAGAACAAGATGATGTTTCATTCGGGCTGTGGGGTTTTCTCTGTAACATATGTATTACAATTGTGCAAATGCTGGCACAATTGTAAAACTACAATAATAATGAAAGGATTGTGTTAATTGGTATTAAAGAATATTTATGCTGGATTGACTAAGTGAAAAATTTAATTGGCCAGAGACACTTGGGTGATGATACCCAGGGAGTCCTATTAGCACTGAATTGATGTAGGAGCTTATCCTTGCAGTTGATGGCAATCACAATAGTGAAAGAAGTTGCAGTGTAAAACTCCCACCTTAGATTTATGATCCTGAGAGATACGAACCACACTCAATTCTGCATGGTCTGAATTACAGATCTCTATTTAACGGGACAACATAGACCTGCTGTTACAATTGTATCTGTGATTACAAGGCTCTAGAGCGTGCATTGCATTGTAATGCAGTTATTTATGCTGTGCCTTTTTGCTTAAGGTAATAATACATCAGTACATACATGAAAGTCCAAGGAAATTGTTGTGTCTCATTACTTGAGAGAATCTTCCTTAAGAGATGCAGGAGAGACTCAGAGAAATTTAAGTTTCTCCCTGCAAATATTTAGAGGTAACTCACACACACTTCAGAGAAGTTTGTTTGGTTTGGTTTTTTTTTTTTTTTGTAAAATGTGTCATTCCCACACTAGATAGTTCTGTGATGCTTCTATTCAGTATCTCTGGAAACTTTAACCTTGCTTAGTTACACATAGCTCTGAACTGCACTGATGAGCAGAGCGAATTGCACCTGTTTTACAGAGACCGGGCGGTGTGGCCACCTGGAACACTGCTTCTTTTGCTGGCACTCCTCTTATCCGTTTTTTTGTGGATCTGGTTTCTAAATACAATCTCACATATCCTGAAACACTGCAGATTCCATTAAGACCCCTTTGCCTCTGTACTTCCCTCAGGTCTCCAGCAGCAAAGAGCATTGGTGCTATGGAGGGGCTGTGGAATGGTAGCGTTTCCAATATGTTTCTGGAGTCTTTCCAGGGGAGACATTTTAAAAGCAGAGCATGTACTTTCTGAAAATCAACACGTAAGTGGCATCTGAGTCCTTTGGCTACCTTAGAAAAATTATCAGAAAAGTGCACTTACCCTTTCACAGCACTGAGTTTCTTCCCTTAAAGGTGTCCTCTACCACTGAAAGCTACAGGGCTCTCAGGACAGACACTCAGTCACCCTTTGCTGTTTCCCATAGCACCTCAGCAGTTGAAAGCAGCTGGTTGGATATGACCATTGGCAAGAATCATTTGTTCAGCCTCAGTGGTGCTGGTTTGACTTCGGCTGAATATCAGTCCAGGCATCTTGGGAATACTACACCAGTCTGCACCTTTGACAGTGATGTCAAAGTGTGGAAAGATCATTAGGCGGTACCAAGCTAGGCTGGATGGACATACACACGGCATGCAGTAACCCTATCAGTGACACCTTATATGAGAAAGCAACCCAAACACTGTACAGGCATGCCAAATTTCTCTGCAAGGTCTTTCCATCTAGGTCACTTCTGAAAAAATTGTTTGGCAATATTTTGCTAAAATATAATATGGAAATATTGGTTTAAAGTCGTTTTATTCCATGCTAATGTCTCATTAACTCTGGTCAAAGGCAGAGTTCCTTGTTTCCTTAACATTACTTATATTTGACAGAAAGCAGCTGCAGGATACCTCCTCAGGTCCACTGATGCTTATCATCACTGCTAGGGCTATTAATTCACTGCAGTATACTTTAATGTACTATAACATTTAGAAATGTCATTTGGATATGCAGTAATACTATTTTGCACAATTAACCTCTGGTTCCCTTCCATATAAGCCTCTTCTAAAGAAATATCAGTTATGCTGTGTTATTTTCAAATTACATTGAGTTTTGTGCCTTTTTCCTAATAGGTTGCCCTTTCCTCAGAGAGTAGTAACACACATTGAATTGTAATAACACTTTATTTTCCTTGCAACAAAGCAGTATAAATCACTGAGATAAAAGGAGATGAACTCATTCCCCAGCCCTATATCAGGCAACTCCTGACCACAGTTTTTAAAATCAAGTTCTAGATCTACATGTTATTTTTGCAAACAACAAAATGAGTCAATATAAAGAAGGGAATCTTTCTCCTTGAATAAGAAAATTTTTAAAATTCTAAGTAATCCTGCCTCCAAACCTATGCCAAAGAGCAAATCCTCCAGTTCAGGATCATTGTAAAACAGAACTTTATGCTTCATTTTGTTGCCTAAGAAATATGAACCAGAATGTTCTGTTAGAGTGTAGAGCAGAGGAAAAGTTGGAAGATGGCTTGCTTTCTACATTTCATCTTGAGCTATTAAATTCTTTTTCTGGAACTGGTATTTTTCTAGAGACTCAGAGAACTAGAAAAGTATTGAATGGTTATAGACAGACAAGTTTTTTTAAATGTCAGGAGAATAGATATTGTCTCTAGAACAACAAGCTCCAGCTCCATTACAGAGGGATGGAGGCACTTAATTGTAAGAAATTTTCAGAGGAGGAATATATAATTTTTGTTTATTCAGGATACGGTAGGTGAAAATTTTAAATTCATTCATTAACTCCACTAGTGAGGAGTAACTACAGAGTCACACCCAAATCTAGTTGATGTCACAGATTCAGTCTCCTGCTGGAGTAAACAAGAAAAAGTAGTTTTTGAAATCCATCTGATGCCTTACTGCTTTGCAGTTCCTCTCTGTCAAAATGCACAGAACTCTTGGCATAGGTTGGAACTTCATTTTTTGATCATAGGTGCTTAAGTTTTCTTTAAAGACTCAGCATCTCACCATGAAGGAGAATGTTTCTATTAGACTCTACAACAAATATCTCTAATGCTGATCTTTTTTGCTAGCATATTTTTAAATTACAGTAACATAGCTGTCTGTGTTATTATTTCAATTATAAAAATGTATCCAAGTTCAGAATTTAGCCCAATGTATTTTCTCAATGTTTTATATTGCTAAAAAGAATGGATTTGGCTCAGTCAAATGATGCTTTCTGTTGTTTCATGAATATTTTCAGCTGAAGACTATCAGAGTTGTATTTGTGCATCTCATTGCAGCATTTGGCCCAAGGGCTCAGAACTCCTAATATTTACAAAACAGATTGTATTCAATTTGCTGACACAAATATATAGCTTTAATACTGCAAGGCTTTAAAAATTTATATTCATGCCTAGATGCAGGATAAGAGTGGAAGTGAAATGAATAAAATCTTGTTTTTACATTGCCTATTTTGTGGTAGAGTGATAGAATTCAGCAAACTAGTCTCATCTGGTTACCTCATTGCCTTGACTTTCATCCCAAGTTATCAAGGTTTTCACAAGAGCATGCTCTCAATCCCCCTTAGCTTCTTGCTAGATTTTTTAATCTTGGAATATTATGTTCAATCACATGTGAACACATTTCTATGGCATTTGAGCTGCACAAATTCTTTTGTGTGTGGTTTCAAACAAGCTTTAATGCACTGCCAAGTTGTTCAGTTTATTCAGTCCTTTCAAATGGGAAAAAAGAAGTTTACAAAGCAGCTTAGAACTGTTCCAATGGCATTGTTTATAGCAAAAGAAAGAGGTTCAAAAACAGTATCAACAAAGTTTTCTCCTCAGGTGTACCTGGGAGAACATCTGGATTTGCCTCAAGTAAGCAGGAGAAGAATCTGGGCTAATGAATTCAATCAAGATTAAGAAAGCTATCTAAGGTTTTGATTGTGCAGAGCACAGACGTGAACTGCTGCACAAAGGCAAGGTTAAAAGAAATGCATAGAATGGTCAATGTGGGAGAAAGCAGTCCAGCAGAAGAGGATATATGCTGAGTGGCTGCCAAGCCTCTTCTGCCTGGCAGGAAAACTACGAGCAGCTCAAACACCTGTTGTTATACTGGCCAGCAGACTGGAGCTGACCTGACATGGGAAATGCCCATTGCTTGCCCATTTGTATGTTTCCAGCCCTCACTACTCCTGAGGAAAAGCAAGGGGAGATGGAAAGTCTGACATTCCATCACTGGGGCATTGCCCAGCAACTCACTCTGGTGCTTCAGACAATCTGCACCCATGATGACTTAGTGGTGTGGAGTTCCCACATGGATCTGGGAGAGGAAGGCTGTTCTTGAGGTTCAGACACATAAGTGGTGCTTGAGAGATTGGGTGAGGGCTGCACCATGGGTGTGCTGGATGGCCTTGGGCAGGATATGGAAGGTTCTTTGTGCAGTTATCTACTCCACCACAAGGCAGACATTGCCTGCTGCTGAACCCCACAGGCAGTTTCACACTGGTGCAGACAAGCAGATGAAGTGCAAGATGGTAGCAGAGGGGACCCCAACTTTGAGCTTTGAGGTTTCAGTATCTGTTCTCTACAATGGCATCATAAATTTACACAGACATAGGAAACAAAATCCCAACAGCTGGATAATGTAGATTCCAGAGTAATATCAGCATTTTTCTTCTAGACTCATCCAGAGGAAGAAAAAGAAAAAAAATCAAACCTGGCTGGCATCTCTTCATTCTCTAATACTTTCTTTGCATGAAATCTTTTTTACAAGGTTCATTTAAAGCTACTTCTCTTCTTTCCCTCCCCCCTACTATCCCTTTTATCACCCACTTTACCCACCTATCTTGCTTTTCACATTCCTCTTCCATTTTCATGCATCCTCTCTTCCCATGGCTTTGGCTATCACTTCTGAAGAGCTTGGAGTGTGTCCCTGGGGTTGACTTCTGAGCAGTGAGCTCCAGTGCTTCAGGAATGTCACCTGTCAGTGGTTTTAGGCTTGACTGAAAAATCAAATAAGATGAACATGATGAGATTTTTGCATTGCACCCTTACACACACATTTTGGGACTTGAATCCTCAATGGTTATGTAGCACACAGGTTGTGCATGTGCAGAAGCAAAGAAAGAATTTATCTTCAGATACATTAACCCATACAGAAGAAATAAACACAACTTTTGCACTGTTTGCTGAAAAAGAAAATTGACTGAGAAGAAAATCAACACAAAAGAGATGAGTTAGGCATAGAGAACGATCTGTGGTCTCTGTTGCAACCATGGAGCTGAGCTCAGTTGGCTTATTGGAAAGAGATGAGAAGAAAAAAAATAGAACTTGTGCTGGTAGAGAAGAGTCTCTCATGTTGCTAATCAATTCAGTGGCCAAATTTGCTATTGTGATCTGATAGTTTAGCTCTGCCAACACTTGTAATTATCTCTATTCCCATTCTCCATTAGTGGCTTTTTCAAAGGATATGAGTTTTCACAGTGTCAGACTGTGCCATGCAGTGAATACCACACCATCAGTGCATTGCAAACATAATACAGCATAAATGATTTACAAATATAGCCTCTTGTGACAGTAGGTGGAACACAGTGGTTATGTGTTCCTAGGCCTCAGGGTTCTGGTTTCCTAATGGGTGACCTTTCCTCCCTTCATGTTCTTTTCCTTGCCGATTACGGTGGCAGCCCCATGCCATCTCATTAGCTGTGGGAGAATCAGAGCATGTGAAAAGATGAGGAGGCATTCAGATATCTAGAGCTGACAGGTAGCACAAAAGTGCTGGAAGAGCCGGAGGACTCTGGCCAACCATTCACACTGCTGACTACTCGCCCAAACATCATTTCAAAAGGTTCTGTCGCAGAGAAGGGCATCACAGCAGCCCAAAAGCACAACACAGTGTTTGGTACAGGTCTCACAAGTGCTGCCACACAGGAGCAATATTTTCAGATGTAAACAAAACTTACAGAAGCTGCATGACAGAGCTTTTGAAAGAGCTACTGTGGCTGAGGGTGAGCAGGTGGTAAAATGATTGAAGGCAAAATGAAATGTCTGCTTTGACTGAAGGGACATGTGCTGTTTTCCCAGGAACTAAAATGTGGCTTAGAGACTCTTTAAGTGCACACAGACATGCCAAGAACAGTATCTAAGAAATGCAACCTCACATACAATATGTAAGTAATTAATCATAATATTTGACAAAATAAGATACATCACACTAAAAATTCAAAACGCTTATTTTTAAAAAAATAAGAAACACAAGACTGAACGACCAGATGATTCCCAAGAGAATCTGATGATTAACTGGCTAAATCAGGACATCTGCAGGATGTAAGAATAATAGAAGGAAGCAGGAGTTTTGGCTACCACTTTTATAATTAGCAATTGTAATGATCTTAGCAGTGTCCTCCTGAAAGAACTTGAATATTCATGTTGAGGCACAGCATTCTGTTTCAGCGCTTTTGGTAACTGTAGCCACTTGCACAGAGTCAAGCACACACTCAAATCAGGAAGTCAAAATGAGTGCTCCAAATACTTTCTGTCGAAAATTGTAAGGAAAGCTGTTATTTGCATGCAGTAAGATGGGGAAGAGAAACATAGCGTCCAAGAGCTCCCTTGGCATTTTCAGTTTCCTAAATAATCGTCCTGCTTCTGCTTTCTCTTTTTTTTTTTTTTTTCCTATTTTTTTTTGTTCTCTGCAGATTAAATTCAGACTTGACCAAGGAAATTCAAAATACTGCTGAATCTGTAAAGTTAGATTTCATAACATCAGGCCAGACAGTAGCCAAAGGCACCCAAAGTAGCAGTTGCTATCTATAGAAAGCCAGGAATCCATTCACTCTTCCTGACTGGATGCTAAAATTTCATAATGACCTAAGATGAGCCTGTAGGTCATACAGGGTTGTTTGTGGTCATACTTAATTAGTAGATCAGTGGATACTCTGACTGCTTCTCAGTTTTTTCACTTTCACATACAGGTCAGATATATGCCTGACCAAATTCCTCTGTTTTTTCTCTGTGTTTGTACTACAAAGACCGATAGGATTCATCACCTTTGCAGGGAACCAATTAGATCAGTCTACAACCTCTGAGAGGCTGTAGAAAGAGGGACCCCCATCTGCCTGCTGATTGATCTGGAGCCCTCAGAAGGTTGCATACGTCCATTGCATATGTGAGGTGATGTGAGGAGAAATCACTTCCTTTGCTCTCTTTAGCCACTGGAAGATGACAGCTCAAACAGGTTCTTGTCCATTTGAGTGTGTGCACATGTGTGCTTTGGCTGCGGGCACCAGGAAAGGCGTGCAAACCCCAGTTAATGACTAACACACACTAACAAGCACCATTATGCTTGTGAATTGCTCTCGGACAAATGAACAGTTTGCCTCTATCCAGGACAAGAAGGAATTAATTAGTGAAGAGCCAGAAGGCAATGTTCCAGGTGTACCCCACATCCAGAGGAGTGGGCTAGCAGCTGCAGTGTGGTATCTGGGGCAGGACCAGCTTGGTAGGTTGATGCCTGGAGAAAATTGCAGGCTGGTCAGGCTTCCTATCAGTCAGATCAAACTGATTTAATTTCCTATGCTCAAGCAATTCAGTGGCTACCCACAGAAAGACTCTTATTACCATCAAAATCCTACATTGAAAATCAATATGTACTTTTTTTTCCCCCCTGCTTCATATGAAACTGCTCCTCCTGGGACTCCATTTTGCAGTTAATCTATGGTTTTTGTTTGTTCCTTGCACATGAACTTGCTTCAGATAGAATATATGCTTCAGATAGCACCATGTCCTATGAAGTGCACTCCGAGGAGATAGGTCAGCTTTCAAGCACCGAGAATATTTCAAGGATGCAGGTTTCCTGCCCAAGCATCTATCTGCCAGAATGGAAGCAGCACTGCTGGTGGCTTGCCTTCACAAGCAATCTGAGCTGTGACGCAGTTGGCTCCAGCAATGCTCTGTACTTTGCATAGCTGCTGCATTAATTTAACTGCTCCTCTCCACTTCAGCTTTCAGTCTAGGGTTCATTTCCATCACTGTCAAGATGCTCCTCAAGTTCCATCAGCGTGAAGTTCAAGTTCCTAGAGGTCCCACTCTTACCCTGGGCTGGCCTCCAAATCTTCCAGGTGTTGAAATGTTTTTAATGCTAGTGCACAACATCTCTTTTCTCAGTTCCTCTCTCCAGACCAAGGGAGTGCTTTAGCAGCACAAAAAATACCACTGCTGATCTTCCTCTGTCATTTGTGCAGCCAGCATATTATTCTGTGTTCATTTAGCAGAGCATTTATAATTAAACTAATTAGACAAGTACACCCAAACTAAAGAAAGCTTAGCATGTGTAAAAAAAAGTAATATAAATATGACAGAGGTACACTCATCAAGTTCCAAAAATTAAAACTTTATTGAAGGCCTTAATCTCGCAAGCCACTGCAGACCAATCTTCACAGCAGGATCACAAGTGCCCTTTTGAGCACAGGTGTGTGTACCTATATGTATGAAGTCAAGCTAAGGTGCCTTGCCTGTCAGGGAAGAAGAGTCTTGGCTTTAGTTGCTTAATCTTTGTTGTCACCTTTGTTGAATTTTGGACAAAACTTTTGTAGGTAATGACTCAGGTAAGCAGCAGTTTATGCTGCAACTTAAAATCCAGCCTCAAAAATCTACTTTTTGAAGTCCAGAAACATGTGTGGAGAGGAAATATATGCAAAATAGGGGAGTGTCAGAGATACAAACTGCATGAAAATCCCTTTTTCCAGCATATTAAACCCAGAAGTTTATATTTGCTCATATTTGCAGATCCATTTTTTTTTCATGTTTTGTTTGTTGAAGACTTACTTTTAATTACACAGTGAGTAGAATTTAATGTTTAAGTCTAAATTGTAAGTTTTGGATTGCATTCATCTACACAGATTTGCAAACAGCAGCAGTTGGACTCCTGAATACTGATGTGTTGATACTGGAAGAACCAGCTCAGGGACCACATTAACTGTTCCTGTATACATGACAGCTGATGAGTAAAGAAATTAGGAAGGGGTTTTGGGTTTTTGTGTGTGGTTTATTGTTGTTGTTGTTGTTGCTGCTTTAAACTGCAATAATATTTGTGCAGAGGAGGAAATAATCCAGAATTTGCATGGTAAGAAAAAACCTATGAGCTATCCTACTTGCCCGTAGATGGACCAATCATGACCTTTAAAGGCCATCTGAACAGCAACCACAATGCTCAGGGAGGCCCCTTGTCCCCAGACAGCTGCTGGCTTGGAGGTCAGTGGGAAGGAAAAGGAGGAGCATCCTGTCTGCACACATTTCCCCAGAGGAGAAGCTTTGCTGGCAAAGCCAGGAAAGATGCTTTTCAGTGATAGCTCCTGTGTTTATTGTTTTGTACAGTATCACCAGGCATTTGGAAAGCAATACCTAGGTAGAAATGTATTGTCTTATAGAAATGGATAATGGATGGATCTGAGCTGATAAAAGGTTTTGCCTTTGTGTAGGAAGATTAAATAATTCTCAGAATATGTTGCCCAATAACACCTCTATGCATTGAATACTTCCAAGGGGATTGTATCATAAAGCTGCAGCAAAGTGCCACCAGTGTCTTGGATTACCTCATTTGGGAGTGCTGAGGGTGTTCACAATTCTACACATGCAGCAAGAAAAGACATGTTTGAAAGGTCCTTCTCTAAATAATAGGGTGCTATGAGTTTGCAGGATTTTGTTGCAGGATTTTTTGTATAGCTCTTTGTCTGCTCTCCTCTTAGCTCAAATATTACGAGATAAAAAAAGCAAGAGAAGTGACAGCAGACAGATTTTTGTAAGTGTTAGGAATCTGATTCATGAACAAGCCTGATATCACACAGCTCATGGTGAGACATAAAGGCAAGAGAGACATGAGCCCTAAATCCCAATTTCAACAAAGGGTTACTATTACGTGTAATGTATGGTTAATGTAAAAATAGCCAAGGAATATGATAGGATTCCTATACTTATGCACCAAAAGGGATATGGGGTAACCCAAAGAATAACAAGATTCCTTAATCGACTTACAGCTCATGATGTAAAAACCATGAGAAATCTGCTCAAACAGTCAATTATTTTAGCAACTGCTCTCAGACCTCGAGGCATATAAAGTGAGCACACCTGCAGGATGGCTCATCATCTGGGCCATCCATAGTGCTGGAGACCTCAACCTCCACCCACAAGTTGCCTTCAGCATTAGGTTGAAGACACAAGGAGGCATAGAGGCTCCAGGAACATTGTCACTGTAGAAGTCGTTACTAGTTGAGCACGGTATTGTATCAACATTGTTTTCTTCACATCTTTCTCATCAGGGCCACACATGGTGCTGAGGACTTTGATGTCAGCCCTGAGCTGCCACTAGGATTAGGGTGAGGAGTTCCATAATCCTTAGAATTATTATCCCTGTTATACAACAGGAGATTTTTACTTGGTTTTCTTCTTTTTTAAAAAAAACATGATCTGAATAGGTCTTTAAACCCCTTGCTGCTTGACTGATGTTTTTCCCCTCACTCTGAGCATTTTCCTGTACATGTAATATCACCCCCCAGGAGTCATCTCTCCTATTGCCATGCCTGCTGGCATTTTGGCCTCTTCCAGATGCAGCTTTCTTGATCTCATCACTAGGATTCCCATCCTTTACACCTGCTCTCTCAGCACTGCCAAACAGGGGAAGCAATTGACTTGCCTGATTGCCCAGAGCAGCCTGGCATAGCTTCCCTTGTCTCACTAACAGGTCTGAAGTGCTGTTCCCTTAGCTTTCTTTTCCCCAGGAGGACTTTTCCAGATTGTGTCTGCCTTGAGGTGACCAAGTATGAGCTGGCTGCAATCCAACTCTCCCATTGCAGGTGACAGATGGAGGGGTGCTCCCCAGGACCTCCAGCAGTACAACCCATTTCAATTTTTGCATCTTCTCATCAACATACTTCATTAAATAGTGCCTGTAAGTGTATATTAGTGGTCCAAACTACATAAGCAAGCTGATGAACAACCTGCAAGGCTTTGTCTGTCTTTTGACTAAAGAAACCAGCCAGACAAACCCCAGGAGTGCCATGTTGTGTTGGACTTTTCTAGTGCTCCCCCTTATACTGGACTCTCCCCATCTCTTCCTGGAGAGCAATAAAGCAGTGCTGGCTCTTCTGGGGATTGTCTTTTTTTCCCACTCATTAGCACCATTTTGTAAAGTCTCCTATATGAAAGGTTTTTTCTTGCTGGTGACCACTGTAATGCATACTGCTGCTTTCTTGGTAAAGGGTATTTTAGCCCTGGGAATGCTCATTTACTGGAGCAGAAATAGCAATAAGACATCACCTTAGCTAATGGTCATAGCAATGTAGGTCAGTGGGTGAAGCAAGAATACTCTTGGATAATTTAACTCCCTACATGGGCACACTTTGGCCAGGGAGTGAAGGGGTAGTTTAAATAAGGATACTCTATTAACTCTGAGGTAGCTTTCTGCACAGATAAGCAGAAGATTGACATGCCAGGGTCAAAGCACAGCCTTTTGCTCCTCAAACCCAAGCAAAAGAGCAAGGAAATGCAAAGGGAAAGCACCATGCTGGATTGTCTGACAGTAACTTATCTTAGAGCTCAGCTGGGAGAATATTTCAGGGTGAATACTTTTTCAATGAATTTGCCTCTTTTCCATTTGGAAACTGTATATAAAAATGTTTTTGCAAGACTGTTTGTCATTCAGAATGATTTACATTGAGTGAAACTCAAGGCCCATTCACAAGAAGCTTATTGCATGTTTTCAAAGAAGAAATTCAGTCTGATCCAATTTAACACAGAGATCACAAGGCGTGCCTCCTTGCCTCAATTGGATAATTCTTTGATTTAGTTTTTTGATGTGAATATCAATTATTCATTTGAGTTTTAACATTCTAGTAGTATTTGATGCTATTATAATGGTATATGCTGTTTCGGCAAATATTTCTGTACAGATATTACTTGTGAGAAAATTTACGGCATGAAAATTAAAACCAAGAAAATGCAGAGTTCCTTTCAAAATACAGATGAATATTCATAAAAGCATTACAGTATTTGCCTCCCTCTGATGTTTAGTGTTGTTCATTCATCCAAACTTGGAAGGATATAAGCTGAGACATGATACTTCAAGAGAGAAGTTAAATGAGGAACTGGGGAGATTAAGTTATAAGATGATTGTAAAACTCCTGGACATTTTGGGGCTGCAAAGCCTTTTTGAAAGATGAGAGAAAATACCACTGGGTGTAATGTACAAAACTAGCTCAGAAAACAGGACATTCAGATGCAAATTACTTCAAGAGTCCTGGTCCAACTGTACCTCACAAACAGGAGTATCTGGAGCATACTGAGAGAATGGAAATTTCAGTAAGTTTAGCTTTTTAACAACTGTGAGGGCCTACTTCTAATGTGACAACATGCAGAAATCTGCATTGGAGCCTTGTAAAACAATGAATGAGCGAAATACTTCATAGGAAAAAAAATCCAGGAAGAAAATTATATATCCAAATCTCTCAGGAGACTGCTTTCACTTAGCCAACAGAGGTGACTTATTGACCAACCAGGAGCATAGCTTTAATGGCAACGCCACTCAAGAATGTATTGACTATTATGTTTTGAAGTACTTGGTGGGTTTCTGGTCTCTGATTTTTATTTTGTTCTTTTTTGTTTTCTTCTACCTTGGGTAAAGTGTTAGGGGCAGTCTCTCAAATGCAAAGGAGCTATGTGCATCAAGAGGTTTGACAAAGTCAAATGCAGTAAGACTTTACCAGGGTTGCACTCTGGAACTGTTAGCATTTTAAGCCCTAAGTGGTAAAAGTGAAATAATTGTGTAACTAAACACTTGGTTAATCCCCTTAGAAACCAGCTGCTGGGGGAATGTTTAATCAGTTACCTGTTTCAATACAGTTGCAAGAAAACAAGTGAGTGACTCTGATTTCTCTCACATATGGGGGAGTTTCTACCATAGCAATTTCACCTCTACACCCCAAAGATGGAGCACAGGCACCCAGGAGGAGCAGAGCCTCACCTCTTCTTGTTCTGCTGGAAATATTATGCATCTGCAGAAGAAACTGCTGCAAGAAAAGAGATAATGAAAAAAAAGAAAACTCAGAAAGCAAAAAACAGACTACTAAAGAATACATATGATAGGTATAGAAGGACGTGAGAACGGCTTCAGAGAAGAAGCCTCGAGAGTTTTTGGGTTGGGTGCTAGTTCAAAGAGATTCTTTGCTTACTGCTCAGTGCTTTTGTTGCTGTTGTTGTTTGATTCCTGCCATAGTCAGGGAAAGTAGATTAGAATGCATAACAGATCTCTAGATACAGGACAAATTTCCCTTTCTACCATACAGCACTTCAGTTGAGTGTTTGGATGAGTACACAAGTTAACCTCCCTGGAAACGGAAGAAAATGCAGATACTGTCCTCCACAGAAGAGAGCCACAAGAAGCCATTAATTTCCTTTATGTAATCAGGCAGGTGATATGAAAATTTCCAGCTGGTGTGTTTGAACCTCATTCTGTCCTGAATTTAGGATGAAGCTGCCCCAGGCCCCTGCTTCACCAGTGTTTCATCAGCTGGCATTTTGAAAGCTGCTTTTTCACGACACTGAGTTAAATTTGCAATACACCAGTCATTCTTCAGGACATCAAACGCATTAAAAATAAAAAAAAGGATTCTCTGAGATCCAATGATGTTGGCATTATTTTGAGCCTATTAATTTGTACTTGTATCTCTTCTATGCCTTTTTCCTAAGGTTTCTATTTCTCACCCCTCTATTTAAGTCTGAGGGATGCAGGAAAAGCTACCCCTTCACCTTCTCTCTTCACACAATAAACACTGAATGAAGTTCATACTGCAAGCATTGCCAGTAGAATCTCTCGCTCCCCAGCAAAAGAGATTAAAAGCGTCTCTTGGCACATCTCATCAGGGGACTTCTTTTATCCCTTGAATCAACAGAAGCTTTGGATCAACAAAAAGAATGGAAGCAGGTGTGTTTTTACCTCATGCCAATCTATCCTACTCTCTGTTTTCAGAAAATTGTTCTTTAGCTCTCCAAAGGATAGTCAGCACTTGGGTAAGCATTTGTTTCTGCTTTATCTTGACAGTACAAACCAGAACAACAATAACCCTGGATGCAGAAAGTCTCAAAATCATCTATGCTTTTATTATTATTATTATTTCATATGCTTGATATATATTGTATTAAAAATCTGCACAAACCATCATGTTATCAGATATGAAGCAGTATTCTCCTTCAAGGTTATGTTTAGCATTTCTGAATTGTAGCTTTTAATCAGAAATTTCTGGCTGTCCAGAAAATAGTATCTCTTTGGTGGATATTCTCTTATCTTTATGAAAGGTTTTTCTTGAACCATAGTTTCACAACACTCTAAGACTTTGAAAGAGTGGTTCAACCTTCTGCACCTTCCCACAGTCACTCATTTACACATTAGGTTTTCAAGCCTATGTTGGCAGGGCTCTTTAGGGATTTTGCACTGAACTAAGTAGGGGAACTAGAGAGCACATGACAGGAAACTGATTATTTTCACTGGCAGTGCTAACCATTCAAATTGTACATAGGATTATGGCTACAGTACATTTTCTTGAGCTGACATAGAGAAACTTGCAGCTTGCTCTTGTTATGCTCTAGTCTTCTCTGACATGAATAAGCACAACTTCAAAGCTATACTGTGTTTCCACATTAACGTTACTCTGCTAAAAGACAGGCCATGGGATCTGTCCTGCAGCAGAGTGGGAGCAGTTCTTCTGGATTTTATTTTTTGTTTTCTTTAGGTTCTTCTAATTTTTTCTAATTTTGTGGAGCAAAGCAGCAATTTCCTGCCCTACTAAAAGAAATACTTTTGAATCATTAAAGAGCCGGCTGTTCTCCCAGATTTGTGTTCTCCTCTTTTTTTGTGTTTCTCTCTCATTTATGTATTTTTGTTCCCTAACCTGCCATAACCTATTTCTATACTTCTATAACTGCTTAAGAAAAAGCGATCTCCCCCCCACTCCTTTCCACTGCCTACCTCCCCAACCTGTTGCTGGAATCTCAAATCCTCAAGCATTAAAAGAGGAGAGGCTTTTTTTTCTCAGCTAAATTAACACCAATCTGCTCTTGTTAGCTTGACGTTCTCCTGAGAGCAGCCATACAACCTCTTCATTTCATTTCCCCCTCTCTTGCTGCTTAAGAAGTAGCACATCCTCACACCAGAGACACTTGTGTGAATCAATTTGCAGTGACCAGCTTAAATGTCTCCTGGGCCACTCAAGCTCCTTTCATTTGGATTTGTCGAGTGAAGAAATAGCTACCTTGTGATGACTGTAAAAGAAACCTGACAAGGAGCAGAGGTGAAGTGCTTCTGTTGGCACACCATGCTTGCTTCTCAAGTCGGCTTCCACCACCTCAGTGGGAGCATCATCAGGCCTGCTAAGCACGTCTAAAACATTAATCTCTTTTATGATCTTTCAAGTTTTCTTCATGCACATTGGACATTTGGGCATTTGTGCAGAAAAGCAGTCTGATTTCTTCCCTCAGGACCAGTTTCGTGCCAGTAATCCTTGCCAAACTTGACACAAGCAAGGGTGAAATCCTGGCCCAGCTAAAGTCAATAGCAATGCTCCCATGGAAATGAGAGAGCTTTTTGCATAAGAACCAACCTTCTCATGCCTGCTTGTCTGTGGGGATGTTTGTCGAAAAAGATATTCCTTCCTCATATAGGAGAAAGAGCTGGAAGGCAAGTAAAACAAGGCCAGTGTGGAGAGTATCTTAAATGTGATGTTAGAGCTTTTAAAGATGGTCTTTCTTTCTCTTCAAAAGATGTGTTATAAACATAGCTGACAGGTGCAAAGCTCCCCCAGGTATCCTCATCACCCACAAAATGTCATAAGAAGTTGTAAGAAGCAATTTGTGCATTTTCTCTCTCTGCCTTTTCTCCAGTGAGTATTTCCTGGAGGGGAAATGACCTTAAACTCAGAACCTCTGTCTGTTCTGAAAGTCACACCTATAGGAGAGGAGCTATCTAACCTCCTGGGTGATTACTCTTTAAAAAAAGAAAAGGTAATTTATCTTTTTTTTTTTTTTAACCACAGAAGAACCTCAGTATAATCACATAATCATAAACCAGTTCCTTAGTGGCCTCACTTGTCAAACTTCTGCACTAGCAGCTATCCAATT
This sequence comes from Certhia americana, assembly GCA_018697195.1. Lineage (NCBI taxonomy): Eukaryota > Metazoa > Chordata > Aves > Passeriformes > Certhiidae > Certhia > Certhia americana. The sequence goes on along the minus strand of CM031858.1, from coordinate 102,864,854 downwards.
ACTCACTAAATGTCTGTGAATTGTTTGGTCTGTTAGAGATGATTTGCAGTAGGTTGCAGACTCCAAGTTACTATGTCTTGCTGGAGAAATAAAAGTCTCCGTTGCCATAGTTTTGCTGACTCTTTTTAAACATTGCGTTGTGTCATTTCACTACAGCCCAAAGATGAAAGTAAAATACAAAATAACATCTTCTAAGATTTTAGTGTCTTCTTGGCTCTAAAATATCCTGAGGGCAGGGAAAGGGGAACCTCAATATAATCACAACAGCATTTTCAGGATAGAAACTATGGAGGTTGTAAAAACAATAAAAAAGGTCGATGATGTTGGTAACATTGATCTCCTTTAGCTGCAGTTTTGGGTGAGCTGAAGACACTATTCTGTGGCTGCAGAATCCTCTACATTCCCAGAGAAGTTAATAGAGAGCATGAGATTTTCATGCCCAATCCTCATTCTGTGGTAGGAATAAACAGCAGTAGATATTTCCTTGTTCTTTGTCTAGGCTATGCAATCACATATAATAAGCTCACATGCTCTACACTTGCAGTAATTTAAACTTTTGGGGCTACTGGTTTTGTTTGAAGTCACATATTCCCACTAACTTTAATCAGAAATATACCCACTATCAAAGGCAGAGTATTCCCCTCTCTGTCCAGCAGATTGGTTTACTGCAAGAAAACTACCTGCACAAGCAAATATCCCAGTTATGTCAGACTTCTAACAGAGCTATGAATTCTGGTGACAGTCAGAGGTACAGCATTAATGACCAGACCCATAAAACAAATCTAAAACCTGCAGAATAATAATAAAAAAAATATTTATAGAGGCAACGCAGAAGATGCAATAGTAAAAGAGCCTCCCTCTGGGTCATCAATTCATGAGTTCTGTGATCCTGAATAATGGGCATGCTTCCAAACGATAAAATAAAACACATCAACTATTCAAAATCACTAACTTTTCTCTTGCGTTCCTTAAAGGTGAATTGCAGCAAATGTATAAATTTTAGTGTGCAGTAACTTGTGTGCATTTTACTACCATAGGAAGTGAATTTCACAGTATTTATTGGAAATCATTATCTTCCTCTGCTTTTTAAAATTTAATTTAAAATTTGTCACAGCAGCAGCAAAACTGACACAGCCTAATACTGGTGATGGAGTGATACCTTCTGAAAGGACTCCATGGGAAGATCTACCATGATTTGCCATTTACAACATCTGTAATGATATTTTCCTATCAAAAATCAGTTGAACTTCCAAAATGAAATAATTAAATGTTTGTGTCTAAGAAGGACTTATGGAGAGGGATTATAACTAGTAACGTAAGATCTTTAACCAATCTAAGCAGCAATATCAAAAAAAATCAAGCCTCCATAGAGGCGAAACACTGTACCCTATTTTCAGTCATATTGGTTAATTAATTCTTTAATTTTTTGTAATGATTTCATTTGGGACTCTGAGAGCAGATGTAACCACTTGCTGAATTATGGAGTGTTTCACACCTGCTCTGCCCAGACAGAAGAGGCAAGCAGGTGAAAATCAAGCTTCTGCCTATTCTAATCAAGGCATTTTTTTGCAGAACGAGCATTTTTGTATTATTCCAAAACACTCCTGATGGTAAAAATCCCTCACCACCTTGACTGGCATGTTTCTTAACGTGGGGAAATCAGCCCTTTGCTATTGGAATGGTGTCAAACAGTTTAGGTTCATAACTATAATGTATTATATATACAGCTCAGGATGTCCTTGATGAAAGAAAACTAATAATCAAAGAGGGATGTAGTCAAACACACATGAAATACAAATCTGAGATTTTGGGTATGCACGCATGTATTTGTTTCATTGTAGGTGGAAAGGCAAATATAAAGTGTTCTTATCTGACCGTCATTAAGCAGCTCATGTTCAGTAGGTATTGGGATAGAAATGTTTTTTGTTTATTTGAATACTGTTTTCATTTCAGCCTGAGGAGTGGTGAGGTTTTCTATTCTGACTTCTTTCACATGATCCCATACTGATTTGAATAAATGGAATTTCACCATGAGTTTCATGAACTCCCTAATACCTTTCCAGGGGCCTTCTGACAAGACATAACTTGTGATTGCTTCTTTCGACGTTATCAGATCTGTCTCCTGCAATCCACATCTGTTTGTGGAATAAGTTCACCTGGTAACTGGTTATTATTTCACACAGGCTTACTGAGAAGGACTGGATTCAGACACTATTGTATTTGCAGTGCCTCCAGATCAGGTCTTAGGATTGTGGACCTCTGACCTAACTGTAAATAATGTTAAGAAAAAGCCAAAAAAGTAATGCTATTAAATGAAGGGAAACTTCAAAAACAGCAACATATGGCACATATGTAACTACTAAGTACCTACCAAGAAATCCTTGGTCTAGCACCATAAATCCTTAATCCAGAGATACCCCCAAAAGAGAGCCCCTAAATAACCTTATAATAAGAACGCTGTACTAAAACATGGGCTCTAACAGTCTCTAATCCATTTGGAGCCTTCTTCAGTATTTGCTTCTGCCTAGAAGGAGCAGTTAGACAGAATACCAAAATGTATATGCAACTGTTTAGTCTCTTGAAATCTTTAAGCACTAACGGCATCACAATAACATTGTGGCATTCAGCCTCAGATCCAGACAGACAAGGGTGAATGTGATCAAATGTAGGGAGCTAAATAGTACGTTCATATCAAATGTGTAAGGATCCCTATCTATGATTTCCCACAAGAATGTGTAAAAGGCTCTGTCTGCTGGGTTGTTGTAGCTTGTGTTTTAAGGAGGTAGACATGGGTTAGGCTGCTAACAGAGGAAATGAAAGATTATTTATCATTTGAAGTTTTATAAACTATTCTATAACAACCTGTAGAAATGTCAAACACAGAAAACCCTTCATTTGGCATTTCCTTGTTGTGTTCTTGTGAGGAATCCAACTCAGCAGGAACTTATGCCTTACACCTTCAGATCTCCCAAGTTTCAGTTCCTTCTACTACCATGAAAAAAAAAAAAAAAAAAAAAAAAAAAAGCACAACCAGCTAATGGTGGTAGAAAGCACTGCCATTTTTAAAAAAATCAGGCCTTAAGGAAGAACAGACCACAACAACATCTCTCAGTTCTTAACTAGAACAGTAAAAGAGGCAAACCCCTTGGTGTGTTTTCTACAGCTTATTTCTTCAGGGCTCCAGCAGCTGTTTTCTTCCTTTGGTTTATTTTAAATTAACACCACAATTTTGTGAGGAAGTGCTCAGGTGTAAAATAAAATCATAGCACAGTCCTTGTTTTTGATGTTGAAAGCAGTGAAAAGGAGTAAGACTGGCAGATTCCCTAACAAGTATCAAATCTATCTCTCTACAAAAAAATACTGGCGTTCCTTTAGTTGTTGGTGATGACAGAGCCTACACGTTGGTGTCCCAACAATTTCGCTGAAAACTTAAAGTGCCTAAAGCTCTCCATAGAGGTGTGTTGGCTTGGGATTTTCTTTGTTGTGGGAAGGTTACAGAAGTAGTACACAAAGGTATTTTGCAGATGCAGTCAAGGTAGCAAAGTGATTTTACTGCTGGCATGTTTCTTTCTGTGCATGTTCTTTAATAGTACCTCAGCTTTCCCTTAAAATAAATAGTTTGTTTATTTCAGGCAAAAACCAGAACGCCTTCAAGTAGGATAAAAGATAAAAACATTAATTTATTACAACTATGCTTTCACTTCTATAAATATCGTCTGAAAGCAGCTGTCTGTGTCTTTGCTTTATGTAAAGTGCTATCCCGTTCTTTACTGGTGTAAACTGGCTTCTAGTCAGACTTCCACAGAGAGGTGTACAGAGAGCACAGAGACATTCTCAGAAGCAAATGTTGCCACAGGACAAAGGGTTACAGTGAATGGGGTGACATCAGACTAGTGACTGGTCACTAGTGGGGTTCTGCACGTCTCCATGCTTGGCCCAGTTCTCCTCAACATCTTCAACTTGGATGCAGGACTCTAAGGTAAACATGTTTTCAGATCATACAAAATTACACCTTTGAAGGTAGAGAGGCCCTGCAGAGAGACCTCAACAAAACTGGCAATTACCAACCCTATGAAGTTTAACAAAGACAAGTGTTGGGTTCTGCAATGGGTAAACCCTGGAGGTATACACAGTCTGGGAATGAGAGTCTGGAAAGAAGTGCTGTGGAAAGGGACCTGGGAGTCCTGATCTACAGCAAGTTGAACCTGAGCCAGCAGTGCCCTGGCAGTGAGGAGGGCCAACTGTGTCCGAGGGAGCATCAGGCACAGCTGATCATACAGCATCACCAGCCGGGCAAGGGAGGGGATTGTCCTGCTCTGCTCTGAGCTGAGGCAGCCTCACCTCAAGTGCTGGGGACAGGTTTGAGTGCCACAATATAAGAAGGATATAAAACTATTACAAAGAGTCTGAAGGAGAGTTATGAAGATGGTGAAGGGCTTTGAGGAGAAGCTGTATGAGAAACAGCTGAGGTCACTTGGTCTATGCAGCCTGGAGATGGGGAGACTGAGACTCATTGCAGTTACAACTTCCTTGCGAGGGACAGAGGAGAGGCAGGCACTGATTTCTTCTCTGCAGTGACAGGACCCAGGGAATGGCATGAAGTTGTGTCAGGGAAGATTTGGATTGGGTATTAGAAAAAGGTTCTTTGCCCAGAGGGAGGTTGAGCACTGGAACAGGCTCTTCAGGCAAGTGGTCAGAGCACCAAGCCTGACACAGTTCAAGAAGGGTTTGGAAAAATATTCCCAGCACATGGTGTGACTCTTGGGCTGTCCTGTACAGGGCCAGGAGTTGGACTTCAATGATCCCTGTGGGTCCCTTCCAGCTCAGAATAATCTACGGTTCTGTGATTTTCAAGCCTGCCAAACTAGGTGGGAAATTATATTTCCACTATGGCTGCCAGTTTTTTCTCATTCCATTCCTGACAGGAAATCCAAAAAGTGGCATGACTGATACCCAGAGCTTGTGAAAATGCAGATACTTTCGTTATGAGTTCGCTGAATTGATGGCTCAAGCACTCCCAGCTGCTCAGCTGCTTAGTATGCCATTAGGCAGCTTATTACCCCAGCAGGCCCACCTGGAGAGCCTGCCCACAGGCATTTCTTCAGGCTGCTCCAGAGGTCTCCTGTCAAATGCAATGGGATACTGATGCATCAGTTTTCCAGCCCCTGTGGAGACCACTGCCTTTTAAGTGTGGGGGGGGCAGGGGGTGGACTTGGACAAAAATGCACATTGAGGGAAATGGAAGGAAAGCAAAAAAATCTTTGTTGTCTCACTATAATAAAAGGGCCTTGAAATGTTGCTAGTTCTAGCCTAAAAGTGCTGCTGTGAGTCCACTGCATCTGTTGACTAATGAAACAAGAGATGCTAAACCAGTTCTCTACCAAAGGTTACTTTGAAAATTTCCCAGAGGATGGCTGTGGATCTTAAAACACACTGCATCATGTTTATTTTGGGCTGTGGAAAGAAATGCACTTAGAATCTGTTGTTTGGATTTAGGGATCTGCCAAATGCTCAAAAAGGAGAACCGAACATCTGATACAGTGCTGCAAAACCCAGAAATATCAGGTACTAAATTAGAACCTGAGCAGCAAAAGAATAGAGTACTAAAAGTTACCAAACCCTATTTTGTTTTGTCCTCTTTCCTCAGAAAATTTGAAGAATAATTTTCAAAGGTCATATAACATGGAAATCAGAAGGCAATCATCTGAGGGTTGATGCTGGCTGGAACTCACCAAAGCTGCTCATTCATCCCCCTCTGCAGCATGAAAGGGGAGAGAAAACAGAATGAAGGGTTCATGAGTTGAGATAACTTGTGGGAGAGATCACTCACTAAATGCCATCCCAGGCAAACCAGGCTTGAATTAGAGATACCAATGCAGGATAATGAGAAGAAAAATAAAACCTTAAGAACACTTTCCCCCTACCCCTTCCTCCTTCCAATTCTGCCTCCTATCCCAGAGGTTCAGGGACACAGGGAATCTGGGTTATGGACAGTTCATCACCTGTTGTTTATCCCACTGCTCAGGGAGAGAAGTCATTCCCCTGCTCCACTCTGAGATCCCTCCTGTGGGAGACAGTTCTCCATGAACTTCTCCAGCGTGAGTCCATCCCACAGGCAATAGCTCTCTGTGAACTGCTGCAATGTGACACCATCCCACAAACAGCATTCTGTTGAAGCGTGGGTCACTCTTCCACAGGGTGCAGTCCTCCAAGGACAGGCTGCTCCAGCCTGAGAGCAGGGCCCCTCTCTCCACAGGTCACACAGGGTCACAGCCTCCACTGGACATCCACCTGCTCCAGCATAGGGCTCCTCCATGGACTGCAGGTGAATCTCTGCTTCCCCATGGATCTCCATGGGCTGCAGGAGCACAGCTGCCTCACCATGGTCTGCACCACAGGCTGCAGCAGCACGTGGAACACCTCTTCCTCCTCTTTCTGCAGTGCCCTTGGTGTCCGCAGAGTTGTTCCTCTCACAGACTCTCACTCTGCTCCTCTCTGGCTACAACAAAAACTGTGCAATATTTTTTTCTTCTTCTTCATAAATACATTATCGCAGAGGCAGTACCCCCATTTCTAATTGTCCTGGCCTCAGCTTTGGAGCTGCCAGGAATTGGCCCTGCCAGACATGGAGGAAGCTTCTAGCAGTTTCTCACATAAGCCACTCCTCTGTACCAAAGCTTGGCCATGTCCCAAACCAGGATAAAACCCAATACAGCTGGCTTAGGTGGCTACCTGGAATATGGTGATCATTAATTTTCTGTATTTGAAGCTCATTAGAATAAGACTGCACTGACAAAAGCACAATGACATACAGCAACTTTTTTCAGTGTTTGGCTCTTGAATATATAATTTTCAATGTGCTTCTCAACATTTTGATTCAGTTCTGGCTTTGGAGTTAATCACTTCAATGTAGACACAAATACTGCAGTTGAGCAATTACTCTAAAGAATTTTAATGAATTATTCAACGTTTTTAACCAAATTATCAAATTTCTTCACAAAAGTTTGTGTGGTGTTAACCTCTCTTCTTGATGGTTATTTTTCATTAAAGCTGTACCATAAAGTAACTTTTACAATGGACACTTGTAAGTACTGTGACAGATTTTTTTTTTTTTTTTTGTGATCCTTTCTAAATATCCCAGAAATAAAGCCAAAAGGTACTGTAGTTTGCTCTAATGGAATTGTGTTTAACTAATTTTCAGTCTTACACCTAAGTTAATAACACAAAGTGGGTATCTCAATAAATAAGATTATTTCCATGTTCTCCTACAAAAGAACTAACAAATGTATACAGATATACAGATGTATATATGCAAGACTGATTTCTGTAGAAACTCTTCTTGTAAAGACAGTTACAGACCTGGCTGAGTAGCCCTGTACAAAATAAGGAATTTGATGTTACTTGTCCTTCAAAACAGCGGATAAATGCATTAAACTGGACCTCATCATCCCCCTTAATAGTATTCCTGTTGCTAGGAAACAGTTATCTGGACCCCATCCATAAGCCTTGTCTTTGGGACTGCTTTCATACTTAAAGCCCTAGCTCTGACATCCTTGAAACTGTGTTTTCATTTTTCATTGTCTATCCTGCTACTTTTTGCCATTTGTTTTTGCTTACAAAATCCAGTCTTGCAAATAAGCAGATTAATACCATGTAACTAATCAGCTGAGTAAAACAGAGATCTCCTTCAAATTGTATCCTCCAAAAGTATTCCTGGAGTTGTTTTTTGCCCTCACCCATTTGTCCTGGAATAAGTGTTGGTCTGGATGGGACTAATCAGGGAAGATCATCACTTTCCAAATATTTACTGAAATGTCTGCATTTATGTGTAAAAATAGAGTTTTCTTTCCCTTCAATGCTGAGGTATTTCTTGCACACACCTACTGCAATATTATGCTTAATTAGAAGCCTCATTGTTTTGTTTGATGCTCCTTTAGTTGATTTCACTCTGCATATGAGACTTGTCACGGATTTACTCAAGGGAAAGGACACTAGGTCCTCTTGCTTATCAAGCTTATAAATAGATTGCACAGTTTATCTTTCAAAAATCCTAGCAAAACCAAAATGATAATTATAGCTGTATAATTATTAAAATGTGTTCCTAGCTGAGCTTGTTATCGCCTCTCAAGAATCAATGAAGGAATAGATTCTGTGGATTTAATGATAGGGTTGTTTTAGTGGTTCTTATTTTACAAAGCAGAAGCAAGGAGTTGGTAAAAAGGTCACAGAAGGTGGCAAAAAGGGTGAATTCAGCATTCTGCTATAGAAAGTGCTCTTTAGGACCCTCCAAGGGTGTTTCTAAAAAGCTAGTCAGAGATATAAAAAACCATAAAATCTAGACTCACCCCATTTGACCTTTTACATATCCCTGATTCAACACAATCTTCAGCTATACATTGCCAGGATACTTTTCCCTCAGCGTATCAAACTTCTGACCTTGCAGCTGTTGTAAGTCAGTCACAGCAACACGTCCTGCTGTACCATGTTATAAATAAAGGTAACTTGCTCATCAAATGCCAAAGACTGACCAGTGTTACACAGACTGATCCTGCAGCTCTCACACAGGCAAGATCACCACTGACCTAAGACTTTGTTCATTACACCAATGTCTTTAGTTCCCTTCTAATCATAGAGGTATAAATCAGGATCCACCCAGATGAAATCCAGTGTGAGTGGAGTGTCAAAGGAAAAAAATCCTGTATTCAGTGATCCTTCAGGCTTCAGTGCAATCCCTGAAACCTTGCTCCATGGAGCTTGTCCCCGCAGCTACCTGAAACCACTGGGAACCTTGCCTCTGTGCAAAGTTTTCCATCAATGCTACTGAAAACAATTTCTGAGTCCATTTCAATGCTCATTTCTTACTCTGTCCTCTTATGGAGTTGGGTTGCTTTAGCCAAGCAAGTAAGGTCTTCCTTCTGCTTGTTGCATATGGCAGTGTGTCACAAGGGCTCTCACTTAGCCCTGTCATTCTGCATTTCCAAATTGAAATTCAGCTTCAAAACAGAAGAAATAATCTGGAGTTGGGGACAAGATGCTGTAAGAATTGTCTTTTTGTCCTGAAAAGGTGATCCTAATGTTCCCTTTTCTGTCTATGAGCCTCAGATATGCCATTAATGTAATGCTGGAATGCTTAATTCATATCACTAATAAGTGATACAAAATTTGTTTTGCTGCCAATGCAGGCTGTTCAGGATGCAGGATGTGAACTGATAAACATGTACTGTAGATCACAGTGAGCCCAGAAAAGAGACAACATTGTAAAACATCCTACACAGCACAGTCTTGCCATGCAAATCCCAGCATTAGTGATAACTACCCCTCAGTGAATTCAGAAATTACCCTGTGAATCTTCAGCATCAAAAAGACATAGACATTGTCCTTGGATTTTACATCCAAATCCCAGCACTCACTGCAAGCCCTGATTTCAAAAAACCAAATTTTTCCCATTTTAAGGCTGCCTTTGGGTGAGATTATTACCAGGACAATATATTTATAGACCAAACTAAACACAGGTTTAGCCAAATTCTTGTTTTGCTGAGGAAGACCTGATCACAACTTCATGCCTTGAATTTGCCTGGATGTCATTCATTAAAATATGAGTACCAGATATTTCACTCTGGGCCCAGTGACAAGGCTAAACAGTGCCACTGTAAAGGAGTATAAGACATGCTCCAGCTGTCCCCTACAACTTCTCTGAACTAAATATATCTCTTCAGTGGTTTAACTGGCTTAGTTTCCAGGAAGACTGGCAGAGGTTTAGTTTTATATGCAAACTGAATGAGCAATAAATAAAACAGGGGGTTTAGGGAAAGTTTTGTTCTCACCACACAACAGAGCACAGGACTTAAGAAGTAGCTTTGCTGTCCCTGTGTTTTGTTTTGAAAACAATTTTTGACAAAGCATGATCATCCTGAATATAATTCATCTCTTATTTGTATTATCCTCTTTCAAAATCTCAGTAAAACTCTCCATTTTCTTATGTCTTTGCCAACATACCTTGGCAAAAAACTTGGCAACAGTCAGGTTTTGCTCTGCTAAGAACAGTGTCTATCAGACTGGTGGGGAAGTTCTTACTGCTTCTTTTCACTCCCCTTCTCCATCTGCTGCTTAATATGCAGCATTTATAGCTCCTGTGGTAGGGAGCTGTCTCGCGGTTGTGGGTTTGTGAAGGAGGTACTGGTCCAAGGACAAAACTCTTAGTTCTAAATTCTAGAAATAATATTAATTTTCAAGGTTTCTGAACTGTGTTGGCAAAGGGGTATTTATTG
>CM031858.1:102577837-102851751 GCA_018697195.1 Certhia americana | reverse complement strand
CCTCTTATGGAGTTGGTTTCCTTTGCCAAGCAGGTAGGTCTTCCTCTTCTTGTTACAGATGCAGAGTGCACAAGGGCTCTCACTCGCCCTGTCAGTCTGCATTCCAAGTAAATTTCAGCTTCAAACAGAGATAATCTGGATTGGGGACAAGATGCTGTAAGAATTGTCTTTTTGTCCGAAAAGGTTATCCTAATGTTTTCCCTTTCTGTTATGAGCCTCATTCCATTAATGTAATGCGGAATGCTAATTTCATATCACTAATAAAGTGATAAAAATTTGTTTTTGGCTGCCAATGCAGGGTCTGTTCAGGATTCAGGATGTGAACTGATAACAAGTCTGTAATCACGTTACCCAGAAAATAGACACATGAAAGCATCCTACACGCACTTCTTGCCAGCAACATCCCACTTAGTGATAATACCCCTCAGTGACATTCATAAATTACCCTGTTAATCTTTAGCATCAAAAAGGACATAGACCTGTCCTTAGGATTTACATCCAAAAATCCAGCACTCCTGCAATCCCTGATTTCAAAAAACCAATTTTCCCATTTAATGTTCGTGGCCTTTTGGTGAGATTATTGACCAGGACAATAGATTTATAGACCAAACAAACACAAGGTTTAGCCAAATATCTGTTTCTGAGGAAGACCTGATCCACAAACTTCATTTCCTTGAATTTGCCGGATGTCTTCATAAAATATGCTTACCGATATTTCACTCGGGGGGGCCCAGTGACCATGCTAAACAGTTCCACTGGTAAAAGGATATAAGACATCTCCAGCTGTCACCTACAACTCTCTGAACTCATATATCTCTCAGTGGTTGAAAAAACTGCTTAGGTTTTCCCAGGAAGACTGGCAGAGGTTTAGTTTATATGCAAACGAATGAGCAATAACAAACATGGGTTTAGGGAAAGTTTTGTTCTCAACCACACAACAGAGCACAGGACTTAAGATAGCCTTGCTTCCCTGTGTTTGTTGGAAAACACAAATTTTTTTGCCAAAGCGATCATCCTGATATACTTCATCTCTAGTTGTAGTAATCCTCTTATTCAAAATCTAACAGTAAAACTCTCCATTTTCTTATGTCTTGCCAACCATACCTTGTCAAAAACTTGTACAACAGCAGGGTTTTTGCTCTGCTAAAACAGTGGTCATCCCGCTGGTGGTGAAGTTCTTACTGCTTTCTTTTCACTCCCCTTTCCATCTGCTGCTTACTATCAGCAGTTATACTCCTGTGTAGGGAGCTTTCCTCAGCTGGTTGTAGGGTTGTGAAGGAGTACTGGTCAAGGACAAACTCTATTGTCTAAATTCTAGAAATACTCTTAATTTTCAAAGTTTCTGAACTGTGTTGGCAAAGGGTATTATGCGTTTCCCCTCCCTCTTGCCTTTCTCTTTGCCTGCGATTGTTTTGTGCTGGGCCGGACCTGGATGGAGAGTTTCTAGGAGAGTTCGCGGAGATTTTCGAGGATAAGTTCACATGAGAGGAGAGTTCGAGGAGAGTTTCGAGAGGTTCGAGGAGAGTTCAAGGAGAGTTCGAGGAGATTTCAAGGAGAGTTTCAGGAGAGTTCAGGGAGAGTTCGAGGAGAGTTCGAGGAGAAGTTCGAGGGAGTTCGAGGCGAGGGAGTTCGTGGAGCGAGCAGTTCGAGGGAGAGTTCGAGGAGAGTTCGAGGAGAGGAGAGTTCGAGGAGAGGAGAGTTTCGAGGATCGTGTCGGAGGAATTTCGAGAGATTTTCGAGTCGAGGAGATACGAGGAGAGTTCGAGGAGAGTTCGAAGGAGGAGGAGAGGGAAGATGAGAGGAGAGGAGAGGCGATGAGCTGCCGAGGAGATAGGAGGAGTAGGAGATGAAGGAGAGGAAGGAGAGTAGCGGATAGTAGAGTATATCCCGATAAGCTAGAGGATAGGAAGGAATTCATGATATTCTCGTCTGGCAATCAGTATAGGTCTATGCTATTAATGAGCGGACTAGTCGCTTATAGTATCTTAATGAGATGTGCGTAGTCGTTAGATTCTTATTATGCTGAGGCTTTCTTCTTCTTCTCTTCTTCTTCTCTGCGCGTTACTCTTCTCTCTCTTCACGTTCTCTTCGTCTCTCCTTCTCCTCCCCTCCTCTTTTCCCTTACAAATTATTAACCTTTATTCTGCCTGAGTAACATGTAGTAAGGGCCACTGAGAAAGAAAGCAAGCTGTACAAAGAATGTTGGTCAGATACATGCAAGAGTTGCAATTGATTTGACTTCTAGTGTACGTCAGAAATTATAAGACAGGTTTGGGATCTCCTTCCCTTGATGATGAAGAAAGTCGGTGGGCTGATGGCATGGAGAACTCAGGCTTTAAAGACCCCTCCAGGCAGGAGGATTCAGAGAACACATGTCAGAGGAGACATACACCTATGCCATTTTTATAGTTTTTGTGAACTGGACCTAGGGAGCTTAGCATGACTTGTGTGCATTGCAATCCTGTCTCTTACTAAAATTTACTATTGTGAAGTTCCCCACCCCCCAGATTTCCTTCTCACTTTGCAGAGGGATTGAAGCAGGGCTGAGTCTACTCCTCAGCCAAACCTGAGTGTTTTTGTGTATTGTTAGCAGCATGGCAGGGCCAAGGGAGCCTTGCCTGTGGATTTGCACCTCCCATCACTTTTGCATGCTGTTTCTTTGGCCCCAGTGTCCTCAGAAGCACAGTATCTGCTGGGCACTCTGCCACAAATCCTCTCTCAAGAAAATACAGGTGGAAAGCAGCAATTAATTCTGCTCAGTGGAACACTCATTTAGACAGCATGGCTATTGGAATGTTCACTGAAGAGGAGGCGACCTTTTTGTGCTGTCCCTCAAGGCAGGAAAATCCTCAACTCATATGTAATAGTCTGAAGGAGGTATGTTAGAATAGCTTGTTGAAAAAGACTTTTTTTTTTTTTCCCTGATGCCTTTTCCCTACTGAGCACTCAGGTTAACAAGTGGGAACTCATTCAATTCAGCAGAGGCAGCCTCTGGACTCCTGTGAGCTCATTTTGCCCAAATGAACTTATTTAGTGAGGCAGCTTCCCAAGCCTGAAACTCATTCCTTTGAACTTTCACACTTTGTGGACCAGTAATTAAAGATAATAAAAAGAGAGGTTGAGGGAGGGCACAATTTCTTCATTTTGTTGCCTTACTTGTTTTCTTGGAGTTCAGCCACTGGAAGTGTGATACCTCTAGCGTTTAAAAGAAATCAGAATATAAAATATCCCGTTGCTTTTGTCTCTTAGCTTTCTTGGTTGCCGACTAGATAACTCAGCAGGAGAAAAGGAGGCCATGGCTTTTATCTTGGCATCTATCTGCTGGCACTTATGCTTATGTATGTAATCAGCCTTCAGGAGGCTCTATTGCGTTTTAACCATTTTCACGACTGCTCAATTATCAGTCTGTCATTTCATCCAAATTTCAAAGGGACTTGACCAGTTCTGTTTCCACCATAGGTTCAAAGCTGATTACATCTTTGGGATCCTCACAAACTCCATCTCTGAATCTACCTAGTGTTTTCCTGCAGAATGGTCTTGTTTTTTTTTTTTCTTGGAGGCCCTTTGTCTGTGGTTATTACTTTGGCTGCCTTAATAAGTAAGAGCCATCTGGAGGCATGGTTGACCGAGTTTGCACCTGCGTCTACATCTGCACTGTCTGGCCACGTCAGGTGGATGTTCACCTAAAAGATCTATCTCAGTGTGATAAAAAGGAAAAGAAAATGGAGGGAGGGTGTAAAACTGTTATTCCTGCCTCCCTGCAACAGCAGGTGCACCAGATGGCTCACAAAGTAATTAGGGTGAAGAAACAGTGTCAAGACTTCATGTGGTGTGGTCTGTAAGTGATCATCAAATCAAATTCTTTATCAAAGATGGAGTTTTCTCTCTCCCCACTGGCAAATGGATACACATTTGAAACAGCGCATGTAATCTGCTTCCTTACGTGCAGGCACCTGGAATGCAGACAGAGAAACCTGGTCAAGAGACCATCCTTGTTAAGCAGCCATCTGTCCTAACAGACTGTCCCTAAGCATTCCCAGCCTGTTGAGTGGTTATGCTTTGCTTTGTTTGAAGGCAATTTTTCCTTAAAAATACTTTTTTCGCCTCCCTAAGTGGTCACCTAGAGGAAATTTTGCCATGCAGTATGCAAGGTAAACAGCACAAGGCTTCCTGGTAGAATTGTGCTTTGGCAGCAGAACAAGGACCTTGCACTGCTTTAATCTGAAGATTTACTTATTTCTAAAGCTTCTTCTATTTCCCCCTTTTGCTTAGCTTTTGACTATCCTAGTTCCCTTGGATGCAGGGAGACTCTGACTCCTGCCCGAGCCTGCTGGACAGACCTACCAGAGCTCTGTTGGGTATTTGTCAGCATAGGATAACGTGCTATCACCACATCCCAGACCAGGGTGCCTCAGCTGAGGACCTTTGCATGCCTATCCTATTGAAAAAGTAAACCCTCTGCACAGCTATGTGCTGGCCTCCTCTTCACCTAGCCCCTCTCTATGCTCAACTGAAATACCCACTCTACCAGTGTGTTCTCTCCTATTTCCTATGCCTTTTTCCTCCATTTCAAATTCCTCATTGTGCCCATGGAACTCTGCTCCACCCTGGCACCCGTAGGAGCAACATGGATGGAGACCACAACCACTGGTGAGCAGCTGAATGGCAGGTCCATGGCTTTAAATACTTTTACAAGGGTATTTCTGTTTAGGTTCTGAAACAACTCTTTTTGCCACACACAGCATTTCATTAAATAATGTAAAGCAATACCCCAAGAAAAAGGAGAAGCCTAAAAATGAGCTTTCAGCTGGCTTCTCAGATCATCACAGAGAAGTAAGGGAGCAGCTGCAAAGGGTTTAGATACTCAGGATAAATTCTGTAGAAAAGCTTACACATAGAAAGAAGTTTTAACAATGTGCATAATGCTAGCCTAGAATTAGAGTATAAGAAAGGCAGTCTGTTGTCCTGCTGCTATTTACTACAAACTGAATTATTTTGATTTGACTGCCAGCGTGTTTGGGTTTTTTCCCCAAGATTATATCCTGCTATGGTGAGTTTACATATTAGAATTTATAGATTTACCTTTCTGAATCTGTGATTGAAAAAAAAGAAAATAAAAAAATTTAGTTTAGTCTTTTGAAAGCCTGTCTATAGCTGAATGTTCTCTGTTAAAGGAAGTTTTGACAGAGTTAAAGGGATACAGGGTCCCTGTGGCAAACACGTGCCCCATGCAGGAGAAGAAACCTGGGTTGCAGCAGAGAAGATTGGAGTGGGCTGGTGTAGTGTAGGGCCTTGTAATCTGGCAGTACTTTGTAAACATGGGATGATGAAACTAAAGAATTTCTCAAGAACTGCATTTGCATTGCTCATGTAAGTAAATCTAGAACTATAACTTTTCATTTTTTAAAACCTGCTTGGCAGATGGCCAGCAGTATCTAAACTTGCTGGGCTTTTTTGGCCAGGAAATTTGGTTCAGCTTTTACTTGCTTTACACTGAGATCCAAACACTAATCAGAGGACAGTCTAATTCCTCTAAAGGATGAGTACATCTCCGGGACTGGACTGTGCCCCGCAGAAATACATAGTGTTCTTGCTTTCTTTTAAAAACTGCTCTCCACCTTCCCTGCTCCTCTTCTCTCCTTCCTCCTCCCCCAGGCTTGGCAAGCCTCTGAGCCCAATTCTGCAGGGCAGATGCCGTTGCAGAAAAGGTGCACAGTAGAATCATCTTGTGATTTCTCAGGAAGAAAACTCAGCTCCTCACCTGAGCTATCTGGCTCTGGGTCCCAGCTACATGGAGGGGCCTCTGTTCCCTTGGGTGGTTTGGCATACAGCCTGAAGATTACTCCTTCTTGCTAACTAGCTGAAAATCAGATACCTGATCAGGATTCTCTGGACCAGCTAGACTCTTGTTTCTGTTCAATGAACAGTTTTGTGTTTTGGGCAGATCTGTGCCAAATTTTTTTACTTATAAGTCCTTTACTTCTTCTAGATCTCAGTTTAGTATAGTCAGCAGTTCAACTTTTTCAACATCCACACTCTGTTCAAACCAAGATAATTGTCTATCCCTGGAATTACAGTGGTGAGCAGTGTGTCAGTACCTTAAATGTGCACTCCTGGTTACTCATAGCCATATTCTTCTCCTCCATTCTAGTAAACAGGAGCTAAATTTCCCCATTGGTATTACTGAAACCACCTTTTCAAATCAAACCTAAGCAAATAAAGCAGATCTTGTATATGCACTCTGACCTCAACAGTTTCCACAGCAGATAAGCTATTCTGTCTCACTCTACCATACAGCTGGAGTTTTCCCCATCAAATATGTCTTCACTAAAAAGATGAAAAAAAGCTGTTTGTAAAATGCCTAGATATTTATTTTCCTGCAAGAGGCAGTCTTGGAGTTTTATTCTGTTATAGTTTGCATTTTTGCTTTTGTTTTCCTATATCTTCATATGTACCAGAAAATACAGTTAATTTTCCCTACTGCTTTTGATTACTCCTGGTAGGCAAACAATGAAGATTAATTGTTTTCTGATGTAGCAGAAACAAACATGATTCTTATTCACAAGTAACCTTGGCAGTGTCAAAAGGAGCGTATACAGCCCTGGGAACAATTTTCTTAGCTAGCTGTACTTACAGAGCCACAAAGAAAAGTCATTTTGTTGCTGCTTCTAAGATAAAACTATGGCAGAGAACTAAGATGCAGTCCAAGTCTCATATTCAAACTAACAGGTAATTAAGCTGAAAAGCATTTTTAAATTGCAGGAACATGAAAACAATGATGCAACCGTTCTTGGGGCAGGGGGGTAGGTTTGCATGGAAAAGAACTGGAAGCTGCCCAGCCCCATTGCAGCCTGGGCCCCAGAGCAGCTGATGAAAGGGGAAGCTGTACTGGTGCAGGTACAATGCTGTGTTTTAGAACTTGTTTTGCTTCCATCTTATGTTAGCAGCAGGGCTCTGTATAACAATAAATGAACATATAAGCTGGAATGAAACCTACCTTAGGCATCCTGCTCTATCCCTGTGCCAAACACAAACATGCCCTTAGTGATAGATGGAAGAGGGGGCAGGTAAATCTTAAGGTAGATGTCTTTTTTTCACAGATGTGTATAAACAGTCAGAGCTATTTAACTGCTTATAAAATGAAGAAAATGGATATATTTGCACTGGTAGATGATGGAATAAAAAAATGTTATCATTCTACAAATGGCATCTTTTATTTGTTTCCAAAGAGAGAAAGAACACAAATAGCAAAATTAATCTATTCATTTTGCTCTGTGGTAATGTTTCTTCAAATTAAATTATTCCATAATGACCTATTCAGTGCTTTGCATTATCTTTGAAACAAATAGTCTATTATTTTGGTACTTCTCTGGCCCTTAAAAATGTGTCTCAGTTCTTCAAAAAGTGATGTAGGAAAGTAATATTTTCTTCTGATTCACAAATAGGAAACAGGTACTGGAATTCTAAAAATCTTAGTTCCTAGTGGGTGTGGTCCCACTGCATTTCTGTGCATAAGTTTTGCAATGGCAGAACCTCACAGGGGACTGAGATCAAACAAGAATGAGGACAAGACTGTGACTGAAGCTCACCTCACACTGAGCTCACTGAGATCACCTCACACTGAACTCACTGAGATCATCTCACACTGAACTCAAACTAACTTTCCTTAGTTGCAGGAGTTTTGCTGAAGCAAGAACTTGAAAGATAGGTCTCTGTGCACATTAACAATTTTAATACAATCTTTTTTAGTCGTAAGTATAAAAGTCAAATTTCCAGTGTTTAGTAGTAGAGCATACTTGTGGTCAATTTGGGTTCAAACAGCCTTTCAGTTAGCTAATTCTGCATTGTGAAGATACCAAAACATTGATCTTGTTCTAAGCAAAAAAGCCAACTGTGCTCAGTGTAAGTCTGTGCTGAAACCATTGTACGACTAAGCCCTATGTGGCAGCTATAACATTTGAATTAAGAGACACAGTGGAATATTTTGCAGCTTTTCTAATTAAAATAATAATTATGTAGTGTCTATCAGCATGGAATTCCAATGTAAGCCTCAGGGTCAAATGGCTTAGAAAACTGAAACTCTGTTCCCTTCCTGGGGAAAAAAGGGAGATGAAGCCATTCTATGCAGCTTCATTTACATAAATTGCAAATATTGTTTACAAATAATACCATTTACTGTGTTCTTCTCTTCATAAATGACAGAATACTCTTACTCTTGCACCACAGTAGCATGAACCCCAGAACTGGTAGGTCACTCTCATCAACAGGCAGTGATTTTATGTTTGATGGTGCAGTAAAGAAGGCTCATTTAGAGGGTACATGATATTCTTATGAGCCAGGTAATGTTTGTAGTTCTGGTGCACTTGAGTACGGCAGGTAAAGCTCATTTAACCTGGTTAGCTTTGGGACTGAAGAGAACACATGGTCAAGATAGTTAGGATACCTTTCTGGAAACACAGCATCAAACCTGCAGAAGTAGATTTGAAATCACAGAACTAAGCACAATTAGCTGCAAATCAGAGTAGATGCTGGTGAAGTGATTTTCCTTGAACTGAAGCCGTGTGGTGGAGGATCAATCAATCAATTTATGAACACCTCAAGGGCAATAATAGTCTAGTGAATGTGAATTTGTCAAGGACAAATTGTATCAAACCAATCTAATTTCTTTCTTTGACAGGATAAGTGAATAAGGGGGAAGTAGTAGATGTGATCTATCTTGGCTTCAGTAAGGCTTTTGTGTCTCCTACAGAGTATTCTCATAAGCAAATTATGGTATATGATTAAATCACTGCAGAGAAGGCTCACCGTTGGTTGAGAAAACAAAATCAAAGAGAAACTATCACTGGGTTTTTTTGTCAGATTGGGAGGACTTTTAAAATTGTGTGTTTCTGAGTCCATTTATATTCAATCCTTTGCTGATCAATGATCTGGATGATGAAATCATGAGGATGCTTTCAAATTTGGATGGAGTTCCAGAAAATAGAAAATTGTTCCAAAATCAGCTGCTGGAAATTTGAAAGAGGCACATGCAATTGCAATAGAAGTGCTTTTCATATATGAAATTGGGGAGAAAACACTTAGGAAGCAGTATAAGGCAGAGGAGTTAGAAGTTAGGGGGGCAAAGACAGTGGAAACTGTGTGACACTACTATGTTAAAAAAAGATTCTTCTTTTTCTTGGATGAATTAATTTTCATTTGTGAAGGGTAAGAGGCTCTAGGTGGCTCTAGATGACCTTGCTTGAGCAGAGAGGTTGTCAAGATGACCTCCAGAGGTCCTTTGCAGCCTCAACCCTTCTGTGTTTCAGCATCAATCTCTCTATTGAGACCAGTGATACCTTATTTAGAGTGAAGTTTCAGGCTTCAGAGTATGGGAAAGATGTAAACAAGTACTCAAAGGGCAAAAGGAAGATAAGATAAATAATAGAGGCTTGAAAAACTTGACATCTGAAATAAGCTGAAAGTGATGTAGGCCACCTCTGCATCATTTGTTGCATTGGGCAACAAAAGTCCTCCAATTTCTTAGTGTCATTAAAGCACATAACTAACATTTGAAAACTTGGGCTTCAACAGACTTCTGATGTATGTTTGATTTTGTGTCATTTTTTGTGTATTTAAAAGCTTAGATGTTCTTTATTTCTTTCTCTCCAATTGAAGTTCATCATGTTTACCAAGTTTTCTTGTTTGCTTTTTTGATGCTTTTTTTTTGTGTGTATCCCCAGACAGAAGAAACACTGCTGTTGATGCTGGCAACTGAGATTTACAGAAAAAATAAAATTTCAGCTCCGTTTACTTAGGGCTTTGTAAATTTTGTAGCATTGTACCACTTTCTTCTGCATTTCTGTTGTACTGATTCGAGCAACACAGGTGAAGAAAATGAGTAATGTTAGTCAAAAAAATACTGTGTCTTTATAGAGTAACTACTCATGAAGAAAAAGCCTTGAAACATTTCCAGAACTGGAGGCAGAGAATTTATTGTTCCTGCTGTATCCCAGAATAACTACTGCTTTGTGTCATCATTTTATAATCCTTGTCTGTCAATAAACATAACTGTAGCTAGCAATAAAAATGATACAGGCTCAGTCAGGCAACGCTACCCTGGTAAAACAAATTTATGAGCCAGTTAATATTTTTAATCCTGTTACGGAGATGACCTCAAAACCCAGACCATTTATTTAAGCCGCTATCCCCTAAAGGAGCACATGTGGATGTCAGATAAATGAAACCTGCTTTTGAATCATGTTGATCTTGGGCGGAGGTTGGGCAACAAGAGGGAGAAAGGGTGGAACTGTGGACATCTGTCTACAAAAACAAACGAGCCCCATTAGTGCCTGTCTCCTGTCCAGTACAGAGTTGGTCAGACACTCTTGCAGGCTCAAATGAAGCCATTTGTCTGATATCACCAAATTTAGTATGCTGTATTTTTCCCTTCCCCACATCAGTTACATGCCAGTGATTATCCCAGTTCTACCATTGATCCAAGATGACTTTTCACAACAGGGAGTCATTCTGTTTACACTGCTTCAGAAATCTCTGAGATGTTATTTGATCTACAGCAACCATTAGATGCACAGAACGCATTTCCTTCTCCATTGTTTCATCTTATTAGGAAGATATGGCAATGACACTGTCTGCTAATTGCTATCCAACTAGTGCTTTGTGTCTTGTTAATTTTGACTAAGACTCTTCCTACATAGCACAGTGTAGATATTTCTAATAGGAGAAAGACAGGTAGTTAATTGGTGTCTTGAGTGTTACACAGACAAATGGAAAACTCACTGATAATCAGTTTTTCTTTGATGGAAGGGTCAGCTCTTGTCACTAGTTACTACGCTGTCCTTTCTCTCTATGCTGCAAAGTACAGTATTTTAGACTTGTAATGGCTACCAGAAGAATATATACTGCTGCCGGCAACTTATAATGAAATATTATGAGAAATGGTCATGAGGAACCTTGGCCAGGGAAGGTCCTAGTTCAGAGTGTCTTTCTGCACTGGTTGTCTGAGTCTCCCGGAAAGTCTGCAACATACCAAGATAAGACATGTGGTCTTAACAACACAGTTACAGGTTATGGGCACCAAATATAAAGTAAGAATGGCTACAAAGATATATTCTTGTTTGGGGAAGCCAGATGAGTTAGTCTGGCAATAGAAGTTCTACTTTTAGTTCTCATCTGTCATATAGGAGAGGAATTTTTGATAGCTCCAGACAGCAATCCTTTGAGTCCTGAAAGAAAATAACTGAAAGTGCAAGGAAAAGAGTTTTCTTTCACCCAAGCTACTTACAAAATCTCTTTGTTCTTGGACTTAGACCCAAATCCACATCTTCTGCACTGCCTCATCAAAAATACAGGTTGATGTTTCACTTCTTATGTCTTGTGTATATCAATCCTCCACTGCACCCACAGACATGCATCTCAGGCAAAGCAAATGATGACCCTTATAGAGTGAGAGCTAATTGTTGAGATAGGTGGACAGAAACAGCAACCAGATATCCTAAAACAGGATAACAGAAGCTTTCTGATCATGAGCAAATACATTTACATACCTGGCTTTATAGAAAGATGGACTGAGTGCAAGTTATCTTCCTGCAACTCAGTGGTCTGTAGAGAATTGGTGTTTTGCTAGAGAATTGGGGTCTGTTAGACCCCACTAAATGCAGAACTGAGTATGCAGCATCTCTGAAGTAATTCCAAGACTTTTAGATATATATGCCTGCATTGAAGACAAATTGGGTAACCAAGTAGAATGCTATACATCACATTCAGTGTCTCTCTCTTCACTACAAAGGTTTACTTCTGAAAAAATGTTCTGGTTTCACTGTTATTTTATTCAAATTCCTCTATGTGAAGAACAGCCTTCAGACAATCATTTAAGTATAGCAGCTGAAAACAAATGCTAGGAAGACTGTAGCATCAATTAATTTCTTAGACATTAGAATGGCTCTCTGGATAACAATCAGAGGTTGCCAGACAAGAAAAATCCAGCCGTAAGGTAAATGCAACAAAAGGCCCACTAAATTCAGTACAGTCTGGTGACAGTCAAATTCTAGATATAACTTCCTGCTGAACTGCAAGAAGGCTACATGTGAGCTTAATCATGTGTAATGATATGAATGAGCACAGCTCAGAGCAGCACCCTTGCACTCTTCATTCTGCCTAATGGGCCAGTGCTCCAGCACACAGAAGCTGATGAGTGCCAAATTCTCAACCACTGTCTGAACTTACAGATAATATCAATTCAAAAATAACACCTCCATCAGAAAGTATTTTATCTACATTGTCATAATAACAACTAAGATTAGAGAGGGCGAAAAACGAAATCCATGAGTTTTTCTCTTCTCTCCTGGTTTGTGTTTTTGTGCATTTGAAATCAAACTGTACATTGTCTGTTTCAATGTTTGCTCAGTCTAGTCACTCTGTTATTCTTGGGGCTAAGGGAGGGGCTAGGGAAGGAGAGAGACAAAAGGATCACATCGCAGAAAAAGGAATAGGATAATATGATTTTAAAATCTGGAAAAAAGGTATTAACACAGGCTTTTGTGGATGCATCGAGAGAAGAATAGGCAAAGTGTTTTAACTGACTGGATTTTGAGCTTGGAGAAAGGAAGGGCTGCATCAATATTCTCCCTGCCGGGAAGGTGGAGAGAGCAGGGGAGAAAAGCAGGTGAGAATCCTCCGCCCTCCTGTGGCTGCCATTCTGTGCCTGTGTTGAGCTGTGCATGTACTACACACAGCCTGGGCAAAATGCTGATGTACTTTTCTCACAAACCTGTCTGTGAAAGAGCGAACACTCTACCTATCAGTTCCCTTCCTCTCTGTGTGTCTCAGTGCAATTGTCAAGTTTGAAAATTACAGACATTGCTTGAGCTTAAGGAATTGCTAACTCACCCTTCTGATTTCCTCTTTCCCTTCTTTTCACCAGGTGGGTAGTTTTCATTTTTCACATTCAGTTTCACTCCATGTTTTTGCCTTTCAAATCTAGCAGTGACGCAGGAAGAGAGAATAAAGACGTCAATAGTATAAAGAATACCTCATTAGTTTTGATTTATAATTTTTTTCCCCTTCCCTCGCACAGAAAACTGTAGATTTGAGGAGAACCTGGCTGGTAAACTGCAACTGAGTAGGAATTCAGATGGAGAAAAAAATGCAACTCAACATGAGCAGTTTTTATAAGCTTACTTAAATCCCTTATCCACGAGCTCTTTCTTCTCCTCTCCTATACAATATGTGTCACATTGGCTCTTGTAATTCTGACTACCCTAAAAGGCCACCTTGAAATTCATTTCACAAAATATAATTTCCAAAACATGTTTTCAAAACTTTATTTATTATTAGACAGGGGACCTGAAAATTTAACCTTTGATCTAGACTAAATAACTTTTTGCCGGTTCACCCTGAACTGTCATTTCCATTGAATGGTCTAAAAGAGGCAGAATATCTGAGAAGCGAAAACCTGTTTTCTGAAAATGCTATGGTTCTGCCAGTGTCTCACAGACAAGCTGGGACTATTCTATATAAAGCTGCTTTTAAAAAAATAATATTTGTATTATTGCAATATTTCTTCTCTGAAAATAGGCAATTTTAATAATGGATTTATAAGTGATGGAGACAGCCATTCCTCCAAACCCTTTGCCACAATGTGGGGGAACCTTTACCCATTGCTATACGCAGGCAGAGATGATTCCAGATATCTATTTAGTACTTGAAAGGCTGAATGGGTTTTCTACTCACCATGCAAAGAGAGGGAACTGAACCCACAATCTGCTATTAATCCCCATTTCTTTTGCAAATAAATGCAAAGGTTTTGGTTGCTTTCAGAACTCAGATGCCGAGGCAAATTTTTATTTCCTAAAACTAAACACTTGTTACGATTTTCCAAGTGACAAGATAGGTAACACAGTCCAGGGAAACAGGAACCAGAGAGAAGGAGGGACAGGGAGAAATGGCCACTGTGTCTAAAATTGCCACTGACATATCAGCTTTTTGGGATTGAGACCTGGATTGCCCTACATCTCTGTAAAGTGCTTAGCACATTTTGGGCCCTGTGAGCTGTTCCATTAATAATGACCTTGGCTTGCACCTAATAAACAGCCTTAAGCTCAGGCCAGTCAATATTTAACCTGGGCTGTGAGGGAAAAGAAGGCGTCACTCCAAGCACCATCCATCTGAGTTCCCAAGATGTGAGATAAACCTCTCAGCCATCACATTATATTCATGGCTGCTATTGTTTCATCAGCACTGGAATGGTTAACTGAAAATTACCTAAAATACTGCCTGTGTCTCCTGGTCATTTCTTCAGTATTCTCTTGAGGACCCAGGTCAATGTTAAGTTCTTGTTTATGACAAGAGTGTGGCAAAAGTGTAGCAAAAGCGGAATGCACCACTTTGTACCAGGGAAACTCAAGATGGGTTGGGCCACTGTTCATCTGACATGAAGCACTTCAGGTAATGGAAGAAGCCATTAAAGGAAAAATAGTATTTAGGAAATATTCAGGAAAAAGAATAAATTTAAGTCCAAAATAGTAATCTGTATTCCAGGTTCTTTCAGCGCTTATGTAAAGCCACAGGAAAAGGATATGACGCTATACAGAAAATTTATGAGCAACTGGAAACAATGTGAGATGTTGCAATAATGCTAGCAATAACAATTTGTGTCTTTGAAGTGTTCAGTGCAAAAAGATCATAGAAAAATAATGTTACACAGTTTAACAATCAATGATCTTTAGAATGTAGTACTACTGAATGAATGACTGTTTCCTGAGAGGATTCTGTGATGGCAGAGAAGAAGGGAGAGAGAAATTCTCTGTATTATTTTTTGGTTTGCAAAGCAGTTTCCATTTTCCAAGGAAAATGCTATTGGAGGAAAAAAAAGTAACTTTTATTCACCATTTGGTAACTATTAAATACAGATGCACCATAATAAAAATTCTTTTATTCCTAATAAAATAATGTATGAGTATTATAAATATGTTAAGCTCTTTTGTTGTTATGGGTCAGCACAGACTAAAAAAATGCATTTCTAAACAAGCTGTAGTCAATATTGATTTTTGTACTTCCAAAATTTTTAGCCAATGATTACATATTTGTGAATATGTAATACACATTCAAAATTTGCATTTTGAAATTTACTTCTGTTTCTACAAATAAAGATTATTTAGTTCCTCTTTAGGGAGAAAATCTAGATAAGCAGAGCCATGTAAAGAAGGTTTGGGAGCATTTGATTGGGAAAGTTTTTATGGGAGGAGTGGAAATGTAAGGCAGTTCAGAGTACTAATTAAAATCAAAATGTCTCTAGAGAGAATTCATTTGTGTTTTTTCTCCTGTAGTGAGAAAGCTTTTTAATGAAGGAAGTGTCCTTTAAATTCAATGCTAAGTGATGTTAAACTGAAGTGTGCATTATGGCACCAATCTAAAAGACTAACAGGTGTTGAATGATAAACTACAAGGATTTTTTGAGACTATTTGTGTTAGGGCTGCTTGTTTACAGCTGGGATCCTTAAGGAAAGAAAACTTAACCTTGACAGAACAATAGAAACTGAAAAAGAAGTGACTGGCTGAACGACTCCATTTCCTTTCAAGGGCCAAGTGCAGCAGTGCAAGACATCACCCAGTGTGACACACACAGACTTTAACAATGGCACATGTGGAAAACAGTTTAAAAATTTCTTACAATAGTGATGAGTTTCTGGAACAATGACTGTTCAGACCTAATTTCCTTCAGCCTTCTTGCTCCCTCCTCCTGATCATCCTTGTACATTTATCTAAGATCTTCATATCTTGCATGAAGATTCAGCATTTATAAAATAAATAAGTAATAAGATGTATTAGTTGTCAATAGGAACCTGAAGAATTGGAGGGGAGGTTAGGCATTTTGCTTAGTTTTAAATAATTTTGTTTAATAGTACAAACTAGCTGATAAAATTAAACCTCTAGTGTGTGCCCTTTCCTGGCAATCAAGTTTTGCAGAACAAAGAGAACAGAAACAGCTGAAGAACAGAATCTTCTCTCTCTCACCACCACCTCAGTCACTATATTAGCTCAGCTGGCTTGTTTGTAACACTCCAAAGCTAACTTTGTATGTGGTTATAATTTAGTGACGGAAAGTCCACCTATATTCTTGTGGTTGGCTGGGTTGTTTTTTCCTAGTAGCTAAACATGAGTCTGCAATACTGCAGTAAAAGCTAAAGTTACTGGTAATTTCCTTGGGTCATAGCTATTGCATGATGTTTTTAGGGCCACAGAAGCTATGTAAGGGCTCAGTTCTGTTTTTCATGGTTATAGAAACTTCTGCTGAAAACAGTATTTAGTGAGGAAAGCAAGACTGTGCACCAGGGCATGAGGAGGATATCCTACTTCCACTGATCATTCCTGGATGACAAAGAAAAAAGGATTTGACTTAAATGGCACAGGCAGGAACAACAGCAATACAAACACCTGCAACAGCAGTATAATTAACAAGGTAAAGGCATTTTTTGGTACCATTATAAGTCAAGGAACTTGGTTCCTGCAATGACTGTACCTCTTTAAGATTGTGTAGTGAAGCTAAAAAGGTTCTTTTGCCATTTGTGACCTCTGTGACTTTTATAAACAAGGGCATTGGATGCTTCAGAGGCAGCAAGTTTGGAGTTACTGTATGTTGATTGACTCATTAGCTTTCACAAAAACAATGACCTCTACTAACACCTCCTTTATATGGCCCTCTTTGTATTGAATTCTCCCTCTGCCCTGACCAGTTACTTTGTTCAGTGTACATCAGTCTCCTTCCTCCCTAATTACTTCAATTCCCACTTGGTGTCGAGCATGGACTAGATTTCTACGCAACTTTTTAGTCTGCTCTCTCCAGGTTTTCCATGTCTCCCTGTTTGTTCTGGTCATCTTCTGCTTCTGTGCTTCTGCAGCTTCTGTTCTATTTAGAAATATCACCAGAGTGACAGTGGTTAATGTGAGCACACAAATTCTTGACACCAGAATTATGAAAATCTCCTCTCGATGGTATTTTTCCATTATTAACCATACAAAGTGCTGAAGCACTACCTCAAGGAATGCTGGTTTCTTTATTTTTCCTTGCATCATCATCAGTTTCAGCTGATCATTGATTTCTTCTGAGCCAGAATTCAAATATATTGGACTCTATTCCTTCTGGCTCCTGGAGATTTTTTGACTGCCATCTGACCAGGGCCCCCATAGCTTTCATCTGTTTTCACTCCAAATCCTTCTTCTAAAATGTAAAATGAAGGCCTCTAGCCAGCATGTTGCCTTTTACTTTTCCTGTGGTCCAGACCTCAGTTAAAGATTTAACAAAAGCAAAAAAAAAAAGGAAGCTGTTTCAAGCCAAATAAAGGAATAAAATCTAAAAGTTTTTCCAGATGAGAATGCTGGACATTTCACAGGCAGCTCATATGCTCTTTGGCAACTGAAATATAGCACAAGCCTTGCTCACATAACACAAAATAGGAGTTTTTTTATATAAACTATTTCTGGAGCTTCAATTGTTGCCTTTTCCTTTCAATACCTCTAATGTTATAAAATCTACATGAAAAGATGAAAGTATGTGAAACTTTGCATCTGTGGAGGCAGACCTCCTGGGTTCTCATCTCCAGTTCTGTGCCAGGAGTGCTTGGTGGCAACAGCTGCTTGTACTTCGGCAAACATCACTCTGTGCAGCTTCCCCTTGCATGCAGTTAATCAGTCCCTCAAGGGTACACAGCACTGCCCTGAGTTTTCCCATCGCTGTGGAAAACCCCCTCCTTGCAAGGACTGACAAGTCCAGTGGAAAGTCTCAGACTTGTAGGTGATATATATACCTGAAGAACTGTGTTTTTCTTTAAATACCAACAGCAGAGCCCCCATTTCAGCAAAGCACTCTGATCAAACTCTGCTGTGCTCAGGAGAATCTGCTATTTAAAATCCAGTGGAAGTGGGGGCATTGAAAGCTGATTATACTCAGTGCTTACTGCACTGTGAGATTTTGCTTGCTATTTAAATGACTTTACAAAGAGAAACTCAAATGAGGAATGGATTGGAGGAGAGGATAAACTCTTTCCCTCCCACTTTCCAAATGACAGGCCTGCTGCAATGTAGTTATATACCATATTATGCTAAGCCTTTTCACAATACAAAGCACTATTCAAACACAATGTGTGATTACTACAATTTCCCCTTTTTGGTTCACAGATATTATATCTGTAAGCATCTCTTAATTTGCTGTTTGTGATACTCAGTGCTGGACAGGATTTTCCTATGCCATTCACGTTCCCTGCAGAATTTGCTGTTGCTGTACAGTTCTCACCAGTGCAGCGTGTCTACATGTGTATGCTGGGGCAATCCAAACCCAGACTGGGCTGCTTTCAGCCTGCTGGAAAAGATAATTCTGGATGTACTACTGGAAGAGATGATTCAGAAGGATTCATGACACTAAAGCACTACTGTCCAAATATATGAAACACATTTGGAATGTGTGACACTTAAAACTGATCCAGCTGGAAAGTGATTTTAAACAGAAGATGTTGAATCTTTTATTTTTCAGATGTTTTTCAGAGAGAATAGATGTTCTCCTCCCAAACTGGAAACTTCTTTCCTTCCTCCTTAATTCTGAGAACATCTTACTTGGCATAGACTTTTGTGAGCCACTAGTGCAAAACTAAGTTTAGCTCATGAAAACAAAATCACAACAATTACTTGCTATTCTTTAAGACCTGGTTTCACGTAGAAACACATATGCAATAGGTTTGGTTTTTTTCTTGTTCCATGCATTTTGCCTTTAACTAATTATAATTCATGAAAAATACTTTTTCTGTGGGGTGTTGTTTTGCATGGATTCTGGCAGCCACTTTGGGAGTCTTAGCATCAGCAGTATTACTGCACTGAATCCTATCAAAAATTTCTCTCACTGTTCCAACTGCAGCTTGAGTACTGAGGTCCCAAATACAGATATTTCCTGTGAAGATTAAGGGTGACCTTTAATTAAGCTGAAGAAAAGGCTGCCAGCTGCTGCTCGAAGCCAAATATTGCAATAGCAGGTGAGGAAGAAAGTGGATGCGCAGGTAGCTTTTGAAAGCGGCGGTGAGACAGAAGGGTGAAGAGGTGGGGGATGTGGAGATGAGCTGAAGGGGGGAGGAATGTAGAGGCACCAATATGAAATATAAGAGACCAATGGACTAAGAGGAACACAGAAAAAAACTTGAAATCGCACTGTGAAAGGAGATCTCATGAAGAAAGCACAGAAGGTGTGGCCCGCACATTTTAGCCAAATTGTGGATCTTGTTGCTGACTGCCTTTATTGTAAAGATAGATACCAAAGAGAAAAGAGAGACTCTTAAACTTAAGGACTGAGCTTGCCTAAGAGGAAGAAACTTAACCAGGATAAAATCAGGGTGCAAACTGTATTTCTATTTCTAAGAAAAGGAGCTTTCCTAAAAATTTGGCTCTGTGGGATCTCTTAGCTAAAGCAGCCACCTCTGTTGAAGGTGATACTGGATAACTCCATGAAAGCAATCATATGACATGAATCTTCCCAGGCCTCTATTTCTACAATATATCAAATTTACACACACATAGGTGTAAAACGAGATGAAACATGAAATGAGCAATATGAAAGTTTACATAACTTTCAATGGTGTTATTGTGAAAACTGTGAGAGCACCACCATAGTAGTAAATGCTCATTTCATTTGTGTTGGCAGAATTTGTTTCTTGAAAACATTTATTGTCGTGGTGTATTTCACCAAAGACATTTTCAATAAGAAACAACATGTTCTATAAGCAGAATGGCTTTAATATAGCATTGCTCCTTGAAACTGAAATACCTTAGCAAAGATTGTTTCTATAGTAATGAGTTGCACAAGAAAAAATGACCTGAGAATGTTGGGGGAGGAGGAAGCAGGAGGCAGGAGTTGCTATTGGCCTTCCTAGTCAAATTCAATGAACTACTGAGAGGTGTTGACATGGAAATTAACGGAGCGAATATTGTTCTTTAGAAGATACATTCATAAATATGAGAAAGTCACTGTAAATGGAAGTCTCTGGTCTCTACATGTGCCCGTGACTGACTCTTTTATGTTTCAGTGCACAACTTAGAGATGTTCCCCGGCTTTTCGAAACAATTCTAGGTTTTTGGCAACTTCATCATTAGAACAGTGCAGCGTGTTGGAACAAAAAAAAAAAATAATTCAAATCATTAGGATTTCACTTGTACTCACCTTTCTGCTCTTTATTTTTGTTCTCTTTGTTTTCAGATTCATTCATCCAACATTGCTTCTTTCATTCATAAGATTTTAATTTTCATTGTCTTGGAGACTAGCAGATGCTGTCTCACTTTCCAGCTCTGCCTTCTTGTTCTTATACAGCTTATGCAAAACTGATGCTGTTTGAGTTCTGACTTTTTTTCTATGTTTTCTGTATTCTTCACACATATATTTCTAAGTCTGTCACCTATTGTATTAGTAGCTACTTTTCCCAGTACTTTTGCATGGCCTTTCCCTAAGCAGAAAGACAAAACAAATTCCAGAGCTTCAAGCCCCAGGAGATTCAGGGCCCCTGTGCCACCTTGGTTTTCCTGGGAGCCAATGCCAAGAACAACTCTTGGAGATACATTCTCATGGACAAAGTACAACTAGTGCTGAAGGGGGGGCTCCAAAGAAGAGGGCGATTACATCACCACTTGTCCTCCTAATTGGTGCTTATATTAATTATGCTAATTTCCTAAAACCTATAAAAATGTATTCACTGCTGGGGGGGAAGGGCATTTGTGGACATCTTTCCATAACTGCCTCTGAAGGCCTTCAAATAAAGACCCCCTTTTATATTACCTCCTTACTAAAATTATCTTATGTTTCATTTCCAGGTTAGGCAAAAGGCAACAAAACTGGCTGCACTAAATAAGACACCTTAACTTACAGAGCAAGGGAAGAAGCAAACACTGCATAAAAAGACCTTAATGACAACAGTGATAAAAGTCTTGCATTGATTTCTCATGCATTGCTAACCATTCCCTAACTTTGACAGCATATGAAACACATGTAAAAAGTTTGTGGCAAGTAAAATAAATTTTTTAAAAAATCAACTAAGAATCAGCATTTTTTTAAAAATAAGACAGCTTAAGATAGTCATGCTAAAATTAATGTAGCTTTAAAAACAGGTACATTTGGTACTCATCGAGGCAGATGGTAAAATAAATACTCTTCAAAGTGTTTCATCGGTTTCTTACAGTTAGTCTTCCCAGTGCTTTAAAGTTTTTCTCTCTCCTCCATAGATAAGTAGAAAAGTATCTCTAATGCCTTGTCTTTGTGAACAGAAAATAATATGTCTTAGATAGCTAGACCTTTCAAATATCATGAATAAGCACTTAAAAATGTCTCACCAGCTGAGAAGAAAGAAAAGTAACTTAGATACTAAATGGATCAGTTTCAGAAATTGTAGTGATTAACACCATAGTAAATATTAAGAAAAACATCCATGAGAAAGATTCTGCCACCTTTATGCAGGCTTAATAATAACTTACTTTGAAAAAGAAATCCCCACTGGAATTTAGTGAGGGAAGATACTCAGCAGCCAGTTTAAGTGTGTCAAAGCCTGATCCAATGGCAGCAGAACTTTCGAGATGCTATTTTTGGCTATCTTAAATATTCACTCAGTTTGGAAGAGAACAATTTAATAAGCATGAGTCATCGTGGATTTGTGAAAGGTAAATCATCTCAGACAAATCACAGTATTTAATGAAATAACTGTTGGTATAGACAGACCCAGCAGATTTAGCATATTTGGATTTTCACAAGCCTGTAGTTAACTTTAGACATGATGGATTATTGTGTCATGATCTTTTCAAATAAAGGACAGGTAATAAAGTAAAACAGAATAAAATAGCTAAGAAACATCAGAGAGGTGGAAAGCAAATGGCTGAGATTACAAAGGCCTTAGCATTTTCACAAAAGCAGGCACCCAGAGGCATCTCTACTGAGATCAATGCCTTTTAATATCAGCTTACATAATATTTAGAAACTGATGGCCGCTCATGGAGGTTCATTAGATTTTTGCCAATGGCTTTAGGTTGTGTTCTGATCTCATAATCAATTTATAGAGCATATGAAATTACATCTTATCTGTTTCAGGAGGATCTTGCAGGCACGACCAAACCAGAAACACAACAGAATGAGATGAAAAGAAATTTAATTTTAAAATTATACCTTTAAAAAGAAATGAGGAATTTGAAGTAATATTCACATCATTCAAATGACATTAGATTTGCTAATATGATTGAGACAAAGAATTCATGTTCAGTAGAACAGTATTTCCAGGCATACATGTACACAAGAACAGTTGCAACAGCCAAAAGGATTTGCTTTAGTCATCCATATGTGTTCTGTCACTTTTCAGCGCTGTTACCTGTGCTTGAGGGTGTAAAGGCAATTCCTTTCTGAACTGTGAACTGAATGCTGGTGATAGAAGAGGCCCTTTGGAAGAAAACTAATTTATAAAGTAAGTCTGAATATTTCTAAGACCTCCAGCAAGAGATTCACACTCTATATTTTTAGCTGCTGGTGACCTGAATCACATATCACTGGTGATAACTCTAATATAGAAAGGCTTGACTGCTCTATTCAGCATGCTCTATACTGCATGAAGTAGATGGTAAGAATGCCTCTTTAGACCATTCAGTGCTGATTAGAAGGAAAATTAAGATTCTTAAACTGATATGAAAAGTGTAGCATATATCCAACAAATAAAATTAAACTTGATTGTAGAGATTTTTGGACAGATAAAGACTTGAGACAGTTTCTATAAGTTCAGAAGAAAGAAATGTGGAAAAGACTTCTATGATATTATAGTGTTTTACTAGTGCTGATGTACTGAAATCAGGAAATTTTAGCATGCTTTGAAAGACATGGTTATTAAATGTAGTATATTAAAAGTGTACTGATAACTGACCATCTTGCAGATTTCATCACTGACTTGTTTTGCTTTGATTGATTTGAGTAGGGAAGTAATAAAATTATCAGCATTTAAAAATCAAGTACTTTTATTTTTTCCTTGAGATAGTCACCACTCCACTTGTTTTTAACAATGAAACCAGTAAAACACAGGAACAGGTTGCCCAGAGAGATGGTAGATGTCCCATCCCTGGGAATATACAAGGTCAGGTTGGATGGGGTTCTGAGCAACCTGATCAAGATGAAGATGCCCCTCTCCGTGGCAAGGGAGCTGGACTAGATGATCTTTAAGGGCTCCTTCCAACTCATACTATTCAACGATACTATGATTTTTTTTGGTTGGTAGAAATTTGCCTTCTCTTGAAAAGTCAGTCATCTCTTAAAACATGGTGATGGTGTATCATACACATAAGGCATATAGTATCACCTTGCATTGCAAACACTTACATTAGTTTATGTATCACTGGTATTACATTTGCAAATATTTTGCACATACTTTCTTAGGATTAAGTATTGTTCTGCAAAGTTCAATACTGACTTGTTCCACACAGCTCCCATGAACTGTCCACACACAAATCTGAATACTGGTGAATACAGCAGGATTCTGGATGGCAAATTGGGCCTACAATCCCCAAAATATATTTAATACGTATAACTCTGCTTACCAGGATAGAACAACAAGCAAAACACTGCATTTTCAAGTGTGGCATTTCATTTTAATTCAAGATCTATAAAAATGTGTCTATCAAACACAGTTTGTGTGATATTTCACAGCAAACGTCAATAAACATCAACTCACAGGAATTTTCGTCAAAATCTTGCCTCCAGGAATCCCACAGTTAGGGCAAGGTAAAAGTCAGGCTTCGTGGACAGGATGACTTCATGTCTGAAGGTCAGCAAACTA
Organism: Certhia americana; assembly: GCA_018697195.1. Taxonomy (NCBI): domain Eukaryota; kingdom Metazoa; phylum Chordata; class Aves; order Passeriformes; family Certhiidae; genus Certhia; species Certhia americana. The sequence goes on along the minus strand of CM031858.1, from coordinate 102,827,926 downwards.
GTGCTTGGATCAATTAATAGCAGGATCATCGACTACAAACGCTCTCTTCTCTGCTGCAGACTCTGGGAACGGACACCACCCTCAGAAGCAGGGATCTGAGCTGCAGTCCCAGCCACTGGGAGAGGCAGCATTTTTCCTACAGTTTTGCTGTGGGCACTAAAGTTCCAGAGAGCACCGAGCACTTCAAGCTGCATAGCAAACCGTCAGGACTGCCAGACGCTGACTCCGTCTGCGATCAATGGGCAAACAGTTGTGATGCCTGTTGGCTACCTGTAGGATTCATTAGCTATCTGCAGGGTTTATTAGCTAGCTGTAGGGCTTGTTAACTATCTGTATGGTTTAAATACACTTTTTTTTTGCAGACAGGACACAAACAAGCTCTGTTCACACCCCAAGGCTTACTTCAAATCACCCTTCATGCAATTGTGCCCGATGCTATTTTGAGACTGCCCGCAACGCCTGCTGATTTTCAGTCTCTAAAGAATGAATAATTGGGAATGAGAGAACTTAAATCTATAAATGCCAGAAGGGTATAAATTGCTCTACTCATGTAAGTAGAGGAGGTAGCTATAAAAGTAAGCAATAAACAACAGAGGTAAGCAATACTGAACATGAATTTTCTACTAATTTCTGTCAGTTTTTTAAAATTGGACAATAAGTCATTCAAGAAACCTTCTACTACCACACTTTCTTCATTAATATTTTCAAACTTGCATTAGGAAACAGTTAATCATAATTTCTTACTGGTGTTTTTCTCTAAGGAAAACCTTCACTGTTCACAGCAGTTAGCATTGAATTCTTCTAGTCCTCTGGAGATTTGCACTCATTTCCCCAGTAAAACCTTATGCTGTCAATATTGCCCCTTGGTTCTTTACAAAACTGTGCCTAGAATGTTCCTATTTGTTTATAGTGGAGATTTGATTATCTTGTAATTTCCCAACATAGCCTTCTCTTAGGAATAAATCTAGGTTATATTGGCTCTATTTCTTTTGATTTTGTGGATAATGTCTTCCCTACAGTCTAGGAAAACAAAGCAAAACACAATTCATCTTTTTCTTGCAATTCTGTGAAATATTTTAGCTACTCTAATCTAATTTCTTACATATTTTTAATATTTTACTTGTATTTTAATGATTTCTTTTCTGAAATTAGTATCTGCAGTATGTAAATTGTGATAAAAAAAGACAGATACTGGATTTTTTTCAATTATATTTGAGCCCAGCCAGTGATTTTTTTTTTTTTTTTTTACTCATTATAGCTGCATAATCCTGTATTTGCTATAGAATTTGTTGGTGAAAATAGATGAGAAAATTTGGAACAACCCTTCAGATAAATCCTCAAGCTATTTAAGGAAAGGTACAGTATAAGATACAAACAAATGAAAAGAAAATTAATTCATGTATCTGTAGATACTAAAACATATTACTGCTTCAGTTCTAATATATTCCTTGGCACATCCACCGCCTTTTCTGATATTAATATAAAAAAAATGTACCTAAGATGGTTTTCCTTAAAAAAATAACAAAACTACTCCTTTATTTTTAGAAATATCTACATTCAGAGAAAAACTCCTCTAATCTAACTTCAGTGCTGATTGAAATGCAGCCCTGCTCCCTCTGCTTTGAACATAAAGCACACTCATTATGGTGTAACCAGTTTTCAAATAGCTTTATCTTATAATATACTTTGAATGAAATGCACTAGTTTTTATTCAGAAAAACATTACACTATCTGATTATAGATCTTGCTGCCTCGGGAGACAAATTAAGAGGTGCACTTCCCCTCTACAGCTCCACCACAGAGCCTAGGCAATGTTTTGTGCCTTACTATTCCATGTGCAAGCCACTCAAATGAGGGCCACATTGCCACCTCTATGTTGAAAAGAAGTTTTCTGTCTAGTCCTCTTAAACCATGAAAATCATGTGATCTTGTCAGTTTAGTCCCTGCCCTCGTAAAAATTTGTACTCACATTTAGACTGCTAAGTTGGTAAAAGACACCTGAAATACACCTGTATACCTACATCTACGGGCAGCTGGGGAGCCCAGGTCTGTGTGTAACAGCTCACAGGTAGCCAGGAGCCCTTTGGCAACCCCAAAGAGAACACAAGTTTAATCCCACAAGTTCTATCAGACATTTAGATCGGTGAACAAGGGATCAGTGGGAGCAGGGCAAAGGCAAGAGGCCTCAGGCACTTACAGGTATCTCTTGGTGATGCAGTTCTTGTTGCGTGGCCAAGTGCTGGTGTGTAGTAGCTGAGGTCAATCACTGTCTTTCTGAATGCTGGTACTGCCACACTTGCAACACAGCAAGATTCAAGACTATGCCTGGGCAGAAACAGAGATGTCCTTTCCGCTTCTTACCTAGATGAGGTGACAGTCAGCATGTTCCCTAGATGCCACAGAGCCTGTCTAAATCTGTCCTTAAGCCATGTGTAGTGCTCAGATCACTGCAGATTCCAGCTTTCAGTATCATCTATTGGTTAAAGACTTGGTAAATTGAGCTAAACACATAAGCAGTACAAATAGTCAGGATCACTCCTGCTCATTTTCTGCTCCATGACTCCAGAGGATGATGTGACTTTAAGAGAATAAACTGCAAGTAAAGGAGCACAGTTTTTATTTTTGTGTAATCAAGACTGATTTATACACTGCTTGAAATTATCTTTTTAAAACTTCCTTCCTCATACACACCAAAAGTGAGAAGACATTTACTTACTCAAATCCATTACGTCAGAGGAATTGTATCTGTTTGACGGGTGCAGAATATTATCTTTTGTTATTCAGAATCTTAGTGAAATAAACAAGATGAAAATACATGGGGTTTTTTCCTCACTCTTTTTTCTTTAAAGCCAAACCATTTTAAAATTGGAATAAATCCTTGCTAACTCAGATCTTAGGGGCAGTCATGTCTTAGTAAACTGTTATGACCTTGAAAAAAGTTCAGTGAAACCACAAGGAGTCAGACTATTCATTCTGTTCCAGTTCTCAGAAAAACACCGTCCAAATATCACTGTACTAAATAAATTAAAGAAATAAATATTGAAAGAAAGGCAAAACTTGAACCAGCCAAAAGTTAAGCATAGAGCTTACCCCATGCAAATAAATACCAAATATTGTTTATTGAACCTGAATCAAATAAGGACTTCTTTTGTATGTTTCATGCCAAGAATAAAATAGGATTCTCTCTGCCACACAGTCCCATAGGCAAAGTCCCAGTGAAACGCTTTTTTTCCCAAAAAAAAAGGGACAGTCTGGTTCAAACTCTGAATACATGATGAAAAGAAGCTCTCAAAAAAAAAAAACCAAAAAAAAAAAAAAAAAAAAACCCAAAAAAACCCAACTTCAAAAAAACCCCAAGAACAGACATTAAGCTCAAATTCTCCTAAACAAGCACTAGAATGAAATGTTAGTAATTAAGGAAGGAGACCAGTGGTTACATGTGATAAATTATTTGGCAGTTGTTATTTGCTTTAAAACATATTCCCTTAAGGGGGTATTTATTATTCCTGAAAGCTTATCTGGTAACAAGGGAAGACTTGAGTAAGAAGCTGGATGCAGCAAATGAAAGAACGTGCTAAATGATTTACTACATAAAATTTGTGTACAATTTAAAATATGTACAGTTACATCAATTTTGCAAAGCAATTTCTCTATGCAATTACATTTTTTTTAAACTTTTACTTTTCAGTCATGACTAAATAACTTTTAACTTCACCATTTCCATTTTTTAAAGCCAACTGCCACTACACAGAGAGGATGAATTTTTCATAATTATGAAAAGAATGAAAAAAATCATATTAATTTTTGGATACCTCTTAATGAAATTTGGCATGCTTTAGAATTGAGTCAGCAAAGACACATGAAGCAGTTCAGTTAACTCAGCTGCCAAAATGGTCCATCTATTGAGCAGAGATCTGGCATTCAAAACTCACCAGAAGCATTTATGTGTATGCAACTACAAATAGTATTCTACTGTTAAAGCATATCAAAGCTTGCCTTTTTTAATTGATATTTCAAAGAACATTTACAGAACTTGGGAATGCAAAACATCTGAAGTTCTGAGTAACTTCTTAGTAGACTAGCCCTATATTTTTTTTCTTCCTTGTAACGATCCCATAATTTTTGAGAAAATGTGTCACAGTGAGTGTTAAATCAGTCTTAATCATTCAAAGAGAAATGATTTACTTGTTATTGCTGAATAGACATAGAGGCTCAAACTAACCATTTCACTGCCTTCTTGACTGACAGCAGCCTTACTTGAACTCCTTACATGCTGGCTGGAGCAGAAGCCAGCTAAGCCAGTAGCTGGCTGAAGCAGATTCAGTAATGCTATGATTTTATAAGGAGAACAAAGAAGGATGTAACTCCATCTTCCGTACTAAAAATAATTAGATTAAAAAAAAAAAAATTTCTCCGGTGTTGTACTGCATTCAAGACATGGCATGGTTTTAATACCAGAATAAACCCCAAAAGGCTTTAAAATTATCTCACTGTATCTGGGAATGCAGATGCTGCCTTAGTTCTACTCTGAAACACATTGATGACATCTACTTCCAAGCAAGCTCTCACAGGCTCTTAACAGTCTATGATTTCCTTCTCCATGTTTGCTTACCACAAAAGTGTGGTAACACAGATCACTGAATATGCTTGCTTCTTGTCTCTGAAATTTGATTAAGTGGTGTCTGTAGACTTTGGAGGACAAGAAAGCCTACATCTTGTTTCTACAAAAGGCGTTTATTTCTTTACTGAATAACATTTTTACCATATTCTCTTGCCTTAAATATGATTTAATAACACATCTGAACTCACATTTTCTATGTCTAATGAGGCCTGTTTTCTACTTGTTAAAAACCAACCAAAAAACGCTAGAAATCTGAATTTGAAATGTGTGAGTCATTCTGAATATTATCTTCTTGGCTGAAGTAAAAAGAACAATTTTCTATTCTCCTTCTTCAAGAAGAACATTAAGTGTTTATGATGTTTAAAATACAACAATGTAGCCATGCTGGTTTTACAAATGAGGAAACTAGTGGGAAGAATCAAACACCAAAACAGCTTTTACTTAAAATAGTCAATTTATGGAACAGATATTGTTTTTTGAGGAAAACTAATGAATTGTTGAAATGTCTGCTTCCAGGCTTTATAGTAGAAAAGAAAAATCTCTAAATCCCAGTGATAAAATTGTTTGTAAAAAAAGAGAAAGAAAAAAAATAAAAGTATCATTTGACCAGCAAGTGGTTAGGGTACTTTCTTAACCTGCAGAGAATTTGGGTTCCAGTTCTTTCTCCACAAAATGTCTTGAGATGAAATACTGACAAACCCAGGAACTGCAGATGTGAGGATTCCCTTTTTTCTGGCTCAATTTGGTTGTTTCTCTAGATGACTGAGTAAAGCTTTCTTTGAACTCCCTTGAGAGGTTGTGTTTAAATCCAAAAATTAGACTTGGCTCTGAGGGCAAGTTAACATTCTGTGTCCCCTTTGCTTGTCTTTACTTCATGTTATTTTTCTAAAAAGTGAAAGATCAAACCAATAGGCTTACTAGCCGTAATGTCCATAAAAGTGCTTTGGATGCCAGTTGCTTAAATGCAGATTATCTAAATGCCATATTATATGTCATATGAGCATTCTTGTATTTGTTTTCCTCTCAGTAGCAGAAAAAGAAGGACAGCTGCTAATTATTTTTTCAACAGCTGAAATAACTCAACCTGTCTCTTTGTTGGTTTAACTGGATTCTTCCTCCCCTGCAGTGATATATTTATTTTTCCCAAATATACATAAAAAGGGACGCATGTCAAGTCAGATGTTATGACCATACATGTACACGAGAATATACCAAGTATACAGACTTACATAAAGGATGGCACCTCGACAAAACAACCAGCATTTCAGACCTCTCAAAATGTTCAGGACAATAGGCGGCTTCTTCCTTTTCTCTGTGGTTTTCCCTCAGTTCCAACGCATGACCAACTTGCTGTGAAATGGGTAGTAACACACACACTGTATACTAACAGAAGGTGACTATCTCACTAGCCTTAGGTGACCTTTTAAACTCCCACCTTGCACGTGTGTTCAGAAGAGGTTCACAGGAGATGAATCTCGAGGAGCGTTAAAATTGTCAGCAGTGGCCTTCTGGCACTTGGGTTGTAAGCCAAACAGACTTGAATTCATTGAGGAAATTGTGGGATGCTATTAGAAACCTTTTCTTAAAAAAGACAGAATCAGCTACTACAAGAAGTGAAGAGAGAGAAAAATGAGATGACACAGTAAGGGGGAAAGCAAGCCAATGAAAAAGCAAAGCTGAAATATCCTTAAATCTTACAGCCTTAAAGAAAGTTAATATAGCCTTACATAAAGCAGCCTTTTGGACATAAAGAACGAAACTAGCATTTCTGGTTATGTATAAACTGCTGGTCTCAGGAGGACATGCATCATCCTGTACTGTCATGTGAGCCCCAGTCATAAATATCCACCCGGTCCTGTTCACTTTTCTAATCAAAATAAAGAAAGTTTGTATAGACAGAAATGGCATTATATTGCACCACGGTTTGCTGCTGAGAGACCAAGAGGTCAGAGCATGTCATGACCTCACTGTTTAGCAAGTTTAGTCCTATTATAAATTGTACACACTTGGAGACATGAAATATATTGCACATTCCTACACATTATTTACATGGTGGCAGTAAATAGCAAGATATCCCCTCACCCCCACTATCAAAAAGTAATGTACTGCAACAGTACCAGAGATATTAAAAGAAAAACAGATCCAAAGACTGTTGATGTTGATTGAACTGGAAAACAGGCCTCAAAATGTAAAATCTTATTATCCTTATCATGAAGACTGGTTCAATGCTGTGAGTCACCATGACTCCAGAGCAATTCTTCTAACATTTCTGACAATGGTGTTTTCTCTCTGAAAGAGCAGAACAGGAGAAAATAAACTATTTTTAGTTTCTGACCTGAGAACTTTTGGGACAAAGAGAAGGTGCATCTCATAGTGGTTTGTTCTGTGAAAGGCCTCAGTTGGAGAGGTCAGTCTTCTCTTAGCATGGCAGAGGTTCCCTCCCTGACCAGCTTTTCCTACAGGAATGTATGAAACTCCTTTCAAGCCCTAGCATACCACTTGAAGAGGATAAAGACAGATCTCTTTATCTAAGGATGGAGCTGAAAGTTTCTTTGATCTGAAGATCTGTGATCTTCAGGACTCCCAAAACATGACTTTTTATAAACTTATCCATTAGAAAACCCTATGTACGTTGATAGTTTAACTTAAACACCAACATTCCAATCCTAAAAATACTAAACTCAAAAAGGCTGAATCCTAACTCTTGCCCTGCTCCTAACAAAAACCAGCCAATTCTGATCAGAGAATGATTCCTTGGTTCTCGTCTTAATGCCTAATTTCAAGGGAAGGGAAAGAACCATGTTACCAAAACTACCCCAGAAAGCCAAGGGGGCGCTTGGAGGCCAAAGACATGGATGCAAGAGCTGCAGCAAATAAGACAGCTTGGCAGAGCACTAGTCAAACAGGTACACAAAACTCTAAGAAATACTCAAAGAGCCCAAATACTTTGGCCCTGTGGGCCCTGACAAACAAAACAGTCAAAACACACCTCCACCCTCAGGTAAGACTAAAGGTAAAGGTGCCCTCAGTTTCACAAGTGCCACTTTCCCACTGGCAGAGGGCGGCATGTGAGATCCTGCCAGCCTGGCCCTGGGGGTGAGTACTGTTATTTGAGTTCCTTCTCCTTTAGCAGTCTGATCCCCAACGTTGCATCCTGCCTAGTGCCTCCGTAAAAACAGTGAGCTCCTTTCAGTGTACCACTGTTGCTAAATATTTAAGCTGTGATACACAACGAGCTTGTTCCGCCAATCGAACTGAAACAGACACTTGGCCCACACAGCTAGAGGCTAGATGGCCATTTAAAGAAAAGTATGCATAATTAAATTCTGTCTCATTTTATGCCTTATCCTCCCTCTCCCCTTTTATCTCCAGCTACCATTAACAGACTCCTTTTCATTCTCCCCTTCTTATCCTTTTTCCTTCTTTCCCTTTCATCCTTGTTTATGTCTTTTTCATTTTCCCCTACTTTAATTTTTTTTCCGAATCCTTTTGATCATCTGCCTCTTCAGCTCCCCAGTTCTTTACCCAGCTGTGTTCATGGGCTTTTCCATTCTATATCAGCTTCTCCCTCTCTTCTTTCTCACTATATTCCTACTTCTTCAAATGAATTAAACCTTATTCCAGCAAGCCCAGAACCTGATTTTGGCATTGTCTGGAACAAATGTTAGTCACCCTCCCCTAACAAGCAGATTTGGATGGAAACAAAGCATATGGCTAGAAGGAACAGTGTGAAAATAGGGTGATAAAATCAGTGGTATGAAAATGAATTTAATTACATTATTCTTATCATTGTATCATCCAAATGCTCATTTGCTCTGACAATGATTTCCGTTCAGCATGTGTGACATTATAGCCATACAGTTAATGTGTAGCATTGTCTCTCATTTGTTATTAAAAAGCAGTGAAAGGTTTGTCTAAATTAAATCAGATCTTCATTTGAACAGCATGAATATAATCTTCAGAGCAAATGATCTTGCCAATAGTGTCTGTGCAGGTCATGTATACAAATATCAGTTTTAATTATTCACATATAAATATGTTTGCTTTCTGTAGCTGTACATAAATATATACACCTAGCAAAGTAGAGAGGAATATGGGGGAAGTTATCAAGTTACAAATTAACCTCATTATCCGTTAAACTGGTGCAAATAGAGTAATCTGTTCACTTTCACATGCTTTCAGGCAAAATGCCTCTGCTTTGAGTCCTCTTAGAGTTTCTCAAGCTCCTAGTTTGAAACTAACACTCTTGAACTAAAGATTTTTTGTCTAGCGGTCTAGTATCCTTTTCTTCTAGTTAAAAAAAGTGATAGTCTTCCAGTTCTCTTTACTGCTGCATCTGCACATTCCCAAGCCCTCCAGTCATGCACTGTGAGAGTGATTTGCAGATCAAATTTACACCCGTCAAATTCCATGTGTCAGTAAAATCTGGAATTCAAGTTCAGAAAATAAATGCCTTTGAGTTTACCTTATGAGATTCTCTGAAACCCGCAGGTGCTTTGGCACCCTTCCCCCTGATCTAAACTGATCTCTCCTCTAAATCTGGGGATTTGTTATTTGTGGGGGTTTTTTTGTTTTGCTTTGTTTTTTGGGGTTTCTGAGACTGGTAATTCCCCTCTTTTCTTCCTGAGCTCTCCTTATGCAACAATGTCCTACTCTATTCTGCACAGTACCCCATTCTCTGTTCAGTGATGATGAAAACATTACCACTCATACCAATCTATCATTCTTCCACTTAAATCTGTCTGGAACTGGTCCCTGAGGAGGAACCAGAAGTCCTGTGTCAAGTAAAATTATTAATCAGAAGTAATGGTTCTTAATACTTATATTTTTGCCTTAAATGAGAAGCATTAAATGTCTTTTTCAAACAAATCAGCTACTGAGGATGACATAGCAGAAACTCAAAGAATACCCTCAGTATATAGTAGAAAGTGAGCCTTTAAATTGATAAAGTTACTATTCACTTTATTGTAACATCTGAAAAAAACATTTTCCCACAATTTGAAGCATTTGAAAACATTCTAACACTCTACACATTAAAACTTCTCTTTTAATATTGGATCTGTCCTCTGCAAACTCTTTTATTTATGTATGAGTAATATCCATAATATTAACTAACAGTTTTTAAAATAGTTTGCATTTTATAGCCTTTAATTCATTATAAAATAAATACTACACAAATATATGAAAGCACTGACATTTCTTTTCACTCTGACAGGATGAAAATAGTGCCACTGATAAATTTTCTGATTTCTCCCACCTAAAGAACTCAGTGAATTCAAAAAGATGTCATCAATTGAGATCAGTAATCACATAGCATCACATAAATAATGAGAGCTTTGTGTGTCTTCCATTGTGTCTTGTAGACTGCTTTCCTCCACTTATATTTTTCAAATGGGCTGGATAGAAAGGACCATGAGGTATAAGCACACCATTCTTATTCCAAATGTCTTTTTTGTGTTAGCTACTGGTAAGTTTCACCTTTCTGTGTCAGTCACAATTGTTTTACCATTTTCTGAGTCCCTTTATTCTGGGTCTCTGATGCCTCTACCCCTTCATGGCATCCCACTTCATTAGCGTTTCTGTTGCATGCTGTTTTTTTTTCTTAACTGCACTCTTCCTTTCTTTCTTTGCTACCCTTCCTCTGACTTTTGTGTTTCTCCTAGAGTCTCTGCTTTGAAACTGAATCACAGAGGAGAATTAAGAAAAAATGAGAAAAACTGCTCTCAAAGGCATCAGGAGCAGCCCAGAAATGTTTGCTTCTCAGTAAAACCTAAAATGTTCAGTGATTAGGAGAGACATTTTCACTTCCATTTATCTAAGACAGACAGAGCTAATACAGCTGGTGTTCTGCTATTAGTGAAGAAAGTCTTGTAGCCAAGTGAGCTGCAACAGATTAAAGAAGCTGTAGCACATTTATGTCAACATGGCATTTATAAAGGTAAAAATATAACTTACAGTGACTGAAGATTTAAGCATTGGTATTGGAGAAAGTAACTATAAGTGGGCAAAAATACTGCTAAGTTATGAGAGGAGGAATTACATGCAATTCTTGGTTCTTTCTTTGTTGTGTTGTGCAGAGTGACAGCTTTCTCACTTAATTGTGCCAGGCACTATGAGAGCTGCAAATATGTGATATTGTACAATCACTATTTTTAATATCATCAGAAATATTGACATACCATGGAATTTTGACTAATTTAGTAAGTCATTCCTCTTGACAATTTCCTTGCCTCCCAACTCCTGTCAGATTTCATTTCTAATTCAAATTTATTATTTTACCAGTGCACTTAGTGACTGTTAGCAGAGCCAAACCCACAAATTTCAAAATTGGACCTAGAAAAAGGCATGAACAAAATAGGCTATTTCCTTTTGGTGTCTTTAACGTCTACCTCTGTGCTACCTCGTAAGAGCATCTTCAGACACAGCCTTAAGGCTAAATGCTCTGTAAAGACCACCCACGCTGAATAACTTGACAACAATTTTTAGACTGTTATTGCGCAAACTGGTGACAGAATAATGCAAAATGCTCCCAGATCATGCCAGCTAACAGAGAGCATAAACCATAGCAGGAATGCTGCCCAAGCTGCATGGATTCAAGTCTCCCCAGACATCCTCCTTGGGTCCAGGTTTACACAACCTGTCTTTGTATCATTATGCAAAGCTACCAGCTGTGTCAGTCCTACCAAGAAGGTGACCTGCTCCTTGTCAAACTGGATGTCCATGGCTTGGGGAATGGCTTTAGGACAGAGCCATGCCTGATAGTGTGCATACCCAGACTATTGCTCCATATTCACATCTTGCCCTTGTACAAGCACTGCACGCTGGTAATCTAGTTCAGGCAGCTTCTCAGTCACCAAAATGTGGTAGCTCCCGTGAGTCCCAATGGTGAACTCGCAGGGTGCAGGAGCTTTGTGTGCTCTCCATATGAAGAGAACAACTCTGGCATTTCACCATCGCCTTTGCCTCATTCTGCACTGCTGCATATCAAAATCAATATGGACAATGGGGAGCTGTCACAAGGATAGGATGGTGCTTTGCATTCTAAAGTGCAGCCTAAGTCCTGAGGGAGCTGCACTGCTACTACTGGCTTCGCTGGGAGCAGGACTGCTGCTCAAGTAGGAACAGCACTACTGGTGAAAATATTAAAGCAAACAAATCAGACATAGGCTTGTCCTTCTACTACTGCAACCATGAAAATAAAAAAAAAAATAATTTTTTTTTTTTATTTCTCCTTTTGGTCTTTTCCCCAGTTACTCTGTTCCAGAAGCTGTGCATCCCTTGTTTTGAGGCAATTCAGAGATGCTAAGCTGTTATTTCTAGTAACAGAAGCAGTTACTTCCTGTTATAATATGGATTTTTCCATAGAATTTGGTGCTTAGAAGGAAGGAACTATAATCTAGGAAGCTTTTAGGTCATATCTGCAATGCTTCTGATCACAAAGGTTATTGTACTTAATTAATTCAATTATATTCTGAAGAATTTTGTCAAGTTATTGTTTGCACCTGGACCTTTGAATTTGGCAGAGGCATAGGTCTGATGTTACAGAATTGTTTTAATCTAGGTGTCTTACAACTTTTTGGTGCCTGATCTTTGGTAGTATTCTTTTTAGTTTTTTTTTTGTTGTTGTTGTTGTTGTTTTTGTTTGTTTGTTTGTTTGTTTGTTTGTACTGTAAACAAAATAAGGATTTTTGATGAAAAGTTGCCCTGGCTTAGAATCTGTCTAATTGGTTCCTCAACATGAGAAAATTTTCCTCACCAATGCTCACATCTGATCACTGCATGGGAGAAAGGAGAGAACAACATTTTCTTATTTGACAGAGATTCACCTTTCTGAGAGCTGTAAGTCCTTCAAATGTGGCTCGACTTCTTTTCATATGGATAGTGGTTTTGCCCCAAACTATATCTGTAATTCCCTTTAGTAGAGGTGTGAGGGTAAAAAAACCTCCAGATCTTCCAAAATGCAGCTTTCCTGCGCATATAATTCCCATTAACTTTAATCTAAGTTCTGCACAATAAGCAACAGCAGGATCAGCACTCATTTTGAAAAACAAAGTAATGTGTAATTCACCACATCTGCAAAGCTTTCCTGAGTTTTATTTATCATGCTGTTATTTTGGCAGTCACTCTTCTCATCAGGATGGTTATTTAAACTTGTGAAAGGAATCCATTTCATCATTATGTTTTAGCACATACATTTGTATCCATCATAATTCTTAATCTAGACATAATAAAATAATTTACCAGTATAATGTAAAATATTAAGTAATTGATTTTTAGCACAATAGTGCACGAAGCAGGAGAATCAATAGCATCCATGTCCACAACAAATTTCAAATTATCATTCCCAATGCTTTTGAAAAATCAATGGGCAGTTGATTTGCTATTAATTTTATTACATGTAAAATGCTTAAAAAATTCACTGCATGTAAATAAACTCATTCTTTGCCTGTGTACATTTCTGCTCTTATTCTCTCCTGTGTTTGCTCCCCCCTTTGTCTCCTCAGAGCTGCAGTATTTAAATAAGCTCCCATTATTTTCAGTGGAATGACTTGCTAAAGGGAAATATTTGTGTCCCTTCACTGGACATCTGCTGCTGGTATGAAAGCAATCAAGAGGAAAAAATGATGGTATGAAGCACATTTAACTTTCACGCCTCTTCATCATTCTGCACAAGCAAACAGCAACAAGAATTCAATCATAAGTACATCAAAGTATATTCCTCCCCTTTCTAAAAAAGCAGATACTAAAAAAGGAAAATAAAGAATAAGAAAAAAATTACTAAATAACAATACATTTTACTTGTGAACCTTTCAACTTTTTAGTACCCCTCCTGACATGCTATCACCATAAAAAAATTAAAAAATCATTCAAATACTTTCAAATACTTACAAATATGAACTAAATTCTACAAATGACTAAGACAAACTGTGTAATTTAGAAATGTCATCATTATAACATATAATTTACTTAGAAACAACTTTTTAACGTATTAGGGTAAAACCTGCATTCAGCACAGGTGCTGGTGTGAGAGGTTGTGCTTACATCTATGTTCATATCCTGCCTCTTCGATGGATTCTGCATCACTGACTACTGGGCCTGCCTGTAGAATTGCCTCTGATGAGATGGTATTGCAGTGTTTTGCAGCAGTATAAATTGTTGTTAAAGTAGATTTCATGGGAATTTTTTTTATTTTTTATTTGAGAGACAAGAGATAAAGTTCATGTCCTTCCACTCAACTACAACTGCAGGAAAAAAAAAGAATCTTAACTTCTTGTTCCAATAGGATCCAATTTAATAATATCTCATGCATCTCATACCACACTTACACCAAAGTAATAGCAGGAAGTTGTCTGGAGGTGCTGCTGACAACATGAATGCTACATAGCTAAATCAGAGTTGGTAATAAAGAGGCTGAAGGAATGATAACTCCATCCATCAATGACTGTTTTTAAGACCCACAAAGAGAACCAAAGATGCTGCATATTTCACTTGTTTCACAAACTCCTAATTATCTGTAAATGAACTTCTGGGGAAACTTAATCTTATGCCAAGGCACAGATCCTATTATCTGATGCTAATTTAGAGCTATGGAAGAAAAATGAGAAAAACACATACGAGTGAACAAACTCAAGAGAAGAAAGGACACTAACCTTATATTGAATGTGGCTTTTCAGTTGGCTTTTGAGTCTGTGCATTTTTGGTGGAATGAACACAAGATGTCAGAAATATGTTTTCCCAACTGGAAAAACCATCTGAAGGGCCCTCGCAGATATGATCAGTCAATATTAGCACTGATGGCATCAGACATTACTATTTCAGTTGTCTGCTTCAGTTCTTTGCCTTTTATGAAGATGTCTGAAACCCAAACTTTTGTCAAGCATTCCTAGGGATTAATCCTAAAGGGAATGTTCCATCTGACAGAAGCCTGCAGATAAACCCCCTCTAGAAAATGGTTTATCTATGGAGAGGGATGGACTAGAATATTTTTATAGCAGAAAAATTAAAATGCTATAGCTCTGCTGGTAAAACTCAGTGTGTGTTCCTTTTATTATGTAATAAGCACTAATTTATTTTGGAACAATTACTCTGTCTTGGAAGACTGAGAAGTTAGCTTACTTCACGGTGCTCATCTAAATTTTGATTCTTCTGGTTTCACTCCTTGACACGGTTGATTATAAAAGCACTGAATAGAAAGAATAGCAACTTGAAGTTCAAATGAGTAGGGAGAGGTGGAACAGTGCGAAACTTTGAAGACAATGAAATTAAGCCTAAATTTGTAATAGAAAAGGATGTTAACCCAGATGAATGACAAGATCAAAGCAACGAGTGACAAAGATGATATTACAGTCGGTATTTGTACAGACTTTGAAGACTGAATATATGAATATTTGCAAGTATTTGCATTTGATCAATTGTGTTTCTGCTTCTTTCTGCTCCTGACCAATCCTATTCAACCTCGCACGAATCTGAAGGTTGTACACTCTTGGTAGGTGTTTAAGAGTTTAAAGTGTTTCATACTTGGGCTTCTTTGCCCTCACCTCCTGTATGTATCTCCTGATAATGAGGACAGAGACACAGCTAAGGACACACACATTTTGGGAGAAGCTAAAAACAAGTAGCAAAAGAAAAATGGTGCAGACACTTTTCTTTATGAGGTATCAGAAGCTAGAACAATTATTAAAAGCCATGTAATACATTTGAAGATGCAAAAGTGAAAAGTGAGATGATTTTAAGTGCAGTAATGACTTTGATCAACCTTACTGGGAACAAACTCCTATACGCTCTGCCCATTTGTCCCAGAAGCACAATTTCAGCTCACTTTGGGGCCTTCAGTCTCTGCTGTAGCTATGGTGTAGGACGGCTGGTCACTGACCCAGGTCTCAGTGTGTGGGTTTATGCTGGGCTTTATCTTGGACCTGTCTTATCGCAGTGGACCTGGCTCCCCATCCCTTAGGGAGCAGCTGACCCTTCCTGTTCCCTGACAGAAAGCTCAAATTTGAGGAGTCTTGCTTCTCACATATACTATACAGACTGATGCATTTCTAAGAGTAGAGTTAAAAGCCACAACGGTTTTAAGTTCTTGTAGATGGCTAAACACAATAGTTTTCTAATAAAATGCTGACAATCAGGTGTGATATAAGTTTGCTTGCAGACATACAAATCCACTGAACACAAAGTAGTATGAGGCGCATGTTCCTCCTTTGTACAAATCACACGAGTGGTAGAAGGAGACTGTGAGGATCATGGCATTAAAATATTATGAGTTTACAAACTTCTACCTGACTAGGCTACACTCTTTCTTCTCTCTTTTATTATAAAAATTATAGATATTCTTCCACAGTTCAGTTAATTATTTTTGGGCTTGAACTAGCAGCAACCATCTCTGTACAATGTGTTCTGTTGCTCTTTGCTTCCTTCCTGATATTCAGATCCTAAACTTCCCCACTGTTTTACTTGGACACTTCAGACCTTTTTCTCACTTCTATTTCAACAATTTCTGATTAAAGATCGCTTCTCTCTAATCTCTTAAAACTTCTCACAGATCCGGATGTGTTTTCTCTCTCAAGTTCCAACTATGGTTTAATATCAAAGTCAGTAGTGTCCATGTAGAATTTCCTCAGCTATTATAAAAAACATTGGGTTTTAGCAGCTGGAAACAAAGAGGACTTTGGTTTTTATTACCACCAAATTTCAGAGTGATCAACTGAATAAGGCAAGATGTCCTTGGGACAAAATGGATAATTATAGTTGCTTGCATAAATAATTAGTAATAAAAACCCCAAACAAACCAGAACAAAAAAAAGGAGGCAGTCCTATTATACATGGCAAAATCTGATAAGCATCAGTCACAGTTGTGACAAGTGCATCTCAGTGCCAAATGAATGATCAGGGATCAGTTCTAGTGCCAACACACCCCAGCAGCAATAAGCAGGAAAGATAATGAGCTTCTACTGAAGATGGAACAGTTTGTATGCAGCAACTTTTGCAGCTGCTTAGATTGGTTTAGATTGACCTTAGATTTCAAGCAGTTCTTTGTGGTTCCTTGGAGGAAGGGAAAGACGGGTTGGATGTGATCTTTTAAGGACACCTTTGGAACCTCACCCTACCCCTCAAAAAAAGGCACAGGGAGGTTTTTTTGAATAAACACTGGAGGATTGACAGTTATCTGAAATAGCTCTCCAGTAACAAATGAAACCATTATAGCATATACAGATACATTAAATATCATGAAACATAATTGAGTATAATGCAATCAATAAACCCCAGCACACAGATAAGCACACATACTTTTCTTTTTGTAGCTTTTGACAAAAATCAGCAGTGAAAAGATAAAGAGCATCAGTAAAAACCTAGGTGAGAAGATAAAGCTACCTAAAGATAAGTGAATATTAGCTACTCTGTATTTAAGAAAAGCCCCAAATGAAAAAAGAATTTTTTTGGCACATTTTTCCTTGACTTACAGAGATGATGTTATATTTTTTGAGTAGTTCTTCTTACCAAAGATTTCCTCTGGAATTTTGCTGAGCAGAAGAGTAGCTTTGATAAAACCAGAGAAATGGAATCATTGCCTGTCTTTTTTCTAACAAAGAAAATCATACTTTCACTCACAAGCTGTACTTAACTAAGAAAATGTGCCCCTGTCCCAGGAAGAAAATTACTTTTTCATCATATTTAAACAGCAGTGTCATTGAAAGATTCATGAAGCTTGTCTGTCTGAGCTTTAAAACAAGATGGAGTGAGCTAGTGAAAATCACTCTTGTCTAACTACTTTATAGTGCAAAAAATAGCTTTGAGCTTTGAGTGTGATGTTATCTGCTACTGAACCAAAAGATCAGGTGACAGCTATGCAGCCCACATTCTTGGCCACTTAATCAGCATTGTCACGGGTCAAAAAAAGGCAGTGTGTTTGGGCCTTCCTCCAATATTTGAATATGAGTCTTTGCTTTTCTATTTCTGCTGTAACATGAGCAAGAGAGTATTCCTGCTTTGTATCATTATAGGAAGGGTGACTTCATGCTATGGATTATGCAGGGTGGCCTTGATGTCTTACAGAATCTGAGATATGTTTACTTGTTCTTGTGCCAGTAATACAGAATGAACAGCACTGCGAGTATCACTAGCATCTTAAAGGTAACAGCTAAACAGATAAACACAATCTGATTGTTAAGTGTAGATGTATGCCTATCCTATAAAGGATTCTTCCTGACATAGGTCAAGCAGACCTGTTTCCACAGTATGAAAAGTATTTGGATGTCAGACCTCTCTAACCAGTTATACAGTTCTTGTTCAGTTTGAAATTTTCAAAAATCAGTTTCCAGAAGTAGCTCAGAGATCTGGAATACGGGAAATGGTTCTGCAAGAGAATGAGTAGCAAAGAGAGGGCAGCTTTGCCACCAAAGTTTCTGTAATAAACAGTGTAATTATTCATAATTCATCATCAGGTTATTTAATTTTCCCTCAGTGATATGTATACAAATTCCATATTTAAAAATAAAACAAAATCTTTGCAATGAAGGTTGGTTATGCACATTTCCTAATGATGCACAGTAAAATCTAGAAATTAGGTACAATAATTTCCAGATTTTGTCCTTATTCTACGTATCCATTCTTTGACTCCTTTCAGCAGGAATAATTTTATTTGTGATAACTGGGAATGCCTATGTTCCTCAGCTGAGGTATGTCTATGTAGAGATCTGTAAACAGGTATTTCTTTGAGGTGATCCAGTTCAAGAACAGATGCAAGGTATTTGAAGTATCTGTTTGTCAGTGAAAAATAATCAGCAGAATACTTTTTTTTTTTTTTTTTCCATGCAGATGCTTCCAATCCCCTCTCCAGCCACAGCTTAGCCTTTAATGAACTCTCTTGAATGCATTCTTGGAGCCAAACCACCAATGAACCTGTGGGTTTTGTCTAGTCTTTTCCTAATGCTCTAGTTCTTTTTGTACAGTTTCTGGACGGTTTTCATGCATGCACTGAACACAGTGAAACACAGCTCACAATTTCTGATCACCCATGCATGACCAGTGTTTTCTATTATTCTTGTTGGTTTAGCAATTCCCTGGAGCTCAACCTTTTCTTAGATTTGCTGTAATTAAAGCAGATCAGTTGTGTCTTTGAAGGTCAAGCACTTTAGCCTCACTCCCACTGTGACTGTGACCAAACACTCTTATAATGCTCTTCTGTAATCCTCAGAACTCGGCAACTTTCTAGCTCATCTTCTCTAAGCCAACATCAGATAGCTGTGGATACAGACATGGATTTTTCCAATTCCCTGTAACAAAGGGAAAAACAACAAGTAGCTTGGAGACCTACTGTTCATGTCTGAACACCATACTTTACCACACTGCACGGATGAACAGAAATACAATTTCAGGTGTGTCTGGACATTCTGAACCGAGAGAGGTCATCATTAGCATAAACACTGGTGTAACTGCTCATTTCTGGATTTTTTTAGTGGCAGATCTACTAGAAGAGAAATTTTAAAGTTTATTTTGTTGAAAGTTAAATTACTTATGATGCTTCTTGACTTTTTTTAAGTATTGTGTTACAAAGGTAACACTTTCTAGACCAGCTATAGCTCCGAATTTTTGGAAGCTATATCTGCAGCTTTAAAAGAAAACAGAAATTACCTCAATTATGTAACCATGGGGAAAAAAACCCCAAAATTAAAAATTGAATTTCTATTGCAAAATAGGTTATCAAGGTTTCGGGGAATTAAGGCAACGCCTTTTATTTCTTTTTTTTTTGGGGGGGGGGGGGGGGGAGATTGAAGTTCTAGGCAAACAATAAACTAAGAGAACACCAGCTACTGAAAGGAAAGAGTCTGACGTCAGGAAACACAACAATTAATGCTGTTCTGCCCCCTTGCGTTAACATTCGAGGTAGCTGCCGTAGCCCCACACATCCCCAAGTTCATGTCCCTTCGCCAAGATCGAGCCAAGTCGCAGATGCGCTACCCAAAATATAACAGAGCGGCGTCCCGAAAATCAGCACGCTTGGGAGATCCCTGGAAACGATACAGCTGTGTGCCTGTGCTCGGGCTCGATGTACAAAGTAGTTCAGAATACTCACAAATCACTAAATTTTTGAGCTCGCCCGGCCATGTGGGGGATGGGGAGAGTTTAGAGTTCAATTGAAAGCGGCAGCGAAAGCCAGCTAACTACATGGAAGAGCAGCATGGAAAACAGAGGAGCTGTGCTGGAAAAAAAAAAAAATCAGAACCTAGAATCGGAGTGCAAGCTCTCAAAATCAGCATGATTTAAAATCTTGCTTTTTATCATTTTAGTAACCCACACGAAATAAACAAGGCATTAAATTTGGCCACACTTGCACTTGAAAGGAAAACCTTTCATTGAAAACGAGGGCTAACGAAAATATTTCCACCTCTAGAACTCCACTTTAGTTTTAAAAGTGTTTTAAAGCCAGCAAACACCCCTTGCAGTGCCATGGCACCAGGAGCCCCAGCCCCAGCGGGAGGACGGCTGTCATGCAGCTGTATTTCATACGCGACGCGGAGAGAAATGCCAGAAGTCACACGCTGCAAATTATGGGAGATAATTGCCATTTTAATGTGATTTTATTTCCATCACCCCGTCTCTAACCCTGCTAATTCCTGACGTTATTCTTCACTGGCAGGACTAAGAGCTGCGCCCGTGTCCTGAACCGGGGGCCGTGCTGGGCGCTCTCCAGCCATCCCTTCCCGAAACGCTCCGCAGGGGCGAAGGGCGGCTCTTACCGAGGGCTAGGCAAGGAGGTTAAGTTTGATGAGCAGCACGCGAATGCGAAGCAATTAATGTACAAGACAGTGCCGCTCCTCGCCAGCCCGGAGAACCCATTTACATCTTCATTTCCTCTCGGTATCAGCCGCTCCCCGTGCGGGCAGGGCTCTCACGCCTGCGGTTCCCGCGGAAAGCTGAGCGGTAGCCTCCAACTAGTTCTTCCGACAGACTCCAGACCGCCTGTACAAACAAACCGAGGCGCTTATGGAAAGCCGGCGCTCTCCCCCTCTCCTGAGCTTCCCCTTCCCTGTCCCGGTGCTGGGAGCAGCGCCAGAGCGGCGAGGCGGGGGCGAGAGCGCTCTCCCGGGGCCGGCCTGCTCGCTCCGCAGGGCCCCGTCGTGGCGGAGCAGGGACCCGCGGCAGCCACAACTTCAGCGCCTGCGGCTCTGCCCAGGGCCAGCCCGCGGAAAAGTTACCAAGACGCCTGGCTGAGATTTTTTTCTTTCTTTTTTTTTTTTTTTTTGTTTTGTTTTATTCCTACTTCTCCCCGCGTTGTCCGCAAACTTTCGACATCGTCCTGCCCGCACGGAGCCACCACCTCCTCAGCAAGCGAAGTCGCGCTCCGGGCAGCGGGGCGGGACAAGAGAGGCGAGCGCTTCGCCCCCGCAGGCGGCGGCCGCCCCCGAGCTGCTGGCGGCGGCGGGGCCCGGCCGCCTCGCCCTCTAGCGGGGGAGAGCGGCGGCGCCGGCGGCTGGGCGTGACTTTCCGCGCTCCCTTCAGCCCGCCCGCCCGCCGGGGGGGACCGCGAGTCAGTCAGGGAGCCGAGCTGAGCCGGGACTAGCGGCGGCGCCGGCCGAGGAGGCTCCGCGACTAAGGGTGCCCCCCCGGGCACCGGGGGAGGCGAGCGGCGCCCGAACGGCCCCCAGGGCAGCGGTGCGGCCGGAGGAAGGCAGACGGGTGGGCGGCTGCCGGCCACTTAGCACCCTCTTCCCTGCCCTTAAGAGCGGAGAGAGGGCGAGGAAGGGAGAAGAGCCCGCGGGGCACCAAGTGCGGGAGTCCGGCTGCCCCCTCCTCGCCTGCCCCACTGAACTGGAGGGGGGCGAGAGGGGCGCCTCCTACTTTGGCAGACACTTTGGCACTTTGCTGGATTCGGAGCAGGAAGGGCTGGAAATATGGGGAAAGTTGGAACTTGCCTGGTTACTTTGGCCGGACTTTTGTTGGCAGCGGGAGCGCAGACGTTCACAGGTAAGGAGTCGGCTCGCCAGCCCGGGGCCGGGCAGCCTTCCCGGGGGCCCGGGGGGGGGGCGCGGACACTTCGGAGGCGCTGGGGGTTTGGATTGAGTTTTTGGTTTCCTCTGTATATTTCTTTCCTTTTTTTTTTTTTCCTTTTTTTTCCTTTTTTTTCCTTGTTTTTTTTTTTTTTTTTTTTTCCCCATCCCCCTGACGGGTCTGACACTTCGGAACCGCTGCGTCGATGGGGTCGACAGAGTGTCCCGAGGAGGCAGCGGTGCCGGGATGCCGCTGCGCTGGCGCCCCTGAGCCCCGATGGAAGGTCGAGAGGCTGGCGGGTCTCGGGCAGCCCTAGGGCAGGGCTAGACGGACGGGCGGGACTCGGGCTCGCTCCGGCGTTTTTCCGCCGCTGACTTCCCGAAAGTTTCCCGCTGCCCCGGCACGGGAGGTGGAGGGGCGAGGTGAGCCCGGCGGTCCCCGGCGCTCCGCCCGTCGCCGCGGCTTGTGGCGGGGGAAGGAGGGCTTGCGGTGCTCCCCGGTGGGGCCCCGCGGCTCTGCCCGCCCGCCGCTGCCCGGGCACTGTCCCCCGCCGGCCCCCGCCCTGTGGGGCGCTGCCCGGAGGGGCGGCTGTGAGACGCCGGCAGAGCTGGAGGGAAAAGCCCCAGCCCCGCGCTGTCTGCAGCCCCCGGAGCGACACCGGAGAGGGCCGGGCAGCTTCTGCCCGCTTGTGATGGGTGCCGGCATTCGTAGCCAAGAGCAGCCCGGCGAAATGCCCCATCAGCGGCGGCGTTCCTCTGGTTCCCGAAGCCCCAGACCCTCAGATGGTTATTTAGGTCTCGAGTCCCCTGCCTGCACCCCTGTCCTATTTATATGTTGGAGAAACCCGTAATTTTAGACAGAAATTTGGATTGTGAAATAGTTCTGTGCGCTCCACTGACTGCAAAGAGTAACTTCAGGGTTTTTTTTTATTTTTTTGGTTTGTTTTGCTCCTAACATTAAGTTAGTGCAACTGAAAGCACGTTAAATTGAAGACATCTGGTCCCTCAGCTCGTGCGAAGTGTGCTTTGATCTGGTGGGAAGCAATCCTTCTCAATCCTTGTTGCTCAGGCTGCAGAATAGTTTATATTTTGCTCATTACATGTTGCTTCTATGGAGCACTGTAGCTAGACCAACTTTTATGGCTGGGAATTGGTGGTCTGGTTTGAAACTTCATAAAAAACCCCCCCAAAATTCTGGTTTTATGTTTGGTTTCAAGGACCTCTTGTATACGTAGCTGCATTTCCCCTAGCTTTTTGAGAGCATTTTTACTGTACATGAGACAGAAGGTCTCCGAGTAGAAAAACGTTTTGTTCCAAGGTGATATGTAACAGTGATGAAATACTTTCCAAACTCCTGTTAGAAGGAAGGTATGCTCTGCAGCAAATTATGAAACTGGATTCAGTTATATTAGCTCTATATTCAGTTATATTAGTTATATGAGTGGTAACTCATTAATGTTGGAAGTCTAGTGTCCAGACTTCAATGGGAGCACTTGGTTTATTAAGATAAATCTGTAACTCACTGCTGTGGACTCTCTTACTTTTTGTTTAAACTTAAGCTGGGGCGACTCCTCTTCTGGATATTTAAATGGCTTGTGCATGCGATGTGCTGGTACTGGACTGGGATCAGCATTGAAGTGCTGTTCATGTTGCTGAAGAACAACCCCAAATTACTGTTTGATTTGTGTCCATTGCGTTCATTTACCTGACACATGCTGTGGAGAGAACAGTGCTATAAACCACAAACAATTCACCAATGACTTGTGCATACAGTGATTCCAAGGGTGCAATTCCACACCATCCGAAGTACTCAATAACGGAGGCTGCTGTTCGTGCATTTCAGTGAGATTGCAAAGAACGGCATGGGATGCAGAATCTGCCCAGTTTTCTCCCTATGTGTGCATATGTGTATGTATGTTAAATATTGAAGGTAAAGATTATTTGTGAAGATGCACGTACAGAATTTTTCTCTTTTTAGTATTGATTCTTGGCACTTGGAACAAAATTGATGAAATATACATTTCTGTACTTTGCCATATGAAGCTTGTGTCTGGGTATCATTTTTGCTTTGGGGGGGGGAAAAGAATACTGTTCCTTTTGTTAAAACATTGATGCATTAGTATTATAGAAATTAAATTACAGAAAAAAAATCCTTGAGTTGGATATTTATCTTTTGTAATAGCTCTCCCTTTTTGCAGAAGGAAGTTACATGACTAACCTATGAAAAGTTTAAAAAGAAGCAAAGCCAGCTCCACACGTTCTAAGCAAAGAAGAGCAGTGTGTAAATTAAGTGCCTGTGGCATTTATATTTTTACCCTTTCCTAAACTGATGGATTTATTTCACAGAGATTGTTTCTAATGTTGCATTCAGCTATTGTCTTATTTGAGTTTCTTGTTTAGAAAATAATCTTACTGAAAGATCAGATCTTGGCTTTTTAAGGCCTGGGAGCTTTCAAGTAATCTTTTGAAAGCAGCTTAACAGTTAATAACAATGGGATTTTCTCTTGAGTCTTTAACTAAAGATTTTAAAATTCTGGATTCATCAGTTAAGGAAGTAAATGATCTCAAGAATTTGAATTCAAGAGATGGTACTGAAAACATTGTCGTAAATGGACAGTGCTGCTTATTCTAAGTTGTTAAATAGCTGCACTCTGCAAGATTAGTTTTGGGTTTGGGTTTTACTATTTTTTATTTTCTTTCTGAGAAACTATAGCACACCTAATTATCTGGTTTTGTTTAGGATTTTAGCAAAATGTTATTAAGTTGGTCCCTTGTGAAGAGTGAATTCTAGTCCCTGAAAAGTGGTGTTCAGTCATAGAAAATGCCATTTGACTCCACCATGTTCCTTCATCCACCTCCTTGGTAGATTATTCAGGCTAGGGAAAGCAATTCACTCCTGTAAAGGATTTAGGTCAAACAGAGAGATAGGGGAAGTGAGAAGGGACATTGTAAACTTAAATATTTGATCTTAAATAAAATTAAGGTTCTGGATGGGATGAGTTCTGTCAAATACAAAAATGGAGCACTAAAACTGAAAGCAAGGAAATGTCTAATAGAACTTGGAAACTGTGTTTTTAATGAAGGCATTCGTATTCATGTAGATGTAAATCTGCATGCAACCTGAATTCTTCAATTGGTGTTTCTTGGTTACTACCTGACTCTTCTAAGGAGAAAGGGCTATTTATTAGTCTATTACATTCTCTTTTGCTGTGAAAAGCACTGAGGTTGTGTATCAACTCTCTTTTTATGGCACTGGTTTAAAAAGTTCTGTTTTTTCTCTGAGAAGGAGTAAGTCCTGTTGCAGTGAGAGGGATGAACAGACTGACTAAAAATGCTTGTGGGAGGCCATTCATGATGGACCAGGACTAGTGGCAGTTATGAAGAGTAGAAGAGGAGGAAGAGTGCTGAACAAAACTTGAAAATTACTTTTTCTAGTGACTAGTAAAGGTTTTGCATAAGGAATAGCAATTCTCAAGCTATTTCATGGTTTAAAAGTACAAAACCTTGCATTCTGAATAGATGTTGTGCCTTAGATTCATCTGTTCATTTTTGGGTGTAGGCACTTAAAAAAGAAGGATCACGTTTTCCAGACAGAGATGTAAGGAAGAAGTTTGACATGCTGCAGTTGAAACTTGCTGTGATCATGTTGATGTTTGGTGACTGCAGAGAAAAGAAAGAATATAGGTTAAGTCTTCATAGGTCCTGTCCTAGCTGAAATGATGCTCCTGGCAATGTCTAGAAAATAAGAAGTTTCTGGTATAATTAACAGTGCTTAAAAACATTTCTCAGAGTATTCAGGATCTCTGTTTGAAAGTCTGTATTAGCTATTCTGATCACTGTAGCAACAAAGAACTTCAAGTGTAGTTACATCTCACTTCAGCAAATTCTGCTTTTGTTTGCATTGTTTATTCCACCTCCTTTTCTTTCTCTCCACACAACCATCCAGGCTGTATTCCTGCATCTTCTAAGGGAAGTAACATATGCCAGGGAAGATGCAGCTTTATTAGTGGCTGATGCAGTTTGTCAGCTCGTCTACAAAACTACTGCAACTGCAGGTCATAGCATGGACTTGGCCTCACTAAACCAGGAGAGCTGTGGGGGAAGATTCTCAAACCAAACTTCCCACTGTTAAGAGATTTTTGCTGCTGCTATTACAGCTGTTAGGTGAATAGGTGAATGGCTTGATTTCTGTTTTACATCTCAGACTATTCATATTTAAAATGCTACAGCAAATTAATGGAAGCATTTTGAAGAACCTGCTTCTAAATGGGATGATGTTTTTTAGTTTTGGGGTTTTTTTTGAAAACTTTTTTGCAGTTATAAAAAATTAAGTAAAGTTTGTGTTCATGTGTAAACTGGGATGTGATTTAGAATGCTCCAGGTAAAAATGAGCCAGGGCTTTGGAAGTGGCATAGTTCATCAAAAAGGAAATTATGTGATGGATATGTTCTGGTTGGTTTTTTAAAATTTATTTTATTTAGCTGTTCTGGTTTCAAAAGATAGTAATGAAATGCCATCAGAAATTAAAAATCTTAAAAATACTGCAAAGATATAATAACAGTGGGTGAAAAAAATGCTATGATGTTTATTTGGTCTCATGATTTACATTTGTCAGAATTCATGGGGAAAACAAATCACGGTGTCCTGAAACAATATAAGTGCATATAATACATGAAATAATAATATCTTCAGTGCTCACAGAAGTTGTTAGATTGACAGCTGGAGAGACCAAATCCCCAGGCAAATCAAAAAACATGTTAGCGTAGAGTGAGCAAGCTTCTGAACTCCACCTGGCTAATGTCATTTGAGTCTGACCTGGAGACACATGGGGGTGGTTTATTTCTCATGTGCGCTCACCCACACCCTGCGAGTGTCAGTGAAAATGTCAAACAGGCGAGTTGCTGGTGGCCAGGTCAGTGTTACACATTCCTGCTGAGACATCCCCTTGAGTGTGCATCATTGGAATCAGCTGGGGGGGAAGATAATAAGTGTGGACTTGATGGAACAAAGTCCGGTGGTGTTGTGGGGTCAGGATCTGTGAACTTACCCTGTATTTCACAAGCTACAACTTTATGCTGAAGGAAAGGCTTTTTGAAAGGGATATCTCTAGTGTTTAAAGCTTGTTAGTATCACTGTCAAATACTTCTTTCTGTGCTACGCCACTAAATTCTAAAGATGTTTCCCTAGGAAATGACATGCAATTACAAACCTTTCAGCTCACAATTATGACTTTTGTGTAAAGAAGTAGTAGTTTTGAAAATTTTCCCAGGAACAAACTGTTAATGTGTGAATGCAGCTGAATTATCTGCTCCTTTTCTTTAGGAAAAATTGAGAATCTTCTCCTTATTTAATTTGATTTTTTTGATAACTTCCAGTTATTTCTGATGTGTAATGTTGTATGTTACAACAGGATTTTGAGACACTGAAACCAGTTTGGAGCATATGATCATATATTTAGGAAAAAAAAAAAAGTACAATATATTTTCCTGTGGCAATCTCTTCACCCAAATGTGTTCAGATACTTCTTTCTGAATTTTGTCGTCTTCCAGAATTTTGCCTGCTGTGATCTGCTGCTGATCACTAGGTGTAGCTGCATCTCTAAATCCATTTTTCTAAGCATAGAAAGAGAAAGGGCTGTAAGCTAGGCTTTGTGAGGATGTAGGTGTATTTGGAGGTGGGGAAGTGTGAAAATAGATGATAGATTTTTGTGACCTAGAGAATTTTAATCCATTGGTGGCTTGTTTGCATCAGTTTGATTACAATACAAATGAACTTTTAATTACATGTAAAAAGGCTGGTTTCAGTATCGGTAATAGTATTCAACAGAAGGATGAATGAATACTCTAATATGACAAAAATACATAAAATGCATGGAACTACAGAGAAATTGTCAGTACTTTCTTAGTGTTTTAAAAGCAACAATTATTGCTGCAGAGATCTGATCAGCTTTTCTTTAAGGATCGATCGAGATGTTTAAGATAAAACTTTTAAGTTTCGTGTGAGTACATGTCTCCTCACAACCTGTTCAGTACCTTTCTGATCCGTTCAGAATAATTACCTATGGAGATGTTGCTGTCAGTGGAATTCTGTTCTCCTTTTGGCATAAGGAGGTGTTGTGTTGGTTTTTGAGCCAACACATGGCTTCCAATAGTGTTATGAGGAGGTACAGAGGGTGGTAAGGTGCCACATATGCTTTAAAAATGAAGGAAAGACATTTTTGTGCCCAGATTTCTGAGAGTAATAACAGTAAAAATTGAGGTGTATGGATGCCTCTAAGACACAGCCATGTTCAGTATCTGCAGAGAATAGGAAAGAAGTGGCTTAGCCAGAAGTGTCTGACTCAACAGTGACCCTTTGCCACATAAGGAGCAATGGTAGGAGAAGAAAATAAGTAATGACCACTGTTCTTCAGACAAAACCGTGGCAATATATGCAGGAGGGTGTTCTGAAAACAGGTTAGACTTACTCTGTTTTTGGGAGGGAAAGGTGGGAAAGAAGGTATAGCATTTGCTGGAAGAATGGAAGAGATGAACATTACTAGAGAAGAGGATGTAAAAAAAGTACTTTGACGTCTAAAAGGCAGCTGAATTACTTGTGGAAAACAGAAGTGAATTTATAATTATTCACATTTTCTTATTTTTTATCTTAGTTTTCAATGCATTTGTTTTTAATAACGTATTCAAGGTTCAGATATGTCTTTTGACAGCTTTACATAGGAATAGTTGATTATCTTTACACATATGATTAAATGTAGTGATGTTAATGAATCTTTAATTTTTTTCTGCAAAATGGTGTAAACCCAGCATCTTGCTTATGTCTGTTTTTCTCCTCCCCACCCCCATGTGCAATATACCCTAATTTAGAACAATATTTTTGGTTAAGTGGGATTTTTTGAGGGGTAGATTAGCTTTTTTTATTGCTCCCCCGGTTTTTTGTCCTTTTAATCTTCTTCACTATTAAGCTATTATAAATATCTCTTACAGCATTTTTTTGTTAATCACTAGAAACGTGTTTTTGCTCTGGAATAGCTAACAGCTAATTACCTCTTTTATCACTTCAGCTCTTCATCTTCTAGGAGAATGAAATAGAACATCATATGCCTGTTTCAGAGCAGATTTTTTTTTTTTTACCACACATATTTTTCGGGGATTTTTTGCTTGTTTGTTGTTTTGTTGTTCAGAATTTTTTAATGTTTAAGGTGCAGTTATTTTGGGGAAGTTTTTAGGAAGATCATTCTTTATTATCTCGAATCCTGTCACATCTTTTATCCAGAACTCTAAAATCAAATATGGTTTAGACTATTTATAAATAATGTAGTGGATAGAATACTTTTGTCACCAGACCTTCGTTTTAATTCTGTAGCACATAATTGTAGGCTCATTAGGTGAAAGAGCTGTTTATTTGTGCCGATAAGATTCTAACATAAGATCGAGGAGGATATCTCAAGAGTTTCTGTGTACTTTCAGGTGGATAAATAGTGGATCAGTAGCCTGATACTTTAAGTTTTGCTTGATGGAGTTGTTGTTACCAATAGATTGTGGCTATTCAAATTTTTTTCTAGTGAATATACATTAGACTGAGTAAATAAATTCCTCTGATACATGTACTTAGATATGTGTGTATATGCCTGTAATCTGTGTGCTAGTTTCTGTGTCTCTATCTTTGAGTTGATGAGTTACTACCCATTAGCAGATCTTTGCATTTTTCATAGTGAACTTGACACAGAGGTAGTGGCAGGGGGGTTGTATTTTTTTTTTTTTTTTTCTCTCTATGGCCAAATAATTCCTTATTCTGGTGGCTGATGCTTAGTCATTCTGCTGTGGCTGATGCAGTACTTTGTGTGAACAAAACATGGTCATCTGTATACACATCTTTAAGTTTTGGTTACCAAGTTGACATAGTTTCTGAGGGTAGAGTTTCTAACAGTTTCTGAGAAAAAGCATCTCTAGTTTTGAGAAAAGCCTGGTAACTCTCTTATCTCAAGGAGGTGTGAAGGTTTCCTGAAGGGATTCACATTGTCTTCTACCCCCACAGAAACTTCTGTTTGTCTCACTTCTGGTATTTTTCCACCTTCATGGCTTTCTACTATTCTAACAAAAGCTGTTTCAAACAGTGAACAGTTGAAAACAAACATGAAAGTCCATTGCCATCTCAATGACCTGTGTGAAGCACCACAGCAGACATAAATGTTTCCTCTGTAGCTGCTTAGTTTTGTACAGTTGCTCTTTCTTTCGTGATTTAGATATTTGTTTTGTTTGAAAAATTTTATTATTGCTTCTTCCATCTTCCATCTTTCTCATCCACTGTGAGAAGTCCTAACAATTGTACAGCCTGCTTAGAGTGTGCTCGAAGGTGTGGCAGAAACTTGAACGAAAATATTTTTGTTTCAAGTGGTTTGACACTGTTTGCACACCTGTTGGAACTGTATGTAGCGTATTGCAATTGCTGTGATGTTTCTGTCAGTCAGTGTAATTCAGGAACAACAGTGTTCTGATGATTAATTAGGGAGTTAATAGTGTTTCTGTAGTGTAATACTCTTAACCAAGGAACTATTTTCTGTCTGTGGAATTTTCTGAGTCTGGAGACTTTTCTGGTTTCACATTGGGATGACATTGCCCAACATGAACCACACCCCTGGAGGACAGCATGAAAAAGACATATATGTGTGTGTGTATATATATATTTTTATTTATATACATTTTTTAAAATTCCTGTTCTAATAATTGCTTAGTGATCAGAACTCCTGCATAGGTGTGGGAGATCCAGATTTAACTCTGTGCTCTGGCATTTGACTGTGATATGGATGAGGATCTTCATAGCTAGACTAGCTGGAATTTCTTTTTTTTTTTTTTTTTTTTTTTTTTCTTTCCCCACAGTTGATAAATCTGCTAAATTTCCATTTACAAAACATTTAAAAAAAAAGGAAGGTGATAGCTCAGAACCCCAAAACATATTTAGAGAAAATCTACCGCAGCTGTTTGTCACCACCTCTAGCTTCAGTTTTCTCTGGAAAACATGGTTAAATGCTGTTTAGGAGATAGAGGCAGTTATGGACATTTACAGGAACCATCATTCTCAGTGGGGTACTTCTTATGTTAATGACTGAAAATAGCTATAGCCTTTTTCCTTTAATGTTACCTTTTCTGAATTGTGTAGAGTAGATTAAGATTATTTTACAAAGCGCTGCATTCAACACTTTAATATAAGCACTTTACATAACACATCACTTAAGCTTTTTCTTTTTAACTTCTGCAGAGACAGCTTGATACTGAAGTAATTTCTCAGTTATGTAAGATAAATTGTTGTCCCAGTAATAATTTTGAGGCACTGTGCAGCTGATGCACTTTTTTCTGTGTCTGAGAGATGTCATCTTGACCCTGTCCTAACTGGGGGAAAACCTTTGAAAGCAACTTTCTAAATGGGAAACCTTTTGGGGTTAGGTCTGTGAGCATCATAGACCTTGTTGTGCTGGGAAACCAACAAAACTGCTGAAGTTAATACCTATTTAAAACCTTAGAGGGTGAAAATGTGAAATGGGAGCTTGTATGTTGCCCGACATTAGTACCTGCTGTTTATAGCAACAGCAAAGCACATGGATTGAAGACCGCATATAAAGTTCATGAGGCGTGTTTTGTTTATTTTTACTTAAAGAATTGTTGTTAGAATTGCCTCCATAAATCTAGGCTAGTAAGGGATTTATGTGAATTGGTGTAGCACTTTCATTTGTGGATTTGGAAAACACTGGGGTTTGTTTTATTTGTTTAAGAGTGTTTGAGACAAGCACACGCCCTTTAGAGCAAATATGCATTGAAATTGCATAGGGCCCAGGAGCCCAAGATAAGTTGAAATACACTCTTGATCGTAAAACCCCTGACTTCTGCAGCAGCCATGCACCACCAGCAGATATGGATGGGGGTTTTTAAATGAGTCTTGCAGAAGCCTCAGAGCTGGATCCTTACATTATATTGCTCTTTGGAAAGTTTGTCCATGAGAATCTGGTGCTTCTTTGTGTCCTGAATTTTGGGCACTTTCTGTAGCCACAGAAAGGTGTAAACATAAAAAGCCTTAAAGTGTTCTTGAAGTTGTACCCCAGGATATAGCATAATGTTATCCATTCAGGGAAATGATGTGGAAATAACCCCTTACAAATATTTTCCTCAGCTACTTCTGGTTTTTATCATAGACAAACATACTGTAGTTCCTGTGGGTTGATTCGCTGGCAGATCATTGCTGACTCTGAACTTCAGCCTTATTCACTTGTACCTTCCTCTGTCACATATAGTGGAATTGGAGTGTTGAAGAGCAGATATTAATTCTGACTTGGAGTAGAGGTGAAGCATATGTTCAGACTGAGAAATTCAGATAAAGACTGTCTGGGCTTTATCTAGCTGAATGGCCAAGGTCAACTCAAGGGGAATTAGGGAATGTAAACAGTGCATGCATTGTCTGCTGCATTTGACATTTTTTCTCTGATTTCTACAGAGAAACAGATACAGCCTTTGGAGGTCTAAATTTTTATTTTTGAAGGTGTCTGTAATGACTTGGTGATGAATGGAAATGGAAAGTAGCAGCTGTGGAGTCATTCTGGCGTCAGAAACTACTTCAGAGTAGTTTTGGTTACGTGGATTAGTTTGCAGTTTAGGCTGCAACATGGAAACTTGCATTTGAAAATTACTGCTTGCCTGTCATTTCTGTTGAGCCTAAGAAATGGAACCAGTTTCTGATGTGTAGCCCAAACCCCAAGACTTCAACGAGTACTGTCCATGTTTTTGAATTATGTTTAATTTCAAAATGAATATAAATTTGTGGTTTCATGGATTGGTCCACAGTAAATCTCCTTCTGTCAAGCAGTATCTGACATACTTGGTTGCTTCTAATCAATGCTCATAGTGGGTGCATCACAGCTTTTCAAACAACAATTTGGGAACCACTCAGTGACTGTAAGTGAGAAATCTCACGTTTCCAGAACTCTGTCTGTTGAACTCTTCACAAACTGCAGAGTGTAATGCTAGATTTGTAACAGTGAAAAATTAATTCTTGCATGTATGCCAGGATTAAAAAATGTGTATTCCTAGACCTTTAGGAGGAGAACTTAAAAATAAGGCATCTGTATATTTGAAACTGGCTTTGAGCAAATAAATATGTGACGTTCACAAGCAGCCCCATTCCCATGATTTCACTGCTTTGACTCTGCCCAGCGGTCTGGCAATAAAAGAAAGAATTGGCCAATTATAGTAATCTTCCAGAGCTGTGTACTGTGGAATTTTGTGCAGAGGAAGAGGGAGGGTTCTTACCTGCTCTCAGTTCTAAAATTGTGCTTTAGTACAATGTATTTCACAGCAAATATAATATATATTTAACAACGCTGTTAACCACTAGGCCACCTTTAAGAATACATTGCTTACCTGCCACCTGCTGAGCTTTCTCCACCGCCTTTTCTCTGTTTTTGTCTGTGCCTCATCACTGTGTTCCACAGATAGAATCATAGAATGGGTGGGTTGGATGGATGAGGATCACCTAGTTCCAAAACTCTTTTCATGAGCAGGGATACTTCCCACTAGACAAGGTTGCTCAAACCCTGTCCAGCCTGGCCTTCAACACAGCCAAGCTGGTTGCTGCAACTTCAGTCTGCAGCTTCAACCTGTTCAAGTGCCTCGCCCAGCCACACAGTAAAGAATTTTTTCCTAATCTATCATCTAAATCTACTCTCAGTTTGATGCCATTTCCCCATGTACTGTACTTCCTGATGAGGTGTCTCTCTCTGCCATCCTTGTAGACCCCCTTCAGATACTGGAAAGCTGCTATGAGGTCTCCGTGCAACTTCTCCTCGAATAATTTGTGTTATCCTCTGGGCAGCAGTGACTGAACTGGGGAGAGAGCTGAGCCTGCAGGATGGCAGCTCTGATGTAGATTTCCTTTGTTGCTGTGGGACACTTCTGGCCTTACAGTTTGGAGAAGTATGTACATGTTTTCTGGAGGCTGGAGAGCCTCTGAGTGGCTGTGGTGGAAGCTTGGGGATGCAATTCCTGATGGCCTAGGTATCGTTCATAGCAAGTTAGGGGGTTTGCTTTTTTTATTTCTCTTTGAGACAGATAAGACCAAAATGGTCCCATGCATGTGCCAACATACATGACAGTAAAGCATGTGCTTTTGAGTAGGTACTGTGAATGAGTGAGGTTTGTCTTGCTTTGCAGTGAGTGTGTTCACACTGAACGCTTGATAGCAACAGCAGACAGTGCTGGTGGGGAATGCGATACAGCGGCCAGATCTAAATTTCAGACCAGATGGACGTTGTTCATAATATTATTTGGGTGTGAATGTTTTTTTGCTTGAGTGCGAAGTAAACTGATGAAGATTTTTTGTTTGTTTTCAAGCTTAAAAGAATTAGTAATACTGGCCTTAATTATACAAGTGTAAAACCTCAAGATGAATACAGTCAATTTTGGGTGTACTGTCAAAGTAATTAGAAAAAGCTCCTGTTATTGCAGGTAAATCAAATGTTAACGCAAGTCAGCATGAGCATACCAATATTGGCGTTTTATAGAAATGTAGTTACATGCATAATTTTCTGGATATTGGAAGAGCACTTTTTAAACACAGCAGTTGAAACTTTAGTTTCTTATGATAAGTAGAGTGTTTTTTTAGCCTACCTTTGTAAACTTACCTGGAATATTTTCCTGTGTGAGCAATGTGCCATTAGAAGAATGAAGAAGCATTAGAAGAAGAAGCATGCTAGAGATACCACCTCTTTTTTAAAACCTTTTGGGCACTGCCTGTGGGAGAAGATGACAAAGAATCTTTTATTCCATGTCTGCTTCCATTCTTATAGATACAGAATAAATATGGTTTGCAAGGATTTGGAAGAAGGCCATGTCTTTATTCAAGTATTGCAGTTAAATATTATATAATATAATATCCATACCTTTGTTTGACCTAGGTTTGTCCATGCTGACCTGTTAATTTTGGCCCTTGTTTCTATGTGCGCTTGTCTCATGCACATGCAGTGTATTTCACACTGCTGGTACATATTTTTACTAGTTAAAATTATGCTTTTAAGATGAGCTCAAAAGTTGCCACTCTGTACTTACTGTGCTAATTATTATTGTGGTTCCTACTGATGAAATTTCAATATATGAGCAGGCTGCTGGCCATGCTTACATCATCCTGTACAATGCAATATATGTTCGCATTAACAGAAGCTGAAGTGGTCTATTAAAGCATTCAAGTTCTCACTCCCATATTGAGAGCAGCAGATTCCTTCTTAATCCTCATACAGCTGATGTCTCTGCTGGAGTGTTAATAGATAGTCTAATTTGTGAGCTAAATTACTAATTGTATTATGAGCCTAAACCTTATTAAGCCTTTTGTGTAGAATTAGATCACAGAGCTTTGGGTAGCTGAATGCTGGTTGGGTTCTGTTTCCTCTCTTTAATGACGGGAGCAAGTTTTACTGGAGCCTTCAGCATTAGATAGCTCTGAAATGGCAGCTGCTTTCTTTTGCAGTCTTCTAGTGTATCAACAGAATCATGAGTTTGAAAAACAGGGTAACTTCTAAGAATAGCTGAAGGTTTCTGAACAGGGTCTCAGGTATCCAAGAGCAGTAAGATTAGCTGAGGTGAGGACGTGATTGGTCGTGGTTCTGATTTTGTGTACACACACTTGGTGCAGCCCCACCTATGTGGGAATAGTTAAAAACATTCAAAAACCGTGTAATGGCTGCAGTTGTATAACGGGATAATGGATTTAGTAGAGGTATGTTCCTGTAATAGTTCAGGTAGATGAACTCTTAGCTTAAGTCACTTGAGTTATTTTTGTGTCTGAAGATACTACCCACCTAGAGAGGGAAAATACATGTCTTATCACGCAGCTATGCCATAGATTTCATGATCGGTCCTCATCTATTTCTGTTCCAGTCTGTCTTTTTCCAGAGCTGGTTCGTGCTCCCCGCTCTGACTTTGCTCTGGAGTCAGCCTGCTAATGCAGCCCAGTTGGGGATGGAGCTAATTGCCTCCAGCAATGAATCAGAAATAAACAAACAAAGTGTGACTTAGTGGATTTTGACAGCACTTGCGATAAATTTTTATGTTGATGTGGAAGGTGACTGTGAAGTATTGTGCCTTTGGTATAGGAATACTGCACTCAGGGCAATTAATTTTCTTTAAGAGAAAATATTTACAGCTACTACATTCATTTTCCTGTGCATACACAAGATAGAGTTGCAGATGGTGTGGAGTTTTACTCTCTGTAGATTATGCACAGCAGAACTCTAAGCTGTTGTGAGAAACTGGTCTGTTTCACACCTGAAATTCTCAGAGCTCTGTATTTATTTAATGGCCTTGCTTTTTATTATTGTAAATGAAGGCCATTTGACGTGCATGGGTAATAAATAAAAATAATAGGCTGTATAGCTTGTGTCACATCATCTTGTTTTTTAAAGAGCTTTTTCTGTTTCTATTCTTGCACTACATTTATTATTTCTGCATTACATTTAGTAATAAAATTTTTAGAGTATAGTAATAAAAAAATTGGTGTCTGTCCTAAGAGAGAGAAAATCAGAGGCTTCAGCGTTGGACTGTTCCATGTGCAATGGTTCTCTCGAATTATGTACTGTGTATTTATTACAGTATGGTGAGTAGAGCAGCCAAAAGTTATTGCCAAAATCTAATTGTCTTCAGGTGTGTTCTGTAGAAGTCCAGATTTGTTAGGAGTTTTTGTAGCTCCCAAGTTTGTTTGGTTTTTGAAGTATTTTGGTAGGTGAATAGTTTTTGAGAGAATTTCTGTATGTTAAAAAGATCTAGTATTCACTTAATCAAATAGAATATATCTGGAGAGGAAAACTCAAGGGCTCTACATTCTAAATTTCTACTGAAGAGGGGTAATCATGCTGAAACTCACAATTGACCTTGGCTAGCTTTTGGTAGCAAATGCAACTTGCACTGGCCTAGATTTGCAGATGAAATAGTTTTGTGATCCAGGAATAAGAGAACTTCAGAGGTTTTTGCATGCTTAGTCAGAGCCGTGGCTAGGAATGCAATGACTATTCCAAATCATGCTGCTGCTTCTGTAGGAGAGAATAATGCAGGTCATTGAGGCACACACTTCATTAGGAAGGCAGAACTAATGTTATAAACCCTAAAGGCCTAACTTGATGTCTTGGGAGGGACTGAAGTGATAACGCTGTGCATGTATTCAGAAAAGCAAGTTAATTCCTCCATCTCTAGACTCTGTGCTTAAAAAGTACTTTATAAAGGAGTACCTTTCTACTGTAATTTTGTTAAAGTCTTGGTGACTTCTGTAGTCTGGCCCTGATTGATTTATTTGTGGGGTGTGTTTGTTTTGGTTTTCTCCCTTAGGATAACAAGTGGCACTGAACATCAGTAGTGTTCTTGTGGTGATTTTCTTCATGCTCTTTTTGTACAAAAGGCCAGGAGTTTGTTGGTAAAAACATCAAAGTTGTATATATGTGCTTTTTTATATTTTTTTTTTTTTATCTAGTACACTACCTTTTTTTTTTTTGGGGGGGGCGGGGGGTGTTGTGGTTTTTGGGTTTTTTTTTGGTTTTTTTTGTTTTTTTTTTTTGTTAAGGATGCTTCAGCACCTTTAATTAGTGATTTTGAGAGTGGGCTGCTGTACAGCCATGGCTGACAGCTGTACCACACCCATCCTTCCAAACGGCATCCAGCCCTACAGAGGCAGAGAGAAACCAGTTCACTCATACTTTAACACTTTCTGTGTAGGAGAAATGCTAGAAGCAGTTCTTCACCAGTTTTCTGGGATTCTTTTTTTCTTTCTTTTTTTTCCCCCTGTAAATAAACTTTTAGAGAAAGGGGATGGGAGGATGGTTGTGAGATAACTACCTGCTTTACAGTGCTAATTATGGTATATATTACATATTAATGGGGAATTTTCTGTTGCCAGAGGCAGAATCTCCCAGTGGGAGGTACGGGGGAAAGCTGTCTCAGAAGCAGGGAGCGATGGAGAAGCTTGGCTCTGCTCTTGTGTGGCAGCACAGGAGTTTGTACTCTTCACTGGAGCTGGGGGGGCTGCTCTGACAAACCTTGGAGCGCTGCATCCTGGCTGTGGAAGAAGCCAGTGCCATAGTGGTTCAGAGAGAACTGAGCTCTGAGCGAGGGAATTTGTTCCAGAAGTTTTCCAGGGATTACTAGCACTGTCACTGCGTGAAATGTAGGGAGAGTTTGTGCATGGACGTGAAGCTGTATAAAAGCATTGCAAACTAAGAGCTTTTCAAGGTACATTTAGTTGCAGTGCTTTTCTGCTTAGATCGCTTTTGGTTTCCTATATTGCATTTATGCCATGGGAGTTTGAGAGCTGTGGCCTCAGTGTTTATTCCTAAAGGAGGGAACACTTGTATATTTGAAAAAAAAAAAAAAAGAAGAAAAAAGCGTAACTGTGTGGTTGTTATGTTAAATGAATTTTAAAGCCAGTGAGAAGAGGCATTCAGAGATGAGAATGCTAGGGGGCAGAAATGAAAGCACATTGAAGCTCTTTCCCCTTGAGGGCTTTAGGCAGGATTGAGAATTGGTGCATACTGTAGCCTTGTTTATAGTCTTTCACTTGCTGTTAATAAAACAGGGATGTTCTAAAAGGTTTCCATAATTAAAACACAGTCCTTGAGTGTAGTGCATTTTCAGAGTGGTCTAAAGCCCTGCTGCCTCTCAGACTGCTAAATCACTATTTATAAAAAATTCTAAAATGGACTTAGTGTTTTGAAGTTGTTTTCAATCAGAATGATGTTAGAAATGTTGGGTATTGAATAAATGAAAATAGAATTTATGAGGAAGCTGATAGGCGTTCAAATTGACTGGTTAGTAACTAATTACCAGTAAAGAGATTGTTTTTGCTGTCTTTCTTTTTTTCCATAATTGTCTGAATATTAATAAATTACATTTATTTCTGGAAAACAGCAAGTTTTAATGGTCTGGCAGAACTTAATAAGAAAAAAGCTAAAGAATTAGCATAATAAATAATTATTGCTTCCAGGGTTTTTATTGTTAAGATAATAAAATGTTAAAAAGCAAACCACTTGAGTAGAAAGTAATTGCACTGACAAGCACCACACAGCTAGCATTCACAATAAAGTAAACCTTCTCTCAATGTCAACCTGATTTGCTATCCACATAAATGCTTCCTCACATTATGGAAATGTGCTTTTTCTATCAACAGAAAAGAATAAAACTCCTGGCATCTAATTAATCTTCTCTGACATTTGATTTCATACCCAGGTTAAAACATGAGGCAGGTGGGTCTGTTTTTTCTCCCCCTCCCTGTGCATGACCACAGGCAAATCTCTCCATTAATGTCAAGCTGCATCTATGTGTCTGTGCCTCTGCCACATGTCAGTCATTAATGCATTAGCATCACTTGGATTTGGCTCACATGCACCAGTTTTCTTGTCTGGAGGGCTTGGTAAATAGGGAGCTGGAGGCTTCAGCTCTCCAACACAAGTGTTTCACCTTGACCCTCCCTGTAAAGGAATAGGGATTCTACTGTATAGTAGAAGGATTAGGAGTGGTAATTTGTAGCATTGGGAGTTTCTGAGTTGGTATGATCAAGGATAAGAAAGAAACAAAACCAATTGTGCTTTGACATTTTTATTGATTAAGAGTGCTCTCATTAAAGACTCAGAACTCTTAATAATGCCTAAATGTATTACCTGCAATAGTTCAGACTTGTTGATGGCAGGATTGTTTCTCTAAAGTGCACCAAAAAACTCAACAAAACTAGTTAGATGCATTATGGGTATTTTATTTTCTGAAGTTCCAGTTAATGGTTTCTGCCAGAGGCAGTGTGCAGCTCTTGAAAATGTGGAGGGTTTGACCTTGTATGCTAAAACCTGGGTAACTCTCTTGTATTTTTACATGCTTAGGTAGTATAAACATTTAAAAGGACAGTTAAGAACTTAGGTTCAAGTAGAAAAATTTGTTCTTAGAAATAAAAGTGTTAATATTATGCCATTTCATAATAAAAATAATGTTAGGAAACTGAGAGATACCTTCATTTGCATAGTTTATGTATTATTTTCCTACAGTGTTTGCATGCAAAATCCCATGGTACTGGGAATAAATATTTGCTTATGAAGTCAGAAATTATTAGGAAGAATCAGTTTTGTTTTGCTGACTAAATGCAAAAAGTAAAAACATCACTGATGAAAAATGTCTGCTTCTGTTTTTTTATATTTTCTAAATAAAATTTTTAAGCTTTTGTTTCATAGTGCCTGTCTCCTACATAGTAAGTGTGTAAATGGGAGTGAAATGGTTTGTGTCTCTATCTGCAGAGCTGGATGCTCTTTGGAAGGATGGGTGTACTGCAGCTCCCAGCCATGGCTGTATAGCAGCCTGTTCTGTAAATTACTTGTTAAAGGTGCTGAAGAATCCTTACCAAAGGAAAAAAAGAAGGCAGTGTATGAGAGGAAACAAAAATGCATATGTTACAACTTTGATGTTTATGCCAAATTGGTTTATATGAATAGTGTGCTACCAGAAGTTAGGCAAAAATTGTAAATGAGCCACATTCTCATTAAGATGAGCACTGCAATGAGGAGATAACTACTTTGTACATCACCTGCTTCTGAGCAGTGACAGGTAGAATCTGGCACTAGAGCAATTAGCATTTAGACCTAAGAAGAGAGAAATTTACTCATGATTGACTTTTGGCAACAGTGCCTTTCAGTCTTTGTTGTGTTTTGACTGTCTTTTGTAATCTTGAAAGGAAGCCTCACCAGATGGAGGTAGAAGAGGACCCAGAAGATGCCAGTCTCTTCCAAATGAGGCTCAACTGTGAGGTTCTTGCTGTCAGGTATTCCTGGATATTTCTTGACAGACTTTGCACATCTAAGAAGCACATCTAAGAAACCAAGAGGAGGAGCAGTAACACGGCTGTGGTTCACACTTACTAGTTTTCTCCACCTCGAAGAATGAATGTTTCTGGTCTAACAGCTTTTCAGAGACTGTGAAATGTAGATGTGGAGTTGGAGAAATGCTGTCCCACTCAGTGTCCTGTGTCAGTAGAAGCAGCAGATTTTTTTTTAAGAGATCAGTAGTAATGCTTTGCATTTAGGTGCTGCAGTGTCTTTCTCATTGCTTTTGGGAGGACTTTCTAGAGTCATGGAACATGTCAAGTATGAGGAGTCCTCTGAGGGTTTTCCAGCCCATCCTCTGCTTAGTACTGAGAGAGTTAATTTCAAAGCCAGATGGTGTTACTCAGGTTGTCCAGTTGAGCTTTGATGGAGGGAGGTTATGATCTCTAAAAGTTTTTCAGTAAGTTAGAGTAGTATTTTTGTACAAGATGAAATATTCCAGTGCATATTAAAATATAAAAGGTAAAAGTTAAAGGATTTTTCTTTTAGGTTTCTGAATGCACTGTGTTTGAAATGCATCTGTTAGGAAGCTCTTTCTTAGTACCTTTCCATAGTGTTGACAAATACTTTTTAAGGGTGGCAGTAATATAAACTCCTGTTCCTGTCTGTCCTAGTTTTGTTCAGTGTGAGTCTGGCTGAACCAGTGGCTACTTCTGATTGTCTTATTTTTTCAAGTAATAAAATGATGACCTATATCAAGGAAGAGTGTTGCTTCAGAAAACATTTTAATTGGGTATTCAGATTCACATAGCTTAAAGACATAGACTTAACTACTTTAATAGCAGAAGTTTTCATTCTGTGGTACCTGCAATTCTTGTTTAATGACAGAGAATATTCTCCTTGACAAAGGTGCTTTTTTCAGTTAAAAGTTCAGCAAAAAGAAAAGACAGGACAATACTAAACAAAAAAACAAATTGCACAACCAATAAAACAAGTAAAACGTATTAAAAAAAAAAATCCCAGTGGAGGGAAATCCATAGTTGAAGTTAAGAATTACAGAGTTGTAACTGAGTTTTGTACCAGATAACACTGGCAGGAAAAGAAGGGTCATTCTCTCTAACTGGGATACTATGGGGAGTTTTAAACAGTGGAAGGAAGAATGAGTGATGCCTCTCAAGAAGTTTGTGGAAAGGAACAACAAGCACAAACATGCTTTCCTGATGCAGAAGAACTAGAGTTTATTATACCACGTCTGAAGATTTTTTCCTATACATTTTTTGTTCCCTAAATCATGTGTGCTATTGTTGCAGCCATTTCAGTCGGGTTCCATGAATTCCAAGCGCTGTAGAAACCTGACCCTTCTCTCTGTTTGGAGAAAAATGAAGAAAGACTCAGAGAAATGGGCCTGGCTAGACGTGCTTAGATCCCTTAGATCCCTGGTGTGTTGCTATTCACAGGGGTACTGGTTCATGTGAGACATGTTTAATTTAAGTCTCCATTGCTGTTCTCTTTCCTTATTTATTTCTTATTATTTCCTTTTGGCAATAAATTTTGTTCTTGCCAGAAACGGGCTAAGTAATGAGATGACACATGATGGTCATTTCCAGGGGATTAAAGTTCACGTTTTCAGAGAATTCTAGAGTTTATAATCACAGTAAAAACATCTTGCTAGTAATCACTGAACAGTGGTAAGGTTACAGGCTATTCTGTGTTTAAATTAATTACTATGTCAGACTTCTAATTAGGATTTGGTGTATAATAGCTGAGGTTTTACAGATTACTAAAATAAATGTCTGTGTTCTTTGTTTTCTCCTTTCTGGGTTTTAGGAATCTCCACAGGATCTGTAGAATTGACACCATGAAGTAAAGATTCTAAATGCAATTCTTGCACTGTTTAAAATGTTTTGAGATTTCTTAAAGTTCTTTAAAATATTGTAGAGGGGTTCTTTTTATTCAGTTACTGCTGGTTTAGGTAACAGCATGCTGATTTTATGTTCTGAGGGGATAAAATGCAGAAGACTAAGTAGCATGCTCTGCAAGTAGTCACGTAGCTGCTATTATTTGTG
Source organism: Certhia americana (assembly GCA_018697195.1). Classification (NCBI taxonomy): domain Eukaryota; kingdom Metazoa; phylum Chordata; class Aves; order Passeriformes; family Certhiidae; genus Certhia; species Certhia americana. The sequence goes on along the minus strand of CM031858.1, from coordinate 102,785,434 downwards.
TCTGCATGTCCATGCGTTTGGAAACATAAATGCCAATTTTAAGAACTGTCAGTTCCAAGCAAGAGAAAACTAAGGAGTTAAAAAACACCACCACTTTACACTTGCTCAGCAACAGAATTATGAATATTGGAGTTGGTGTACATAAAAGACATCTGTGAACATTTCCCCATAGCTAACATTTGACTCAGCCAGCAGGAAAATTAAATAAAAAACCAAAACAAACGTCCTAAATTTAGAGTATTTTTTTTCCATTTTCTCATTATTGGACACTCTCAGGACTCAACACACTACTTTTATTTCGTAAATTCATTTTTTGTACTGCATTAGTATCCATTCCTTCTTGCTCTAGTAGTAATTTTATTTGTTTGGTGGAGTACTGCTCACTTATGGGAGGGGAGGGCATTTTGAACAGAAGCTGCTACAATTAGAAGCTTCAAGTTCTGGCTGATTTTAAAATGGCTTTTTACACCACAGACTGTTACTCATTGTAGGACTGAAATTTATCCCTGCATGAGTGGTGGATGAATGGTGGAGACTGCATTTCCATTTTACTATTCTTTTGGTTCCTAGTCGGTAGCTGATGACCAGAATACCTTCACAGAAATGTTGATACAGTGTTTTGTGCATGTGATAATGGCCTTGGGTTTTTGGTGCTTGGAGGAGAAGAGAGCTTTAGGCTAGGGGAAGCTTGGCTGCTGATGAAAGCTGTTACTAAGAGAGATGCACGAGCTTCCAAGCAGTGTTAACAGCAGTTCCACATATTTTTGGCTGTAATTGTATTGTTTAGAATATTTAAATATATCTGATATAATGCTGTTGGTACATCAGAGGTATTTGAAACATGGGGAAGAGGGTGATATCATCAGAATTGGGAAAAGAAAGGGAATAGGCAACACAGGGTGGAAAGCTGCAGAACTGAAGAGAAAGAAAAAGCAATTGTGTGAGGAATATGGAACATAAAGAAGTATTTCTCATTTGTTATGCATAGGAAAGGGAAAAATAAAATTAAATTAAGGGCAGCAAAAAACTCCAAAGTTTTCAATTTATTAATGAAAACTAGTTATAGTATGTTGCAACTGAACAGATTACATGTTGTCTGAAGAGCTTTTTTTTTTGTGCACCTGATCACACATGCATTTAGGTAGGTTTGGTTCTGTAACATATATCAGGTTCATTTTTCAAGTTCCTGTATGCATATTGACCATAAGTTGGTACTGTCTTGTATCTTTCTTTGCAATTATATTTTGCACTTAAAAAATAATTAAAATTAGAAAACTTAAAAAAATTATTTTAATTAATTTTCCACACTTTTCTCAGTCTGGGCAACCCACTGTGTTTTTAATTGAGCATGAAATAAAAATAGATTTGACTACTCACTTATTTGGTGTTATCTGACTTGTCAGTACTGGCAGTACTGCACTGGGGCAAAGTTTGAGGCTAATGTATTGCCTTCTTTTCTTTTTGACACCCTTGAGAAGCCATAGTGTTTATAACTTAAAAACTAAAGCAGACATACCCCATGTGGTGAGTTTAAGAAAAATACAGCCATGATGCTTTATCCTTTTCCCAAGTTGTGTGATGCAAAGCAGGTAACTGATCTTTCAAAATAGTCCAGTAGATCTGTGTATGGGATTATTTGGACTGTCATTGTCATGGCAAGTCATTTTATATATATATATATATATATATATGTACGTATGTATGAATTATATACTATTGAACTTAAGCTAATATATTCTTATGCCTATTTTAATGAATTCCAGTATCTGTGTACATTACTAAAATACACTGAGTTTTCTGCAGCTGTGAAAGGTCTGTATATATATATTATATATTTGAGTTCTTCAGGCTGATGCAGGAGAATACTTCAGTCTTGCATATTGTCACTTCATCAGTGAAAAATATTTCTCTGGTATATATAAGTTTAGTGATTGAAACATGATTTTGGATCTTATCCAGATGATTGTACAGTATAGTTTAGTTATTTGGTGTTTCTTGGGTTTTTCTGCATTGGGAAAATGGGTGATTGGATCGGTGCTCTTGCATGGGTGTTGCATATAGCCCCTTATGGGTACATTTATATGGAATGAATTATTTAAAATTCTATCTTTTTGCAGAAAATGATCTATATATTATAGCTAAATTATCTTTTGCCTTAAAATATTTATTAAGTATGTACTGGAATTCCAGTGGTTAGTTAGTTCTGCTGCAAATGCATAACATAATGTAGTTTAAGGCTAGGTGGAACTGTTAAATAGTGATCTCCTCTGATCTCTGGGGGCACAGATCAGGAATTACTGCTGAATGAAGAACAAGTGATGCTGCACCTGTCAGCATCAGGAGTGGAGTGCTCAGGAGTTACAGTGTGTGAAATCAGATGGCACTAATTCCCTTTTGAATAGACACTGGCAATGTGGCTAACTGTATGAAAAACACAGTAATATCTTGCTTTTAGGATTTGTGTATGAATAAATTTACATGATCTGGGTTAAGGTGTACTGGTAGTTCTGTACCAGCTGTGCAGAGGGGATTCTTGAAAGGCTGTGCATGTGAAATAGCAGCATGAGCCACCAGTGCTGGCAAAGCAGAGCAGGCAGCCCAGCTGGGAGGTATTCCAAGTGCACTAGGAGAAGTCTTTATGGTGCTTTATGCTGTAAATTCCTTCTCCTGGGATTTTTTTCTGTGTGTGCATATCTTATGTCATATTTTAAATGGAATTCAAGTTCTGGCTTCATTATGCTGTGTGTTTATTACACTCCATTTCGCTTTTATTGTCTACTGCAGGAGATTCGAGAAAATCTTTTGAGTTGGTCAAAAGATGATGATTATTTTAAAAGATTTCCCCTTCCTCCTCAGCATCTGTTACTGGGTGGCTTGCAGTAGCTGCTCCTGATGCTGGCATCTTACAAACTTGAAGAAACAATAAAAACCCAGGAGACAGTGTAGAAGACGTACGCACAGAGACAAGAATTTGTTGCTGGTGGTGCGAATTACATTGCCACAGCTGTTCCAAGTTAGATGAGCATGTATAAATGTGACAGCTATTGTGACTGTTTAATTTTTTTTTTTTTGTACTTTTTTAATATTCAACCTTCAGTGATTCTTTTCCCCTCTTTGTGGTATTACACAGCCCAGTTCTCGAATCCTGAATTCAAGCACTGCTGCTTATGGCTGTAATAGGCACTCCTGTGCTGATGTATTCTCACTCTGCACCAAGGCGTTTCAAAAGAATGAATTAGTGAGTAAAACAGAAGCAAGGCAGCGTTCTTTATTTACTTTTTCAGAAGATCTCAAAGCAAGCATATTAACCATACCACATTATCTCCCTCCCTTTGATTTTGACTCAGTTGTTAATAGAGCCCAGATTTTCTGCCCTTATGCTGCTGGGAGCATAATGCAGAATTACACAATATGTTGAAGGGGCCCACAAAAATCAGCAGGTCCAATTCATACTGTTATTTGTGTGTGTTTGTGTGTGTTTGTGTGTGTGTGTGTGTGTGTGTGTGTGTGTATTTTCAATAGAGTCAAAAACACTCATCCCCCTTTTTATTTTGAGTTCTCAGACTGAATATTTATGTTAATTAGATCTCCCATAATTTCCTCTCATGCAGTTGCTGCTTCATGGACATAGTGCTTGTTGTGTGTGTCAGTGCTGGTAAAGAAAGCTTCTATAATGGGAATATGTCTTCATTGTTTTCTTCTTAAGTTATGCTGGATGCAGTAGGAAAACCAGATGCTCTCTCAGGGTGATGTCTGTGAAATAGAATCCCTTTAGGGATTACTGTAAATGCTGGTTTCTAATGTAGCAGCTTTTAATTATATTGATTGAGCTAATATTTGCTATTGAACTGCTGCTTCCTTAGCATTTCTTAAATGTTGACAGTGATCTAAGAAGAGAAGGATGATGTCTGGTGCTTTTCTAATTTTCAGATGTTTTGGTCATATTGTTATAGTTTAGTCAAAATTCTGTATGCATTAGCAGAATGTTTATGTCTTAATAGTAGAACCTTGGAATAAACAAAACTTGGTTGCTACTTGTCAGTGTGATCATTGTGAGCTCTTAATTTATTCTAATAACAAGATTATCAAGGTTAATTTGTAAATATTTCCACTTTTTAATAAATGTATTAATACATGTTCTTATTTAAAGACAGATATTATTTTTAATATTCAATTAATTTAAATTAATTAAATATTAAATTTAATATTAGTTCTAATACTGTTGCACGGGTACATATATGAAAATACATATTAGGTAAAAAGTATAAAATTATGACATGATTTAAGGTTAAAAAATACTTAGCATGTGTGCCAAGCTGAAAAGATGTGCCTATTCTCTCCACACTCATCATTTATAGCGATCTTTCAGCAGATCCCAGAATACATTACAAAGGAAGATATGTTTCCTCATTTTATCGAGGATCATCTGCCTTATTAATTAATGCAGAACTTTTAAAAAAATTTTTTAATGTGTCATAACAACTGTGAATGCCTGAAAGCTCTTGAAAGCTGTCAGCCATGGTGAAATATGATTTTATTGTCTTCTGCAAGCATTCTGGTAAAATGACTCTTTATGTGATTGGATATGGCCCTTCTATAGAATTTTTTGTTCTCCTTAACCAATGCAGAGATTAAATGAAATAAAGGAAGGAGAAGTTCAGGTATTTGAGCTGGCTAAATCTCTCTCAAAAATTAACGCAGGAATTTACAGTAGTTTTGTCTTTTACACTTGTGTCCATTCATCAAGCATGTTCTTTTTAGGGGAAGTTTATGCAATGTAAACTTCTTGAGAGCAAACTTTTTTTAAAATTCGTAGAAATTAAAAAAATCCACTCAAATTCTGCACTGTATAGATTAGAATGCTTCTCTGGTGTGTGTAGATTGGACTGATCTGGAGAGATAGCAGAAAAAAATAGCTTAATTTTTTGTTTTAATTAAACAAGACTGATATCAGTTATGAAGCTTCTTGTGCAAATAATCTTCTGCTTAATATTTTTTCCAGTCTCATTTCAACTATCATGTTTCAATATCACTGTCTTGTAATGCAGCTACTGTGACGTACTAATTTGCCACTAATTTTTTATTAACATAATGACAGGAAATTCTAATGAAACCAGTTAAGCAGATAGTAATTTGCTATGGCTTTGGAATCCTGTGTTGGGGTATGGAATGTTGTGCTCTCTTTCTGATACACAATTTGCTGAGAGTTTGTTTTCTGTTTTTCAAAAACTGTGTACAGACAAATCCAAAAACTTTGGAAACAAGTTCTGGAAAAGTTTTTTGAAACTTCTCACAGCTGGTCTTAATTATAATTGGGTAATATTTGGAGACTTCTGTGCTAGATTTGTAAAGTGCTTTTGCAAAGTTTTATTCCTCATCTGCTTCAGAATAAAATCTCCTTATTTTTCACTCTTCATCAGTTTCAGCCAGGAAAAAGCAGTAACAAACCTCTACTGTCTAGGTTCATTTATTTTTTTTGCAGGAAAATCTTGGAAATTCTTGCTGTTATGAGTACCTCCATTGAGTTAAAGACAGACAGAGATAGGAGTTTCCTGAAATTACCCGAAGTTGGGAATACCTGCAGTGCAGTTAACGTAGATAAAGTGTGATGGTGTGCAGTGAAACTGGTTATGAAACAGTCTTGATGCAACTGGTTTGGGGTTTGTTTTTGTTTCCTGAACACTGGGCACTTAGCCCATGAGTCGTTGCTGCACTTTCTAAAGACAATTGTCATAAATGTTCTAAAAGCTAGAAAATATAAGGCCTTTTTACCCTATGGACATTTACTTTATTTTACGTGAAGTTTTCATAATAAATGAAGACTTCTGTGTTTTGTTTTTTTTTTTAAATCTGCAGCAGCCTTAATGGAGAAGCAATTTAATTATTGATAATTTACCAGGGTGGTACACTGGCTAGATTTCACCCATGTAAATCTGCTGCTGCCTTAGCAACAGCTACAGTGTATCATTTAGTGCTTAGGCTGTTTGTGGACTGTACAATATTATAATTATAGAAAGAAACATACAGATGTTGAATATAGATGAGTTGTCTTGTTGAATTTTTTAGGAGGGATACACGTGATGGAAATATGTGTATGTTGCTCCCAAATTTCTTGTGTCCCAATGCTGTTCCCAAGTTTCTTGTCTCCCAATGCTGTCTGTAGGATAAAGGAGCAATTGATGATTGTTTAGGGATACTGTACTACAGCAGAGAAGAAAGGAGCAGGGGAGCAAATGGAAGGCAAGAATGCTGTTACCATTAATTGTGAAAAGCAGGACAGTACTTCAGAATCAAAGGGGCATCGTGGCCAGTCCTGTAGCAGAGCAGTAGATGCGTTTGGCCCAGGAGAAGCCTACAAGCAGATAAGGAACGAGTTGACAATGTAGAGAAAAAAGTCATTGATCAGAGCAGCACTGCTAGAACAATTTTTATAAAAGCACATCTATATCAAATTCTGATTAGCTTTATCTCCTATTTGTAATGTAGCAGACACCTTTGTCTGGCAGTAACCCATAACATTTCAAGTATGTCAAGAAGGACAATATTATGTGACTGATTCTTTACATTTGTTTACAAAGACACGTTTTCTTTTGCACTCTGTACTTGATTACTGTGTGTGAAATCTGTGCATTGTTTTTAATGATGCTAAATAATGATGCTTAGATACTGATCCAGTTTGGAACAAATGTCCAAAACTTTGCAAAGCCACCTGAGGAAGGTCATTGGAGATTAATCACTCTCCAGCACTACCTTTCTTTTCCATCTCCATTTGAATGAAGGAGTTTGCTGTTAATATTTATTGTACTTATTGTGCACTTAGTTTACCACTTTTTTCCAAAAGAATAGAATTTTGCTAAAAAGCAATCTCCTCAGCAGAGCAGCATTTTTGGGGAAAAGTAACAAGAAAGCTGAAATATACTGAATGCACTTGAAGAAGTCTCAAAATATTTTCTTAAATGTCAGTTGACCTAAGTCCTCACTTGAATTTATTTATGGGGGTATAACTGACATATTAGTAGTTTTGTTTTTTTTTTTTCCTTCAAATGATAATAATTTAGTGTGCTATTGTACTGAAATACAGTTGTATAGGGAAGCATGTGTTAGAACAGAGCCATGAGCTAGAAAGGAAGAAGAATGATGTTTTTAATGCCAAATTGTTTTTAGATGTTTCTAAAGAGTTGATGTAAAAGAAAAGCAGCAACTATTAAGGTACTCCTTTTAGACTGCTGCTCCAGCCATAATGGGTTCAGCAGTGCTTTTGGACTGCGTTAAGCACAACCAAGACATCTGTAGAGACTTGACATGGCAGAAAAGCATACAAGTAATATAAAGGCTGTACTGTGCCCATTTCCTTAAGCAGTACAGAGCAGAAAAGGGAATTTATTATTTAAATGTTTATGAAAAGAACAAGAAGTTTTAATGTGTGAATGTGCAGAAAAAAAAGAAGAATGCCTAATTGAATGGTGCGGAAAGCTGCAGCTTTTAAAGCTAGTGGTGGCTTTTTTTTTAACTGCTTAAATTAGGCTAGGAAGAAGGCTTTCTTTTCCATTAAACGGCATAATTAGCCTTACAGTAACTGTTTGAGTGTCTTCAAGTCTCCTGTTTGTTTTCATGACCCCCTTGTTTACTTGCAGGAAATATTATTAAAGTTAAAAAGGGGCTTTGCTCGCTAAGATGTGTATGGAAAACCCACTAGAAAGTGGGGTATGATAAGTGATGCATGGTATGAGAAATAAGTTGGGAGTTTTGTTTTTGACTTTTAGTGCAAGCGTTGAAGTATAAGTTTCTGATTTTTAGGTTTAGCTTTTCCAGTGATTAGTTCTCCCATGTTAATTAGATGTATGATTCACCCTCCTTTTGCTTTGTCGTAAAACTCCTCTGACAGGGTACAACCCTTACTAACTGTATAGATTATTTTGGACGTATCTGTTGTACTCTGTGTAAATGATACATCTGCTATCTGTGCTGTATATTAAGTCTGAATCCATGAAGTTTAATGAGAGTCCTGGATTTAGCCTTTGGTCTGTAATGCCTGATGAATTGTTCACAGGCTTCCTTTTAAATTGTGAATTTCTTTTGTTTGTTTAAATAAATACTCCTCAATTTAATACTAGCCCTCATTTTGTCTCCAAAACAAGAAGGGAGTCCAAATAGACTCCTGTGAAAGGTTGTCTGCTTTTTGGGGCTAGTTTTTTGCCTCCAATTTAAAAACAAATATTACTTTGGTTAATGCGCTTTCTCCTCACAGAATGTGTGTGTTTATTTTCATTTCAGTCATTATTCTCTATATGTATTGGTTCATCTTTGTTCATAAAGAAGAAGGATTAGACAGTGACTGCGTGGGTGAGAACACCATGCATCACTAAGTAACAGTGTTGGTGTCTTTGAAAAATTTTGAAGTACTTCAGTTCCTGAAATAAACCTGACCAAAGGCTTGAAATTTTCATTTAATGCATTCCAGAGTGTATCTTAAGAAGCTTTCTTCGATAGTGTAGTATTTGATTAACATGCATATTACTAACCCAAAAGAAAGCTTATGTAAATCTGGGTATGTTCTAAAACTAGAGTAGTTGTACTCCATAACAGATCAATTTTGTTTCTTTTAATTGAAGAGAAAAGCAATGATTGGCAGTCTGAATGGACTAGCAACTATTGTGGTTTACCTGAAAATCCTAACTTGAAAAAAAATTCTCAGACTCCTTGCATTATTAAAGTTACTTCTGCAAAATCTCTAGTGTGCGTTATAGAAAATAGAGTTGTTTGCTAACCAACTCTACAGCCCTTATTAAGTTTTTTCCATTCTGTAAAGGCAATAGCTCTGAAATACAGAAGAGATTGCATTAAATCCTTGGCTGGCAATTTTGTGTGGGATTGAGTATTGAAATGCAGCAAAGCAAATAATGAAGGCATATGTTTACCTATAATTCTTTTTACCTTGGGAGAAGGATTAAATAGGAACAGTTTGGTTGTTGTCAAATTCTTAACAGTTGCTTTCAAGCATGAAACAGTCCCCGGCTCTCGGAGGATTTACTTAGCAGTTTGAATAGAGAGGTCTTTACTGCTAATGGAACTGAGATGGCAGGCTTAAGCAATGGGGTGCTTTATAGCCTCTTCAGCCACTTGAGAAGATGTAACATAAAATAGCTGAAATCGTCTTGGTCTCCGTTGGTGTTTGGGAAGTTGCAGAAAGATTGATGAATAAATAATTCAGAGTTGTGTGAACGTCTTGATGCCAGAGTGTTGCAAGTATCTAAAAGCTTGATTCACAGAAGGTTTAGTACCAGGAGACATTCTGTAGTTTTTGTGTGAGCTTTGCCCCAGGGAACATTTACTGAAGTTTCAAAAAAGAAAAAAGAAGAAAAAAAGAGAGAGAAAGAAATGAAATCTACTGGGATTGTTTGAGGTTTATAGAGAAGTATTTAAGATTCTAAAATATTCTTCATGAAAAGGGATATGTTGTATTTGGGAGGATGGCTTGCAATTATTGTAACTATTTTGTAGCTGCGGTTTCTTATCAGTTGTGATGTTTTCTGTTAAATTCCTTTGCTGGATAATGATTTTTTGATAAAAACATCTATAATTCTGGATACACCCCCATCCCAACTATAAATCAGATTTTCAGTTTTGTTTTCACCTCAGGGTGGGGTTTTTTCTTTCCTTTTTTTGTTTGTTTAAAGTTACTATATGGAGTAGATCCTTTTTTTGAAAGGAGAGGGCAGCAGAAAGGCTATTAGCATGGGAAGAATATTAGATTTACATATCCTAGGATTTCTTTGCCTTCCTGCCAAGCGAAACAACATTATTTAGGATTCCAATTTTAAAAAATAGAAAAAGCTTTGCCTCCAATACTCCCTTCTCCTCTTTAAATTTCTTATTAAACCTGCTAATGAGATACCTAGCATTTAGAAGCTTTACTACAGGGATCAAAATGTAATGTGAGAAACTCTTCTGGTTAAATTTGCACAAACTTGGGATAATTTTCTGTGCTTTAAAAAGGTTCTTGCCTATTCAGTTCATCTAATTTCTTCACATGCTAATTGCTGTGTTGGTACGGAACTCTTAAATTTCAGCTTCTCTAATTTTTCCTCTGAAAGCTATAAAGTCTATGCTTTGACTCATCTGTAAGAAGGTCCAATAACAATTCAATTAATTTATAGATTTGTAGATTTTAATTTTCTCTGGTGCCTACACAGGCTTTCCCATTACATTTCACACTATTTTTTGGACCTGTATGTGGGGGAATGTCTGATGACTAGCGAGTAAAAATCCTGGGGTAGGGGTTTTAGTGATACATTGATGTCACTTAGATAATTTAAATGAATACCTATTTCTGATTTGAGTTTGTTTATGCTTTGAGGTTCTGCTCTGTTGTATTTCCTTATGTGTTCTTTTGCTGGATGAAGAAATTACCCATTATCAAAGTCTTATTGTTGTTTAATTATTCAGAAAATAAGTAAATTGCCCCTGAAACCATCTGAAATAGTTATTTGGACTTCATAGGTCTCATATCAAATGGCAGATTTTTCAGTGCTTCATTAATAGCTTGTGTTCCTTGTAATGGTTCTTTGGTTTATTCTGCCAAAATTGTCTGTTTTACACTGAAGTCTGTTAAGTTATCAAGCAAAACCAAAAAGCAATACTGTATTTTATTGTTGAGTATTTTGATTGTGATATCAGCATTAGAGGGTTTTTTGACCTTGGCTTCATGTTTTTAATCCTTTAGGATATCACTTTTCTCCCCCTCATCCCTTAAAAGTTATCATCCCAAGACTTCAGAAGCTGAAGTTCATGTCTGACAAAAAGGTTCAACTATTATGACTACAGGTGATAACATCATGAAAGCCTGTATTTGTACCTGTATTTGCCACATAAATACTCTCTCACCTAATATATTGCTTTTAGTCTCCTGTGGAGACAGAACCCCTCTGATTAGATTCCATTGCAGTAAAAGGAGCATCCATTCTGATCTGGTCTTGCCTTGCTGCTCTCTGCAAAAATTCGTCTATGGAATTTAATAAAAAATGGAAAGTATCATGAAGTCTCCTGCCAGGATAAGAAGATACTGCTGTGCTGAGCAGAACTTACTTCCAAGCAGGCTGAAACCAAAGCAGAATGTAGCAGTCAAAAGCATTCTGCTTACTTGTAACGATGGGCCATACTAAGAAGGGGTACCCCAAAGAAAGGCGTAATCTTCCTCAGGCAGCTTTCAGGTAATGTCTGAAATGGCTGTCTGTGTTTTCTGCTGTAGGCCTTCTGTCAAAATTGTAGGTACATTCACAGTTCCCATGGGAGAATGGGAAAATTATGTCCATCTCCAACTGCTTTTGAAAGCTACATATGGTGTCTTTTAGTCACTCACCTGATTCTTATTTTTTTCTTTTTTTTTTTTTTCTTGTCAGGGCAGACAATCCATTTAGTGACCTCTTCCTGTGGAAGTAAGGGCACTTTTGTTCAAGTCAGCAGACCTTGGCCTGAGATATTGTTACATTTGCTTGCCTTTTAAAAATGAGCATCTCTTCAGGGACTTCGTTAGCTAAACTCTGAAATGTTCTTGGGAACCTAAAGACCGGTCACCTCCTGTTATCCAAGAAATAGTGTACTTTCAATTCTGCTCATGTGTCCTGGGCATAGCCAGCTTTTACAAGCTTCTCTTCCCATTTAAAGGAATGTCAGTGCTATTTTCCAGGTCAAGCACCCTTTCCTCTGCTGTGAAGTGAGGCACAAGACTTCGGAAATCAAGAATATGAAATGGGACAGATTTGTTCTCCTTGAATCTTTGGGAACCCATGCAGTAAGGCATTTTGTAGCTATTTGCTAGTACTGCTGCAAAGTGTTTGGGATGAACTCCTTGTGGATTAGAGGTTGGGTGAATTGTAAAGTCAACCAGAAAGCAGAGTAGTTATTCAGGTGGCTGACCGTGACCTGTGAGCTCATAGGCAAGATACAATTCCAGCAATTGAGTTGCGTAGTCTTTAAGAGGGATGAACAATCAAATATTATTGGCACTGATGAAATCACTGGATTAACACTGAGAATATGTTGGCAAAAAGATAATGTTTTAGCTGCTGTGAGAGTGCATGCATGGCAGAGGATTTATTTTCTTAAGGAGATGCAAACTTTGGAAATCCTACAAGAACAGCACTCTGTCTGCATATTAGATTGGGCAATTTAGTGATCTGATCATTGCAAGCCCCTGTTGTTCTGTTCAGTGTCTCCCTCTCCACAGTGTAGTTATAAAAGAAGAAAGGGGAAATCTGAAATCCTGTGGCGAAATTCCAGCTCTTTGTACAGATGTCATTGTGGTGTGGGTTGGTCTTACACAAACACAAATCATATCAAATGACAGTACTGAAAGGAACTCAGTTAATTCAAGTATAATAGCTATTTTGATAAATTAGGTATATTACACGGTGTTAAATAATTTACATAAGAGTATTAATTAAAACAACATAATTGCTATTTATTCTGGAAATGTAAAATGCTAGTGCATGCAGGTTAGTCTGCATGCTCTTGCAAATATTGGGCTCCATTAGACTCTGTTTCTCTGAAGCACAATAATAGAATTCCCATTCTATTCTAATCAATTAATTAACTAATTTGTGTGAAAACCTTGTTCAGGTGGTTTTAAGACAGACTGAGTCAGTGTAGTGGAGCTTTTTTCATAAGAAATCTGCACTGAATGGCTCTCTCGTACAGAATTCTTCCAGGCCTTCTGCATTAAGATTGTGTAAGAGGAAATTTTGAGCTCAGGGTCAACCCACGGTAAGGGGAAACCCTGCTTGATGAGTGGATAGCTGTCCTTCTGTTGCTGTTGTACAATTTGCAGTCTTATTAGTGCTGTATTTGAGGAATAAGTGTTCACCTTTGAGAGAACCCAACATTCCTTGTGTTGCTCTGTTGTTTCTGCTAATATTTTGCATGCAGTTATCAGTTACTTTAAAGACTGTAAGAAGAACCTTTCAAGGATATCTTTCATTTGTGATTTCTATACATCCGTGTTAGTTGGCTTTCTGGCTGTCTGTGCCCAGCATTTTAATATTACTTGAATGAATTCTTGTCTTAAAATTAGGATCATATTCCCACACCACACCCCCCAAGTAATATTATAAAATAAAAGGTCTACTGTGGTTCTACTGAAGTTATGTATTCGATGATAACAGTACTCAGAAACTTGGAAGTGGGTGCTGCTTTCTCATACCCATAATCAAATAGCCGTTACTCCTTTACTACAAAACCAGTGAATTTCTATACCAATTTGCCTTTGAATCTGCTGGTGATTTGATAAAGATGTATATGACTGTTTTGGCAAGGCAGAAATTTGTGTAGTATCATAACACATACTTAGTGGTGAGTTTCTGTACAGTACAGTGGCTTATGCAATGTTGGAAGTTGCTAGAGGTCATAAAAAATTCCAGAGGTTACTAATTATAGTTCTGGCAGCTAAATATTTTTAACGTCAAGGGTTGCCCCTTCTTAGTGCTTTTAGTTTTTCTGTGTTTTGTTGCATAATAGTATCCACACATCTCATTTCTGCTTCCTGATTTAGGGCTTTACAGAAATTTTTGCAGTCTTTATCCTTTGTCATGAAGATCTCATGGAAATTTTTTTATCTTTATTCAGAAAATCAGCACAGTTTGCTGTTGTGAAAAGTTGATTTTACTGGGCAAGAACTTTCCCAGTGTTGTAGGCCTAAGAATAATTTGATACTGGAAAGTATTGTTGAACAAAAAAGGAAGGCTAAAAGATTATTAATTGCCTGTTAAAAGGACAGTTTCCTTCTTTTGTTTCTCTTTCCTTTTAAAGGAAGCTAATCAGGTCTGGGGATTATGGAAATTTTTATGTGATGTGTAGATTATAATACCAGAAGGGGATGGAGGTGGGAGTTTGTGGATTGGTTGGTCTGTCTGCCTTCACAGTCTAGGTTGTAGCAATTTCCACAGAACAGTCCTCCTTGAACCCCAGCATTTCATGTCCAGGCAGTGGACATTTGTTTCTTTTGCCCCACATTCTGTGAAGAACCCACCATTGTGTAATTGTCTGAGTTTTGTTTGGGTTGGTGTGTTTGTTTTTAAACACTTTTATTGTTGATACTTTCTGTCCTTCCTTTCTGGCGTAGAGTTCCTTGTTCTCCATACTTATTCTAAGTGCAAGTTTTCCTACATGTTTGTCAGAGTGATTATATACTAGTGTCTGACTTAGTGAATGTTGCTGAGGTTGCTGTGTGCTGCTCTTTATTCCTTGATGTTTCTTCCTCAGTCCTTGCTTTATCTTCAATGTGGGGATGGTGCAGCTTTCTGAAAGATTAGGAGTGTCCTATTGAATATTTTTGTTAAGACCTCCCACTGCACACTTACTTAGTGTTTTGTGATTTGTTTTCAGGTAGTTACTCTATGCCTTTCAATAGATTTTAGTTACATTAACAAATGTAATGTTTTAAATTAATTATTCCAATTTTTCTGATACATTATTGTAAAGTCCTCATGAAAAGAATGCATCAAAACTTACGTTTTGATAGATATACTTCCAAGCATGCACTTCGGTTTTTTTAAGGTGATATCCATAAACTGGTACTAATTTGGTAGTATATAATCAAACTGGTAGTTTGATATAACTGAACTTTGTAGCAGCTGTTCTCTCTCTGGGGATTGTTTCAGGATCCAGGAAGAATTCAAGAGGTTTCTTGTTCTTGTCTTTTTTTGGTGTCATTGCAGCTTTATCTACTGATTACAGTTTTATTTCCTGAAATTTGTTGGTATTTCAGGACTTCGGTTCTTGCATAGTTATTTCCTGAATACTGTGCATGCTTTAGAAATTGCTGAAGTCATCTGTCTTGGAAAATCTAAACTATGTGATCTTAGTAGAGCTGCCTGTGGCATGTTAATCATTGTTGAACATCTTCATTTACTTAAAAAAAAAAAACCAAAACAACATTTTTTTCATTGTATGAGAAGACCACCTCTGTCTTATGACATAGGTAACATAGCAGCAGCCTGGGATGTTTTTCTTAGTATTTCAAATATATGGAGGCTAAAGCAAGTAAAGGTAGATCTTTGTTTAAAGAACTGTGTAACTTGAAAAAATTTTCTGAGTTTGAGTTTTGCAACCCTAGTAAATGATCAAAAGCAGATAGTAACTTCACCAGGTTCATCAGGCCATGCTTACTCCTTAGTATTACAGCTGGGCAGTTTTAGCCAACTTCCTCTGGAATTTGACCAGGGAAATGCATTGGAAGCAAATGAAGGTGCGTGGGATTATACACTGTGTGATTAATAGTGATACAACCACAGTGAAAACTGGCTGGTAATCTTCCACTCTACTGTCAGAAAGTGTGCTATCTGAACACAAAGGTCAGGAAATCCCAGGCATAATCAAGAATGGATTATTTTGGCTGTACACGCTTTTTATCTAAGCCTTGAGTCAGAAACAAAAGCTTTAGCTTAGCCAGATCTGCAGCATATTGTCCCAAGTGCTGCAGTTTATGTGGCTGCTCTCAGCTTCTTGCTCTGTCAGCCCCTCATTGCAACACTGGTACTTGCAGTTCTGTCCTCTGCATTTAACAGCTGTACGAAACTCAGAGGAAGAGGTAATTAGCTCCTGCTAGTTGTGTGAGAATTTGTGACTGAGTAAAGGAGCCGGGTTTGGGTTGGTGTGTGCCCAGAGAGCGATGGTTGCCATGCTGGGCTGTGCCCTGGCCAGCTGCTTGCCCACCTGGAACCATTGCTGCGGGGTTCTGTGTCACACCTAGCGGGAGGCAGGGGGGACCAGCAGCACTAATGAGGGAAACAGTCCCTGCTTTGTGGAATACGTGATGAGATACGACAATTTGTGGCAGGAAATCCTGAGCTATTTCCTAGAGCTCGTATTTGGTCCATTGTGAAAGAAGCCCAAGTGCTGATTTTTCTTCCTTTAACTTTGATGCAACTTAAATACACAAGTTAAAATTCACTTTTAAGTGGTGTGCTGTGGAGAGGGCTTGTGAGAAAGATATTTTGTCCCTTCATTGCTGTATTTTCTTTCAAGGCTTTTTTTTAGTGTATTTAACATTCTTCCATCTCCTCAGGACAGTTCTTAAGCTTCTGAATATTAACATTACTGAATTAGTTATTACTTTTATTTGGATTTGATGAAGATTAGGTTTTGCAGCATTTAAGGTCATTTGCCTGAGGTTGTAAGTTGAAGAATATGATTAGCTGGTTGGTCTGCCACTGTTTTTGTGGTCTTGGCCTAAAAACACAGAGGGGATCTGCATAACAAAGCATGGATTATGTATTTTCAGGGTAGTTAAAAAACCTATCCAAATAGACTGGTAGAGGATAAAAGAGGAATAATTGCGAAGGCTGGTTGCATTCCTGTCAAATGGCATTTCATTCTAAGAGTGCTACTTTTGGTGAGGTTGCTTCTCTCTTCACCCTGAATGATGAGAAACCTGGAAACTCTGAGGTCTATACTTTTTTGTTATGAACGGAATTTATTTGTTATTAGACGGGAGTGGCAAAGGTCAGCTAGACTTACTTCCAGAATGCTGTTGTTGTTCAGAACTTGAAATAGGCAAGATAAGACAGTTGAAATAAAATACTATGCCAGAATATCTTCCTGACTAGCAGCTGAAGCATCCTATTAACTTAGCATACAAACAAAAATATTATCCTAGCAGTGGTTTTCAGGAAAGCTCCAGGCCTTTCTGATCTGCTTGTTCCTTACTAGCTGTCCTCGCCTTGAAAACTTGCGAGAGAACCAGAACATTTTGCATCCTTTTCTGAAGGTCACTGTTGTGTAGTTTTGCAGAATCAACCAATTTTAGAGTTAGGCATCCCCTGCTGAGGAGCCCTGCCAGATTATAATACAAAAAGAAAAGTGTTTTCCTGAAGTAGCTGACTCAGAATGAATTTCGGTGCTGCCAATCCCCACACGTCCATCCCTCTCCCCTAACAAATAACTCACCGAACCCTTGGCAATCAGCTGCCACATAGGAAAAATCAGAGGCAATAAAACGGATGTGCCACTCCATGGTCTGTACAACACCATGACTTTTACAAGAGCTGCAGTATAGCATGGAGAGGAGGCAAGTGAAAATAAAGCATGTGAATGCGGGTCTGCCTGGCTGTGAGGGCATCACTCTCAAAGGTGACAGAGAACAAGGGAATGAGGAACAATATTGAATGCAATTACCGTGGTAAGAATGCCAGTTGTGAAGGTGTTGTTTAATGTTCGCTGCTTTTTTAAGTATAATTTTGTTGTTGTTACAGAAGCAAACACACTAACTTTAAGAAAAGCACAAGAAGAAACTAAAAAAGTAATTGTAGGCTGCCTACCAAAGGCAGCTCCAAAAGGAAGGAAAAATCCAGCAAGGAACCAATAATTAAAGGCACTAATTGGGGGCACTAAGTCCATTCATTAATAAACCTACGTCAACAAAGTAATTGGCAGATTAAAGTCCAAATAATGAAAACATTAGGACTGCAATACTAATATAAAGAACTAAATTAAGCAGAGGAGACACTACTGTTGTCTCTGAAGATTCACTCCATGTATATGTCCTCAAAAATTAAATTGAATTTTTCAATAATTAAATAGCTTTTACTGGCCTAGAGGGATGAAAAAATCTAAACCGGTTTCACCTACATTTCTTGTAGTTCAGTTTTGCTGAATGCTACTGGGTTGGTTGTATTTCAGCCACAAACTTTTAAAATCAAGACGTAACCCTTCTAGTCAGAAGTAGATATAATACCACAGGTAATTAGTCTGAATACTAATAGGTGATGTAGTAAAATAAGAAGAAATAATACCTTTTTGGTAGTTCACAGATGCAATTCAAGTACTAAATGTTTCCCAGTAGAAAAAGTATCTCTGCCATGGTGTGATCTGAAAAAGAATTATACCAAATAAGGGATATTTTTTGTCTTGGAAGAAAACCCTTGAATATCTGATCTTTGCAAAATGGATAAATTTGCTATTTTTTAGATGATAATTTCAGTTAAAATATCTGTTACTGCATTATTAGATGGAAAGATTAGCCATAATGCAGTCAGACATTAGAAGTGTTCCACTAATTTGTCTGTTGAATGAAAAAAAAGATGGGATGAGTTTGTAAAGCAGTAAA
This sequence comes from Certhia americana, assembly GCA_018697195.1. Lineage (NCBI taxonomy): Eukaryota > Metazoa > Chordata > Aves > Passeriformes > Certhiidae > Certhia > Certhia americana. Next base: position 102,767,334 of record CM031858.1, on the reverse strand, counting down.
ATATGTCTTAAAAAAATATAATTACTTAAGTATTACAAGATTTCTGATATAAGGCCTTTTTTATGGTTCAAATGACATTGCACAGCATTCCTTTTCTAGGTTTTTTCCTTCTCTTTTTTTTTTCACCTGAAGATTTTTATAGGACTGTAAGCTTTACTGCCATCTATCAGCTTCTGCCTACTTAGTCATTCACTGTTGTAATTGTTTATGCCACTATTCCCACAGCAAGAGGCATAGAAAATAATTGCTGCTAAAATCAGTTGAAATGTAGTCTGGGAAAGAAGTCCCAGTTCATTGTAAGCATTTATTTAGGTAATTGGCAACAACTAGACATAGGCTAGAAAGTGAATTAGAATATTCGCTGAAGTTTCTGCAGTTTTTTAAATTGCGCAGACTTACTTGGGATGAGGTTATCTGTTGATTATCTTTGATACATCTAAAGAATCTTCAATAAGTTTCTGTTCCTGGCTTTTCTTATATTGAAGGTAGATACCTGTTAAAAGTTCAATATGCTACAGAGATGAAAATCCCGTTACTTCAAGATTCTAAATGTCTTAGATGTGGTAAAGAACATCATAATAACCATGAAACTGCTTCCATAGCTTGTACAGTGGCATTTCCAATCTTTTGGTTTTGTAGAGACTAGGCCAGGCACATAATGCATGCTTAAACCTGGGAATGGTTCTGGATGCTGGCTTGCAGGTGATCCGCTGGAATCACACGCTGAGAGCAGTGGTTGATGTCTCTGAGTTGCCTAGTAACTTGTCTGCGTGGGTTGTCTTTCTCCAGTTCCACGCTGCATTTGTGTGCAATTAGAGCCTCACTCGGATGTTCCAGCACCTGCTGGCTCTTGTACTTGCACCGCAGGAACGCTGCAGATAGTCATTAAAGAGCAAAGGCTTGGTGTGAGATATCTCTACCGTGGTTGATACAGCTACAGCCAAAGGGAACTGGAACCCAAAAACTGTAATGCCTTTTTAGGAGTGCTGAATTATCTTATTCTCTGAAGGAAAATGCATTTTGCTTGCGCGTAACAAAATATATGTGTCCATCCTGATTTCTGCTGCTGGGATAGAGAAGCTGCTGGAATGCAGCAGTTCCTATGATACAGCGTTGGTTTGCTGAAGTCTACTGGCTGTTTTCTAGATACTCTTTTAATACCAGAGCTCCAGGGGAATCATTTCAGGTGATTAAAATAGGAGAAAGATCCCTTTTAAATTTAAATCCATTTCTCTGTATAAATTCAACGTACTAGTTCATTGTTGTCGAGTCTTACCTTTTTCACTTCTTAACTTGCTTGTGCTTGAAAGTGACAGCCAGAAGTTGTGGGACTCAGATGTTACTGACCTCTGGCAAAAGGCTACATACTGTAATATTTCTGGGAATCTTGGTATTTGGAGGTTGCTTCAACTGCACTAGCCACCTCTAAGTGTTAAATCTTTCATGGGTGTCATTAGAAGCATAGTAGTGTAACATCAGGCTGTGAGAATTCGTTTTTATCCTGTTGTAGTGTGTATTCTAAAACTTAGAGCATCAAGTCTTTCTACTTTGGCTCTTTTTTTTTTCCTTGGAGAAAGCATCTTAATATGTTTTTTAGTTTTCACATAATGTCAGATATTGCAATAGATGATTTTAATGATATTTCATACTGATTTCTAACATGGATGGAGTTTCGTATTTGGCAACCAGTAAAAAAACATGGGAAAATAATATGTAAGAGCATGTGAATGATATTTTGGTAGAGATGTGTATGGTTAGAGAAATCAGAATTCCAACACAGTTCTTTGTGTGTTGCATTATTCACATTCCTGTTTTTAAACTATGAAGGAGTTAAGTTAAAAAATACTTTTTATGCCTGTTTCACTTAGAACTACGTTCTTCAAAACACTGACAAGAAGCTCCATTAGCTATGTAATATCAGTAAAAGGGGGCAGATCTCTATAATATCACTTTTTCTGTGATAACATAATAACACTCAGATGCTTTTTGAATAAGATGGAAATGCTTTCTCAGGATTTCTGTTGCTGAATTAAAGTTCTTAGGTTCATAGGAATGAGTTCTATGGGCAGTAATCTACTAGAGGTGGGGAATAATTTCCACCCCTTCAGGTCAGGGTAGCAAACCACAGTAAAGGCAGCAATAATGGTTGTGGGATAGTAGCATTAAGGCATTAAGTGCTGTGGTATTTGTGGTTATTTCACTTTGAATGTGTGAAAGCAGTCTTGCAGTGAAGTTAAAAATCCAGGTCATCTCTGCTCCTAGGCTGTGGGAGGCTTGGGTGGTGTAGCACAGGCTGCACATATCCTTGCTTTCTGTGGAAATGCTGCCTCTCACTGACACTGCATCATTTGACCTGCAGGTGTTGGCTGTTCAAGGGGTTTCTGACTTTTGGAAGTCCTAAGCTGCATAGGGTGATAGAAACTTAGTGTTATGTTATCTTTTCATTAGTTGAAATCTGGGAGTGGATGTCTGTATGTTGAGGTCATTGCATAAAATCATGAGGCATTAGTTGATGTGTTTATTTAATTAATTGCTGGTTGTTTGTCTTAGAAGCAAGGCGCATAAATGTTATGTTTTCCTTTTTTTTCTGTTCACCTCTCTTTACATTTCATTCATGTATTGCCTTGTCTTCCCAAGATCCTGTCTTCTTGTTGTGCAGGCAAAAGAAGGGACGTTTTTAAAGCATGTTTTCTCACTGTTGTTAAATAGTAATTCAGTTTAATGCTTTGCCTTTGTCCAAGAGGGGCAGACCATCTTTTATGTTCACCATGTTGTAAGTTTTTTTTCACTTGTTTCTGTGTTTCTGTTTCTATTATTTGTGATATTGCAGGTGAACATGCATGTCAGTGTTTGGTGGATCACAGAAAATGATTGTTTTTTCATTAAGCAGAAAGAAAATCTATTGTATACGGCCCTGTAATCTGCATGTTTCCCATATTTCCATCATGTTTTGTTTATTTTGATAACTTGGTGAAAGCTCAGTATACTGATCATCAGCAGTTGAGGTGTCTGTGTATTTAGGGACTTAAAAACAAAACCACCTACACTTCCTCCATAGGTATTCAAAATGAAACCACACTGTTCAGCAGAAGGACTGTGATTTCTGCTGAGTGAAATTGCTTTTTAATACCAATCTTAGATTATGTCTGTAAAAGTAAGACTGATCAGTGCACTCTTGCAAATGGTCCAGCACTTTTTCCTAGGGAATCAGGCATCAGAGTTTTATGAAGGCTAAGAGTTTACTCATTTTCCTTAGCCTCGTTCTGCATTACACAGAGTTTTACTGTAAGTCAGTGTAAAAATATCTCTTTATCTTACTTTTGTGTCAGTGTTTATTATCTTTGATTGTTGGTGGAACAGCTGCTAAACCAAAGAACACTTAATAAGGGAAAGACTTTGTTTGGGACCAGGTGGTAAAGCATAGGTTTAGCGATTTTTTTACAATAGGACATTCTGTGACTGGTTAATGTATTGCAGAGGAGAGCTAGGAAGCCTTTTTCTTTCTTCTTTTTAAATTTTTTTTTTTTTTAAATTATTTTTATTCATGTGGTTGCCTCAGTGCCCTAAATACTCCTGTGTCAGCAATTAGCAGGAGCAGTGTTTCATTAATCCATCAGATCTCTGATGCAGCACATTTTAAGGCCAAGAGATAATAGGGAATCATTTGTTTAAACCTCAGGATTAGCATCTGATGGATCAGGCTGCAGTGTCATTAACAGCAATGGTGGTAGAACTGTAAACTAAAGCAGTTAAACAGTGTGTGGTTGATATTCTTAAAATCAAGCGAAAGCTCTGTAGTCTTGTACTTCTAGGCTGATAAATATCATGTAAATCACATAAATTCTAGGAATACCTGTGTTATTTTTTATAGTGTTTAGTTTCCCTTTGCATGAAACACTTAATATGTAGCCATAACATATGTGAAATCAAATTCTTACTGAAAGAAACTTGGTTTTGTTTTTCATAATAATAATCTAGATGCATTTTACTATTATTACTGCAAAAATCTGTTCAAAATGTCTGATCCTTATAAAGCACAGTAGTTCTGTTAAACCAGAGGAGTTTTTATATTCCTTGTAAGCTTTTAGAATGAAGTGTTTCATTTCTGTGCTGAAGCATGAGCCTTTAAAAATGAAAACTTTTCAAAATGCTAGCAGTTGATTTAATTTGTAACTTACACAGTATATTGAATTTGCAGATTATTGTGCTCTTAAAGAGATAAAAGAAGATTTATAGATACTTTCTCCTTTTGATTGAGTAGTACTATCAGAAGAACATTTTAAGTGCAGTACTGGCTGAAATGATAAACTTTGCAATCCTGTTTGGCTCCTGTGTGGAGACAGGAAGGATAGAGACATCATATGGGACTGAAAGGCAGATAGCAACTTGTGTACAGTATAATCACAATCAGGCATGAGTGAGTTCCAGTTCCCCTGTATTGGCAGTATTACTTCCATTATCAAGAAATACGCTCCACAGAGTTGGGAGAGGTTGTCCACTGTGATCAGACAGCTTCTTCCTGCTTTTTTCTAATGCTCAAATTATATCTGGATACTTCTTGTTGCAGGTTGGCCACTGCTTTTGCTTCCAGGTTCACTGGCCTCTTCAGTATATTTTGCTTTTTAGGTGAGTTGATTGGCATTCAGACCTCACAGAAAATGAGGAGCTGAGGGGTTCCTCTTTATTCTGCTGCCAAAACAACATAACCTCCAGGGCAGTCATGACCTATATATATATAAAAATCTACTTGCCAAAATGTAGTCTTGCCTTATCTTTCAATACTGGAAAGGTTGTGGGGATTTATTTGAAGGCAGTCCTATCCTGATCCTTGCTAGGGCCAAAAGGATCCCTGCTTGGATGCAGTACAGAGGTGCGTGGGAGAGAAGCAAACCTACTTGCTTTCCTTTCTTATTTTGAAATATATCGCCTGATGTGAAGGCAAAACTACCCTGCAAAGCCAAAGCCAAGTGGAATTTTGTTTGTGTCTATTTCAGTTGTTGTTATTCTTAATTGGAAAATAGCAGCAACTGCTTGAACTTTTTACTATTGGACTGTTGTGTTCATTGACTCATGTGGTGGTCCCCTGCACTTCTGAATAGTTAGACTGGGTAAAATGGCACTACTTCTGCAGAAATGGTTATTGATGGACATGATAGTTTTTATAGGTAGACCTAAATATATTTCAAATCAGAACCCTACTGGAATAAACACGGTCATTAAAAAATTGAACAATATAAAAACTACCCTAAACACCTTAAGGTAAGTGAATAAAGGCAGTTGGCTGTCTGAGATGAGGGAGCTCCATTCAGCAAAGCTATATTTATTAATTTTTAATTATGTGCTCATGGTGTAAATATTTGCCATTAATGTGAACTTCTTGCCAGTGGTAACAAATGCCCCAAAAGTAATTTCATTGTGAAAATCTTTTACTTCTGTGCTTTGGGCTAATAGCAATTTTGCAATATGCCTAGAAAATAAGAAATACCATGTTAGTTGTTCATCTGTTGTATACCTGGAGCTCCAGCTGTAGCATCACATGTATTGTACCTGCAGTACCGTGACTTAAGTCTGTTTTGAAGAAAGAGGAGCTTGCAGATAAATGAAGGTCAGTCTACTCTGGGATTGTTTTAGTGCCATAGGTAGCCAGTATAGCTGCATTTTCTGGTGTATGGGCTGGGGAGTTCTGCACAGAGTTTAAAGTGATTTCTTATTGCGCTTTCAGGATCAGTTGTGTAACGTGGAGGAGAGACAGTTATGGATGGTTATTTCAGTGTTTGCAGGATAAGGAAAAATGAGTGTAGTTATTTGGCCACGATGATGTGAAGCACAGAGCAGACTTGGATGTAGTTCCAATGTTGCCTTTCTAACTTTGGTCTGAAATGTTTTGTACCTTAATGCGTTCTTTTTGTTTGTGTAGATTTTTTTCCTTGCCCGTAGTGAGATGACATAGGAAGGAAACTGTACAAAGTTTTTGAAAGTGTAAACTGGAGTGGATTAGACATGTGCCAGCTGTGATGTCCAGTTTCTTGGATTCTGTATTTTTGAATAACCACCTCCTGTTACTGTTGTTATGTATAAAGATCATAGTAGTTTCTTCATTCTGCAAAAAGCAGTGATTTTAATCTTTAAACTTGCTGACTTTATCTTCTAATTCATTTTTTCTTGTTGTAAACGCCTCTGTAATTACTTCAGAGGGTAATTACAGTCTTCCTGATGTGCAGTGTTCCCATGTTGCACTCTAGTTGTTTTATTCTGTGAGACTTTTTAGTCTGGAAGTGATTAGTTTATTGTGCCGAACTGCTTGTCTTCCAAGTTACTCTTTTTGAATGACTCTGGTCTAATCGTGTTCTTTCAGTTCTTGTCCTCTCCAGCTCTCCCACCCCATCTCTTTCCTTGGTGGAACACTAGATTGTTACTGTGTGCTACAAAGAAGTAGAAGGAAAAGCAGTGTTCATTCTGCACATTTTGCATGAGGCACTGAGAACAGACTGCCATATGCCTTAGTAGCTCTGTCTGTCTGCATGAGTCTGTACAGTGAATTCATCTTCACTGTCACCTTGGGGACCAGGGGGGTTTGGTTTCTCACAGATGCGTACCCCAACCCAAAAGCTGTTCTCTTCCATTCTGTGTTATGGCATTTGCAGAGCAACTCGCAAAAGCCCTGGGGATTTCTCTGACATTAAAAAATAAGGGGAAAAAATGCTACAGAGTGACCTTTTATTAACTAGAACCTTGAGCAACTTACCAGAGCTGCTGGGGTAAAAGCAACACCATGGTGAATTCAAATTTAGAATTGGTGTGGGTGCATTTTCAGTGTTGTGTCTGTTTATGTGTACCCTTATGAACTGGCTGGCTGTAGTTTTCCTAATAGGAACCCTTAGCTACAGCTTTGGAGAGATGATCCAGGCTTGGAGACTAGTTGATTGATAATAATTTATTTAAAGAAAAAGTTAGGTAAACATCCCAACAGAATATTTTTATAATCAGAATCTGTGTATACTGGAAAAACCATCGGGATTGTTTTTCACTGGGATGAATAAAAAAGCTGCATTTCCTCAAAGGCTATTTGAAAGCCTTTCTTGGCTTTGTTGATTGGTATTCTGGGGTCAGGGATGAGAGTCCCTTTCTCATTTAGAAAACCAGGGCTGTTTTTACAGTGAGCTCCTCTTACTTTCTATGATTATTGGAGTTAAAAGGAAAGACTGAGCAGTTTGTCTTTCACATGTATCTTATAGGGCTTTATTTTCCCTTCAAATTAAATTATTTTTATATCATAGGATCATTGCAAATTTACCTGACCTGAGGCAATCTGACTTGTGGTCAATGATAATCATACTTTTAAGACAGATATATAGTTATGGTGGTATGAGGGTGAGGGTGAATTATTTTTAAATTTGGGATATTATTTCTGGGCCTGGGACTAAGCCACTAAATAAGAAGTAATCTTATTGCATGTATCCAGCAAAACTCTATCTTCAAAGCTATTTGGCATTAAAAAAATTAAAAAATAAAATTTGTCTCTGATGGATGGTGAATCAATAATCCCCTGCTGTAGATGAAGTGTTCCATAAAGAAGCTCCATCCTAGTAGAGTAAATGGAGATTAGTCCTGCTAGGAGAGAAATCTTGTGTCATAAGTCACTGAGGCTGCTTACTACTTCTCCCTCTAGGGCCCCTGTCCTGTTTGTCTCCCTTCTTTCCCACAGAGAATATTGTGCTGATGTAGATAGAATGGCAAACCTCACTGTGTCAATATGTTTGCTCTTGCTTTGTGAAAGTGAATATTGAGACATTTTTGGGGGATTCCTTAAAAATTATTTTTTCCTTAGAAGTCTCTTTCCACAGACCCTTGTTCTAATGTTCTCAGTGACCCTTACATACCATATTTTGCTATGTGTGCTCGTGTAAAAGCAGAGTCGTGGGAGGAGATAGAGACAGTGAGAAGTTGAGGGGCTGGTGAAAGGCCAAATACTCCAGCCTGTGAACTGTCAAAGACTGGGGACTTTAGAAGGTGGATAATTATATTTAATTTTTTTAACCTTTTTTTTGGGGGGGTGAGGAGAAAGTGTTCAATCCCTGTATGGGACTTCCACTTTCGAGTTTGACTTGATGAGTCTGTGGGTACCTTCCAACTCAGAATATTCTGTGATGTGTGGTGATGTTACTTGGTATCATACCAAATTTTTGAGTGGTAAGGTTGAAGATGGATAGTGAAACACACACTGTGTTTATCTTACCGGCTATAAGTGGAAAAACCTACAATTCAAGATTTGCATTTAAAACCAGAAAAAAACCAATTAAACAAAAAAAGGAAGAGAATTTGCAGTCTCTTGTCTTCCTCTGCTATTTACTGATAGGATCAAATAATAGGAATAATAGCACAAAAAATCTAAAGCAGTTTGTAAATCAAAGCCCTTTCTTTGAATTACTTTCCATTTAAGTGGTTTCTACATCTTTTAAAACCTATAAATAGGTTGAAGATTCTTGCAGCAATAGATGTATTGACAAACTAAGCTGTATGGCTTTTTTCAGGCTTGTACTAAACAACACCGTTAGAGGAATCCAGAACAGATACTCATGCTGTGAGAAAGTCTTCCACCAACTGTTTTATTTCCTGTTTATATATGGATATTAGGTTGGAAGCTGTGCTCATTATGTAGGGGAGAAGGTGAAAACATGGCCTGGCTTGGCACAGAACCTGGTCAGAATTACAGAGTCAGCTTTTGAGGTCTGTATCAGCTTCAGAGCCTGCCCCTTTGCCAAGGTATAACCCATGCCAACACATACTTGGGTTGGAGGCTATTAAAAAAAAAAAAAAATCTCGTTGATTCTGATGCAGTTGCTCTTTAGACAACAAAAACTGTTCTGGGTGCAGGTTGTTTTGATTCGTGCTTAAAGGATCTGACAAATTGGGCATGAATTGCCAGAACTGGTGTGTTTTCAGCATCCCTCTCACCTACATTGTCTGTTCATGAATTACCAGCATATGCTTGCCTGGGCTCTGGTGATTTGTTATGAGAAGAGGACTCAGTTCTGCTGGAGTAGCAGTAGGCTCTGTTGTAGCACAATATCTAGTTCTAAATATTGCGTATTTAGATTGCATATAAAACCCAAAAGATTACAGCATTCATCCTTGTCATGTCATTCAGGTCTCAGGTGCTTTAAACTATGATCTTACTGTGCTGACATTTATTTGGATGTTAGCCTGGATGTGGGGTAAAATAAGTAGTAGTTCTGGGGTGCTTCTAAATAAAAATTTACAAATATTTGTGTTACTGTTTTTTCTTCCTGACTGTACAAGTTATATAATATTATTTTTTCAAGTTGTAAACTGGCTGTTAGTGGAAGTCTTTACTGAAGATCTTAAATAAAATGGTTTAATTAATTTACTGTGTACTTAATGAGGACTCTCTATAATAAATACTTGCAGTGCAGAACCCCAGCGTGGCTCAGACTACAATAAACAGTTGTGGATTTTAGGTTCTCTTAATAAAATACTGTCAGATCTGAGCTTTGGCTTTGTGTCTGTGGATGACCAAGGGATGACATGCGTTGATTTCTGTTACTATTGTAAACATTCTGCACTATTTAATATTAATAATGTGCCTTCATTTCTAAATTATTCTTAGAAAATGTAAAAATACTCTTTAAAATCCTCACTTATAAGAAAGGTTTAACAAAATAAACTCTAAATCACTATTGTTTGATGAAGTAAGATATAACCCTCTTAGTATGCTTTCATGATGCAAAAGAGAAACAGCCATCCTGAATTTAACACTCATATAGACCTCTTCTGTTTGTAATATGCTCAGAAACCCAGCATCACATGTAAGAATAAAAATAGTTTAAAAAAAAGTAGACAAGAACTAGGATAAACTGCTTATCATCAATTGCTCATGATGTTGCTGTTTTTAGAAGTAGGTGGCCTGTGGTCTTTCAGTCAGACTTGTTGCTCATCAAGAACAAGTGAGTATACTACCTGTTAGCTTGCCTCCTATTTGTCATCTCATTGCTTATTATGAAGCAGGAGAGATTAAATAACATGTAGGTATGTTTCTGTGTCTTTTCTCATTTTTAACTATCTTGATCAGCTTCTGTTATTCCAGTCCTTGCTTAATGGCAGTAATGGCAGTGCTGCTTCTTTCTTTTGCATTTCCATTAGGACTTCCTTTCGAATTTTAGCCTGTATTTCTCTTTCATGGTCAGATAGTCATCTGGGCCAGCTGTTTCCAGTCAGTCTCTTATCTGTTTGCATCAATCTGCTTGAAAAATGGGACAAGTTGATGTACTTGAATATATGTCCCCTCCCATGCTGTGATCCCCCCTGAAAAGCTGGTAATCATTGTTCAGTTTTTGTTGTTTTGGTTTTTTTTTTTGTTTTGTTTTGTTTTTTGTTTTGGTGTTGGGTTGTGGTTTTTTGTTTTTTGTTTTTTTTTTTTCTTTTTGGGAGGTGGGAAAGGCATAGACTTTAATTTTGAAGGCTACAAGCCACGTTGGATTTCTGTTTCTGAATTTTACATTGACAGGAGGCAAATTGCAGTGAAGACCATAAACTGACAGTTTAGGGCAAGCATGCTATTGCCTGAGGCAGTCAGGGATGTAGCCCACTCCATCCTTCTGACTTAGGACATTCATTCCTCCTGAGGTTCCTTGTCCTTTCTGATGATAGATTGAGAAAGACAAGCAGCACATGGGTAGACAAACACCTCACCCAGGCACTTGGTGCCATTTAACAGTTTCTTCCTGCATTTGACATTTTCATTTCCCTTCTTCACCTCACTCATCACTAACTGTTTGGGTCTTGTTTTCTGTACACAACACTAATAGAGAATGACAGAATACAAATACAAGCTCCACTACTCGTTTTATATGCTGTGTATTCTACCAAAATTATATAGGAGGCTCAACAGCTGGACTGTGAAAGGAATGCTCAAGATTTAATTGACATTGACCTTATGCAACTATCACTCAGGATAAAGTGTTGGGGGTTTGGTTGGTTTTGTTTGTTTTGTTTTGGTGTTTGGAGTTTTTTCCTTGTTTTTTAAGGAAGCATCAATGCCCAGTAATGTGAAGGTGTTTAATTTATTGTTCTGTAATTATTTTCTGAGTTTACTATGATCACAGTACCACTATTAAAAATCCTGAACCCATTAGAAATCTACAGTCAAGTAGTCTACCCCATGCTTTGAGTATGGGTGTATCGTTGAAATCATAATTGGAAATGGGAAAGAAAGTAGTCCCTTGGAATAGAAAGTTGTTTTTTTTTTCTACTCAAACCCAGTGAAGGTACAAATGGCATTGATAAGGGGGAATTAAAATAAAATGAGACTTCCAGTGTTCTGCTTCTTCTCCCTACAGGTGCTTCAGTGTGTAGTGTAGAACAGTTTATGGAGCTGTGGTAATGCCCGTTTTTGATGCAGTTCAGATAGACTTAAGTTTTAGAGGTTTATTTACGCTAAGAGGGTTCATTGGCAAGCTGAAGACCAGACAAACTGTAGGCTGCTCATTCATGGATGAATGGATGTGTGAGCTTTTGTATTGTTTTGTATTGCTGAAAATAAAGGGAAGCAAAAGAAGCTTACTCACTGTGGACTTTGATTACTGAAGGACTTGGCAATGCAGGCTCATTTACTCAAGCATCATGAGGAGCTCTATTGGCTTTATAGGACAGAAAGGTGTGCCTTTCTGCCTTCTATCACTGTAGCCTGCCTGACCCTTAATGGGTGTGCCTTAAAGAATATGAGAAAAACTTAAGCCCCTTGGTTTGACGTTGTGGGGGGTTTTTGGTTGTGTTTATTTTTTGTTTGTGTTTTTGGTGGGTTTTTTGTTTTTGTTTGTTTTGTTTGTTTTGGTTTTTTTGGTTCCTACACGATCCAGTTCTTCTTCCTTTGTATACAATACAATAAGGTTAAAGCTTCTTTTTTTTTTTTAATATATGGAAGTTATGTGCCAAAATATATCAGTCTGGCTATATCTTCATTCTCAGGTGTCTGTATATTTATTCTGTTTAATCCTCTTGCACACTGAGCTGCGATGGGACAAATTGCGAAGATGCAGAAAGGTTTGAGCTTTGTACAGATATTGCAGGCTTGTACATCTTTCATTTATCTATACTCCAATGTTCTGGAAAATATGAAAATTCTCATAAAGTCTGTTATTACATTGAGAAACTCATTACGCTGAGTTATGAAGCTCTCCTGACCACTGTGACAAATTTGGTTCTCCAGCTTTATTTTATGAATAGAGACTACATGTAAAATCATATATGTTCCCAAAAGGATAATGCTACTGCATGTTTATTATTAATGCAGAAAAGCTGTTAATTGTAAAGTATAAAAAGGAATATCATGGGCATTTGACGATGCTTTGCTGGGAGTTAAAATAGTATGCCAGATTCTTTCAAGTAAAGAAAGGAAAGGTTAATTTTTTATAATCATCTATAATGTTACTCATAAATTTTCCAATTTCTCTGCTACTTAGCTACAATACATTATTTAGAACATAAAAGGTATTAATTTGAAAGACTGATCTCTAGATAAGCCAGCTTTCCCTTTTAATAGACCATTTAAAGTACAGGGTGTCTAGCAAGAGTTTTGCAGATAATATTTCTTATTGCATTAAAATAATTACTTATTTCAGATTGTATTATTCCAGACATTTGTACTCTGAGGAGGAGTACGTGATAGGATTTAGACTTCATAAGTGATGATACAGCACCAGGTTCCCATGTGGAAAATCTGGATTTCTTTTGGTAAATTACTTGCTGCTTTAGTACTGAGTATTTACGTAGTAAAATACTGCATGCCATAAATGTGTCAAACCTTTTTTGTGTTGACTGTCTTTTGGTTTAAAATATATCCTCCCTTAAGCATTTCTTTACTTCCTCGCAAACACGAATTAACGCTTTTTTTGTCTACTAGCTTTTTTTTCCTCTGCTTTAAGGCATGTTTATCCTTAAATGTGGAAATGAGGGCAGGATATTATATTTGCTTAATCATAGATGCTTCAGTCAGACAGGCATGATTGTCTTGAATCTGTGCATTTGTGTTTAATTTTGAGAATATAGAGATGTACAGAATTACCCTCTTTAATGAAAAAATACCTGAACAAGAAAGCAAACCCAGTCTCTGTCAAAAATCATAATTTTGAATTCTTAAGGAGCTAGCAATAAATCCTATTGGTTTATACGCTCAAGAAAGTTTGCTGTATAGTATTTTTCTGTAGGCACAATGAATCTCAGTACCCCATGCAAATAAAACTTCTGTGAAATCTTCAGTTACCAAAAGCTTGCTAAATTGCTTTTCCCTCTAACTGCCTTCTTAAATAGTTCCTTATTTGGAAAACAAAGGTTGTTACATGCAAATATTAAAGCAGCCTTCATCCTATTTTTGTCTGGTATTGCCATGCTTCAAATCCAAGAACTTGTTGGCTTTTGCTACCCATTTGTGGCTGATTTCAGAAGCTGGCTTGTCTTTCCTGCATGTGCTTCACCAATGACTGGCACTTTACTGGTTCTTCAGGACTCAGCGGACCTCTATGCACTTTGATACATGGAAGACTTTGTTCCTTGTGATTTCTAGCATAGGTAGTTGGAGACTGGACAATACTTTTTTCAGGGGGAAAATATAATATGAAATGGTGATCCAGTTTTCTGGAGTTTTTCACTTGAAATAGCCATGTAGGTTTTTAAGATTGACGGATTTTCTTGAAGGTCCACTTACTCAGTAAGAATGAAAAATCAGTATTTCTGTAAGAACTTGTGCACTACTTGGGGCCATCTGTGTCATATAAAATCAAAAATTCTTGACGTCGAATGTTACTTTTCTCATTTTAGCTGCACATACAAGGCGATAGAGTGCTGTATTGTGCATGTTTGGTTTTTTTTAATCACTACATAACACAACAGGCATTCACTTAAAGTTAAGCCAAATTTCCCTGAATCGTCTTTGCATTTAATGCTCTTTTTATACTGGCATTTATTAGGATATGGTTTGACATGGTGTTTTTTTGGTCTTACCATTTCTCCTCTTGACATGCCCTTTCTACTAGAAGGGCATGAAATCAGCTCAAGTATACTGTTGTGAGAATCATTACATGGAACAGCATCACTCTCTCATGCATTTAAAGTAATACACAAGGATGTCTGTTCTAGCAAAAATGTCTGATTTGTTCTAGCAATTACAGGTGTAAACCTGATAGTGAGAAGATTTTCTTCTGGAGTGGAATTGGAAGTAGATACTAGAGAAGAGTGGGTTAGTCTCTTCACCTTCATAGATGATTCATAACTAAAGCAGAACTAAATGCTGCTTTTCCCCCTGGTCAGAATTAACTTGGTTTTCCTCATTTTTATCACAAGTCAGTGCTCTGTAGTTCTGTTTGTTTCTCCCCTTGACTTCCTTGAATGGGTCTCTATATTAAGAATCTTGAATGTTTGTTTCATTTATGATGAAGGGGATAGTTGAGCTTTGATTATGAAACTAGATGGCATCCTTCAACATTAGAAGTAACTTAAGCATATACTTGGATATGATGTAACATATGTTATGGAAAGAAAATTTTATGTGTAATCACTCTTGAAGCAAAATGGAAAACAATAAAATAAAGTCAAGAAAGGACATCTGGAATCATGTTCTCTGGCCAGTGACCTTTACTTTTTCAAAAAGGAAGTTGATGTACTTCTCAAATATATCAACAGCTTCCAAGTAGGGTAGATATTGCTCAATGCCCTTTCCAGGCAGGGCTAAGGGTTACAAAGTTTTATTACTGATGTAGTGCCAACGCTGTTTATAAAAATCACTATTTTTGGTATGTTCTCAGTAATTTAAACTGCTACGAAATTGAAAGTGGCTCTTGATGGAGGTAGACGAGATGCTTAGTATTACTGGAAGATCTTGAAAAGAGAAGGTATGAGAGATGCAGAAGTCCAAGTTCAAAAGGTCATGTTTTTGTTGGAAAAAAGCAAAAGTATGCGGTAGCAGGAGATGGAGGATGTTAAATAGAAAGGAAGTTATTTTAAGAGGAGACTTCTGAGTATTTTTTTCTGCGTTATTTTGAACTGGCATTTTTTCTTCTCACATCTTTGATGCCAAGTTTGTGTCCAAACCACCTTTTTTCTTCACAGAAGGAATACACATGGTAGTTCTTGGCATACAATTGCTGCAGAGCAGGTTTGAAGCACATGTCATCTTTACATACAATTGAAATGGGTTTTGGTGGCTGCTACAAAATTTAGCATCTCTTGATTCTCCTCCCTTCTGGGGTTCCCTTGGTTGCTTATGTTCTCTTTCCCCTAACTCTTTTGCCTGGCATACTGACAGTGTCATCTGCTTCCTTCTCTGTCTTTAGAGAGCTGAGCTTGAGATATAATTAGCAAAATGCAGTGGGTGGAAGAGGGAGCTATGTCAGTGCTTTGGATGGTTGTCAAGAACATGTTTTTGGGGTTTTTTGGTTTTGGGTTTTTTTCTTCTTTTTTTTTTTTCATTTCTAAGGAACATTGTAGTGTACTTTGAAGATAGGTTCAGATGTACAAGTGAAATACAGATAAAACAACAGACTTCAATCTCTGAATTTAAAAAGTGCAGGAACACAATAGACATATTTTTGGAGATACACAGTTTAAGCAGAGAAGAATTCATAAATAAACTTACAGACTTTGAAATACTCAGTGTCTATTGTTGGGCTATTATTTCCACTGCATCTTGAAAAGGAAAGAGTAAAATGTGCTATAAAAACCAGTAAATGTGTTGGAAACAAAGAAAGCTATAAAAATTGTACTTAAAAGGCCAAAATTTGTTACAAGGCACCAGTATTGTGAATGGCTAATTTATGCATAAAGACTGAATTGTGTTTCGCAGAATGTCTTTTGTTCTAGTTTATCTCTTCATACAGTAGTCCTCTAATCATTAAATATAGTTTACTTATGCTGGAAGACAAAGTACTATGTGTTTACAAATCTGCACAGTGATCTTGAGAGGAAAGAATGTGTAGTCCTATTGTATTCGTGCAAGTGCCTTTTTCATCTTTGGTCAAGAATAAAATTCACTGTGGCCAAAAATAAAGGAAGGCTTTTTGCGTATTCTGGGGTTTTTTTAGTATGTGTACAATTAACTATTTCTTGGCCAATAGGATTTTCAATAGAATTGTTTTGAATGATCCCCGTATATTCCACTGTGTCAGAAAATACTATGCTGGAATTATGAGTTGGGTTTTTGTTCTTGAAACAATGTTGTACTCCTAAAACTAGAGCAGGGTGCTCAGAATGGTTTGGACTTGGGCTGCACAACATAATTTGTGTGCTGCTGGGAAAAAGAGGATCTTGCTCTTACCACAGTTTAGTCTCAAGTGCCTTAAAAATTTAATCACTGTAAAGATCAATATATAAAGTAGTTAGTCAATATTTCACAAAGCTTAAGGGAAGTTTGGAGTTACAAGATTTTAATGAATTATTGAATGCCACTTGCAGGAGAGAGATTTAAATAAACTAAGAATACTTTTAGTTTCTTCTCCTTTTTTTTTTTTTTTTTTTAGTTTGTGGTGTGCGTTGCTCTGTTAAGGGAAGCTTTAAGTATCCTAAGGCTGAAAGACTGTTTGTGCAGAAGTCACTTACTAGGCATGGCTTGCCCCAGAATTATTTGGAATGATCATATTATAAATGCATAGACTTTCAGGGCTACATGTAAACCGAATGCCATCTCATAAATTATTCATAATAGCCCACAGGTATAATTATCCAGAGAAGTGAAAATGAAGGAAATTACTTCCTATTAATGTTTGCTTATTCAGATAATTATTTTACTTATTTTTATTCAGGTTTTAATCCTAAATTATCTGAGTCCTGCTCACACAATATATGTGTACTTTGCAAGCATTGTCTTGTGATATAAAGCTATGAAAGATGCATGAATCTTACGTGTTTCTATTTCTTCACCAAATGATACATTTTATTTCACTCCCCTCAGTTCTGTTTTCAAACAACAACTTCCTCCTTTATTTCCAGTGCAGAATACAGACCTGCCATATTCTGACATGGGCTTCAGTGCCTTACAGGGTTTAAGGAGGGCGACGAGGTTGATGAAAGTGGTGCTCTCCAAGCTGCCATGTATAAAATATGAGTGTCGTATATGGAAAATAAAAGGCCTCTGCATGAAAGAACGTCAAGGAGAACAAAATTGCTTTAGGTCTTACTCTGCAAACAGGCGTATGTACAAATGGTTTTGCTAATGCGAGTAGTCCCATTGAATCAAATTAATCATGTTTGGTGTTCAAGATAAGGATTCAATCCTTTAACCCCTCTAGAGCAAGTACAAAATTTATTACAGTTCCTTCTCTGCTTTGCAGTAGCTGGAGTAGGCAATGTCCATGTTGCCTCTCAGCCTTTGTAAAAAGGACTACAGAAAAAGGGAAAAATGATCTATATATATTTCTTTTAAAATTAATTTTGGCCACTCTATTTTGTTACTTTTATTGCGTTTCTGTGAATGACAGCAACCTTGAGTTGTCATCGTTTTTTCAACCATGACAAAGAGCTAAAACTAATTTTTAAATCAATTTCATTGTCTGCTCTTTGCTTCTTTTGAAGCATTGCCTTCTATTTGTAGTTAGAACAGATCGTGGAAAGTAAGTTCTTCAGTTAACATAAAATCAAGCACCCCAACTCAGTCAAAAGAACAAGGGGATTGAATTATTTCTTTTGACTTTATGTGTTGAGGTCAGACAACTTGTGTAATTTTAGTTGTTTTAGCTTTTCCAGTTGATAGTGGCAAGAGACTTCTTGTAAGGTCACATATCTTATTTTTCTTGGCTGCCTTCCTTAGCATGGGATGAATTAGCTTATACAGTTACTGTTGACTCTTTATTATAGAGAGTTTGTCAATTAGTAACTTAAATAATGGCTTTTAGGGAGCTGAGGGACAGTGAGTGGTTTCATTGGTATTTTTGCAGTTCAGTCCATTGGGAATCCTCTTCAGATAGTAGTGCTGTAGCTGCACTGTGTCAGCACCACTTTCATTACTGGGCTCTTATAAAGCAAAAATAAATGGGTGATCATTGCTTTTTCTTGATCTGTCCCTGATCCCTCCATAACTTGAATTAAAATGCAAGTAATTCTTTATTTCAATGAAAAAGCATTTCTTTGCATGTTAATAGCTACACCGACTAGTAAATAATACAGTAACTTGGAGGGTCTGGAGTAACAAAGATATCAAATGAATAATGATATATAATTGTCTTGGAAAATAGAGCAAGGGATAATGGCTTTAAATTGAAAGAGTGTGGTATTAAATTGGATATAAGAAAGAAATTAGAAAAATTCTTTACTACAGAGGTGAGGAGGCAGTGGAACATGCTGCCAAGGAAAATTGTGAATGCTCAGTTCCTGGAAGTATTCAGGGTGAGGTTTAATGGATCCCTGAGCAATCTGGTCTAATGGAGAGTGTCCCTGCCCATGGCAAGGGGGTTGGATTGAGATGATCTTTAAGGTCCCTTACAATTCAAACCATTCTAAGATAATTAGGTTTGATAGTTGTAGTTGACAGATGTTGGTCTATAAAAATGCTTACCTGTGAATTTTAAAATTATGAAACTATTTACTTTGGTAATTTAAAAGTTAGTCAAAAGCTTCAAACAAAGAACATAAAAAGACTGATACTCAGAATTGGTCATCTTGCTATAGTCTTTATTTCTGTATGAACTGCATTATTCTTGATTTAGTAGAGTTAGAATTGCATGTCCTTTCTTGGGGAATAGGGTTTGCAGCAGGAGGGCTCCAGGTGCAGTGGTGCATTTCGGCCACGATGGGTGTTAGGTAGGGTAGCACTGCATCACTGACAACTCCTGCAGACTTCGACAGGAAAGAACATAAATGAGGATGAAAAAAGACTGTGTGGTAGAAATCCATCTGGCTCCTACATCTTTACCTCATCAATTATGAACTCTTCGTGTTTGTGTTCAGGGGCTTTAACAGCCCCTCACGATACATCTCCACCCTGTGCTGTCTTCTCTCATTCACACAGATGAGCTGGTGCCAGCTTCCATCATCAGATGAGTAAAACTGTGGATGTCAGTTTGTGTGACAGTTTATCCATCTATGTTCACTCCATAAACCTCATTGTCAGTAGATGGATGTCATCAAACTTGGATATGAAAATGTGGATGTAAATAAATCAAACAGTCAAAGAATTTTCTGCTGGCAGTGAGATTCAGAGACTTTTTGTAGAAATACCTTCACACTCCTGAGCCAGTTGTCTCAGGTTCACTAAATTTTGCAGACATGAACCTCTGGGGAGCAGACAGTCCGTTCCAGTCTGGAATCTTTATGTTTTGCTTGTATGAAACCAAACCCCCCAGAATTACCATTAACACTATGAACAGCATCATGCTTGCACTTATGTTGTGACCAACACACAGAAGAAGGATGGAGCCAGGGCTCATGCTAGAGAATGTCTGGTTCTCAGCTCCTCTGTCCCTGAATGGTCTTTGTCAAATGGTACTGAATTCTTCCTTCTCATTGTATTTCATGACCTCTAGCTGATTTTTTCCCCATTCCTTTGAATGTCACTCCATCCCCTGCACCATCTCCTTCTTCCATTCCTTTATTATTTTCTCTATTTCTTTATTTTGGGGAAGGTTTGATCTTAGCAGAGTTTGGTTAACGGTGTCTACATCTGAACTGTGTTGAGTTTCATCATTTGAGGGCTGTTGACATTGCTCCTGGAGGTGTAGATGGAAGAAGGATAGAGTCAACCTGTCATAGCTGAATTCGTGATATATCTGTTTTTGTTGCCAAATGCTGGACTTTTTTTCTGACATCAGGATTTGTTGAACTGTCCCTTTTGATAGGTGTTTTGGAGAATTTCTGGTATTTAAGAGACTTAGTCTGCTACTGAGGATGATGGAACAGGGACTCCATGACTGCCTTTTGTCTTTTGCTTAAGCTGTGAAAGGTATTAGTAGACTGATTTTGCTTGAATGAATGAATGATATTTTACCTTTTTGTAATATTTCCTGAAGTCCATTTAAATCAAATGTCTTACTTCTGTTTGATTTTTCCTGTGTTTCTCAGCAGCATTTTACAAACTCATCTGTAAAACTTCAGAAACAGAAAATGTGCAGCTATGTTAGGACATAAAGAACAACTTACATGTGTAACTTAAAAAAAAATAAATCAAGAACCTTGTCTGGAACATATTTCTAATTTTAGGAAAATAAAGAAAATAGTTACTCGGTTATTTTCCTTAAATGAAAACCTTTCAGGGAAAACGAAAGATATTTTAAAAATGCAAGGCATGAGAACAGTTTTTTAGAATATTCTAAACTTTAATGAAATGTGAAAGTTCATCCTTGGGCATTAAAATCTTATTCTGCCGTGGTCCGGTATCTCTCATTTGTCCAGTTCTTTTGCTTTCCTCTTCACTTTAGCAAGTGATCACGTGCATCAGCTAAATGTCTGATAAATCTCCAGGCAAAGCTGGGTTGACTTGTGTGGAACTGACTTTAAAAATATTTGATGGAACATTGCTTCAGTCTCTGAATACTTGTCAGCTTAGATTTATTACAGCTGCTCCCACTACAGAGATGTGCACTTCGGTCCTTAGGGATCTTTCCCTCTCTTTTGCTGTGTAGTTGCAGCTCTTGTGGTGTCACAGTCGATCAATTATTCACTTTGACACTTTTGAGTCCAGCAGAACATTGGTAGAGTAACATCACCATGACTTCTGGGTTACTTTTCTCTCCTATGTGGGCGTGTGTTGGGGTTTTTGAGTGAAAACTCTTTTTGATTGGTGGGGTTTCTTGTTTGCTTGTTTGTTGGTGGTTTTGTAAGTGAATGGGTGGGTGCTACATTTTGTTCATTTGGGGAAAAATGTTCCAGTTTCTTCCGAAGGTTCACATAGTGCATGCCTGTGAAATAAGTGTGTTGGGTATCAATAACTTCCCTTAATAGATATATTTTCTACATTTGTATTTTATGTAGTCATAGCCCAAGTTTCTGTGTGCAGGGTTAGATAGCTATATGTGGTTGATGTGGGAAGAGGAATGGTAAGAGATTACTTTGGAAGATCATTAATAAATACATCAATTTTACGAAACTTGTCTTAGGGAAAACCTGTCCTTTAATTTCAGCACTTCCAACAAGAAATTCAGAGTTTGTATAAAATTACAGCTGGTGTGACATATTCTGTAATTTGTAAATTAGATTTTCTTAAAGATACCTTTTGACCCCCTGAAATTACCTATGATTTAATGCATTCTGATATCAGCAGGAAAACATAATTTTACTCAAATGAATGAAGCGCATCCTTTCAATGTGATAAGCAGAGATGGCTAGTTAGACATCTGCTATTGATTATTACACTATGAATGAATTGTTTAAAAAGCCCACACCATAAAAAACCCCAGCAAAACTCCACCACAAAACAAACCTCACCAAACTTCTTAAAAAAAAATCCATGCTGCCAACATAGAGTGGAGTCTATTTGAGCTGATAATAAATCAAAACCAATTTTAATTAAATTGGAAACCTTTGAGCAGTCTGACCAGGAAAAAAGATTTATAGCCTATGTATTACCATATTTGTGTCTCAGGTGGTTTGAGAAAAACTTCAGTAGTCAAGGTTAAGCATGCAGTAAGTATATTTATTGCTCTCAGTAACATAAAAAAGTATATTCTCTAATGCTTAAGTGGAAGTATCATTCAAGATTTCAGTCAGCATCTCTCTTCTACCCTCAAGATAAAATCCTCCCCCCTCCCTTTCCTTGCATCTCTGCAGGGAAAGTGTGGGTCAAAGCTAAAGAACCTTTTAGTGTTAGTGGTCAGCCGTGCTATTTAAAGTTCTTCTAAGTGGAGCCCCATAGAGCTGGTCATTTATTACTTCAGAGTGGACTGAGTTAGCACTGTGGGGTCAGTTAAATGTTCCTTCAAGAATTTTCTTCTGAGCCTTGGGGTAAAAGTATAAAAGTTGACTTGTTACCAGCCCTTGTCAGAGAAACTGCAGTTGAAAAACTTGAAACTGGTTATGATCCTGACACACAGCACTAAGCCATCCTCTGCTTCGTGAAGAATTCAGAGTTAGATTAGCCCACTTTTCCTTTATCTAACAAATTCCAGGTTTGCTTCTGTTCAAACTGAAAATTCAGTTTCCAGGAGAAATTAGGTGGGTTTGTTCTGAAGACAAATTATTTTGATTGAAATATGTTTATATATCTTTTCCTTAATGTATTTACTCAATGCTCTAGACTTCTCTCCTATTCATAAAAGACAGAATACACAACAAATACATAGTAAACCACTTTTTTCCTTGGTTTTACTGAATGAATGTCTTCAGCAAATACAATAAATTAAAGGATTTCAGCCCTCAAAAGTAAGGTGAGATGAGGTAGAGGAGAAGAAATCAGGTGTTGCACATAATCTGTAAAGCTGCAAACAGAAAACTTCAATGAGGAATGGAAATGGAGGAGAAGTACCAATATTAAGTCTTGTACAGTAAATTTGTCATATAATTCTCAGTTCTCTGAAGAGAGGACAGTTTTACTAGAACATATCTGTTACCTCAGGGGAACTGGGTAAGAATCGGTGAGCTATAAGGTAGTGGGATTATTTGAGTATTTTTATAAAACACTAATAATTTCTCCTGGAAAGGTAATGGCTACCTAGCACTTTGGATTTTTTAGTCTGAAGCTCTGGTTGTTTAAGGAACTGCAGCATCCTATGCACAGTCTGCTTGCATTGTTGGTGCAGAGAACTGATGCTCTGGGCTGGAGCAGTTGCTTGGTCGGGTGCCCAGCACAAGCCTAGGAAGTGCTAATGTACTCCCTGGACACGGGTCAGTGGGCTGTTCAGTGCTAGCATGTTCTCCGTGGTGACCATTAAGGTAATGCCACCATCCTTCTACCTGCTTCCTTCAGCCCACAGCTACTGTTCTAGATAGATACTGTTTTATTGAATCAAACCTGCTGGCTCGGAGAATAAGGCACGGGATTTAGTCTGTTCCCAGTCCTCATTGCTTCTGTGTTGTGTGAAGTGGTTCATTGTCCTTGGGTTAAAGGTTCCTTAGGTTTTCTGCTGTGTGAAATACACTTCTCTTGGGTGTTTCCTGCCAGCATTAAGAGCAGGCTTAGCTGATGTGCTGTGTCATGTTGACATTTTTCTGCTGTCTCATTTTATTTCACTGAGATTTTTAATTGAAACTTCAATGCTCACAAGATTATTTTAATCTGTTGAATATTTTAGTAGAGTTTTAGTTTTGGGAATGTAAATTTGTGCTTTAAAGTTAATTCATTTTATTCTCTTGGTGGAGTTCATGTTGCTGTTGAGGAACAGGCTCCCAACCACTGGATGGCCTCTCAAGAGTGTAGGATACGACCTGTGGTGTTCTGTATTCTTATTACTAGGCTGGAAGTTCTTAACTGGCTTCTGTTATTTTCTTCTGTTTTAAAGAAATTAAACTTGAAATGTTACAATCCTCAGTGTTGTCTGGGGCTTTTTTTTGGCTGTTGTTTTTTAATTCTCTTAAAACCACCTTTGAGAGCCAAGGCTTAGCTTCAACCACAAACAGTTTGTGACCCAGGTGTGGGGTAGAGGGATGAAAGAAAACATTTTTGTCTAAATTAGTTATTTATAAGGACAAGAATTCTTCAAGTTTTCAAGAGTGCAATGTAGATTTGCTACTGTCTAAAAACTTAGGGATGTGTTTCAAGTTTGAAGTTCTTCAGAATACATACAGTTTTTTTAGGATCTGGGACTATGAAATTATTCTTTTAAAATACTATTTCTAGTCATTAAAAGGTTTATATAGGTAGTATTATAAACTATGATCAACTTCAGTTGTTCAGATGAAATTAGTAGTCAACCAACAGGAATGATGACAGAAATTTTTGAAGTCTATTTGTCAGTAGATAATCAGCATTATAAAGGCAGAATTTTGGTGTGAGAAGCTAGTGCTCAGGGCTTATTTGGATATGCTTTCAAGGCATGCCTAATTAAACAATAAGTCGTCTGCTCTTTGTGTAACACATAGAGTGTTCTCTAGACTCCTGTGCTGATGTTTTCTGTAAAGGGTTTGTTTACTGTTCATGGTTACACCTGTACTGTAAGTTTCAAGTGCTTCATGCCTATTTTAAAATCATGATTAAGTAAACAGTTTTGGATTTCACACACAGGCTGAGCCAGTGTTCATACTGTATTGTTCAGAGACAAGTACTGTGTGAATGCTGCTTGGTTAATCAAAGTGACTGAGTACCTTGTTGTAAGCTTTGAGCCTCATACCTAATTTGCCCTTTTCAATTAACACCCTGCACACCCCCATAATAAATAACAGTATATGTGAGGTCTTGACTAAATAATTTCGTTAAAAAAGAAAGAGACATTTATTTTCCATTCCATTTATTTCCTGTTCCCATCAGTTGAAGGCCTGCCCTTATCTTTCAGTAGGCTGCCTGCTGAAGAGCAGATGCTGAAGTATCAAAGCCCTGTCTCCTAGATGCTGGAGGGCTTCGTCCATGTGTTCATACTAGTTATGACATTTAGCCCTAGAATTTTTTTCATCTTTGCCTCATCTTCCAGGGGCTACTTCCCCTGTACTTGGCTCTGGTGAGGCCGCACCTTGAGTCCTGTGTCGAGTTTTGGGCCCCTCAGTTCATGAATGACATTGAGGAGCTGTGGCAAGTCCAGAGGAGGGCAACAGAGCTGGTGAAGGGTCTGAAGGGTAAGTCCTTTGAGGAGTGGCTGAGGGAGCTGGGGTTGTTCAGCCTGGAGAAGAGGAGGCCCAGGAATGAGTTTACCACTCCCTGCAACTACTTGACAGGAGGTGGTAGCCAGGAGGAGGTTGGCGTCTTTGTCCAGGCAACCAGCGAGGAACAAGAGGACATGGCCTCAAGCTGTGCCAGGCAGGTTCAGTTTGGACATGAGGAGGAATTTTTTCACAGAAAGGCTGTTTAGATATTGAAATGGGCTTTCCAGGGAGGTGGTGGACACAAGATCCCTGGAGGCGTTCAGAGAAAGATGACATGGCACTCAGTGCCGTGATCTACCTTACAGGATGGTGTCCAGTCATAGGTTCAACTCAGAGATCTTTTCCAACATAATTGATTATATGATTCTGTTATTGGTGGGCATTGCTGGGTTGCGTTACTTTGCTAACTTTTTTAGGTTATGGGGCAATGCACTGTTAATAGAGCTGCATGCCGTGGTTGTTTCTGCCATTCTTTGTGAGCCACGTTGTTGTTGTCTATCACCTCTTGAATATTCAGTATAAAGACTGGTCTAATATACAAGTCAGCAGGGAGACAGGTGTGTTTTTTGTATCTTAATTAACACCTAAAGTATTAAAGGAAAACAAGGAAAGTAAAAATGATGGACTGTGCCATCTTCCCCTTTGGCTTGTGCATGTGAAGTAGGTGAAAAGTACTCTGCCAGATAAAATCTCTTGTGGATGGGCAGGAAACAATTTTGTGATTGTACATTCAGCATGCTTTAAAATGGAAGGTGAGCTGAAGAGCTGTTTGGAAGATGGCTGCATGGTCAATGGTAGACACTTAGGGAAAGGAGAGAGATTCTGTATTAACAGGATCAGTACAAAAGATCTCTGGCTATTACCACATCTCCTCTTCATTCTGTCTGATGGTTTGGCATCTTTCATAATCTTTAATGTGTCTGTCTATTAGAACTCTTTCAAGGGAAATGCTTCTACTGCTAGGTCTTGTTTTTTAAATCTGAAACAAAGGTCTAAAGGACTAAAGTCAAAATGTTTTCAAGGGTAATAGTATCATCTGGAAAAGCAAGTTATGGGTATTTGGGTGTTTCAAATTTTGAAGAACTGTATACATTATGTAGGCTGCTAATTCTGTAGTGCTGAATCCAGTGTTATGTTCAGTTACACTGGAACAAAAATGCTTTTGCTGACAGTTAATATCTCTTGCGCATATATATATGTCAGGAATTTTGCATTTACAGCTAGCCTAGCAAAGCTTTCATCTCTGGTTTTCATGGAGAGCTTGTGGGAAGAATACTGCAGTGTGCTGTGCTGAGCTGCAGGTTCCCAAGGGTCCAGTTGCACCCATTTGAGTGTTTATTCTCTGTACTCTCTGGAAATTCAAGAGCAAGTGAGAAATTATGTTGATTATACTGAAATAAAGATGTGCTTTATCCCTGAAAATGAGTTGCAGAAGCTAGCTTATATGTTTAGTCAGTTAAGGATTCTTTGTGTGCTTAAGTTCTTGCACATCTTTCACCTCTCTCCAAGACCCCAATTTAAATCCAACGCTTAGGGATATCGTGTGGATTTGTACACTTGCTGACGGATTGTGGTTCCATAAAACAATGAAAAGATTATGCTTATCCATGTTTATTCCATCTGTAACAGATGTAATATTAATAATATATTTTTTTACTTAAGTCGCTCAGCTGTAATCCAGAGCAAATTAACTGAAGTAAGAAACAGTCTTTATTTTAGCATTTCAGAGCACTTGAGGAAAGAGATCACATCTGAGTGATTACTGCTTGTAGATGTACTGAGATGGCTGAATTTTTTTTTGCATATAATGTGATTTTCAGTGAAACAAAATCATGGTGCCGCATGTTCTTTCCACAGAGACAGGCTTGCTATTACATTGACAGATAGGTAGTTTTGGTGGCATCTTTTGCTTTTTGTTATTCAGAATTTGTGGCCTTAAGTGTACAGCATTAGGAAGTGATAGATGTTGAGGGATTCTGTGGAGAATTCCCTGAACTGTGGAGATATTTCAGTAGCTAAATTGCTAGCAGTGCTGTCTCTTAAAGCTTCCTACATCATTCTCAATTTTATGGAATAGAAGACATATTGGGAAGGGAAATGAGAGTGATACTGCCATTATTCCTAACTGATGACCTGGTCATCAGGTTAAGTGTGGTTAGCATCTCACAGGTACTTTAGTTTTTCTAAGATTTTCACAGGTGTTTGTAATTGTAGTACCCTAGATTAGTAGGGTCAGATGAAATTGCTCCATTTTAAAAAAAATAGAAGTATGTCTGTTCTAATTTTTATCACATTAGAATTATCTGTGAGTTTCTGTTTTGAAGTATGTGTGAAAGGAAATACTGTGCACAAATGCACAAAATTTCTCCTCTGTTGCTGCTTTCACTGGTTAGACAGCTCTTAGACATTAGCACAGACACACTCTTATTATGGTTAGCATAAACCATTTAATTACTGTCCTGAATTTCCAAATATGTCTGTGGATAAATGTTTCACTTCATGAGCAGCTGAAGTGAGATGCAGTGGTGGTGAGGGCTGGTACAACATCAACACAGATTTGTAACCCTGCAAAAGTAGAATGCTTTTCTAGATTTATTGTTTTCTTAAGAGAATTGCCTTTATAAGTGAAAATTTAGGTACAATTTTGAGTATGTCTCAAAATAATAATGGTATACTGGATCGGAACAGCAAACAGCATTCCTAGTGTCTGTGTGCTGTTCTGACAATGTAGCTGTGTTTCTTCTTTTAATAGGATTGAGTATATGTTTAGTGAGTGCTTTAAAATAATCCTTTTTTATTATTTTGCAATATGATAATTATTTTTTTTAAATGAACAGCATGGATATTTAACATGCATTTTTCAAGAGCCTATAATTTATATGAAAGCTATCATGTTGTAATAGCATTGTATGGAAAGCTCCTTTTCTTCATAAACCCTTATATTTAATCCCTCAAAGCAGCAAGCAACATGCTGGCCAGAGAATTAACTTCAGATTGAAGATAAAGAAGAGGCCAAAGTTAATGACAGCTACAGAAAGCTGAAAGATGTAATTCAAGTAGGAGAGTAACAGCTTGCAAAACAGGTTGCGATATTTCCTCTATGATGAATAAATACTACAAAAAAAAGTGTTATTCTTGTGTCTACAGAAAACCACATTTTCTGGTAAACAGATTCTTAAACTTAATATTCCTGTGAACACAGTAAGTTGGTAAGATTGGTTATGTTTGGCATGGTACGGGCTAGCTATTTGACTTGAATATAAATGATAATGCTGTGTAGTATTAAATTAATTACAATGATCAGACTTAACGTTTCTGTATCATGTAATGAAATATTGAAACAGAAAGGAAGTGTGTTCAAAGGGATGAGTAATAAATCTTACTTGCATTTAAAACTTAGAATAAAATATACCATATTATTAAAAGTCACCAAAATTAAGATTTTTCGTTACTCTGGAGGTGCTCCCACATAAACATATAGTAAATATTTTGAAGGGTATAGGTATTTACCAATTATTTTCATTTGTATTCTGTTAGGTGCTTCAGTTCTGTATGAAGTGTGTTTCTAAAAATTGATGTGATGCCTCTAAATGTGGCAGGAGTTAGAGAAGCTAAGTCACACAGGGATTTATAGCTATCTTGAAAAACAATTTCTTTGTATGATCATTTAATGTCATCTGCTTGGGGTAATATAAAATACTGTATGCATCTCTTAGCAGTCAAAATGTGACTTTTTCAGGTTTATAAAGGGCATTTTAAAATCAGTTTTACTGTTATGTGGGTGTAACAGGCAAATCCTGAGTCAGACATTATTTTTGGCCTATATTCTGCCTCAACATAATTCACAAAATTTCACATGTCTGAAGTTGGAAGGGGCCTCTGGATGTCATCTTGTCTGACCCCTCTGGTCAAGAGTTGTCGGTGACACATACCTACAGGAGAATGCCCAGGTTCATGCCCGAATGACTTTTAAATATCTCTCAGAGGGACACTCCACATCCTCCCTGGGCAAGCTGTGCCAGTGCTTGGTCAACCTCGAGAGAAAAGTGTTTCTTGGTGTTCAGAATCTGAGGTTGCGAGACCTCTCCTCTGCCTCAGCTCAACTCTTTACTTTTGACACAGACTTCCAGCCTGAGATGATTCAGGAGCTTTTTCAGTTTTTCTTGTCTGGATCTTTGTATTCACCTTTCACTTTTGCTGTCATTCAGTGCTGCAGGAGACTGCTTTGTTAGAGAAGTTCTGCACCTTTGTCCTTACTTGAAGGTGTAGGGTGTAGTTTTCCTAGTGTGGTGCTGCCATGTTGCAGTTCCTCTGGGTTGAATCATATTTTCCCCACTGTGGGGAGAAAATGTTGTGAGGCTCCCTGCCATAAGTAAGAACCGTTCCTTAAAGCATAGTACAAGTACACCATAACAGTGTTCATCTGGTGTGGATACAGCACTGCCAGGGTTTAAATAAATTAAGGATTTTATTTGGAGAATGTACATAAAACCTGCTGGAAACATATAATAATGTAAAGGCATAACAATATTCAAGCAGTGCAGCTGTCAAGATATTTTCATGTGCAGAAAGACATTGCTAGTAATTCTTTGCATCGCATTGCATTGAGAGTACAGAAACTTGGTTCAAAGTACTATTCATTCCATTGAGAACAGAAATGGGGATTTATATCTCCATATTTTGCATTGTGTAGTTTGCTAGAAAATGCATCATAAATTAAGGCTTCCTTTAAAAATACCAGTTAGATGTAATATAAAAATGACATATTTTAATCACTATAATTGAAACCTCTTGTAGAATGAAGCCAATACAGTCTTGGGAGTTAAGTAGGGCAGTTTATTAAAAACAAATGGAAGCGATCAATTCCAAGCTCTCCCAGTCTCAGCCTGTACACTAGATCGGGAATAAGCACTGCATAAGAGAACGCTTTAATGACAGAATCCTCTTACCTCAGATACCAAGTAATAAAAATAGTTATTATTGTCTGGATGCAGCTAGCTTAGCCTTGGCATTAAGTACCACCTGCCTTTTCAAAGAAAGGCTGGCTGGTAAAGAAGGGCCACATGGGCCAGGAGGGAGAAGGCTGTGGCTTTGTTTTGTCCATGCTCTCCTGTGTGGGCTAAAAGGTAAAAGGCAGTAATGATGCTTTTGAAGGATTAATACTTTTTCTGACACCAGCTTGTGGTTGAACCAGTTGCAAAGATTATAGAGTGTAATGGAAGATTGGTATGGTATGTGTTTTTAGAAAGATCAGAATCTTTTTATAAAGGTTTGTTGTGTATTGCATGAGACTAAGTAAGATTAGTCCCTCTGTCTCTGAATTCATAATGTTTTGATACTGTTAAAAAACCCTTGTTTGAGAAATATATCCAGGCATGGCATAAGCTACATTTTTCTTAGGAATTTCAGGGTGGTGAGTGTTGGCTTCTCCTTAGAGGCCCATCTTGAACTGAAACATTTAAGCTCTACTCTTAAGCCTATTTGAAAGGAATCACAGATGAAAAGTTTCTTAACAGAAACTTCTGGCAGTAGAAATGAGTATCTATCATAGCAGTCAGTCATTTCATCTTTGAATACAGCAGAGTTAATGTTTTTCCTCTCATTACTTCAGCCTTTAGGTCTCAATTAAGCAAAATAGTCTAGCACAAGCATATTGTTATGTGGGTAGTCCTGTCAAAATAAAGATGCTCTGTACATCCTAAGTAGGTACACTTTCCTCTACCTTGTTAGTATTGTGGAAGGCTTTAGTTGAAGAACACAGATCAGAAGGTAGTTCTTCAGCTGGAGGTGGTTCTCCTTTCAAGAGAAGTCACAGAAAATAACACTATTTAAAATTATTTTTTCCAGTCAATATAGTAAAATATTCTTAACATATAGTTTATTTTTTTCCACAAAGAGTAGTCATTACAGTTTTATCTTCCTGTGGTTCATCTTTCACTATGATATGGTCAGCATACAATATTTGACATTTTTATTCTGCGTGGTGTGAATATTTCAAAACACAGGTCAATATCCTAGTCTATAGAAAGACAAAATTCTGTGCCTCTGATATGCCACTTCACACTGCTGCTTCTGAGAGATTCAGTTTATCCCTTTCCATTGTGCACCTTGAAGATGGGTCATGAGCATGGACAAAAGGAAAGTTAGCCTTTGAATTTCGTTTACCAATATGTCAGCTTTGTCCTAGATCATGAAATCATTCGTCTGTGTCTTAGAAAAGCCTGTACCATTGCCCTGTTGGGCTTGTCCTGTCTGTAAGGAGCTGACTCTTTTTATAAGTTCAAATGTACTCATGCAGAGGGTAATCCCCAGAGTCAGCTCTTTTTGACTCAGCTCTCTATTGACTAGTTCTAGGCTTCAGACAGATTTTTCTAGAAGAAAGCACAGGGAGTTTATTGAGTCTGCATAATTAAATTATGCAGCTTTGTTTGTTTGTGTTTTTTTTTTAATTTGTGAGCTTGATGATTCTCTGTTTATAGTAAAAAAAAGCAGTGGTGTCTTAAAATCTACGGTGTTTTAACACCTTCCTACTGCCTACTTCTGAATCATCTGAAGCATCTGATATATTTCTCCTAATGTCTCCCCAAAATACGCTGTTCATATTCTGCCAAAATCACTCCCTTCCAAGTCTGCAGCGCTTTTCTTAGACCTTTTTTTTCACCCTACCTGGAAAAAAAAAATCTACCAAGTATTTAGCACAGTCTGGGTTAAATAAAATCACCTTATCTTCAGTACATTTCATATATCTTGTTATGAATGACAGCACTGGCATCAATTCACTTCTTCCACTTAAATGCTGTAGTTCTGGTTAACAGGGTTCATGTGATGGGCCCATCGAGTTGTAGAGAATTGCAGATAATGGTCCTTTGACTCCTTTTGACCTTTCTTCTCTCAATGGATAGGGCAAGCCCTAATTAATTCTTATGAGATACTAAAAGGGGTTTTTTTGGTAATGCATGAATTCCTTTGAAAAATATACTTCCTTATTTCTTACAAAACATAATTATTGCTTCACTAGTAAGCTATAGGAATGAGATTTTGTTATGGGTGGCCAGTTAAAACTGGTTTCTTGCTTGATCATTAACTGAATGTTGTAGTTAAACAATTTGCTGACTTAAATTCCTCAAAATACTTGATGAAGTCCAAACCCATTAACTGTTTTGGATGACCTTGAGTTTACAGCAGAACATCTAGTGTACTGCATGTGCTTTTCTAAGTGTCTCTGGGTTTTTTGCTGTGGGGATGGGCAGCTGTATGTGCATCCACATATTTCTCTTCAAAACAGTTGCTCATGCTTGTGTAAACAAAATGTTCAGTAATGGGACATCATTATTGTAATTGTGTACTTTTATATGAATCATTTTTAGTTATGGTATGAAGTGGCAGAATAACAATAGGAGCAGTCATTATTTGGGAAGCATTCCATTTCTTATAGTTCATATAGCTCGTGGAGAAGTTCTTTCATTGCTTCATGTGCTGAAGTTTTTGGTTTATATGATGAAAATGGTGGAATTGCATATTACAGCAAATATGAGTAATGACTTTCATTAAGTAGACTTCAAATTATAGTTCACTTAGTTTTTTACTGATTTAAGTTGCTTTGGCTTAATTTCAGCCCTGATGAAGTCAGTCATCGAAGTGTTTTTTACGTTATTGTTACTTAAAAAAAAAGTTAAAGCTGGTTTCTGCTAATGGATAGATTCTAGAAGTTGCCTCTTAGTGATAGTATTTAATATTGCTGGGTAGTCATAGTAATTAATTTGTGTAATGTGTCAAGTTTTATTGTGTGTAAACACTGGAAAGCTATTATCACATACAAGGCGTCAACACTATCTCGTAATTTATCTGAAGTAAAATAATGTTGGCAGGAATATTGGCATGACAGCTGTAAAAGCTTAGGACTGTAAGTAGTGTTTATTTCAGTTTATATTTATAAAAATCAGCTCCTGCTTAAATTTTCTTCTGTGTGTCCCCTACAACATTGACAGTACTAGAGACTTTGAGCATTGTCAATAGTTTTATACTGATTGGATTACTTTATTGTCAGTGATGACATTTAATGTGATAATTTAAAAAGCTTCTGAGAACTGTATGAGCCTATGATGGCTTCTTGAGCATTTATAATATACCTTCTAAAATCTTCATTCTCTAAGACCACGTCTGCAGAATTCAGGCTTTTTGGAGGTAAATTGTTCAACTACATTTTCCCCTAAGGGCTATTAAATGTTCAGTTTAGTTGACGTGATAATATATTAGGTAAAATAAGTATTGAAATAAGTACCTCTCAGGTTGGAAATTTTGCTGTGCATCTTTCTTCTCATATCTTGTTGGCAACAGATCTACTGTATAAAGTTGAGGTTTGATTCTTTGACTCAAGAAAGAGGTTATATTTTATATGATGTTATGTGATATTGATAACAGGGCAATTTGTGTAGTCATACATATGTATATATAATACTTTAACGTGCACTTTATTAGGCAGAAGAGTGAAATATACTGTATAACTGATAGTTTTTTCATAGAATACTGTGTTTCCCTATTTACCCTGTTTATGCTAATCTAGCGATGGCTGTGTATTCATTTTAGCAGATTTTCATTCTGTGCTTGTTGATGTGGCTGTTTTAACTCTGTAGTTTCTATGTCTGAAGATGGTCCATGGAAATACAAACAGGGAATTGTATCAGCAGTATTTCATTACAAAAGCTGAGAGATGTCAGACATAATTACTGAGACTAACATCTGGAGTGGTTTATTGAAGGAAAACCTGCCAGTATTGTTAGCACATACAAAGGAGCTTTATCCATATGTATGAAGCTTTATAACTGGAGCAAGTTGGGCAAGTACTCTAAGTGGAAGGTATAAAACACAACAAAGATGATTTATGAATTGTGCCTGCTACAGTGATGTGTTTCAGTAAACTGCTCAAAAGAAGCTGCATCAAGGTAGTGAGTATTGCCCAACTATAGAAGATTTTATCAGAATCCTTGGGATACAGATTTGAGCTTGTACTGAAGAATGAGGTTAAACGAAATGTGGCACTCTAGCAAAGAAATGCTCCAAGGCAGCATGTGGCTGTAGAATGACTGGCTCAGTTCTGTGCTCTTTTATTGGCCACTCTTCAGCTCTCTTAGTGGTTCCTGTTGAAGATGGTTTTGGAGTGTTGAGGGTCTTGCTACTGGTTCTTCTTGTGCCAGGAGTTTGACAGGATGGTTTGGAAAAAACATGCTTTTGACTTGCCTGTACTCTCCAGCCTGTCTATTCATAGTCACTCCTGGCCAGCAGAATGGGTGATAGTGATCTATGAGTATCTGATAATTTCAGTGGCCATAAAGCCTATCACTTATTTTGATATAAAGTTATATGGAAATTGCTGAAGTGGAAATCATGTACTGTTGTTCTCAGTTGCTTGGAAGTTTCCTATCAACTTCTCAACATTTTCTGCATGAGGGTTCCTGTCACAGATAGGATTTTGTGCGACTGCTGTGCAGCACAAGGTTTTATAGTAGTGGATCAATGTATTATAAATGCAGACAAAACTATATACATATTGCATCTGTGTTTTCAGTTTTTTTATACAATGGTGTTTTTTCTGGTTATGGTTTACGGTAGTAGCACCCAGTTATTTCTGTAAATCCTCTGTATCCATCCATGGTTACTTATCAATATCTCTCCAGCAGGTATGTTAGAATAATAGGTTAAAAGTTAAGACTATTTGAGGGACAAAATTGATAATTTAAATAGTGCTCCCACGAATATGCTCAGTATTAATTGTAAAACTTTTATTTTATCTGGGTTTCTCATAAATCTCATTATCTTCAAGCATATTCACTTCTGGCCTTTTTTCTCCTTGTTGTCTCTAAGATACCTTGGTGATTGTTAAAAATACTTAAAATGTTGCTGTCAAATGCCTTTTAAGTGGGATATCAAAGACTACCTGTGTTTTTGGTTTCTGGATCTTTTCAATTGTTACATAATTTTTGAGTATATTTTACATGAATTATTTTAAAATAAGTTTGCAAAAAAATCTGGTCACAAAGTCTTCAACTAATTCCTATACCACTTTTGGTAGGTACTGTCTTATATACTAGGAAATGTAGAAGAAATATGTTACTTTAAAATGGTTTTATGTGTGAACTTGTAAAATGACCTGCTTTTGGAAAGTGATGATTTCAATTAGTTGTTTTTCATTCACCTGCATAGTATATGAACATGATTTGTAATGTAAATGTACAGGAAGTGTAAAATAGAATGCATTTACTGATTGCATGCCAAATATTTGAATTTAAGTCCATGTGTTACCCTAGAAGTTACCTTGTTCACAAAGGTGATTGATGTCCCATCTGGGGAGAAATTGAATATCAGGTTGGGTGAGGCTCTGAGCAACCTGATCTGGTTCAAGGTGTCCCTGCTCATTGCAGGAAGGTTGGATTAGATGGCCTTCAAGGATCCTTTCCCACCCAAACTGTTCCATGATTCTAAGTGGCTATTAATTGCTGGATGCAGAGCAGATGGACTGCCCTGTTTTCTTAGCTAACGGTAAATACTTGTTTACAGATTTGCCCTCAGCAAGAGTTTCAATTTATGCTTAATTACTAAGAACAAATGAGTCCCCAAGGAGATGTCAAGTATTTCATTATATCTGCAAAGAGCTAGAGTGCTGTTTCAATTACCGTAGTAATTTTTTTCTACACCAGCTATACCCAGTGCACTGGGAACATCAGTATTGTTTAGAATAAAATAATGTTTGTTTTTAATTTTTTCTCCTTTTTTACTATTCTTTTACAGTTTTAAGAATTAGACGATTCTCAGGGAAGCTTTTAACTGTAAAATGTACAGCTGCATTAGAAGAAAGTAATAGCCCATTAGTCTAATACCTTACATGCCTGAGACTAGTAAAGTCAGGTCAACTACACCAAAAGTCAATAAAACTATACTGAGAATGGTGCGCCCAGTGTCTCTTAAATAATTTTACTAAGTCCGAGTCATATTGAAGATTTCCTGCTTGGGAGGCAGTTACCTATATTCTTAATGTGGGAATTTTCTGTTGGGGATGAGCTGAAACCCAATGATTTGAGATGTATGAGAAATCTCCAGGTTCTTTATAAAAGATGTCTGCTCATATGATGAGTTGCATTTACTTTCAATATTAAGTGAAATAAGAGGCCTTGGTGGATTTAATCTTGGTCCACTGTAAACTTTGTGAAACTCATGCATAATGTATATGGATAATGTGAGTAAATTAACAGCAGTCTAGTATTTATTTTAGAAGTAATAAACAGTGTAATTCATTACACTGTTATGTCAATTTTTCATTTAGATCTGTTTTTGCATGGGAAGGAATACTGAAAATATGGTGCTTGACAGTCTTATGGATAAAAATGCTATATATAATGTGCCAGTTCGGAACTGAAACCTCTATTTGAATGAAGCTATGCCAATGCAACAGATTTATGTTGCAAACAAATCTTCTGCATCTGAAGACCAAGTTCAGCACTTGTTTCTGTACTGGTTTGGTTTTGCCCAAAAGACAGCAAGTAGAGCATTTATTACTAAAGCTAAAACACAACCTAAATACAAACTTATCATGTTTCTGAACAGAACGATGATCATTATTTAAAAGAGCGTGCATCCTGCTCCCTCCCTTCCAAACCCCTTTAATAACCTTCATGTAATCCTTTAATCCTGTAAGCTTTTATCTGGGGCTTTGTATATATTACCAGAGCAACTTACTTTCATTACAGCATCATCAAAGAATGGATTTCTGATGTTCTGTAGTGCACAGGGAGAATTAAGAATTTTTAAAAACCAATTCCTTTCTGTTAGAGCTTTTCCTTTTGGATGTATTTCCCTCCTGTTTCTCGTAATATATTTGAAAGGCTAAGCATTTACAGTTTGGAAGTGTAGTTACAAAATCGTGCAATTTAATGTTTTTCTGCAAGGCTTCTTAGTGGGAAATAGCTTCAGGTTCATGAGGAATGTCATGTAACTCGCTTTAATAATTTATGGTCTAAGAGTTTTTTCATAGTGTGTAACAAGCTGACCTTTTGCAGATTGTCAAGACAGGAGGAATAAATGACATTGTTACATTGAAAAAGATAAGTAAAATGAGTGTTGCATTTTTAGTTTTGAGGGATGAAGGTCTGATCATGTTCAAACTTCATTAGTGGTTGACACAAAATTAACGTTTAAGTAATTTTCTTAAAAGCTTGATTGCTATGAAAAAGGTTCAATTCAAATTAACTTTCTGTCACTACTTTGATTTTTATTCAGGACAGAGCTGTAAGTTCTTCAGTCAGTTGTAGTTATTTCAAATAAAATGTGTGCATTTAATTTTTATTGATTGGATTGAAATTAGTGGTAATGCCTCGTTGTTGTCACAAAATAAACTGAAAAATCCTGTATTTGTTTTATGCTTTAAAAATGCAATCATAGGCTTTGTGTAAGTTTTCTCTGAAGAGTCTTGCTATGGGTAAAAATCCACCATTTTACTGAAAAATGCATGAATTATATGGAAATCTATAAATTTCATATTTCTCTCTGGTAACTAAAATTAACTGGTATTTCTTTCTGGTAA
The DNA here is from genome assembly GCA_018697195.1 of Certhia americana. Classification (NCBI taxonomy): domain Eukaryota; kingdom Metazoa; phylum Chordata; class Aves; order Passeriformes; family Certhiidae; genus Certhia; species Certhia americana. The sequence continues at coordinate 102,730,037 of CM031858.1, read as the reverse complement.
CTGGAGAGATATCTATATGTTGAAGGACTGGAAATTCCTCTTCTTGGATTGTTTTTGCAGTCATCCATTGACAGCAAGATTGCTGTCAATCAAAGTTTTGCATATGTCTACATATGAGGGGTTTGTACATGATTTTGTGGGGAGAAAGATTGCTAAACTAAGAGGAGATGCAGCTTTCTAGGCTAAATTTGAGGCATATTTTATGACCATGCTTTATGTGAACAATAACTATCAGTATTTGGGGAACACATTGATGTCCAATTTTTTTATAGTAAATTAACCTGCTTAGAAGGACTGAAAATTATAATCAGTTCTCTTTTGTAGAATCTGCTGAGGATTACATTTTTAAGGGAACGATACATTTGCTGAGAACATTTTATGTTCTTTACTTACCGTGTTCTTTTCATCATTTTACTGAAAAGTTTGGGCCTAGTGTTTGTCACTGTAAGTGGCCAACCTATAAATTGTTGCAGAGAAATGCAGTAAGTATTGAAAGAGGCCTAGATTATTCACAGTGGGATGAAAATAATTCTTAAGTCTCCAGCTTTTGTGAGGAAGGAATAATGTCACATTGACTGTACATAAAAAGAAGGAAGAATTTTTTATGAAGTCTTCATTGAATTCACATAATGCACTTTTTGATGGGGTGTTAATTTTATTTTTAATTCAAGTTTAAAATAATGAACTGGTTAGTTGATGTTGGGCTGTGTTAGTGATAGGTCACTACAGATGGAGAAGGCACTTACTGGTTTTATTCCACCCATATTCTCTTCTCTCAAGAGCTTTATTTCAAAGCTGCAAAAAATAAACTTACCTAGAGCTATAAAAAAGGAAGTTGGAAAGGAGTGAAATTTAATAAAAATTTGCAACCATTCTGATGATAATGATGATTTTCTCTGTCTTCATTCATTCAGGTTTCACAGATTTGTCTATTTCCTTTAATTTCTTTCAACTGTTTTTTTTAAGATTTGCTGAATAATTATTTCTGATCATGTTTCTTTTGATGTATCTTTGCATTCTTAATTTTCCTTCTATAAAGAAAGGATATGAGAGCGTTCACTTCTATTTTTAAAGCCAGTGGTGTTTTTTAAGCAGTCTTGAAATAAACTTGCTTATTCAGATCACTGGCTCTCACTTTCAGTATGCCAAAAAGGCCTCCCATTTATTTATTTATTTAATTATTTTTATGTGACATCTTTCTGTTTCACTCTTTCCCGTTCTTCAGAATAAATACGTAATTCATTGACATTTAGGGACCTCAGCTACAGAACTTAAGGGTATTTGCTGTGTTAGGGAAAAGCAAAAAATAGCGTATCCTCCCAAGATAGGTAAAAAATAAATCTGAGTGGATTTTTATAGGACTATTTTTATATCAATGAAAATTCAGCACATTCACTTGCTGTATGCAGTCCAGGGACCTATTTCAATATTTCCATCTGGTAAAACGGGGAAATTGAATAATAAAATCTATGTTTTCATGATCTTGCCCAGTTATATGATAAACTGTTGTCTGTTGGGTTAAATACAGTTAAGATGTGGTGAGAAGGAAAGAACAGTTGATTTTTCTGTCTCTCTGTTCTTCAGTCAACCTTGACAATTGAAAAAAGGCAGTCTTACTAAGGAAACAGTTGCAGCATAGTTCTGGGAAGAAGTATTGATATGAGTAAATGGACATCTTTGCTTATTGACTGGTAATTACTGATGACTGCTAGTGGGGGAAAAAAGCCACCATCCCTTATAGAAGCTGACAACTTCTGGCACTGTGGGACTTTGTAAATGAATAAACACCTGAGAAAGCCCAGGAGAAGCTACAGAAATGTAAGAAATTATTGAATATTAAAAAGAGATGAAGGAGAAAGAAAAGGAGAAAGCTTGCTGTCTGTATTCCTTTACTGTAGGCTACTGCAAAAAAAGGAAGGCAAACGCTGTTCAGTGTGTCTCAACTGCTGCCATAAATGTCCAGGAACCAGGCAGAGCAAGCAGTGAATGTGATTTGTCAATGAGCCATAATCTGACCGATTTTCAGGGCCTTGAGTGAGAAGCGTTAGGTGCAAATCCAGTAAAAATATTTAAAGAGCTTAGCTGTCGTACCATGGTGCTTTTTGAGTGCTGCTGGATTGTGACTGGGTCTTCCTAATACATGCAGGTAGTCAAATGCAAGCATTTTGTGCAGACTGTTTGGGGTCATCAGCCACAGTTCAAAGGAATGCAGAGTGAAGTTCTGCCACTCATTGAATTTAGGCAGTCAGGGATTGTCAAGCAGCAAATAACAACTGAATTTCATGTTCAAATCGTCTCCAAATTGTACTACGCCTAATTCGGGAGCTTGTGTCTACACTGCTACTGTAACCTGCTTTCAACTACATGCCTAGCTTTTGTCATAATCAAAAGAGGACCCAGTGGGGCAAGAATGAATGATTTTACTTGGTTTTCTGTAATATTTATGTCTAGAAATTTCTTCTATTATCCATTTGAGTGTTCATATCTCTAAGGAACTGGGACTTGTTTAGTCAATAGAGGTTGGAATTGTGAAGGAGGCCCATGTCAAAAAAGAGTGCTCTGTCTGCCCCTGTCAGGTATGCCTAAAAGGAAAGGTACTGAGAAAGTTGCAAGGAACTGAAAACAGCATTTTAGATTGCAGTAGCGTTTTCAACCTTAAGTATATAGCATCACTGGGGCTGCGCTCTGTAGTTGCATTGTCAATTGAGAATTGCTTAACACTTCTGATGCTTTAAACTGTGACTGACTAATTCTGAGAAATGTTACTTTAGTTCTGTGGCACTTGCAGTGGTTCACAGCTTCTTGAAATTTCTGAATGTACACTACTTTTTGCTTGAGATTTGAGACAAAAAGGAACCTCTGAAATGAATTGTCAAGCTTCCTTTAAGGAAGATGATTCAGATCTAACCTTCCACGGTAGGTGGTATTGCTAGAGATGAATGAAGAATTCTGCAAGATATAATACCATGTTGCCAGCAGGAAAATACTTCACATTTAAGATAAAAACGCTTTTTGAAAGCTCCTGGCAGACACAAAGTGACAAGGTAGTTCCTAGGCATTAGGTCTATATCTGAATAGAAGACATCAGAAGTACAACCCTGGGACAATATATTTAAGGAAAGCTAGGATGAAATGAAGGTGATACAGATTGAATTTGTCCCTGAGGTTTTTCTGCTCAGAAATCTTGTAAGTGTCACATTTTAGTTTTTGCAAACTTTATTTAAAATAAGATTCCTTGTGCTGCAGTGTATGTAACTGTCAGGATGTGTTTGTGAAGCTGTATACCTGTCAGTCAGATCAGATTGCTGAGATTTGACAGAGCTACTGCCTCACGTCTGTACTTTCATAAACTTTTCATAAGTCCTTTCATCAAAGATGGAGAAACTTGCTAGTGAAGTTATTAGTCTAGTTGTTTGGTTTTTGGTTGTTTTTTTTTTTTTCTGCCCCCTTATTCTTTAAAGTAGGTATTCTAAGCTGAGTCCTTTCATTTATTTTTGACAAAAACCTACAGTGGAAGATACCTCATTCTTGTAGTGTGAATCATATACAAAATGCTGTTCTTCAGTTGTCTAAAATTATACCTCACCAGCAGTTAAAATAAGTACCCTGTAATCTTTGAAATGTATGACGTGTAGTCAAATCAAATCTTTTTCATTTTCTTGGTCTTGTTCCTTTTTTTTAAGTCTTAAGGGACGCATTTAAATCTTGACTAGATTCTCTTGTAGACTTGTCTTTCTCTGATGTACCTCCATAGGTTTCTTAGACTTTCTCCTGGCCCACATCAGCATATCCAAAATCAGAAGTGGTTTCCGTTAATTTTGTAGTGCACCTATCAGAGATTTTGAGTTGTGGTAGTTTGTGAATATATACAGTTATATATGGAGACATATTTAAAAAGAATCTGAATCAGTCATTTTCATTTTATAATCTCCTCTCAGGAACCTCAGACACTACACATCTGTGAGCAGACGAAGATCAATCCAGTTGAAGGAATAATTCCAAATAAAGATTCTACTGGAGTGCGTTACTGGTTAGGCATGGAAACCAAAACAGCTAGAAGTCAGATGTAGTCACATGCAAAAATTATGGCTGGTTAAAAACCATTTGAAAAAGTAGATGGTATGGATTTTCTGTTTTGAAGCTTAATGCTCTGGAATTTCATTAAAATGACAAACTGTACATCTTAGGACTCTGTGAGGTTGTTGTCAAAAAACAGGTAATTACCTAATGGTTGCTTAATTCGCTAATTAAGTGAAGTTATTCTTAGAAAATATATTTTTTACTTTCTTTTTGAAAGAATTGTTTTCATGTAATATTCAGTATGTGGCTTTGATACCATGTTAGTAATTGGTAGAATAAAAAAAAACACGTCTTGTGTCTTTTGGTAGGCTTGATTCATTATCATCTTCCCTCACCCAAAGTTCTCATAAAGTGATAATAACAAACATTTTTGCCAGATACAGGTTCAGTTACTTTATTTAAAAAAACAGATAGTAGAAAGAGTTAATTACCTTACATTCATATCTTTATTTCTGCTCTTAATGTCAAGGGACTTGTTCTGAAGCATTTTTGGCCTTCAGCTTCTTTATCATAATATTAGAATATTGTACTATTCTGATGGAGATGGATTTAGACTGTTTATTGACTGGATGTTTTTCTTGAAGCAGGCGTGGTGAACAGAAAGAATTCATTGAAATTCACTAATGTGCATAATTCATCTATCATAATTTAACAAATGGAAAAGACTAAGACATGCTGCCATCCATCACAATTATTTAGCTACACTCCAGGGTGTGATAAATCGTATTAAACAACTTTTGGCTTAGGAGATTCAGAGAATTGTACTGAGCAAGTTGCATCTTCTCTGTCAGCTTTCTGCTGCTGTTCAGTGACTTGCAGTTTTGACATGTGTTACAAAACATTTAATTTAAACTAGAGATTTTTCAAAGCTGTTTTAAAACAACAAACTTGCATAGAGACATAAATAGCAGCAACCAACCCTAAATAGGAAGCCATGCTATGATTGTCCTTTAGAAGTACAAGTACTGCTTGTTCACTGGATTATATGGTGGGGGGCCAGGGCTGTCATGGAGCTGATTTTCTTATCAGGCAGCTGTGTCCAAAGTAAAGCGAGGTAAATCCTAGTGCTGCCTGAGACTCTCTAGCCCTTAGGTTCAGCAGGTCCCTCAGTTTCTTCTTCCCTTGATAAGATGAAGAAACTACTGAATGTTTCCTGTGTGATAGTTTAGCCAAACTAAACTTTCTCCTCGTTTACAAGAAGCAACCTAAATAAAGAGGATTTCTTTTTTCCTATGTTACAGTACTCCACAACAGACTTCCACGGAAAGCAAATTACGGTGTGCTAACTCTTAATTTCTGGCCTTGGCATGTGATGATTTAGAGTGAGCTTTTGCTTCTGGACCACATCACTGTTTGTGAAGGAGCCTACCAGAGATGGGTAGAAATTATTGATAGGATGCAGGAACAGAAGTGCCTGGTATTGACTCCACAGGGCGAGATGTGCTTGCTGTTGGAAACAGCCCAAGTCTGGAACTCTGTGGATTGACGTGTTGCAGCACTATTGCCAGCTGCAGAGTTAAGTCTTCATCCTCTGTTTACCATAGCAAGCTTTGAAATATGACCATTAAAGGACTATCAGACTTTCTTTAAGAAACTATTGGAATATGGCTTCCATCAGTCCTTATAGCATCAACTTGTAGAGTCTGGCTGTACTATAAATCCGTATCTGTTGCTGCTGGTCAGTGTAACGGCATGGGTGTGAGGTCTGCATTTTGTAAAAGAGTCTTGAAAGGATTCCTTTCCTAATCCTGTCCTTTTCCTCTTCCCTGCATTATCTCCTTTACTCTTCAGTGCATATCATTATGCTGAGATGTTGCATCAGTGCTCACGGAGTTGGGGGACTGGGAACTCTTTTAAGTGCTCCTCTCTGCACTGTTGTTTCTGTTCATCCCATGCTCCTTGGTTAATTATTCTGGTTTCTTTTTTTAGAGTACATCTCTGATGCTTTCTTTTCTTTCTCTGATGCTTACCGTCTCCTGATCCTTTCATACATTCCTTAAATCAGACATGTTCTTTTCTTGCCTTTGCAAAAAAAAATTCGGTGTGTTTTCCTACCCTCCTCCATTAGTGTATTTGCTGGTGTTTCTTTGTATAACTCACTGAAAATCCAAAGTAACGTTCCTTGCTATCATGCTAGAATGAATGTTCAGAGTGCAGTCTTTTCCTCCTCCTCCACTAAAAGCTTCTTGCTGATGGCCTCTGTGGATTATCATGTTTGTGAATTTGCTGTTGACTGTTACTGCATCTTTCTTCCCCCTTTCCTTCCCTAAAGCTAAGCTCAATAGCTTTGCCTACCTGCTGCTCCCGGTTGTCTTGAAGCTGAACACAGGCTATCTTCCATGCCCCCTAGTTAAGGGACTTCTTCCATATGCTTATCTTTGTTCAAAAAACATCTTCCAACCTGACACTGAGATTATGTGCCAGTAATTAGTCAAATGATTAGGCTGAGGAGCAGTGAAAGGCAGCCTAAGATGATACTAATTAGGGGCTTTTGGCAATGTACTGAAAGATGAACAAAGATGATTACAGAGAGTTGGGCCTTAAAGGCGTGGATTTACAGTTTTTAGTAAAGGATTTACAGTACAGAAGCTGTTGTTGATCTGCCATCTGTGGGAACTGCTGCAGCAGTGTTAATTTGAGATGTTATCTTGAAACTCTCTTCATGCATAACTCATGATATGATAGTGGTCCTTTTAAAAATAGTGAAGCCATCTTTGTGTCTTCATTGTCTGCTGGGTGTGGACCTTCACAGTGACTACTCTTTGCTTTACCAAAGATCATCTCAAATTCTCTTTCTTGTCAGGTTTGGAGAGTGACAGTTTCACCACATTATGCTGAGGATATTGTAACACAGGGATTAGTTCCCTACAAAGAAAATGCCAGAGTTTGGGCATTGCATATATAAAAGTCATAAGATTTACAGCAAGCAAGCACAGAATGATACTTTAGTGCCTCCTCTTAGCAAGGAAGGATGTGACCAGAGGGCAGCTGAGTCAATGTGCAACATCCCCATTACCCCCATGTCCTATATCTACCTGACTCTGATGTATGGTTGGTTACAAGGATGGACTGTCAGTAGGATATTTCTCCTGTATGCTTATTGTGGGAAAACAAATCATTACTAAACAAAACAATTTCTCCTTCCCCCCCCCCCCCCCCCGCCAAAACCAAAAAAAGGTGCAAGGGGTGGAGTATGAATGTCACTATGGATGAATTCCAATAGTCCTTTGGCACCGAAGAACAGATCTACTGGCTGCAAATCAGTGAAGGAGGAAAATTACTGTAGTGTTAGTGTAGCATTTACCTTAAATAACTCTACAGTATTCATGAATTTGAAGCTAGACTAAAATACTTCCCTAAAAAGTATGGAAGGTAAATGTGCCAGAAAGAGTAAGAAAAATAAGACGTACAAGTTTTGTCTCATTCTGGTTGCTTAAATTAATTCTTAGTTGCTCTCAGGCTTACCTGAGGCTATAGGGAGAAAAGAAAAAAAATAAAAACTGCCAAAGAACATGGGAAAATATGTCTGAATGTGGGACACTTGTCTTGTAAATGAGGCAGTTTTCTGAGGGAGGGAGATGCATTATTTTGTAGTACTTTCACAACTGTGGAGAAGCAGAGGTGCATTTTGTCAACCATGGTTTAAATTTTATCAATAAAATAGCCTTCTAAGGTAGAGAAACTATTAAAACCAGTAAAACTGGACATTCATCTTGCAACTACTCATCTAAATTTTAAAGAACAAAAACTTAATCTGAATTTTTCTCCAGAAAGTTCTCATGCACAGAATTCCCTGTCTCCATGAACATTTGTTTAGCCCTCTGTTTAGTTTGGTTTAGTTCTGTTTCTTTAGCCCTATTGTTTACAAATCAATGCCTTTCTAAATAAAATACCAAATTTCCCAGAACACTGCTGATCAATTCATGCCACAGGTGAGTTATGTCAAAATTTTTTTTACCATTGTGAATAAAACAAATTGTTTTAAAACAAATTGAAAAGGCGTATGTGTGTGTTCCTGAAAGTCTCAATCCATCTTAGTGCAGCTATTTAAAAAGAGCAGTGACTTCACTGATTGTGAGGATATTTTCTGCAGTAGGTGGTTGTTTTACATCACTACTCTTGAGTGTGTAGCTTTATATGATAATTTCATTACATGTTTTGGAATGGTATGTTCTATATAAAAAGATCTGTCTGCTTGTTTTTATGTCAAAGTCTTGGTTGGTGTTTTTTTGTTTGTCTATTTGTTTATTTTTTAACAAAGGATAGATCTGTGGAAGAATTTCCCTTCTTCACAGTTTAGAACTCCTTTATGGATTAGGAAGTGCCTGGTATTGTCCCTACTGCTGTTGTTGGCGAATTATGTACCAGCATCATAAAGCTGTGAAGCTGTGTTGGTGTGCTTATTTACTGTGAAAATAAGACATTTCCTTCTCACAATTCATTGGCAATTACTTCTGGAAGCAAGACTAATATGGATTTGGAAGAAATAGAAGAAAATACATGCAGAATATTACTAATTGCAATAATAGAGTTGTTTGGTATATGCTTGTTAAGACAGGAGAAAAAGTAAAAAAGGTTATAAAAATGGAGCAGAAGTGGAGGAAAGAGGGGAGGGAGAGATGGATGTGTATTAAAAGGTAAGTTAGGAATTGTTGAAAATTGGTAAGACAAAGCATTAAAAGGATGAATAGGATGGACCAAGCCTGTCAAACAGTCATAGGTTGGTGCAAAGTAGCATGGTTATCTGGGAATAAATTGTGTAATTCTTCATTGGGTAATTTCACTCAACATAAAGTTCTGAGAGATTAATCTTTTCTCAGGAGAACGTGACGTTTTGAGAGAACAAGTTCGACTTTTCAGAGATATGTGACATTTAATATTTGTAAAATGTTTGATTTGGTGCCATGTGACATGTTGATTTAGAGACTGGAACGGTACAGAATCATCAGCATACATTAAATGTCTTTTAGAAAAATGGTTAACAGGTAATCAGTGTGGAGTATGTGGAGGTCCTCTGAGGATTAATTTTAAATCTGATAGTGTTTAACCTTTTTATTAGTGATGAGGAAGAAATATAGAATCATTACTGATAAAAGCATGCAGATGTTAACAGGGTTAGTGCCATGGTAGGGAGTGATCAGAGGAGAGCTAAGTCATCTAGTAAGGTGGAACTGTATGTTCTGACACAGAAATGAAGATGTGCCTCCAGCCTCAAGAAACATTATCAAGGAGACAGTCATTGAAAAAGACATGGAAGCCATGCTTTGTGATGTGTGATCAGAAATATCTGAAACAAGAAGAGCGCTTGGTTTTATTATTGTTTCATTGGAATACTTGATCTAGATCATGCAACATCTCAACTCATGAAAGACCACAAACTCAGAGAAGCTCAGAAGAACTGTTCTGAACCATTAAGTCTTTAGAGACACACCCTTTGAAATTCCTTAAATCTAGAATCTATTCAGCAAGTCTTATTTACAAGACTTGATCTAGGTTTGGAAACATGCTGTAGAGAACTGCTGTTTAATAATTGAGGCAGACTACTGGTAAAAAAAAAAGCCTGAATGACTAAATTCAGGCTGAGAATAAGGTGAACTAATTTTTGGAAAAACTGGAGAGTTGAAGTTGATGTTCTTTTGGTACCTGTGGTCCTAGTGGGATGCATGAGAGAGAGCTGGTTGATGTCATTGCAAGGCCATTCTTCATAACCTTTGGATGATCATGGCCACTGGGAAAGGAGACTGAGAGCTAGAGGAAAACATGTCAAAAATAGCAAGTGAAGGATCCAGGAAACAACAGGCAGGTCAGCCTCACCTCAGAAGGTAATGGAGCAACTGGAAATGGTTTTCAGGCATATGAAGGACAAGAAGATCAGGAGTTAGCATGAACTCTCCAAGGGGAAGTGACCAACGTGATGACCTTGACCAAATTAATAACCATCTATGATGAAATGACTGACCTGATGGATGAGAAGAGACCATCAGATATTGCCCACCTTGACTGCAGTAAGTCACAGAGGGGCTGGGGGAGTATAGGCTAAAGGAGCAGACGGTGGACAGGCAGAAAACTGTGTGAGCATCCAGGCCCAAAGGGCATGTGGGTCAGTGACAAAGGTCAGTGGCATGTAGTCTTAGTTGGAGGCTGGTGACTGGTGATAGATTTGAGAGGTCCAGTCCTGTTCAGCACCTTGATTAATGATCTGGATGAGGGAGCAGAGCACACCCTCAGCAAGTTTGCAGATGACACAAAACTGGAAGAGGTGGCTAAACACTAAAGAGCTGTTCAGCAAAATACAAAGTCCTGCACTTGGGCAGGAATTATCCCTGGCATCGGTATAGGATGGTGTCTGACCAGCTGGAGAGCAGCTTTGCAAAAAAGGCCCCATGGATCATGATGAACACCGGGCTGACCATGGGCCAACAACAGGCCCTTGCAGTGATATCCTTGTTTGCATTAGGAGGAGTATTCCCAGCAGTCCAGGGAGGTGATCCTTCCCCTCTGCTCAGCACTGGTGAGGCCAAAGTTGGAGTGCTGGGCCCAGTTCTGGGCTCCCCAGTGCAAGATAGACATGAATATACTGAATAACATCCAGCGAAGGGCCACAGAGATGGTGGACTGGAGTATGTCTCTATAATAAAAAGCTGAGAGTGCTGGAGCTTCACAGTGTGGGTATGGCTCAGGAGGATTTCATCAATGTCTGTATATATCTGAGGGGATGGTGCAAAGAGAAGAGCCAGGTTCTATTCAGTGGTGCCCAGTGACAGGAGCAGGGGCAATGGGCACAACCTGAAACACAGGAGGTTCCCTCTGAACATCAAGAAACTGAAAGACGTGACAGAAGTCTGCCACATCTTGCCTGTGATGGTTGTGGAGTCTCCAGCCTTACAGATACTCAGGAACAATTTGGCTATTGTCACTTGACAACACGATTCTTACCATCTGTTTAAATCTTTAGACCTATTTGCTACCTCAAATATAGAGACCAAGTGCAACTTTTTATGAAAGATTTTTAAATGTTTAAGTAAGATGCACTTGAAAAAAAAAGTGGAAAATGCCCTAAAAGCTCAAGTGTTTTAATGGCTAATAATTAAAATCAAGAGAGGTACTTGAAAATATGTGTAAAAATGTATGTGTATGTACCATATACAACAAGTAATAGTATTATAGTGATATTGTATCAGTACTTTGAAAAAATCGAGCCTAAAACCTCTGAGCTAGCCTAATCTGTCATAAAGTAATGATACTGTCCTGATCTCCTGTTTGGAGAGATGAGCATTCATTTGGCTATTCTTATTTTTATTCCTATCCTGGAGCAAACTTTGACAACTGAGAGGGCATGACCTTCCCATTGTAACATACTGTTGTCCCAGGAACATCAGATGTTTTTCACAAAGCATCAGAGATGCTTGTTCCAGCATTACAACTTGGAAAAAACATCCCTTTCATCAGGCGTGGAACACAAGTTACTGGAAAGCAAAAAAGAATTCAAATCAACCTTGACAATTTTTTGAATTTTTAATTCTCGTATGATTACAGTCACTCACATGCAGACCTGAAATGGTTTCAGCAAGATTGATAAGTAGATTGAAGATTTGTGTGGCCTCAATTTTTCTTTTTGTTTCAGTACAACATTTAAGTGAGTTTACTACTGACTTAATCCTCTTATAGGCAAAAATTGAAAGTAATTATTTTATCTGGGTAGTGTTGTGATAGTGCCCTGTTCTGCTGCATGAGAGGTTCAAGAGTTTGCTCCTTGGGTCATTTAAGCTTGGGCATGTCAGTGTTGCAGCAGTAATGTTTTCAGCAGTGTCAATTGTGGGTCTCTCTTGTGAGAGAGCTGATGAGACCTTGTGAAAATATCAGAGGTTTGCAAAATTAATTAATGCTTCCCCTTCTGAAAGAAGGTTATAGATGTGATGAATGAAATAAAGTATAATTTACGGCAAGAGATAATGACTACAACCAAGGGAAAGAAAGTAGTAGCTAACTACATTTAAAAATAGAAAGTTATTTATACTTGTAGCACAGTTAAAGCCTGTTGTGCTGTCTGAATTTAGCAAGCAGACCTGGGATTCAGCTTTAGTACTGCTAATGACTGGAGGCGGTATTGATGTAGTGAACTAATTATCCGTGTGATGGAGTTGCCTGCTGGAGGTTTTTGACTGCTTCATCACTGTGGCACCTCCTACAGGTTAATTCACAGAGCAGCACAGGTAAAACCTCCAGGTGGAGGTCCTGCTCTCCTTCATCCAGTCACAGAGTCATAATGACATAATGACAGCAATAACTAATATCGAGGAGAGCATCTTCCTGAATTATTGATCAAGTAGAGCTGTGTCAATGATTGTAGAAGTAATGTTTTATCACTGAACCAAAGTCTGTAGCAATTCACAGTTGCTGCATGGGAAAACGCACGCATGGGGACTTCAAAAAGAAAACCAAAATGAGTAACAGCCTTCCTCACCTGAAGGAAAACCCTTCAGATATTAAAAGAAAGAAAAAAAAAAAAACAAAGGAGTGGCAGGATTCTTGGGTTAGCAGGCAGGACAGGGGCTGCAGGGGCTTCCAATGTCTGATTTAAAATTTGATCTACATTTAAAATTCTTTTATGGCATTTGTTCTGTCTCAGTGCACACATTAGAAGTCAGAACATAAACAGCTTGTTTAATCAGATGATAAACTATTTCACTCAGAATTTATAGGGAAAATGCCATTAACAAAGTAGTTTAATAAGGAAAAGAATGAGTACCAATGTGTTCTGTCTATTTTTTCTTTTGCTCTACCCATTGATGAAGTAGAACATAAACTTTTGTTATATGGGACAGAAGAATTATAAAATTCCTGTGAACATTATTAGTATAAAGAAATGTTTAGTGATTTTTTTTTTTCTGTTTTTAATTGTGGCATAGCTGAAAAACCTCTTGAGACTAACAAAGCTAACACTGCCTTTGTTCTTTACTTAAAGCTAGAGCTGTGTTGTAAATAGTCTGTATTTTTCATCGAAGCTTAATATGCTGTAGTGTAACAGGATGCATTAAGCGTTCTCTAACAACTGCAGAACTCATCAAGCAAATGGAAAGATTAGCCCTGAAATCAAGCTTCAAACTTTTATTTTCTCACAATTAATAGACAAGTAATGCATGTTGGATTTATAATGATATGAGATTGACTGCTTAAATCCTTTTTAAAGTTCAAAGCTGGAAACAGATTGTGTCTACAAGCAATCCACAGCAGAGTTTCTAAGCAGAGGCTTGTGATAAATAAGTGAAATTGGGTTTGTCTGAAATGGCCCATCAGTCCCATATGGGTTTAGCACGAAGATTCAGGCTCAAAAAGACAGAGGTTTGGAGAAGCATCAGGCATTGGTTTCACAGCACCTGAGATTGCTTTGTGGAGTCTGCTGGGAGACATAAAAACAAGAGGCTCATTAAAAATGAGTATAGCACCAGGGAGAATGATTGAGCTTCAAGTACACTTGTGTTTTTTAGCTTGAAGAGTTTAAAGGTGAAGATACATTTTAAAAGCTCAACTGGCAGGTGAGAAGAATGCTGTCAGGTTTCTCAAAGAAATCCCTTTATATAGAGATAAATAGCATGTTATAGTAGTTTTTTGACAAGATCAAGGGAGGAAAAAAAAAAGCAAACCCAAAAAATTACTCAACTCAGAATGTCCTGATAGTAGGATGAAATAATAGTTAATCTCTCATCTATCAGAATTAGATTTTGATAAAACAGGTTGTCTTCAGTCCTGCTATCTGATAACTTCAGAAGCAGTATTTACTGCCTGTAAAAGCTGTGGAGTCTGAGGAATAAATTAGTCTTGCGGCTCCCCTTGAGGATATTCTATCTATAATAGCTGTTCAGCTATGGTACCTTAAAGTTTGCAGTGTGTCCACTGCCTTAGAGATGGCTTTTACCTAATCAAGACTTTGAACTGTTTTACACTGTTGTATTTACTTACTTTAGAAAAACATGATATTGAGCTTGAAAATCAAAATTTAGCTTCTTATTTCCTTTTTATTCAGATATAATCTGTGCTGTTAACAGATACACTTGTTAAACAGTAGTTAAAGTAATATAAAATATCACAGTTTTTGATTAGCCTGTAAGGACATAAGGATTGTTTGTCAATGTGTGTCTATTTACCTAATGCTGGAAGACGGGGAATGAACAAATCCACGTTGACCTGGGAAGTAACACTTTGGTTTGGTTTGGTCAGTCAGAACAAGTGTCCTCTGGCTCAGTCTGAATTGTAAATTTATGTGATAAATGTGTTGAAGCAACATAGTCCTTTTTTTCATAGTCTCATTAGTCTCATAGCATGAAATGCAGCTGATCACTGTTTGTTTGGTGAAAACCTTTGTGGCTCTTGGCACAACCATAGACTAAAGAACAGTGGCTGCTCATTGTGTTACTTATATTTCTCTTCATTCACATCCATTCATTCCAGCATGTCCATTATAACATGGGGAAAAACTGTGGGGGGAATTGAATAGCACAGTTTCTAACTAAGAGTAAAAGTGTTGGATTTTAGTAATTTTAAGAAAGAAGTGCTGTTTTTGAAGTTACTAAAAAGTATCTTAGTGAAAAACATAATCCACTGGGATCAGGAATTTAATGGCTTTGTGAGTTGAATGGCTAGCAGTGCTGGTTGTGGAAAAGGTTGTTTTGACTGTCTTTTATAAGGCTGTATTTCCCCAGAGCCCTAGGATGCATGTAGTATGAAAAGGTTTGTCTTCATGACAAACTGAAAGTCTAATGTGGTGTTTCCTGAACAGATGTTGGAGAAATGGTCTGGTGTGGTCTCATAATCACAGTCTTGATGACTGTATGTTTCTCAGGTTATGCTGCGTTTTAAGTAGAGTGTTGGGATGATCAGACCCTGTATGTGATAAATGCTGGCTGCAAGGCATACGTTTCAGTCTTTCTCCCAGCTGGGATGGAAAAAAAGAGTAGATCTCCACACCCTGTTTTTTCCTTCCTTCTGAATTACATTTTACTTTGCTTCAGACTTTCCATTTTATATGATTTTTTTCTTGAATGTCATCTGTTCAGTTTTGTATTGTTTTCCACTTGTACAGTTTTGTGATGCTTTCCAAATGTCTTTCCCTGTTCTTCTCTCCCCTTCCGTGGATGAATCTTTCTGGGACAACTCTAGTGTGCTGTTTCAGTGAGTTATAAAGATGCTGGGATGCTTGGGTGAGGTGAAATGAAAAGGACTAAGCAGTTCTTAGGGTAATCAGTTAAAAAAAAAGTGGAGTTAATATGAAACTACTGAGAGTAGACAGCTGTCTTATTTTGTTGGAGTTTGCTTATCTTTGACAGATCAGCACAACTGTTTATATCCCTTGTAAATACCATATTGAGAGATTAATGTTGAGTGATTCTTGAGTTTACCCTTTGTCAGGGTAGCACTTCACCTCAGGAAACAACTTAGGGTTTTGCCTTTAGGCCTTGGTATCTTTGTAGGAGCAAATGAAACCAAGAAAGAGTGAAATCAAATTAGTAATTTCTTACTGTGTTTAGATATTTTCTCTTTAATTGCATCTGCACACGCTTGGGCATATTTTGGTGATTGATCTCTCCTTAGTATACTGGAAAGAGAAGTGAAGATAAAATTGTACTAAAATCTAAACGAGAAAAGGTTAGAGGCATTCTACATAATAATTAATTTAATAGGGGCAGCATCTGTTGCCAGTCTAAGAAATCACAAATAGATGCTGAGTGGAATAGAGATCCCTATGGTATGTGCTTGGTCCCTCGGCTGACAGAAGGGTGAAATGTTGCAGACTGCTGCTTCAAAGTCACAGTTGGGAGGGGGAGTGTGGTCCAGGGACTGCACCGAAATTCACCCCTCTTCCTTTTCTTCCCTAGAAAAGAGTACAGAGACATTGTTGTAGGTTTTACTGTTGATTTCCCAAACAGAGGTGTTCTTTCAAATCCTGTAAGAGGTGCTGCATGGTGTCAAATGAAAGTATGCATAATTGTTAGCTTCCCTGTATGTGAATGGACTGTGTGCATCCCACCCTCCTGATCACATCCTTACTAGTCTCCATTTCAAGTAAATGGGGAAAAAATAATGTTTCCCATATCTCTGTTCCATACCATCTGCTTTCTTTGCCAGCCAGAATGACTGAATGCTTTTACATGTTTAATAAAGGGGCTCTGTGCACTCCTGGGTGGTAGCTATAAAAATAAATTAAATTAATCCTGTAGTATGAACTATATGAAATAGGTGTGCCAGTTGCATTTTTGTTTCTCTCAGTAGGCTTATTCAACTACCACAATATAATTTGAATTTTTAATTCTGTTTTAAAAGTGTGAGGAAAGTTCCTTTTGTTCGTTATTTGTAGGTCAAAGCTTTATACTGAAATGTTTATACAAGAGATTTTTTGCATTTTGAAGCACATTTTTGTCATGTATTTGTGATAAACAAGATGCAAAACATGTGGGAAATCTGCCTTTTATTTATTCATTTTTGTAGTGGTTTTGACCACAGTCCAGAATTTCATCATGTTCACTCAGCTCAAATAAAAATGTGAATCACCTGTCTCCCTTTTGCAACTGGTATGCCCACTATGACCTTTTTAATAAGATGTATACATCTGTAGGTTAAAAAGATGTTACGATTGGACTTTTAGTTGTTCTTGGAAAGTCTTTCCAAAGGACTTCTCATATGGAGCTTTTTTTAGTAAGGCTTTTTAAAGAAAGTTATCATAACGTACATTTGTAAAGTAGATCCCCTAATCTAGAATTCAATTTAAGTATTAAATTAGTAATTTAAAAGGACAGCAATACATATTAAAAAGAACAACAACAACAACAGAAAAAAACCCAAAACCAAAAAATCAACAAAAAAATCCCACCAACCCCCTCTCCCCAGTAGCCACTGAAATTTATCCATAGGAATTATTCATACAAGGAATGTCTCTTACTATTAACTCACATCGAACTGGAAGAATAGCTGTTAGTTTTAACACCCAGCATGATATCCTCCCTTTAACTAAGGCATAAAATCTGATGACTTCTGCAAATATGCTTGTTTTATTAGTACTTCTCAAAATAGGGACTCTATAGTACGTTTCTACATAATCCTGAACGCTCTTTATGGGATTGAACAGTCAAATATTTCTCTTGGTAGATGTCCTAACTAATGACAACTGCAGCAGGGTTATAATTGGTGTATGTAAGCATGTGTGTGCACTTGCCTGTATAATTGATGCCATACATTAAGAAAAGATCCCACTAATATAGTGAAATCAAACACCCTGCCATTAAATAATGCTAGAAATAGGTTTGCTCATAGAATACTAATGTGCACCCATTTTCCCATGTGCCTCATAAATATTCGCTGACACAAGAATGACACAAGTATATGGATTGTGTTTGCTTACACAAGATGGATAATTTTTATTTGAAGAGCCTTTATTCACTATCTTGCTTTGGTGAGTGGTTACTTTTTCTATGTTTGGGTAGCTCAAAGGAATTTAAATGCACATTTTGAGAGGAAACTTTTTTCAGAGCTTTTCTGTAAAGTCCAGGAACTCAAATTTTGAATTATTCTCAGTATTTTTTAGGCAAATGTAATTGTTAAAAACCTTTTTATTTGCCTAAGCATGGGCAGCTTTCTGGAGGAAGTTAGAACTGACAAATATGCTTTCCATAAAATTCAACTTTGCTACATTATCCTCTGTCACAAAAACTGAAACGTTTATGGCAATATTTCTATTGATTCAGTTTCTGTCAGGTAAGTAGAGAGAACAGAGAGAACAACTGTAAATGTTTTATGAACATGTGGTGAGGTTTTGAAGACTCTTAAATAATAACTTTAAGTGTTTATCTGATTTTTTTTCTTTTTTTGTAGGCTGTCATGTCATCACATGTGGTACTGCTGGAGTTGTAAAGTCCGTAAATTTGTAATTCTCTAGCATTCTTGTATCACCTTCTCCACAAGTCTTAACATGTTATGTTTTATATAATTTCTTGTCTGTTTTTCTCCCTTAGGGACAGAATTAATATAAGACTTTCTTAGTTCCTAAATGCATACTTTTACCTCATGATCTTTGCTCTGGCTCATGAGATTTTTCCAGACAGTTTTTCTATGCTCTGCCTTTTTCAAAACCCATTCTGAGCACAGCCACAATCAGGAAAGGTCTCTTAATTGTAAAGTCTGTTTCGGTTTGCTCTTCTCTCTCACCCCCATGCATATGTAGAATTGACAAAATGTGGATACTGTTTTAAATGAGATCAATTTTATGCAGCACATGGATTTTCAGGCTCCCTGACCAGTAATATAAATTACAGAATTATTTTAGAGCTCTGAGCACTTGCCTTTGGTAGGGAAAAAAAACCCTAACCCTAGTATATTTTGAGAGAAAATAAATGTTCCATTTTAAAACAGACTACCCACTGTTGAAAGCTCGCTTGTAAAGCCTGGATAAGAATTTTTGGTGCATGTATGTCACTGCAGATACATGGCATTTCTGTGTGTGCTTTGGAGGCTCACAGGGAAGAGTTTATTTTACTGGCTATCTCTGAGCTAGCATGTCTGGAAAGCCCTTTCAATGTGTAATACTGTAACACCTTTAAAAGGGCAGATAGAGAGCCTTTTTTTTTTTTTTTTTTCTGATAATCTACACACAAAGTAGAATCCAGCAGACCACTGTGCTCAGTTTCTAGTAAGTTCTTTAAACCATCCATTTACCTAGCTGAAGTTAGTTTACGTTGACCTTTATTGGCTCAACTGTTAATTGATTTCAAAGAAGCAAATGGTTTTGAACTAGGCAATTTCTGTCATCACCCTCACCCCATCTATACTAAAAATAATACAGTGGACCAGACCTGTGGTACAGGTTTACAGGCAGCAGTTCCATTTTTTATGTTAAAAGTTGTACATTTATTCCCACTGTTGCTTTCTCTGTTAGTGAGTTTATAATTGAGAATGGCTTTTTTTCCTTTTTATGACTCCTTATCTTTCCCCAAAGGAGAAATCGTTTATTCTCTGATGGGATGGTTTGTCAGCTTAGAGGCACAGGATCCCTGTGTTACTCAGATCGCTTTCTATTGTCTTGAGAGTGTCTAGATAGGATTATTGTCCTGAGCAGTAACCCTTGAGGATAAGCTGACTCATTCACAATCTTAACAATTGTACTTTATCACAGTTTTTCAGTTATTTCAGTTTTCATTTGCCTTGGTATGTTGTGCAAGTGATGCACTTGTTCCATAGCTCTTGCATGCAGGTGCATTCATGAGGACAGGCAGGATTGCAGTTGGTTGAGGAATGCTGTGTTGTTGGTTTGGGCAAAGGCTTCTTTTTTGTTACAGACAGAAAAGGAAGGTCAGTTGCCTAATAGGAGATGAACCTTTCCCAGCAATATCCAAGCCTCCTGATACAAACTGTACTCCGTGCGTCCCAGCTTTCAGATCAGATATCAACATTTTAATTTCTATTTCAAAGTATAGCTACATGGCACTCAGAGTTAATCGACATAACCCCACTTCCAGTATGAAACTGAAAATAACAGAGACAGCAGAATTCAGCATACTTTTAAAATGAGATAAAGAGGAGTACTAGGAAAATGGGTGATTCAGTAAACTTACCTTCTGGGTTTGTGTATTCTGCAGCAGAATTCATGGTACTGTGGCAAATCAGAAACCATAGGTCTTTGCTTCAAATAAAAAATTGATTTTATCCCAAAGAAGGGCCATTGCATCAGTTCTGGTATGCACTTATGTTCCCTGCCATATGAGTGGTAGCACTGACACTCATAAGAATGACTAGTTTTAGCACTTGTACACTTGGCAGCAAATTTTTGATGAAGAGATCTTCATCAATATTGATCTGAGATCTCTGAAATGTAACAAATCAACAGAAATAAAGCAGTGCTCAGCGTAATTTGAATGTTTTTCTATGTTACACTTTGTCACTTAAAGAATTTGTTGTATTTAGTGTCGTACTGTTTGCTAAGGTATTCTTTGAGAATACTTCATAACAGAGTGTCAAGAGTCTGTTAAACACAGAGTAGTTTGAATAAAACTTTATTATTAAAATTAAGAAAAACATAATGTATTCTTTATCCCTTTTACTATAATTTATTGTATTCATCTTAAATTATATTCCTTGTTTAAGCTCATAAATTTTTCAAGATCTAAAGGAATTTAGCCAGCTAAAATTTAAGCTTCCAAAAAAGACTACACTCAGACAATGGCATAGTTATGTTGAACTAGGTTCATGATGGTTAAATGGATAATTGCAGTTGAAAGATCCATAGGCTGTAATAGACTATATTGCACCTTATGCATTTGTCAATTCAGTTCCTCTTAGGAGTCCAAAATATCTCTAAAATGCAGCACGAGCCAAAGAATCCTAATGGGATATGTATCTTCTGTTTTGCTTGTAAATATTTCAGTCAGCATAGAGTTCATCCTTTAAAATACAGTTTGACCATCCAAACTGTGATGTCAGTAACAGGCAGGGAAATTGCTTTGCTTGATTAAATTGTGTAACAGCCAATATATATTTTGATTATTATTATCAATTCTAGTAGCAAAAAATGAACAGATTTCTCAAGTGAGCTGGTTGATTATAAACAGTGGCCTGTCTTGGCAGTAGCTCATGTTTCAAAACAGAGCAATGATGAGAGACATTAAATATCTGATAATGGCTCAGATTTTACCAGTCCTTGTTGATACCATGGGTCTATTTCATGAGCTGAAAACCTTGCACAGTGAGAGAACCATGACTTAAAAATAGACAAAGCACTGCAGTAGCAGCCAGGAGGGCTTCAGTAGGAGGCAGGAGTAGGGAGTTTCTCAAAAGGTAATGATCCATTCCTAAAGAGATTCATCTTGTAATGCGGTCAAAGGTGAGAGGCAGAACTTCAGGAGTTGGTTGTAAGCCACTGGGATCTTCAGTGACTCTTAATTTACAGTAATCGTTTTTTGGCTGATTTGGCTAAGCTTTTTTTTTTTTTTTTTTTAATTTTTTGTTCCACTAAGGTGTTCTGTGTTACAAGCTTGCCTTTACTTCCAACGCCTATATATGTTACGTGTGCTTTACTTTAATCTGCAAAAAGACTTTACAAAAAGTCCTGTCTGCGCAAAGCTTTTAATAGTACTCATCCTCAGTGTCTCGCTGTGGAAAGAAACATGGCTTGACATCTGTGCTATTAAAGATCTAATGTATGCTGGTCAGTTCTCTGGAAAGGTGACTGTACAGCTTGATTACTTGTAGTGTTACTTCCTGAACTTTCTTTATTAGCTGTGGGTGGAAGGTGCTTAGGAATTGAAGGAGTTCAGAAGTTCCTTTGAAACTTTTCCTGTAGCAGGCATGAAGATTTGATACTGATTTTGGTGAAGTTATAGTAATAGCAATAAAACAAAGGATATAAATGGCAGAGATGGAAAAAAAAAAAAAATCCTGAGAGTGTTATTTAGCCATAGACTTGCAAGAGAAATTAAGAAAAGCAAGCAGTGAGAAAGGATCCTATGTTGAGAGACAAATGGCCTCAACAAATAGAACTGTCATTCTATTTATCCATGTTTCTGACATCTTCGTAATTCATGAGAATGGCAGAAGCCTTTATTAACCATCTGTATTCACAGATCTTGCCTTTTCCCCAGTATTGGATATTTTTGCAGTGCTTTGCAGTGCTTGGCTGGGCTTCTGGATTTGAGGAAGGAAGCACTATACTATTTTATCTTCTTATCACCAGAGATATGCTTGATGTAATAAAGCGTGGGAGCTGTTCCATATATTCGTTGGTCCTGTTTTGAATTGTAAACCCTGATTTATGCCAACTTCCATTTGGGTATATATTTTTTTGCCAAGCTTGACTACACTGCAGACTGCATAACTTGGTGTTTAAATTTATGGCCTATTATTATTAGCAGTACTTTGGCAAGGAAATTACCTTTCTTTTTTCTTTTTGTTTTTTTATAAAAAGGCACAAATACATTTGTTAAATTTGACGTTCAGCTTGTATGTCTGAAACTTAGCTTGTGGTGTATTTTATGAAGTTTGAAGTAATATTTATGCAAGTAATTCAAGTACTAGAAAAAATGTGTAAATGACCCCCTAAATTTCCAAGCCTTACCTCTGGAAATGTTGCAGATGTTGTTTAATATACTCTATAAAAATCTCATATATTTCTGAAATTTTTTGACTTCAGGAGAGAGAGAGAGTGTTTATATCTCTTGTTAACATTGAGGAAAAATGTTGGAGTGTGGAGTTGTGAGTTTTTAAATGGGTTTTCTGTTCCCATTGGATTATCTAATTGAATCTTTTGCACTTAAATTTGTACAGAAAATAGCAGTTTCCAGAGGTGCTAATTTCCCTCATACACTCAGATGTATTGGAGACTTCCTATAGAAAGATATTTTATAACAGAGACTAGTACAGGATGACCTGTATTTGAGGGCAGGGCAAACATGGTATGTCTGTAAAGACCAATATAATATTCTTACTGTTAAAAGAATAAAAAAATTAAATTTCTCAGTGATTGCATATAAGCATAATTTCTACTGAAGATTATGTGCTTCAAGTGTTCTTGCTGTGAATCTCAAATATATATTTGGACTAGTTTATTAGGAAGGTTGAACTTGAGTTAGGTGGTATTTGTCAGGTGTAATGGAATTTTGTCTTCCGCTTTTTGATAAGTGTTGTGGTTTTAAGCCCTAGGAAGAAATTAATTCTATCCTAGTGAAAATGGGACAGTATGATATTCTGTAATGCCATTTATAGTGCTCCATGAAAATTCTGATTTTAAAAGTAATTTTTAAGCTAGATTTTGTCTGTTTCCTATTTTAATACAGCTTGGTAAGGCTAAGCCTACTGTGCCTTTGGACAGATAGCAAAGATGATGAATAGCCCTAAAGTTTCGTTTTGTTTGAACAGCTGCAGAATTTCCTTTAACATGGACAGAAATATCTCTAACTAGAATTATATTTATTTTCTGAAATAGGAAAGATGTCATTCATCACTGCAGTGAAACATCAAATAAAACAGAGTTTTGTATCCCCGTGTTAGTCTCCTGTTAGATGATAACAATGTAAAAAAGCTGAAGTTTCCTCTGTACCACAGGAAAAAAAAGCAAAGCTTTTCCATTTTCTTGTGGATAATGTGTCCATTCTTCTAAATTTGGAACATTAATTTTTTCCCTACCCCAGCTTGGGGGAGTGTGAGCTTTTGTAACATGTTATTCTCTTCTCATTTAAGTAAATGAGAGTGAGAAAAAGAGTGAGAAAAAAAGATGAAATAATACTGTTTTCTTTCAGAGATTCTGAGACTGAGCATAGATTCACATTTTGAGGTAGATGTGCTGTGTTTTGCCAGAGGCACTGATCCCACAAACAGCCATGCTGGTACCTGTTCACAGCACAGCACACCTGGGAGCACCTGGGTTTTCCCTTACTTGGAAACCAAGATACAGGAATGAAGGCTGATGTTCCCTTCCTTACAATTTTCTTCTAAAATGTAGGTCCTTGGGTGTGGAGTAATTTTTTATTTTTTTTTTCCCTGAAGAATGTTAATCATGCAGTCTTTTAATATTCTGATTTTTACTGCTATTTATGTGCTATTTTGTTTTTGTTACCTGGTGATTGGATCGTAAGAGAAAATTTGTCCGCAGTTCTAAATTTACTCTTTTACTCTTAGGATTTTGTTTTTGTGACAAGAAGCTTTTATGCCCTATCAGAAAGTGAAGTTTAGTAAATAGATAATAATTTGTATTAAGGGGTGTTTAAAGACAACACAGCCTGCACTGAGTGATGTTGCAGTTGTTAGGACTGGAGATTCATAATCTGTTATCTGCATGCCTTAATTCCTACCTTTGTGTTTCTTTAACAGGCTGCTGCACTTTTGATGAGCCTCTCAGTTCCTGTGGCTATAGTCAGTCAGACGATGATGATCTCAACTGGGATCAGGTGAATGCGCCAGTGAAGCCATCCTCGGGTCAAGGGATGCCATCGGGTTCGTCTTTATTTTGCTTTGTTTCTCTTCCATGTCAGATTATGTGCTTGTCCAGCATCTATTAGCAGTATTGTTCTTTAAAAATGCTGCTTCATCTGAGTCTGTTTAAGTGGAATACTCAGATTTTCCATCCGTTTTCTATGGGGGGTATTTTGCCAATCAAAGCTTTGGTTTTGTTGTGGGGGGAGTATAAAGGTTAGAAAGAAGAAATGGAAACTTGCTGTTATTGGGGAAGGCCGAAAGAAAACAGAAGAGTGACATGAAAATTAATCTGATGTAGAAACAGGCAGACAGGACTTACTAAGAGAGAAAAGCAAGGTAGACTTAGATATTTTCATTGAAAGGTATAATAATCAAAATCTGTTATAAAGAGATTGAGAGAGAAGAAGAGGTGAGCAAAAAAGCAAGGGTATCACAAAACACAGGATCTCGATATTATGCTCACTGAATTTAAAAGATAGTTGTGATACTATTATTTAATGTATTTTTTGCACTGCTTGGAGTTGGACCTTGTTCTGTAGCAACACCTGTACATTATGCTGAACTACAAACTCACTCTAGTAATAAGTCATTACCTTAGTTCTTCACCCACAGAAACATGTGAAATCTGGCCACTGGTTTTAAATTATTCACTAGCCTAAAATTTACCAGTTGTTCTTTTTTCTGGCTTTTAGCTAGGCGTGTTAAGACTTCCTCCCTATGTACTGATATCCATTTCCTGGGATATGATTGCCTGCAGCCCAGCTCAGCATCTGCTTTGGCTTTTATAGATTGAGCCTCAAGTGACTATTATCACCTTTCAGCAAAACCAAAAGACCACTTAGATAAAATCACTGGTTGTAGCATTGTGAGACTTCTCAATTAGTCTTATAATTTAGTATAAATATATCCCTAACACTTAAAAGCATTGCAGATGAATGTCCCAGTATTTCACATCCCTTTCAATGAGGTCTTTAAAGGACCCATAATGTACTTAGGTGTTTGCATGGTATAAAATCTCTTCAAAAGTTGTTCTTGAGACCGTGTTCCTCCCTAGTTTTTGAGTAAGGGAGTTAGGAAAATAGACAACATGAATCTTTAGAAGTGATAGTATAAACAAAACCTGAACATACACACTCATCATTAGTGTAGCAATAAATGTGCTAATGTATGATATGCACAATCAGCTTTAGATGCCGTTTACTTATAAAAGAAAGGCTTTCAGTGTTTTTCACTGGAGATTTGCTTGTGTCATCCTGAGTTGTGGATGACATCGAAGGTTCATGGCTGAAGTACCTTTTACACTTTGTTTTCTCTGGCAAAGGCAGGACTCCCATCTTCAAGATGGATGTTCAGCTTATCCAAGTCCTAGCATTTGGATCATCATGCTAGATTGAGTTCATCAACCCAGACAAAGGAGGTACTTTCAAATTCCTTTTAAAACTGGCTTTCGCCCAGTGGTCTTGGCATAAACAGCCAAACAATTTCTGAACTATTTCATTTGTGCTTGATACTGTTGCTCAAGTTGGAGATAACAGACATAGTTTATCAGCCATCTTGGCTAGTGGTACAAGATATGCATTCTTTTTTTCGGTCACGCCACTGGAATTCGCTTCCTATTCCAAATTTCATTCATTACTCTCCCCGCTTGGATTTGTGAAAGCAATTGTCGGTATGTGATGTTCAGTCTTCTTGGCAGATAGAAGAGATTTAAATCTGTGTTCTCTTCTCTAATGACCACAGGCTTGAAGATTTTTTTCTTTTTTTTTTCTCAGTGGCAGAAGTCTAGACTAGGGACTGGTATGTCTATAAAAGGAAAATTAGATATGTAATTTTATTTATCAGATGTCATACAACTTGTTTCTTATTTGTCTTCTTGCCTTTTTATCAGAAGTCTGAAATAATGTTCTGATGATCTAGTAAAAATCTATTTAATTTGGTAGCAAGTTCTGTTTACAGTTTAGGGACTTTCATTTCTGCCCATAAAGGAAGTGAAATATTCTTTTAGAGCATTGGGTCAGAAGATGAATGAGTTTTAGTCCGAGGAGGGTTGAGGTTATTGTTGCCTTAAAAGGTCTAAAACCCCTTTGAGAGGGAAAGAAATGCTCATTTTTTGCAAATGAGAAGCACTGTGTCTAACAGCACGATTTAGTCAAGTGCTATCTAATTTTTTTCCTCATAATTTCATCTAGACAATTTTTTTTCCTGTTCTTGTTCAAATCATCATCTTAATGATTTTAATTAGTTTTCAGTTAGCCTTAGCCAGAGGGTTATGTGATACACTTAAAAAATGATTTCAAGTAGTTTGTCAGCAGTTTCTGGGCTACATATTTAGGAAGAAATAACTTCAGATGATAATGAATAGAACATCTTAAATTAATGGTTTATGGGGAATTCCTGGCTTGAAAGCAAAATGCTTTATTCAACAATGTTGTAATACTAGACTGAAACAAGCACTCTCAGTTCTGTACTCCCTTGGCAGAGGAAAAAAAATTAATGCATATAACAGTTCTAATATCAAGCAACATGCTTCAGTGAGTGAGTTGATGTCGATATATAATATTTTGTATAATTTGGTGGCAGTCAGAGGGAAGCACACAAGTTATGGCATTTGATTTCTTTTAATCCACATGAGAGTGCTGGGAGCAGAGCTGCACTTCAGATAGAAAAATACTTTGGCTTGATATGTTATTTCAGTGGGACAAAAGAAATGTCATCTAAGATTCATGCATATGTGTGCACGTTTTAATGTACGCACAGTTTACATATTTGTGAATATTTGAGATCTTGTTTTAGATGAAAATTACTAAGCTGTATCAAAGGTAGTAATAAAAAAAATCCCAGAAGTGTTTCTTACAGTGGACTTCAATCTGTGTTGGGTTGTTATTGAAGCACAGAAATAGGAAGATACCACTAAAGTTAGTAGGGTGCTAGTTCTCTATTTTCCTTGATAAATGTAAGCATGGCCTTTAAGGAGTCAGTATTAATCTGAAGTTGTGTTTAAAAGACCCAAAAAGTAAGGACATGTATGAATTTCTGTATATATTTATTTAAATTAAATGAATGTTGTTAATCTACTGCTCTTCTGTTTCAAGTGTCCTGTAAGTCAGACACAGTAAATGCTGTTTGGAAGAGCGGCTCTTCCCATTTCTCAGCCTGTCTTCTCCTTGTCTTTCTGTTCAAGAATGTGTGTTTAAAATAGTGTTCACAACTGTAATTACTGAAACACTTAGTCATTATTAATTCTATCTTGTGTTATTATGGAACAGTTACAGCAGTGTGATATTAATGTGTTTATATAGTACAGATTTACAATTACAGCTAACTGTAAGCCCTCTAGTTTTAGTCCAATAAAAATGTCTTCCAAAGAATATTCCCAAACAGTAGATTACTCTGTTGGCAAGGTGTGGGCTGCAGGAGTGGTCTCCATGAGAAGAGGTTGGAGAGGGTGCCCGTGTTGGACACATCTGGGCACAGCTACTGGACCCACCAGTGGGCACAGCTCCTGGTGCGCCTCTGAGATAGAATGTTTAGGAAAGGGTAAAAGTCACTGGGCAGCAGCTGTCAGAGAGAGAAGTGAGAATATGTGAGAGAGACAGCCCTGCAGACATTCAGATGGCTGCAGAACGAGGTGGAGTGGAGCTGAGATTCCCCTGCAGCCTGTGGTGCAGCCCCTGATGAGGCAGCTGTGTCCCTGCAGCCCTTGGAGGTCCATGGTGGAGCAGTGATCCTTCTGCTGCCTGTGCACAAGCCCACACCAAGAAAAGGTGGAGATTTCCTGAAGAAAGCTGCAGCCTGTGGAAAGGAGTCCACACAGGGGCAAACTTTATTACAAGACCTGGCGCCTGTGGGGTCACTGGAGCAGTACATTCCTGTAGGACTGTGTCCCATGGAAAGTGGTTGTTTTGGGGTTTTTTTGAGATATTTGATTGCATTGTGTTAGTTCAGATACTGCTACAGTAAGTTATCACTGACAGCGATGCAATTAGAATTTTACAGATTACTCAAAGAAATAGAAATATTGTCAGGAGTCTTCTGTATTTGTCATTTACTGGATATAATTTCTGTTCTTGTCCATGTATTTTTTTACAAAACACTCTGGTCTGTTGTGTAAAATCTTTCTATGGTGTTTCACAGTTCCAGTTGATTTCTAAAGGACAGTAGTATCATTTTGCAATGCAGTGGCTGGCTTGATGTCTCTGAGGGGATGTCACTGCATTTGCAACAAGTCAGTGGCATCAGCCTTTCATTCATTTTAAAACAGTTCAAACCCAAATATAAATCAAATCTTCACAGGCTGGCATTCACTGTGTTGAAAGGATGTTTCCTGCAATGAAGCTTTCTGTGTTTAATGTAGTGCTGGTCAAAGCCAGGATGAGACTCTGTTTGTGTTGTTTGAGGTGATAATATATGATTTTCATGGCTGTATGTGATGCTTTGAATAGCCTACTATGCTTATTTGTATTCTGATTATGTAGTCTTGCTTAATGCTTATGCAGTGTCTGCAGAAAATGCTTATAATGCTTATATTATTGTTTAAAATGGCCTTTTGATACCTAGTAACCAGACATGCAGAGCTGGCAGATATTCCATAAACAAGGCAGTGATTCAGAGGAGTATTTAATATTACAGAATGTGAAGTAGTTGTGTGAAAAATGTGCATTGTTGTTTAATTGTGCATAGAAGAGTTGTGATCCATTTTAAAGGACAGATAAAGTGATCAGTCGGCAAGTGTAAGTTCAAGCCAACTGCAGTGTTTTACGATGTAAAATTATCGTTCTTTGATTTTGTACTTCATCATTAGGCATATTTTAGCACTGCATTGCATTTTTGTTGTGTGTTAGCAGGGATACTTTTCTTCTGTTTGCATTCATATTGAAAAGAATTAAATACATTTCTTACTCGATCCTGCTTCCCCCACATTACTTTAAATAGCTGCATTTTTAATTAATTTGAATGCTATCTAGGGATAATATAAAATACTATAAAGGTGTGAGAGTTGCAGCTTGCTCACTGTGTTAAATTTTTTTCACAGAATTTTCTAGACCTGGAACAGTAGCGCGTTTAACATTTTATTGCACACCCAGGCAATAGCTGCAGCCATTAAGGACATGCCTTTTGGCAACCAGCTCCAGCTTCCAATTAACTGTGTAAGTTAACACCAGTTGCTGCTAATACAGAGCAACATGGAGGTCAGACAGAGCAAACCACCTGAGCAGGGAGCCACAGCAGCTCTGAGCTGCCACGGCTATGGTGCCAGCACTGGAGGGGTTGGCTACTTTAAAAACACACCTAAAGACTTACTGAGTGGCATGCTTAACACGTCTGTTCCAACAGCAAGAATGATGCCACCAGCTCTGTCTGAGGTATTGTTTGTGGTATGGATCTTAATGGTCAGTTTTGTAGCTTCTGACCTGACTTAGAGATTTCAGCACCTGGCACAAATCTGGAGTTGTTAAAATATTGAGCATTTGTCATTATTCTTGCAAAGGGAAGTAGAAGATTAATCAGCATCAGGGTCTTTCTGAATCACTGACGGACAGTGTTCCTAGGTTGCTTAGTAGGTGAACTAGACAAATTATTATAGTGTATTTTGCCTGCATGCCTGAGAGCTTTCAGAAAATTAGTGCTAATGATTTACTTAACATTTTGTAGATTTTCTTATATGACTTTCAGTTTGCACATTTTAGAACAAATGATTTTGAATATGAACAGTGTAGTTTATGAAGTAATAATACCTAATGTAGATGACTGATTCGCAGATTTTCATTTGCAGTAACATGCTTTCTGTAGTGTTCATAAATGTAACTTCAGGACATCAGTTTTCTTAGGCATTCCATCAGCCATCTCATATTTGAGTGTAAGATCACAGAACATGCTCCAACTTATGGAAGTAAGTGGGAGACACTATATTAAAAGCAACAGTAGCTCATAAAGATTCTTTCAACATGTTTGACTGAAATACGATGATAAATTATAGGACTATTTTAATGTTTGAGATACTCTCCTCTTCTGTAGAAGACAGGCAGAAACTACATGAAAGATCTGGGCAATCACTTCTCATTAAACCAGAGTATTCTCAAATCTGGAAGATAAAGTTGACCACTGAGGGTAATTCTGTGTAGCACCATGTAGTGCCACAGAGTGTTAAGCAAGTCCTCTAACCTAATTCATTTACTTTTCTGTGATTACATGTTTCCTGCTGAGGTTATATCTAACGTCTGCCATCATATATGCTGAGAAGCAGCCAACATAATAAGCTGGACACTGGAGCTAGGTTTGAAATGGATTTCTTGACAAACAAAATCTCTCTTTTGAGATAAGAAAGCTATTTTTTGTTACACATCAGATACCCAGCCTCCCTCCCCATCTTCCACCCATAGTGCCAGACACTATCCTGCTGGTTAAGTGCATTAGAATAGTTTCAGGTTTCCCTGATAAATTTAAAATAGAAGTACTCTGAATAACTGGGGTTTTGTTCATGTGTTTGTTTTCCCCTCCTGGACTCCTCATGATTAGCTCATTCAGATGAGGTAGGAGCGTTCCAGTGGGCGAGAGAAGTTAGAGAATCCCAACAGGAGAGAGACAAAGTGCTTCATATTGTAAAGCCAGTAAAAAAAATACTTCTTTACAATACCTTGTAGTGAACTGGCATTTTTCAAGTGGAATATGGTCAGGAAAAGAAGAATGAAGTTACTTCTGGTAAGGGCTCTTGGTTTGAAAAGGACTACATGAAGAATTATCTTTCCTGGGGGTATGCCCGAGACATGTAGATGAACCTCAGAAAGCTTTAATCTAGCTGGTTTGAGACTCTGTGGTGACACAAACCAAATAGCACATGCTTTAGTGTAGGGTTCCCTACAGACTCACTCTGTGCTGAAGGGGTGTTACTGCACCCTGCCATGGGTGTCTTACTGAAACCACTGCAGTTTCTGCTCCAGTTTTAGCAGACTTGTGTTAAGTACCAATACAATTTTTGTGCTTGTTTTCCTGGCTGTTTTCTCCTGTTGAAGAATGAAAATACTCTACCAGTTTGAGCAAAACTGGCCAGTAAAAAGCCTATGAATAAACAGCAAGTCTGAAGATGCTCCTCTAGGAGCTGCACTCACTGCATTGCAAGACCAAGAGAAAGGAATACTCTGATTATTCTCCTAAATAAGCTTTTTCTTGTTTAGTAATTAATCTACTGGAGAAAAAAGCCTCTTAATTTCTTGCAGTCTTCAGGGCTTTTCTTTCAGTCTCATGCTTATCCCATTAGATTTCTTCTCATCCATCCTGCCCTTTAGAAACTAATAAAGAGTGGATCAAAACCTTTTCCTTGTATCTGCAGGCTTTAAAATGTGGAACGTGACTGCCTCCATTTCAGGGCCTAAGTCAGTTGTTACCGAGTTAGTAGTTTATCTTTTAAACATTTCTTCTATATGGCAATATCATAGTCATAGGCATAGTGAAAATGCCAGTGAGCTGGCGATGGAGTCCATGACTCCTCTTTAGGACAGTAAACGTTTCAAATTTTCAGGGAATACTTCTTTTTACGTTTGTGTTTGGTTGGTTTTGGTTTTTTTTTTTGGGGTGTGTTTTTTTTTGGGGGGGGGGTTGTTTCAGAAGTTTAAGAGGAATTTCTTGTTTCAGTTAGATTTATGGGAGATTTTTCATACCCTTTGACAGTGCTTAATTTCTTGGCAGGCACTGAGTCTGATAGTATGTTCTTAGTAGGTCTAGTTGTGACTATAATAGGAGGGGCCAAAAGGTCGCTGATTTGAGGCAGAAGTCATTAAATGCTGCATGTGGCTTCAAGTGCTCCCAGATGTCTACACTTTTTGGACTTCTGCTCCCAAGCTGGGGGAAGTCATGTGGTACTTTGTCAATGTGGGAAATGTGGCAGCAGAGATAGGTTAGTGCACAAGCAGAATGGATGGATTGGGTTTTATTTTGTATGTAAGTCTTCTGGCATCTGAAGCAATTTGATTTCCCAGAATTTCAGACATAGTCTTAATCCTTTCTAGTTGTTTTCAGAACTCAGAGTCAGGGATGAAGCAATTCCATGAACTTCATGAACTGAATTGAAGAGCTCTGTACTTCTTTTCTCAGTGTTAAAGCAATGTACTTATTTCCTTCACCAGCTGGCATAATGCTTTCTCTATCTAGAAGTCACACTTCCAATCAACTGCTTTTCAGTAGCACAAAGATAAAAAAAAAAGCTGTCTGGACCTCATTGAAAATGTAATGATGTACACAGTCATTTAATGAGAAAGCAGGTGCAGGTAATTATCCAAGTCATAATGTTGCAGCAGCTAATAACATCAAATATTTGTGATAATTGCAAGCAATTGATCACAGTTCTGTGTTTCTCACGTGTAACAGATTTGAAAAACACATCTCAGTACACATGTACTTATGTTAGAGCATGGAAGCCACAGATACACTTTTCTCACCAGTAACTCCATATACTGTGATTTTGCATTAAGTTCGAGTATGTCTGTGTTCTTATTTAATTTTTCCACATGACTTAGAGGGGAAGAACATCCTTCTGCCATATTTGAGTTCCTGATTCCCTCATACTCTTACAGTCTTTACCTGTTCTAGATGTCACAGTCAGCTCTTGTGCCATTCTGGTTTCTGCTGGAGCACCATGTAGGTCCCAGTGTAGTGCAGGAGGGTTCTCTCAGTGCCTCTGCAGCTGGTGGCACCATCCCGAACTCAGGAGTCAGGTGGTGTTCTTCCCAGCATGTCTCTCTCCTGCAGTTACACAAGAAAGAGATCAAAGACATTGCAACAATGGGATGATCCTTAATGTATTCCCTTACTTACATGTTGAGAGCTACAAAAGAAAGGAAGGGAATGGAAATTTGCTAGAGGCAAATTTCTTTTATGCCAGGCCTGTGTGATAAGACCACTGCTCAAAGGAGTTTAGAAATGCTACTTTCTGAAGCTTTTTTTAAATTCATATCTTAAAGGTGCAAGGAAGTGATGAGAACCTAAGTTGGTCAGTAGCCCTCTTTCTGCATGTGGGCTGTTGTAGAAATTAATCTGTAGAAGAGAAATTTAAATTTGTCAGGCATTTGAGGAGGCTCTTGGAGAAAAACAGAAGGAGGAGAGGTCCCTGGTCCATCTTTTATGTCTGAAGTATTTTAGCAGTTTTCAGTTAGTAGTAATTAAAGGCAGTTACTGTTTGAGTGGCAGACAGCATATATGCAGTGATTCTCACACCTTAAGAAAGGGCTACTTAAAAGGATGGTGTTATGATTTCTTACAGGTGGTATCCCAAGAAGAAACTGAGAGGAGAGAGACAGGCTTTCAGAGAAGGATTCTGGGCTTGAGTGTGTGCCAGATAAGAAAGGTACTTCTGCAGAAGCTAGCAGGGGACCTGAGGAAAGGGATGTAAAACTTTCTGGTTTTCTTGGCATTTCCTTATGAGGTTTCCTTATTAAGCAGCTGCACATTAAATGAAACACCTTTGAAAGATCCGGGATGATAATTGATGAGGGTCCTGTTCTGGGGAGATCAGTTGGATATTGTGCACCTGCTCTTGAGCTAGTGCCTCTGGGAACTGATTAATCTAAAAAGCATCAGGCGGGACAAGGTGAATATGTTACCCGTGTTTTGGAAGCTCACTGTGTAGCAGCAATAGAAATGATTATATGTCAGAAACAAAGAAATCATGTTCTGGAGTAGACTTGATCAGCAATAGCATCAAGTCCCCTTCACGAGTGTACAATGTGCTATGTGAAATTTCAGGCAGCTTGTAGCTTGAAATTTTACAGTGGAATAAATTGATACTCCACGTATAAAAAGATGTGTTACAACTTTCAGCAATCACATTTAGGTGTTACGCGTGCTATGGTGTTCTTGCCATGTTTAATTTTAGTGTGAGGCACATTTGTGAAGGCAGAAAGTTGTTTGGAGGAATTTCAATTCAGACATATTACTTACTTGGCTTGCAAAATGGAAGCAGCTTTATGAGTGCATGGCAGATTTTTTTCCTGCTTTTTAGTATAGCAGTAGTAACAATTGTGTAATTAGTAAGATTTTAATTATTATTTTAGGTACAGCAACTAAAAGCTGTATTTTGCCAGGATATATTATAGTGCCTCTTGAATTTAAATTGCCAGTGTTTTAGTGTGTCTACATCCAGTTGTATGTTTAAGTTAAAATAAAGCATTAAAGCAGGTAATTTTAACTTCTGTGCTAGTCCATAAAGAAGCAAAGTTAAATTGGAAAAAAAAAAAAAGGAAAAAAAAAAAAGCCTTTAGAATGTACACCTTTAATAAATAAAGTTAATTATTAGTATTTCTACATGTATAAAATAGATTTATATTAGGTGTAGTATTCCCCACTGCACAGCACCAACAGGATATCATATCAGTATTTCTCTAAAGGTACACGTCTACGTTAATTAATTTTGTCCAGCCTCCCCTTCAGTTTCATCATTCTTATCTCCTTTTCAATCCTGAATGTATTGGAAATGTCTCCAACTATGAGCTGACATTCTCTGTAGTATTATGGTTCAGACTACATGCATCCTTTTCTACCAAGTGATTCTCTTTTAGAGATACAATGGAGGTCAGTTTTGCTAAACTGCAGTGATGTTCTGACTCAACAGCAAGTGGGTCATAAAGAAATACGCCACCAACACATTTTATTCCTGGAATCTGAAATTTACAATTGTTATGAGATACTGAATGATATTTAGCAAAGCATATGTGAAATTATCCTGACAGAAATAAAAACTTCTTTGGATTTGTTTCCAATTAATGAATTTGCCTGTAAAGTTCCCAAAAGAGCTCCTCTGAGATCTTTTATTAATCCATATTGCTGTCATTCAAATGAAAATACTCATTAAGAAAAGCTACTAATGCTACTTTGCCACCTGTAATGTGAAACTAAAAATGTGTAATAATGTGATGTCGCTATTTACCTTTTGTGTTTGTCAAATAAAGCCTATATTATGTAATATAGCATAAAGAATATAGAAAATCCTTTGGTATAATCTCAGCTTGCCTAATTTCTTTCACTGGTGAATCTTCTTCATATTGAAAAGAAAAACATCTGAAATCATGTAACCTGAGGCTACTGTTTTGTGTATTAATAGGTAGGCTGCTTTTATGATGGTGTGAATTTCCTTTATTTTGCCTTTTAAAAATTTTTCAATATTGTGGTAAGTCTGAAGCCTAATAGAAGCTCTAATTTTTGTACTATCATTGTTAAGTGACAGATCTTTATAATAGATGCAAACTTTACTTGCCAGAACATTTACTCAGTTTTGTTACTTTGAGATTCTGGAGTTTTGTTACCTCAAGATTCTTTTATTGTTCTGTTCTGTACAGTTCATGTGCCATGCTCCTTTCCTGGGAAAATATATTTATTTATAATAATTCTATTCTCTCATCCTCCTGTTTTAATCTCAGTATGTGCATGAGATTTCTGTGTTTAGAAAGTCTTCCTAGTGCCTCTCTAAATTGTGCTGAATCCTCTAGCCACACGCAGACTTTACATTTTCTGTCAGCTGTCATGTTTGTTTATTATGTGCCAAATTTCTCTCTTTGCCACCTCTAACTCTCGGTGCTTTTTCTAAGCATTGTTATTTTTCACAGATTCGTTTCCTTGCGAAAGCTTTGTTGGTGTGCTGCATTTAAACATATCAATGATGCAGAGTCTAGGGAAGCACAGACTGCTAAATTCCCTGAAGGATTCTGGGATATCCTTTTTTACCTAATAGCTCCCTGAGCTTTGCTTTGCTTTGCCTATTAAAATGTGCTCCTTTTTGTTCCTTCTCATTTGAGGAAAATTTGATGGAACACTTGAAGATAGGTCTAGAAAAGCACACAACATTAATATTTATGGTTGCGTGTGTTTCAACTCCAGAAGGGCTGACTAGCAACTGGGTATAACCATGTTGATTTTCAATACATCTGCTGAGCCACGGGATATTCTGAGCAAGGTAGTTGCCTTTGAAACGAACACATGAAGAGATTCGGTTTTGCTTGGCTTCTGCATGCACAGGTGCATTGCTTATATTCAAGATAAATTAATATTAGTCTGCTTTTTTTCCAAGATATTCTTCAGTGCTTCAACACCTAATGCAAAGCTTCATAATACCTGCCTCTTTCCATATCAAGAATAAATCGTGAAAAAACATGTCTTTAGAAACTGATGAGTTTTCTGCAGTTTTTTGGTTGCTAATTAAGTGCAAGTTTTGCCCTCATCTGATATTCTTTGTCTGCAATTCTATAGTTTGTAATACATGACACGTTAATTACAGTATGGTAATTAAAATTTCAGTTACTGTTTTTCATTGTTCAGTACATTCTTTGTTATGGTGTCAAAAAGTATTTTGCCTCAAATATTCTTATAGTCTTTTACAAGAGACTTAGTTTATAACTGGAAATGGAATTTATAAGTAATTTTTAATTTTTTTTTAAATATAAATATTATATTTTATTAAGACAACACTTCATTATGGAAGTTAGAAGGACAGCATGCTTAAAATATAGACAAGATATTAATTGTTAATAATGACTAAAGAAACTGAAATTGTGTCCAACAGGGGCTTAAGCAGAATTCCAGTTATTCATGTCCGTTACTGCCATGGACTTCACCTGAACCTTATTTTGTTATGCTAGGCTAGATATATCCAAATGCTCACAACTAAATTGTGCTGCACTGTACTTTGCGAATATAAGTTGTTTGTAATTCTAAATAATGATGAACTTCTATGCAGAGTACATGATAAAATTATTTTTCTGTGTCATTCTTTCATCTCCTGCTCTCTTACTGCGCATCCCTCTGCCTTCACATCCTTTTTCAGGAATAACAAAGACAGAGTAGCTTGGTCTGTGTAGTTGTGTTACCTTAATTTGGGGAATTATAATTATAACTCTGTTGCACTACAGAAATGTAGTTTCACTTTGCAATTCCACAAAGTTTGTATTTTTACTTTGAGTCTCAAATGGGAATACACTTCTATTTTATTTACGTTCCTTTGGGAGAATGATTTTTTTGTTTGTTTGTTTCTTCACAATGAAAAACAGTACTTGTCTTAATGTACATGTCTTAATATTTTGTGTTTTCAAACAATAGCACTTTTTAAATGTATGTATTACTTCTGGTCAGTGAGAGTGGAATACTCAGTTTCTTTAAAAAAATAACCAACCAAAAAGCAGTAGCACCCCTCGCCTCAAACTCCAGTAAACCAAACCCAGCCTTTAAAACAATAAATTAGCTACTTTCCTACTAACAGTTGTATAATGAAGTAGCATATTATTTAAATACTAGTGTACTAAATATAGAACTGTTATTAAATGGTACCACACATATAGCTAAAGGGAAAAATTCAAGGCATTAAAGCTGTGTGGTCCGTATGGCTGCATTGTGGTGTGGCATGCTGGGAGTGTTAGCTTTTCTGCCTCTATATGCCTTTTTTTTTTTTTTTTTTTTTTTAATCCTGGAGGACAGGAAAAGGCTAACATGGCTTCTAAATTGTCTCAGACCACCCTGCTCTAGGGTTAGTAGCCACTATGTCCCCAAGGCTTCTTTTGTTTTGGGCACAGAGAGATGGCAGCTCCTGGAGTAGGCTGACATCCAATCCAGCCTGGTATTGCCACAGTTGAAGTTCCTGCAGTTCCCTCTGTATTTTGCAGTATTTCTTAATAGAGACAAGAGAGGAACTGAAACGTTGCTCAGACTTAGTGCTGGAAGGTAAGTTCTTCTTGGAGTTCTAGCGTTTTTTCATTACCTACTTCATACTGTAAAGCAACACCTTCTTGTTTAAGAATGCAGGGAACTGAAAAACTGTTTGCAAGTGTAGAAAATAAGGTCAGAAGGAAAACAAGAGAGTACACATATCGAGTAAGATCATATGGGGGGGGAAGAGAAAATAAAATATACATCTGGAAAATGGTGCTTAGAAAATATGAAAAGTACATATTTTATGGTCTTGTGGTTGGTACTGTCTGTCAGCAGTCATCCTTGAAGTCTAGTTCAAGACAACATCCAATTAATAAATGTTTTCTCATCTTGTGATGGGAGTCAGAAAAATCTGTGCTGTAGGCAGACAAAGCTAATGCTGTAGTCTGAGTGGGCAAGTCTGTAAATCGTGCTCTGTGGTCAGTAAAATTGGTAGCTGCTGGAACAAAATCTAGAAGGCGGGGATGTTTCAAGAAGAAATATCCAGTAAGATGTTGGAAGACTGTATGTTAACATTGTTTCAAGTCTAATGGAAACTAAAACTCTTAGAGCAGTTTTTTGGGGTATTTTCTGGTGGTTTCTTTTTATACTAAGGGAATGTAAAGTTGAAACGAGGCCTTTCTGGTTTATATTAAATGAACCTACCTTTTTTCATTTTGAAATGGAGTGGAATAGCTCCTGCTTTTTGAAGACTTTCATGATTATGCTAAGCTTTCACCCCCTATTTTCCTGTACTTTAAGATGATCCTTCGAAAGAAATGTGATAGGTAGGTCATACTGCTATTACTTTCTGTGTTGGTGGTAGACCCTATCAGTTCATCCCTGACAATTTTCTTGGTCTATCATTAGCATGAGATCTGAGTACCATTATTTTTTTTTCCCAAGATAGATAAAGGATCAGCATTATCAGGGTAGGGATAGATGTCTTGCATAAGTTTATTTACTGAAATTAATGAAATGCCTCTCTCTGTTACACTGCAAACATTAAAATGTGATGAAAATGTTTAGTTTTGCTGTAAGTGCTTTTGCAGCAGACCTGAAGCAATAGCTCTCTGTTTCAGTAAGTGCTATCTCACATAACAGACAGGATTTGTTAAATATTAGTGTTGCTTAGGATTTCAGTTTTTACTAAAGTCTGTACACCTGGAGAGGAAATACAGACATTATAATTATTTCCTATGGATTGGCTAGGATGAAGCCTTGTTTTTAGGCAGCAGTTTCATGCCATGGTTATGTTACCTTGCGCAGCACTTTCCTTCCTCTGTTAGGGAGCAGCAAGGGCTGTAGCTTCACAGATGGAGCACAGTTCCACAGCATCTAAATGCAGCCAGCAGTAACAGGAATAATGCCATGATAGTGGAATCCAAGGGGAAGTCCCAGGTCCAGGGTCCAACTAGAGGGCCAGGGCAGGAGCCAAAGGTGGAGGGGCCAGAGACAGGGATTCAGACAGGCACACCTCCAGCATTGCTGGGGCAGGGACTGGTGGCCCAGGGCTGAGCTAAAACAAGGGTACAGTGTGGGACT
The DNA here is from genome assembly GCA_018697195.1 of Certhia americana. Lineage (NCBI taxonomy): Eukaryota > Metazoa > Chordata > Aves > Passeriformes > Certhiidae > Certhia > Certhia americana. Next base: position 102,690,800 of record CM031858.1, on the reverse strand, counting down.
GTAGGGCCTGGGAGTGCCTTTGGGGATGTGACACCCCCTTTTCACACATCTCCAACAGTAAAAAAAATACCCAGCAACAGAGAAAATAGAACATTTGTTGTGTCCTTACTTTGGTTAATTTTGCGACCGCATAGGACAGAAACAGGAAGGCAAGTATGAATGTGTGAATCACTTTCAGTAGCAGTATAGATGTATAGGGCTTAAAGAGCAATTTTAGCTGCAGATGTAGGCCTTGAAATGCTTCATAGTAGCTTCGGCATGTCTGGCTGATGTGAAAGAGATTGGTTATCCATAATAGTTCAGACAGTTTTTGCCCATTTAAAAAACAATTGCCTTTGACTGCAAAAAAATTTTGTACCTGCACAAGCTAAAGGTTATTGAAGGTTATGCATTTAAGAAATATCTCCTGAGAAAAGACCTTTTCTTTCTTCTGCCAGCGTGATCTTTTTTTCTGTTTGTTTAGCAAAACTGGAAAATAGTTTATTCACATTTTAATTAAAACAAGGGGGAAAAAAGCCAAGAAGAAGGTGTTAGTAACAAGCTGTTTCCTGTGAATCAACCAGTCAAAGTGTATTCCCTTACTGAAAGTTGATGACCTTGGTATCTTTTATGCCTGCTAATGCCAAATATTGCTTATTATATTGTCGTGAACAGTCTTTCCATGCCGCTTCTGGTAGTAATAATGAAATAGTAAAATGTGTAGGAACAGCTTCAGTTGTCTTGGTTTCAACATATCTATCAAATAATAGTAGTATGTGGTAAGCTAAGTATTTGGACTCAGTACTACTTAGGGAGTTTGTTTCTACTTTTCACGAAGCAAGAAAATAAATTAAGGACATAGTAACCATGAATAAAAAAATGCTATTTGTTTTACTTTTCAGGACAAAATCAACTCTGTATGTCATGTTTGTGGATGCTATGTCTGCATTTCTGTTTTAGTTCTGTGTGAACTGACAGTTACTGTCCTTGTTTCATGCCTGCCTTTTTGCATAATAATGTAGAAGCTTGTAAATATGAAAAACAGGGCAAGGATTGAGAAAAGTGACATTGATCACTGATGACTATTTGGGAGAATCATTTATCATGCAAGATAACTGCAAACGGCACATAGCATGGCTCTCATAAGCTAATTTCTCATTAACTGGCAGTAATAAAACTTATACTCTTATTTATCCAAGAATGTAAAATGTTTTTTTTTCCAGAAAGAGGTAACACCTCATAACAACCAAGAGGCTGTGTGGTGTCCTGCATAATTTACAGACAATCTAATTGACCTATGCAGGTTAAGTGATTCACTTGAGATAATGAAAGAGTGGCAGAATGTGAAATGAAGATGGGAAGTACTTAAGCTAGTTTATGATTCCTAACAGGATGCCTATATTGCTTTCCACTCCAGAACACCAATGCTGAGTTAAATTTGCAATCTCAAACTTTCACTGAAATATAAAAAACCTTACTAATGGAGGCACTGGTAAAATACAAACTTTTTATAATGGATGTTTGCACTCAGCACTGAGTGATTACAAGAAAATGCACCAGACGCAGTGAATGTATTCCTGCATGAGATGACAGATGTTGATGTTGCTTAGAATGTGTTGTTATCTTTCTCACTCCAGTAAACTTCCAGGTGGAGTTTATATTAGTGTATGACTTTTTATTCTTTAGGGAATTTTGTTTCAGAAAGCCTGAGCTGCTACTCTTCAGCCTCTGCTCAGAGAACAGAACAATGAGTGGTCAAGTGTAAAGGTTTCTCTCCTGATTATTTTTACTCTGCAGTAGTTTATAAGCAATGATATTCTGATATTACTTGCCAACAGTACTAAGTATATATTTTAAAATTTCTAAGTATTATCAGGCAATGCAGATTTGTTTTGAAGATTGCTTTTGAGAGAAGGATTTTCTCTTGCAATCGGAATTTCTAAGTCTCCCATTTTCAAGTCTTTCATTTTAGAAACCAAGTCACCATTAAGATGTACATGGGCACTAGTCATGTTTTTCAAGCATCTTTGGGGATGATTTGTATGATTTAGGAATTCCTTCTTACCTAGGATCAGTTAAACCATTTTGAGAATAAAATCTGTAGCATGTTTATATGAAAATCTGTGGAAAAGCAGATCAGAAGGAAAAGGGAAATTATATAAATATAGAGCTTTAAGTAGACTGTTCATAATTATTTCCACTGGATTTTCTATTAAAATGCCAACTGTTTTAAAAAGAGTGACTGTTTATATTGCTCAATTATTATATTAGCTGAGGTTTTGTGACACATCCAAACCTAAAATACTACTTATCTGTGCCCCTGAAGTATCAGAGTCATTGTTAAGTAATTGCAGTACTAAATATCTATTTCTTATCCTCAAACAACTAAAATAAAAGTCTGTGGTAGCTGTCCTAGTTTAAACAGATAAAAAAATCATAAAAATTAGAATGGCTTTATGTTTTATGCTGCAAATTTGTAAGCAGTGACAAGCTACAGGGATATAAGAGTTTAAATTTCCCCATGGATATAAGCTAAATATTAGAGAATTTTAGTTATTTCTGGAGATAAGGTCTCTCTTGAAGTATAAACAATGTTTCAAAGTATTTAGGCATGTGTTATGTTGTTATAGGGAATAAAATACTTTCTACTCTCCTCATGCTTGATTAAGAAGTAATTTCCTAGTCATGATTTTCTTGGGCATTTGAAAATCCTTAAGCAACATTTTTTCTCAGAAAATCTTCAGTGTTTTCAGTTTGTGTTGTTTTGGGTTTTTTTTTTTTAATGGACTGAACTAGTGTTTTAGTCTTAAAAAAAACCCAAACGATCTTTTTAGATGGCAGGAAATGAAAAGAATGCTATAGAGAATAACTGAAGTGCTCGTATTTTGGCTCAGTCACTGTTTTTCCATCTCCTGGAAAATCATTTGAGATTTTAAAGGTATGAAATGCTATTTTTGTTGTTTAATGTGGAATTAAAATCAGTACATCTAAGGCATGCTTTTCACGTGCTAATTTAGGACACCTAATGGGTAGATGGATAACTGGGGGATGTAAGATTGTGAATGCCTCCTGTGGTTTTAAGACCCTGATTGTGTCTTTAGATCAGGTATATGCTTCTATTTGTAGAATTTTACTTACTTCTAATGAAGTTCATAGGCTTCATCTACCATGTAGAAGTGTTCCTGGCACCTGGGACAAACCAGGCAGTCCAAATGCTTACGTACATGATGCACCTGTATTTTTAGAAATTGTGATAGCTATATCCCCCATTAATAAAAACTAAAGAATCAGGATTCAAGGCAGAGGAAACAGCAAGGTTCAACAACTAATTTTTTTAGTCTGTTAATGTATTGAATGCCCCTTCATTGTTGATGTTGAAATAATGAAAGGAGGTAGGATTATTGTTGAATATTCGGTCAGAAGGAATGTATGCAGGGAGATAATCAGGAGGAAACCAAAGGGATTGATGAAGTTGGCATCCCTGGTGGAACAAAGAAGCTAAGTAGAATGTGAAAGGACAAGAAACTTCAGAAATTTAATGCAAGACTTAGACAGATAAACCGTGAGAATCTTAGATTAGTTTTTCTAAGTGTGAAATACATGCAAGTAGTTGTTAAAATAGTAACACAGGGAATTAGCTACAATAAATGGAACAAAAAGCAAATCCAAACCAACTCACCCTCTCATAGGAATCCTAACTTTTCCTAAAAATACTTTTTTAGCAACTCTAGTTTTCAAAAGAATTAGGTTTTGTAGAATTTTATTCTTTTTCTAGTCCTTTGTTTCCTCCTCTGCTCTTTATTTTGAAGGCTTGGATAACAATATTTATTATGGACTACTGTTGATGAAAAGTTTATTCAGAGGGTATCAAGGCAGCAATTTTTTAAGCAAGTGGAAATATTTCTAAATCAGTTAAGCAGCCTTATAAATTGTAATCACTTAAATCCATCTTTTTGAAAATATTCAGCTGAGGAAAAAAGTGCATTCTAGAAACAACAAAAGTTCAAGATTATTTGTGTCTACTTACGTTGAGCTAGACTTGGTAAACTGTAGGTCACTCCTGAAGTATCTACTGTCACAATACATTACAGAAATTTTGCCCTTGACGTCTGACAAAACCAAGGCACTCTTTCTTCTCGTCTGCTAAAGCAGGTTGAATATTAAATTATTTTATGTTAGCAATATTGCCAGATCATACAACCATAAGAAGTTCTGGATAAAGTTTTTATTTTAAAAAGACAGTAAGAGCTTATCTACCATTGACCCTTTTCAGTCACTGCTTTTTCACTTTCCTGGTATGACCTCTCTGAATTTTATTATTTAAATAAATGAAAAGGTGACAGACTTATAAAAAGATGAGAGGAAGCAGTATATTTGTAAGAATGGACTGATTAATTCTCACTGACCTCCATTACAATAGTGATATCAACCAATCCACCTACTGAAGTGATAATGAAGTAGAAGTAATTAGGGTTTAATAAAAAATCTCTTTTAAATTATTCTTTCAGGAAATTAACTTACATTCTGTTAAAGCTTAGTGAGTGTTGCCTGCTGTCTCATGACATGCCTTATAAAAAATGATGAGCAAAGAGTAAGAATGGCCTAGATGCATTTATCTAGTAATCGTTCATCATATTGCAATGTCTGTTGAGTTACAATCTCCACAAAAAAATCAAGTTTGAGTGTTACTAAATGGGTAATGTCACTGCCTAACTGTAATGTTTTTTTTTCTTTTCTTTTCTTTTTAAAATAAGTGTATTTCAAATGATGAAAGAAATCCCTCTGTATCTCAAGAAGGTTATGTAAGTGAGTAAAACGAGGATTCATTTTCAACAGACTTCTGTAGTTAAAGAAGTTAGTGTAAACTTGAAACAAAATGCCAACAGTGATGCTCAGCTTCCTGGGCATTACAGGTAATTCACTGTGTGCATAAACAGCATTCAGTACATGTCTGTTTGTTGTGCTCCACATAGCAACTTCTGTATCTCAGCAGGCATTTCAGAATATGTGTTAAAACATCCCCACACTTAAAGGAATATCTTTACAAGAATTTTTATTCAAATGTTTTCAGTGAGTTTTTAAACCTTAGTCTCTGAACTTAAGAGATTCCTAATTTGCAACATGTGAGTTAGATGCTGACATCTGCTAGCTAAGTGGGCATTCATTTTCAGGAGACTATTTTCCACTTTCCTGCTGTGTGCAGCAGATGATTAGAAGGAATATAAGAATATGACAAATGAAATAAAGGCAGTGAGCAAGTGAGTGGTCTCAGTGTTCAGGTTGACGCAGCAGACTTAGTTAATAATCCATTTTGCCTCAGGATCTGGACTTTTCAGTGTGCCTCAGAGTGGGTGTTTTCTAAGGGCTGGTTTTGTTTATAGTTTATTTTCTACCTCTTCTGAAGGAGGGACTTAAAACTGTTATAGAAGGTGGAAGAGTGGGCTTCTATTTCAAAAGAAGTTAACTACAAAGTAAAGTAGCTTTAAATGAATTTACAGTACCATATCTGCCATAATTTTTTTTTTTTTTTCCCTTTAAATTCTTACTCTGTTTTTTCAAGTCAACCTCCATTTTGGTTTAAATACATAGCTTGGAGTCTCTATGCTTCTGTATACAAAGTACTGTCTAACACACACAAATGACACTGAAAAATGGGGACTATATTATTTTTGTCTTGACTAAGTAAGTATTACAGTTGGAGGTATTGCTTGTAATCATAGCTGATAAAACTTCACTTCTAAAGAGGTATTTTTTTATAGTTTCAATATGTTCATATCTGCCACTTTGATTTCCTTGGAAAATTATTCTGGGGATGATTGCAGATAAGTCTTTAACATTTAGTATATTTAGTTGAAACTTCACGAATAAAATCTTTAAAATGTTCACAGAATTAAGGTAGCCAGGCTTCAAAGGATCGCAGCAAAATCACCAGGCAAATGAACTGCAAGTTTAGATCAGTTTAAATCAAGTAAAAATAACATCAGATTAAATAATTATGGGCAAAATAAAAAGGCAACAAGTGAGGTAAGAGAAATACTACAGTGTCTGAAGTAAAGCCAAGTTACTTGCCTAAATATGAAATTATGTCACTAAGTTTTGCATTTTTGCTTTTGACACAAAGTTTTAGTCTGAATGAAACAGAAAGTATTTTTCGTATGTAAAGGATAATTGAATATAGCAGTTATTCACTGTAAGAGTTTAATTTTCCTTTAATACTTTAATGTAATCAGTTTTGTTATGATAATGTTTTAGAATAGAAGTTTTGTCCCATTCAAATGCTGTTGAAGTATAGCTTATTTGGTTATATGGAACAGGCTTTGAACATAATGACAGTAAAAGGTCTGTAGTACTTCAGAAAACACATTTATAAGGGTTCACGTTTGCAGACAAGGAATGGTAGTTTAATGGAATCAAGACTTTAACTGCAGTCAGATGCAGTAAATATGTCAGTTTGGGATCTGATTTTTTCATTTAGTGTTCGAAAAACAGGAACATCACTTTTTGAGTGGTTTGACATGCACCCGAATTGTTGCCTACACTGCTTGTTTTCATGTTTACTTTGATACAAGGCTCAGCTTAAGGATGCTTGTACACAGCAACTTGCTCTAAGTGTCAGGGGCCAGAAATAAAAAGCTGTTGATGTAGAACAAGTTAGTAATGAGTGACAGGTGAGAGCATTATGGTGCACATGTAGTAAAACCTTCCTGGCTGTGCCATGGTCAGCCTTCCTCTCCCTGCTGCAGGAGTGTTGCAGCTGGGATGGGCTCCTGTGGCACTGGGCTGGTAAAGGGATGCTCTGTGCCCCTTGTGCCAGAAAAAAAACCCAGTTGAAATGGGGATTTAAAAAAAAAAAAAAAAAAAAAAAAAATTAGCAGGGTATGTATAACATCTTGGCAGTGGGGAAGGATAGCAGTGAATGCACCGTGTGTAATGTGACCATCTTTCCTAGTCTTAGCTGTTGGCTGAGGGCCTCCTCACATGGCCCATGGCCCATTTCTTTCCCTGCCAGCTTGAGGGTGTGGATCTGTCCCCTCTGTTCCTTGTCTCTCTTTGGCAGGTGTTGTTTGCACCTGCCTTGGGCTCCTGGCTGCCCACCCTATTCTCTTGGGGAATATGGCCCTGTGGGGAGCCTCCTCTGTCCTTCCAGTAGCCAGGCACACCTTGGCAGGGGCAGCCACCACAGGGAAGGATGGATGGAGCAGTGGCTGCAAACTGCAGCCTGAGTCTTTATGGGAGACGCCTCTGAAAGCTTCAGTGGGGAGTGACGCGTCTCCATGGGCAGCGCAGAAGCAGAATGGGTCATGAGGATGCCAGGCCAAAAGGACTGCAGAAAAGAATACTAAGGGTAATAGAAAAATACTAATTTTAGTTTCCTGGTTTTTGTTTGACTGATATGCAGTTAAATCCAGGGGATTTTTACTGTCTGTTCAAGTTTTGGCCTAGAAACTTTTAAATGCAAGCGAAGTCAACAAAGAAAAATAGTGCAGAGCATTTGTTTTCTTTTAGGTTGGTTTCTGTTTGATTGTTCTTTATTCTGCAGCCTATTTTAAATACATGTAAACACACATTCCCCTTTCATGGTAGTGAAAACACTTTTTTATCTCTGTTTCCTCTTTAAAATCACTCATGTGCCCGAATATTAATTTCTGGATTAAATTCTGGGCTAAAAAAAAAAAGTCAGGAGTTTTAAGTCAGCGTTGTCCAACTTTTTTCACTTGAGCACTGCTTACAAATGCTTAAATGTTCTTGCAGGTCTCCAGCCACCTTTAGTATAAAATTTAATTTTTGAAAATTGTGTTCTTTAATACGATGACATTTCAATTAGCAATTTTTAATAAAGCCGTGAAACGTCAGGTTCCTGCAATATCAGGATCTCAGAACTCCAGAAAGCATTCTGCAGAAATATTATGCATGTACCTTCTGAATTTTTAATCCCATTGAAGACAAATTAAGTATCTAAGTGCTTTCCTGAATGGTACTTAAGCACATCGTTAAGCCCTTGTGTTAATTAGAGTCTTATGCTTCCCCTTTTTGAAAAAATCCCACCCTGATTCTGTTGTTCTCTTGAATGACAATTTCAGTTCCTGGTATTGTGAGTCAGGGAAATTGGAAGGCTTATTTCAATGATGAATCAGGCTGAAATTAATATCTTTAATGCATCTCTAGCAGACTAGAACTTGAAAATAGGTACATTAAACAGTATCCTCCATGGGACTGCACAGGCAAAAAACTTAACATGAAGTTCATGTGTTAAATACATTAACTATAACGTACACCAGTTAAATGATTTAGAGATGTTTTCTTCTGTATTTAAGGTGGATACAAGTGGGGACTAACTAGGAAATAGAAAGTAGTATAAGACCTAAAACCAATTCCATCAGGGACTTGGAAGAAGTCTCTTTAAGAAGCAAAATTCCCATTTTATCAGTGTGCAAATGGCTTTGGGAAGTCTGCCGGTTGCCACAGTGAAGGAAATTATTGTGTGAATAAACACAGATAAATTGGCAACCTGCACAGTATTCATTCTTTGTGATGTAGTTTGTGACGTAATCTCTTTTAGATAAGAACCTTTAAAGATAGACTGTACTGTAGTGGTTACCATGTCAAGAATAAAATAACCAACAATAGGGGTTTTTTTTCTTCCTGACAAGAAGGTGTTTTTTTGCAAGAATAATTTTATTTTAGAGCTGATGTTATGTTGAATGTTAATATATTCTTTAAGGTAAGACAGTCTTTATGCTTTAAATATTTTTTTTAATTTGTCATGTAGTGAAACTCTTTCACATAACTTATACCTTGGATAACAGATAACTCTCTATTTTTTATTTGCTTTAGAATTTGAAAAACCAGGTAGGAAAAAACAAATCTGAATTCTTAAGATATGTCATCCTTCTCTTTGTCATTGCTAAGTGTAACCGGATCCCTTAGAGGAGAAAATCTAAGTGAAATATGACTTTATATACCAATTTGTAGAAAATGCTGTCAGCTGCTTTTGTGGCAAAGGTATAAGTGCATTTAAAAATAAAAAAAGAAATTGAGAAACGGAGGTGTAATGGGTCTGTAATTCCTATACAAAGCCCAACTAAGGCAATATTCCAAGCTGATAAATGCACACAGAGGCAAGTATAAATCTTGGTGTAAACTAGTGTTAAATTTCATTTTAAAAGCAGACTGAATTCATGGAGTTGGGGGGGTTGTTTGGTTTGTGATTTATTTAAGATGGAAGTAATAGCCCCAACTGTATATGCTATTCCATCAGTTTTAAAGCTTTCATATGGTTACAGTATGGGTTGATTAAAGTGTATAACTTCACCTGCAGAAAGTGCAGTAGGTGATCCATTAAGGCTCAAACTGTCCTGTAGTTGCCATGGGGGTGCATGTGTATGCCTTTGTGCTGCTATAACAATGATTTCCTGTGGGACATGAGCTCAAGAGTAAAGGTCCTGAGCCATCCTGTTGCTCATCAGTGAAACACAGGCCCTGATGTGCTTAAGATTTTACTCAGCAAGTCTTGTCTAAGGTCTCTGAAGTGTTTCTGTGGAAGAAAATTGCTGTGAATACTAATCTGAAGTAATTTGTAGTTTAACTGGGGAAAAAAGCCCACTGCTTGTGGTTTGGAGTCTCAATGAGTGATTCAATTTAGAAAAACAGAGCATAAAAGTATGTTTTAGGGAAGCCACTCTGATTGTAATTATACTGGTGAGCTTCTAATTTCTGAGCAAGATTTTTTATGTAGAAGTAAAAGAATTGAAGTGACACATGGCCCATGCTCAGGGAGTTGTCAGATGAGTGTATTGAACAGATGAGACAAAGATGGGCGCTTTGATTCAAGGAGGAGGGTAGAATAAAAACAAAACAACTCCACAGTTCTACAGTAGATGACAATGGAATGTTTAACATACTCTTTTGAATAGATAAAGAAGATTTCTTGTGAGTTATCATTATTCACACTCATGAAACCAGGAGTAAATTACTCCAGGAACAGAAAAGCCCTTGAGGCTAATATGCTTCTAGAATTACTGGTATGTCCAGCAGAATTTCAGAAGGCTCTCTATTATTGTGGGATTTAGTGCCATAGGCAATAAAATAGTTTTTGTTTTCTGCCTTACAAGTCTGTGAAAAACTGACAGACATTTGAGTAAAATTCAGAGAATGCATGTCATTTGCATGTGCTATGTTACTGCATATACTAATCTTTGCAGCAATTTAGTAGCAGTTTACGTATCTGACAGTATTAGATAATTTGCTTTTATCAGTAGTTAGGAAATTAGTAATCAGCCAGGTGGCAGAATGGTTTCCAGAAAGCACTTTGTGAAGAAAGCCCAGTGACAGTCAGCTTTTAAAGGAGAAGTAAGTTACTGCTTGAATGATCTAGAATTGGAAGAGTATACACAGGTGATCGTTAGCCAAACATTAACCTAGCAACCTAAAGCTGGAAGAAAATTGTATCTCTGTAAAAGTTGTAAAGCTCACTGTCTTCGGGCCTTCCAAAGCTTTTTATATTAACCTCTGTGTTTAACAAGCCTTTCAGACTCTCACTGGGTAGGGAGAAGAGCACCAGTAGCACTTAACCCTGTTCTTGGAGATGGTCCTTTTCAGATAAGAGTAACATGGATCAGGCTACATTCCCCCTCTCCCCCAGCCTTTCTACTTTTACTTCTTCAAAGCTTTTATCTGAAAAGCAACTGGTTTACCCCAGGAGCTCAGCTGAAACATGTTAAAGCTGATTCCTGCTTATCTCCTGAGTATTGTTTCTTAAATGCTGAATGGCATGGTTGAATGGTTTACAAAAATAATGACTAATGTTATTGGTGGTGCAGCAAAGAGAATGTGCTTAGAAAAGAAGGGAGACTTTCTGGGTGGCAGCAGTAATTGTTAGCATGTGCTGGTTAGTTTTAAAGATACTTATCTTCTGTGACAGAACAAGTGTCCCATGCTTGGAATGCCAAGTTATAATAAAATGCAAGTTGATAGGGTAAGCGGTTCGTTGGAAAACACAGCTTGCCATTTTGTGTGCTGCTCTCACTGCATGTGCAGCAGCTGTTAATGTGAGGACCAAAGACAGGAGTCAAGTTAGATTGGAAAGGAGCAAGCATGGGAGAAATAGAGGGATAAAGGGATAAAGGAGTTTCATCTCTTGTATGTATCTGACTGCTCAGTATGCTGGTGAGGCTCTGCCTGATGCTTGATTACTGCAATCTGTCCTGTGTTAGAAAACTCTAAACCCAGTTTCTACCATCTTGTCTGTGGATGCGCTTAGATCTTCAGTGTATGAATGCTCATAAACTTCAAACCAAGCTAATCAGAGAGTGGGGGAAGAGATTTGAGTGCCAAGAGCTGCTGTGGGACCATGAAAGTCAGGGGCTTTTGGCTGTAGGGGCCAGAGCCTGGAGAGGAGAAAGGGTGTGGGTTCCTCTAGCAGAGTGAGATTCCCCTGGGCTGGAGAGGAGGAGGACAGGGCTGGCTGTGAATGTTTTATGTGTGAGTGCTTGGTGTGTTCACAGGGATCCTGATAAAGGCACTGTTCTTCTGTCTGTATTTGATCTGTCAGGCCGTCTCTCTCCCCTTCTTTATCATTGTATGTCAGTATGCCTGTGTTGGAAGCACCACCAGTTGGGGATGTAGAACTGTAGCAGCCCTGTGTCTGTCAGGCAGGGAGATGAAGATTCACCCTGGTTCCTGAGAGTAGCCTAGTTTTGAATATTCAGATGCTTTGTGAGTTTTTGCCAGTGTTTATATAATTTCATTTTTTCTCAGAAACAGGTTTACATCTGTTCTTACATCCTTGTTAAGGAAATTAAACAGCACCTTGTTTAACAGTGATGCAAAAAACCCTTCTAGCAGAACCTCATCCATGTTTACTAGGCTTTCTTCATTAACAGTTCCTTCAGTTATTCAGTTTTTAATACAGTCAATGTGTTCTCTTATGCTGCTCTAATCAATTCACTTACTTTGTTAAGCACTTCACAGAAGTCTTAGTTCTTTAGCTGCTGTAGTTTCAGCAATACTTGCGGTCTCCTTCAACTGTACACCCAAGGGTTAGCTTTTTATTTTTTTTTTTTTTTTCCTAGCAAGGCCCATTTGTCTGTTACAATGTTGATTGTTACTATTTCTATCTTTACCCTTTAATCCTTTATGTACTGCATCCTGTATTTTGACTTCCCTTACTTTTGTTCAGGGTAGATCTAGCAGATGTGTCTAGCAGACCTCTTCCAATCTCAGTGCAGGTACACAGGCCAAACAATCAACCAGTGAAGCTGTGCCCTATTAGGAACAAACAAGGCAAGGAAACATCTGTGAACGTGGCCTCTGAGGCAGGGAGAGAGCTTTTGTGCTGAACAAGTTCTGTTCTGTTTGTGACGTTAGAAACTTCGTCTCATTTCCTTGAAAACAGAAGGGACATGCAAAAAATTCTTCATGAACATGCTGTCATTCTGTGTGTGACAATGAGTGGTTCAAGGCGTCTTTTAAAATCATTTTTTGTAAGCATCTTACATGCTGTGGTAAAGTCCACAGCTGGTAACTGTGTGCTTTTTGGTTAGGGAAAGTTCTCAGAAGGGGAGAAAAGGATTTCTTCTTTGAGAGCAAGCATCTGGCCATAGGAGTTTTTCCAGGGAACAATAGGATAGGCAGTAATAGATGTGCTAACTAGAGAGCTCGCCCTTGGGAAGTTTTCTTAGAGTAATGGGGAAGAAGCACAAAACTAGGCCAGACATGATGAGAAGAGGGAAGATTTTTCTGTTAACTCAGAGGACAACATGTAGACTTTGTTGAATCCATAAGGGCTATTGAAGAAGGTGGCTAGTGTGCCAAGCAGGTCTGGAGGAAAAGGGCCCTTCTTGCAAAGACATAGCTGGGCAGAAAGGATATTTGTTTTCAAATGGCTGTATTTTACCTCTCTCTCTCAAAAAAATCTGAGTTTTCAGACAGAAGACAGTTTTTCAAGTTTATGTTCTAATAAAACATCGTTTCTTTCAAGCCCTTTTGGTATTTTTTGGTTTGTTCACTTTAAAGAAAAGGTGCAGACAGATCTGTCTCAAAGCTTTGGCATGTTTGAAATCCAGGCATAGCATGAAAGTTAAAAAATGCTATAGCTGGTGAAATATATTAGGTCACCTTTAAAGAAATCCAGCTGACTGCATCATGAGGACTTTTGAGAGAATTTAAAGAAAACTTTGCATACCTTGTTGGGGGAAGCTTTTTACTGTGAGTATGTTTTAGAAATCAGTTCTCAGTCTTAGCAGTTTGTAGTACAATTCCCACTGGCTGTAGAAGATACTGGTGAAACTGCAAAGCATATTAGGATAGGCCAAATGTGGGATGACAGAAGTGAAAAAAGAATATTGCCCTACACCAGACTTACCTCCTTGGAACCCAAAAGGAGCCCAGTTCCTTTGAAAGTAAAAAACCATATAGTTGTACACTTTGGCTGATGTGGGTTTTCTGAGTGACTGGGGCTGGTAAGGAGACCTTCCCCTTGTGGTGGTACTGCATTGCTGCCCCAGGCCTGGGCTGCATCTGAGGTGCCTCTCCAGGGACAAGAGGAGTGGTACAATTTCTCAGAGATTTCGTACTCCACACCACACCTGACCTTCCTTATCAAACAGAGGGAGAATTACCTTGTAGATGCATTTCCTTTTATTCAAGCAAGTCAGGTTTCCTGTTACAAACAAATAAACAAATGAACTAACCAAACAAAGAACTTTCCAGTTGTGTTCATGAGTGGAATTGCAGTTCAAATGTGATCCCTTTCCCCTACCCTTCAGAAGGTTTTATACAAACCCATCATTAACTTTGTTTGATAACAACAGTATTCTAGTCTTTTTCCAGCCTAAATGATTCCATGTTACTAGGACTTTGGAGAGATCCAGATTGTCCTCTAATTTTAATTACTTTCAATTAATTTTAGTTAAGCGTTTCAAATATATACCTACTCCCTGCTTTAGAATACTCAATGAGAATTTGCCTGTCCCACACCTGAGAGAAGATGCTGCTGGAAAGCTTTGTGTTTTAAAACTCTCCTTGGGCCTATCCTCAAGACTTATCTTACTTTGATTTCTGTTTTTCCTAAAATGCTTCAGAAGTTGAATTTGAAACTTGAGACAGCTCTCGCAGAATTTATGTGCATGCAGTCGTTTTCTCTAATAGTTTGTGAACTTTGTGTGGCCCTACTATATGTTGCTTGCTTTTTTGGAAAGAGGTAATATTAGTTGTATAAGAAGTAGCCTTCAAAATGTCAGTACAGTGTTTGAAAACATAGAATAGTCATGAAGAATACACAGATTACAGAATGAGTAGTCAACATCAATAAATACTGAAAAGGCTTGAAAAAACAAACAGCATTCATCAGAAGGCAGGGTTGGGGTTTTTTTATACTGGCTATTGGTAAAAGGGCTGCAAAAAAAGCAGGATTCAGAAATACGTGATTTCATGTTTAAGCTTGATCAAAGCAATTTCTAACAAAGTAATGGGAGCTGTGTCTATGCATATGAGATGAGGAAGAATTTTAAGAATTGAATTTAGTGAAAAAATTATAGGGCTTATTAGTCTTATTAATTGTTTTGCTAAAATGAAGCTGGCATTATGGGTAGAAGTTAATTGATCTTTTAAAAAAATACACAGGATTTACGGTGAATTTTTAATGGATTTCTTCCAAGAGTTTGAATAGTTGCAAATTTGGAAGATAAACAGCTTATAAGTTGAGATTAATGATGTTTTTAGGATGGGTAATAAATAATGATTGAAATTACCATGTTAAATTTAATATGAGTAAATATTGCTCAAAAGAAGACTTAAAATTCACCTGGAGACAGTAATGGTTTGTAAGTTAATGAGCAGAACTGATGGGTGTTAGCTGAGGCACTGAAGGGAAGACTCTCAGCTGGTGTATTTTGGGACACCTCATTATGGCAGTTCAGGGGTGCAAGCGTCTCTGATGTTTGTGTGCACATTCCTGTTGGGTGATGTCTGGAAGTGATGCATTTAAATGAAAGTTCCAGCTGCTTTAGGCAGTGATAGTCATGCTTGGAGAGTGTTCTCAAATTACAACAGCCTTGTAATTTGCAAATGTTACCTGAAAGTGTATTTTCCATTTTTAATAATATTAGTAAATAGTAAGAAAACATACTGAAGACAAAACCTGCTTTGTTTGCAAGCTTTGGGAGTTAAAGTGCAAGGTGGACTTGTTACTAAATTCAGATCCTCTGCTTTCTGCAATACTTCCAAGATGGACTGGATACATATTTGTGTGTGAAATACAGTAGATAAAAGAAGACTTCTACTGAGTTTGCCTTATCTGAAAGTGGTACTCATTATGCTTGAGCCTTTCAGTTCATCTGCTCATACACAGCAATTCTAATATCTTGAACAGTGCCACTCTTAGTCTTGGGCAATCAGATAGTCACAATTCCTTGTGAGTGATGGCTGTAGGGTTGGTTGGCATTTAGGGAATCCTGTTCTGCTAAAAAAAGTAACCTTTTGTTTGTACCTTCCAATCCAGGCCTTTCTGTGTTTCTATGAACTGCCCAATCACAACATTTATGACACCTTTCTGCACCTGAAGGATGTCTTGTTAATAAAGTAATACACAGAGTATCTGTTCTTAAAGTCAGACCTTTTGCTCTTCATCATTTAGCACATTTTTCAAATATTGAGAGTCAAAATCAACCAAAAGTAATGCCTAAATAAGTTAAATATCAGTACTTCTTTTTAGAATATCTATTAGGAAGACTAATAATTTGTCTTCAACCATGTATAAGACTGGTGAAAAATCAACAAGGTAACTTTCTTTGCTCATTAGTCATATTTTCTTCATGCATGAAAAATGATACTGCATTCAATTTCATTGTGTTTGACGTTCACAATATAAAAAGGATCTTTTAACAAGGTGAGGTGACATGGTGAAAACTGGCAGAAGTGACCAGAAAATGTCTCTTATGCCATTCACATAATTTTTTGTAGGACAAGTATGTTGCTTTTCCAGCTGTCAGGTTTTCTTTTTCAAAAAAAATTTTTTTTCAGTTCTTCTGCCCCTCTATCTTTTGACCATGTTTTTGTGTCCAGTATTACACAGAAAATGTCCATTTATGCTAATGAGAATTATTACCACGATATTCAATTGCCCATTTACTCTGGAGCAAATCCAGAGTATTTTCTTTTTTCAAGTATTGCATCTTCTTAAAACTAATATTTACACAAACCAAATATTTGCTGAATTAATGCTGAACCATTTTTCAGTGAGGAATTGTAAACAGCAGCAGTGACTAGGAAAGTCACTGCTTTTCTGGTTTAAACTCCTTAGCTAAAATTATGAAAATAAGGGTGATTCAGCAAGGTTGTTGACTAAAGAAGCCTGAATTTAATGAATGATGAGCACCGTTAGGTTTCACTACGGTGAAGTAGTAGTGAATTGCAAGTAGTGCCTAAACATAGCCCTAAAGACTAAACCCAAGTGAATCCCATTTAAACTTTTTGACTGAGGAAAATATCATCATCCATGTGTTTAAACATGGGAATACCTTTAGAGAAATTAGATAAGTGTGATGAGTGTATTGATAGTAAGACAGGCACTTGCTATTTCTTCTTAGGAATGAGTACTTAATTATAATTTTA
Organism: Certhia americana; assembly: GCA_018697195.1. Taxonomy (NCBI): domain Eukaryota; kingdom Metazoa; phylum Chordata; class Aves; order Passeriformes; family Certhiidae; genus Certhia; species Certhia americana. Next base: position 102,674,210 of record CM031858.1, on the reverse strand, counting down.
CATGTTTTCTTGTGGAATCCTTCAGTTCTGGCTGATAACTACTCCCTTGTAGATATACTTGTGGATGGTTTCAGGGGTTTTTATATGTATTTCTTATGTGCCCCAGTATATGATAAGCTGTTCTGGAGAACTGATCCACTGTCAGAAAGTAAGCTGTGGGGATTTTTGTTACTTGAATTGATAGTTTCCATGCAAAAAATCTTGCCATTTAATTTTTAGTGAATTCATGAATGCTTTAAGTAGTGCTCTTATAACTCAGCAAATCATACCTATTAGTATTAGGGGTTTATATTTTAAATATAAATAAATTAATTGAATGATGGAGCATGTACTTATTGATGGAAGGAGTATTAGTTTCTTTCCTGCCTGTTCTAAGAAAGAAAAGCATATTCTGTGACTTCTGTTTATGTTACTAATGAATAAGGATTTTTCCCAATATGTTATAGTAATGAATACACTGTGAATTAAGTATAGAGTAATGCCTTTTAGGATGTAAAATATTTATATTCCTTCGTATATATAAGTTCCATTTTTGTCAATTTCATGAATTTGTCTAGAAAGGAACTTATACTTGATAAATAATTTAAATTCAACTGCAAAACTACTATTATTGAGTAGTTAAAACTATTTAATATAAAGATGCAGTCTGGACAAAGGTTCTCCAACGTTCCATTTCAAGAAATGACGGGCATATCATTAAAAGGTATTGTCACTCATCAAATTAAGAAAAAGATCAAAAATTAAAACTTGGTTTCTAATACCTGTGTGACAAGTGTATGTGTACTTACATTTTTCTAATGACATTTAGCTATACATTTGTAGCAGAGAACTACACCATACCCAATTCTGGACTTAAAAAAGTTCAGGGTTTAAATTACCTCATGCATTTTATTGATATGTTTTCTTTCCAAAGTAGATATTGAATTTTATTTCCCTCTATGATATCATAGGTTATCTGTCAATAGAATTCTTTCCTTTTCATTTTTTCAACCCAGAAATATGAATGTCTCAGAAGTCATGTTTTCTAACATTTGTACAGTCTTTCAAATTCCTTAGTTCTGCAGCATGATTATTTTGAAGGTGCACTTCAATGAAACACATTAATAGGCACTGAAAAATAGATTATAAATTGACTAGCTGCTTATGTGAGAGTTGTTTGAATGTAACTTTATTTGAATACTTTTACATTTCTTGTCATTTGCTGTTTTAAGTTGTGACCATAAAATAAAATTCAAGTCCACCGGTTTGGGTTTTTTTACTTGTAAAGCTTACTGGTTTATTGTATTTGCATTTATTCATTCTTTTGTCAGCTTTTGAGTGCAGAAGAAGATTGTCACACTTAGTCAAGTACGTAAGTTGTGATTAGCTAGAGAAAGGCTAAGGAGTTGAGAACATTTTAGATTTTGTCTGCATCACATACTGGATCCAACCATTTGAACATATAAAATTCTCTTAAATTCCATTGCAGCTCTTGTGGTGGCTTGACCCTGGCTGGGCACCAAGTATGCTCCCCTTCATCCTTGTCTCAACTTCCCTCTGGAATTTTCTCTCTCTGCTCCCTCCCAGCAGTGCAGAGGGGCAGGAAATGGGTCATTTCATCACACATTGTCCCTGCCACTCCTTCCTCATTAAGAGTGGGACTCCTCAAAGTCTTCTCTTGCTCTGGTATGGGGCCCCTTCCCACAGGATGCAGTCCTGCAGGCACAGATGCTCCAGCCTGGGTCCCACACCAGGTCACGAGTCCTGGCAGTAAACCTGCTCCAGTGTGGAATTCCCACCAAGTCACAGCTGCCTTTGGCCATCTCATTGATCTGGTGTGGAGCCCTGCACAGCCTGCAGGTGAATCTCTGCTCCATCCGTGGACTCCAGGGGCTGCAGGGGCCAGCCTGGCTCACCGTGATCTGCACCTGGGCTGCTGGGGAATCTCAGCTCCAGTGCCCAGAGCACCTCCTCCCCCTCCTTCTGCTCTGACCTTGGTGTCTGCAGGGCTGTGTCTCTCACATATTCTCAGTTCCTGTCTTCAGCTACAATCTTGGAAGTTTTCTTTTTTCCCACCTTTCGAATTATGTTATCCCAAAGGCTCTAGGACCATCACTGAGGGGCTGGGCTTTGGCTGTCTTGGAGCTGACAGGCACTTGCTCTGTAGCATGTGTGGGGAATCTTCTCACAAGAAGCCACCCCACTATCACAAACTTGCCAGGCAAAGCCAGAAAAGACCATGCATGTAGAAGCACTCAGATAGCTGAGACATACAGCTGATTCTGTACTACCACCTGTAGGTTTATTGCAGTGCAGATTGCTTCAGCGTTTGGGTTTTCTTGTCTCTTTCCTTCCTCACTTGTAGAATAAAGGTTGTAATATTTACTAGCTTTACAAAAGAATTTTGAGGTTCTGCAAAAGAAACTTGAGGTTAAATACCTACCAAATACAAATTACTCTTATGTTAGTCGAAGCAAAGAAAAATGGTTGAACTATTATTATAATTATTATTATTATTAAATTATGCTTTAGTTACAGATATTACCATATTAAGAAGAGAAAAATAAGGAAGAAACTGAATCAGTCACTTTATTTTTGCAGGTTCTTTCATGTTGGTGAATACTTCTGGAAGATTTGCAGGACAGAAAGCTCACCTCCTGATGCCCCATCTGAAAGAAAATGATACACATTGTATTGATTTTCACTATTATGTTTCAAGCAAGAGTGGAGCTAGCCCTGGCACTTTGAATGTGTATGTGAAGGTTAATGATGGTCCTATTGGTAACCCAGTCTGGAACACATCCATCACTGCCAATTGGAACAGAGCAGAACTGGCAATTAGTACTTTCTGGCCCAATTTTTATCAGGTATGTCTTACTTTTTATGAAATTTTGTTTCTCATAATAGCCATCTGGTTTTTAATCATGATTTTAACTTCAAATAAAAATACCTTTCAGTATTTCTAGTTGATCATCATCTTAATCAGATTTTTGTACATGATGCTAAGTGTTTGTTTGTACATACATATGGCTGTGTTTATGTTTACATATATTTATAGAAGTGTATGAAGTGTACACATGCTGTAAATATGGATGAACTAATTATGTTAAAAGAAATCTGGAAATTTTGCCATTGATTTCAGTCAATTAACTCTGTTTCTCTGTAATAAATTCACTCATTCTTTCAGTTCATTAGGGATGCTGGAATTGAATGCCAATAGATTTTATTACAGTACAGTCTTCAAGTTTGATTTAGATTAACAATACTTGTTGCTTTAGAGCCAGCAGAATCTTTTGAATCCTCAGTTCAAGTCTTAACTCTGAATGCAATATCCGTTTGTCCAGTAGTAAACATAAATATAATAGTAGCTGTCATGGAAATGAGATTTTGAGTGCATCCTAAAGATTCAGGGGGAATTTCACTTGACAGTCCCTTAGGGTGCTGCTTTTCTTAGGAAGGTTTAGATTATACAGTTACTTACTGTTCTATAGTAGTTCAGTGTTTTTTCTCCTTCTTCCTGTGAAAATACAGTCTGTCTCCACAAACAAGTAACTCAGTTTAATAAGAGCAGACTGGTAGCATAGAGGTGTTACTGAGGTTCCTCCACCTTCATTTAAGTTTAGAAAGTTTGAATTGTATTTTATTTGTTTGCCTGTATTAAACATTGTCTCCGTACTTATGGTTTGAAGCTTTCTGAAGAAGAGCCATCCCAAACATGGGGGGGTTCCTTGACCACCCTAGGAGGTACAGTATTGCTCTTCCACCATGCTGTTCCAGAGTGGGACACCCTAATTCCTACAGCAATGCCCCAGTTACTAGTGTCACATGTGGCAGAGTCTTGTTTCAGTTCCTGCATTTGCTGTTTCAGGTAACCAGGTATTTGTTGCCCCATAATATTCTGATGATGAGTTTGGCAATGTCCACTGCAGGTACTCTGGGAAGCTGCAGTGGACTCCTTTCTGTGACTGCAGCATCTGATCTGTGAGGATGTCTCAAGTGAACTCAATCTGTCCTTTTGGAACCCTTTTTCTTCTTTTACCCACAGTGAAACAGAAAATCCTACTCCAAAAGATGAGTTTGGAGGGCCAGGTACATTTGATTCTTGGCATGTGGGATGCCTGGCAGTGGATGCAATACTTGCAGACCTAAAAGAGCACACTTACTAATTTCCTCTTGCCTCTTATAGTGTGTTCCTAGGTTGGATAGCTGGTATTCACAGGGTCTGCATTTGCATGCAGTGTTCTACCCAAAATTCCTAGGAATTGCTGCAACTGCGTTGTCAGGGCTTCCTGGAGAGTATTCAGGGTAAGCTTGTGGACATCTCAGCAAACTTCATGATGTGAATCTTCTATGATTGTCTGCAGGCTCAATGAGGTAATACTCATGCCTCTTTGAGAAGGGCAGGCATATTAGCAGAGCTGAGGTTCACTCAGCTGTGTGGAAGCAGCTCTGTGTGCCACCTGGCACTCTGGACCATACGGCTATATATATATCCTGATCACAAGGTCCAAGCTTGGTTTAGTCATACATCTCTCATGGTGGAAGGGCAGTGAGTATTTTGTTGCCTGACAGAGTTCAAGGAGTGTTTAGATGTGAGGAGCAGGGAGTTGATATCCATAATCTTTTAAGTGTCTCTTCCAACTCAGAACTTTCCCAAGATTCTCTGACCTTACATCAAGACCTCGAGTTACTAATTTGATGCAATTGAGAATGCCTTCCAGTGCTGCCAAAAAGCCTTTCTGTCTTGACTGAAATAATGAAGACCAGTCTGTGGTGTTAACCTCAGTGGATGGTGGAAGAAGAGGATAAAGTATCCTGCAGACAATTTTGTGGCTGACATTGGATGTAACTCAGTGGTTTAGAATGTGGGATTTAGTGGAAGGTTTTGTGAACAATGGTGGGTGATTTAGGAGTACTGAATATTGAGTAAAAGTGTGGCTGTGTCAGTTACACCCAAGTCTGAAATGTCCCCATGTGTACAGTGAATTAGTAAAGGAGCTTCCAGTTTTCTGTGTTCTGAGAGGAGTCCAATTTTCATGCAGCAGAACTGCTCTGAAATCAGCAGTCAGTAAAGAGGAGTGTAGTGCTTCAACAGCTCTGAATCAAAAGGCTGATGTGGATGGGGAATTTTAGTAGAAGCCTTGACTGACTATTAATTTTAAGGTAAAATAACATGTTCTTAAAAATACAAAAAACCTGACAGTTTTCAAATGTTATTACTAATGTTACTAATAATAATCTGTGTCAGATTTCTGGCAATATGTTAAATATGGTATTTGGCCATAGAAACAGAAAGATAACCTTTCCCATCCTCTTTCTCCTCAAGACCTGCCATCTGCACAGTTCACCTTTATTTGTAGGTGAACCCTTACATGCTTGGATGGGGTACTGCATTTAGCAGATTACCATGCATCAGCTGATGTATAGTAGATGCCTGTAATGGATTCCATGTGCTCTCCTTGCTGCTGGAAATGTTTTTTTTTTTTGCATAATCTTCCTTTCACTGTGGAGTATAGTAAGTAATTTTCTTTGCATTTGCTGCATATAGTCTGAAATAATACCTGGTTAGGTACTGCAGTTCAGCTGATGTGCCAAAAGATCTTATGCTATGTTAATAACCATGGCAGTTCAGGGAATCACTGTTAAATACTGTAGCTTCACTGGTTTCATTGTAAATAAGCTCATTTATTCTTGAGGAAGTGCTGTCACCATTTTAAGAGCTTACAGTTAATTGTCTTCATTTTTGGTTGCCTTCATCCTCTCACAGATCTGTGATGCAATTTCCCACTTGAGTGCTGACATTGGCAATTTTTCATTGTTTCTGAACTCCTTTTGTTAGTTTTTATGGTTTTTCTTCACAGAGTTTGTTGTGAGGTGTGGAGAGGCTTTGCCTATGTTAAGGGGACGTAAGAGGCTTCTCTCACAGGATCCCCTATTCTGTTAAGCCAATGCACCCCTGTTCTGTTCCCTCAGTCATTAACAGTCCCTGTTAATCCCCTCTCCATCCCTGTATCCCTCAATCACTCCTTCCCAATTTCCCCATTGGCTCCCATACCCCAACCCCACCTTTGTAGCCCGATGCCCCCTGACAATTGGTCCCTGATGCTCTCCCAGCCCCCCAGCACCCAAATACTTGAACCTGGACCCTTCCCATGAGCCTTGCCTTTGACCCTGGACTGCCTGCGTGCATGGCTGGAATAAACATCTCTGTGGAACCAATACAAAGGCCCTTCCTTCTTCTCTTTACCATCACCACATCTACAGCTATCCTAGCTGCAACAGGAGGAGAAGACAGGAAGTTAGCTGCAAGTAGCTGGGAGAAAGGCAGGAAGAGGAGAGGGTATACATGGATCTTGAGATTATGGCTGCAAGTTAGGTGACAGCTCAGGTGACTGTAGGAATAGTGAGGAAGGCACAGTACTTATCTGATAGGTGTATAATATTGTACCAAGTCTGTTTCGTAAGCTGCTGTTCATTTGAGTCCAAAACTCCAACCTCCTTTGGCAAAAATCCATGTGTTCTGCACAAAACCTCCAAAATGTACAAGACTTCTAGTGATTTTCTGAGTTTGTCTCACCTTGCTGAACATAATTAAGAAAATCCCCTTAAGAAGATTCTTAAGGAATGGTGGAGCCCTTTTTAACTTTTCTTATGTGAAGGTTGGTAGTTTCCCAGTGAGTAATCTCCAAGAAAAGACATGACGTTAATAGGGGAAGGGACAAAGCAATGTAATTGTGTGATTGTCTTTGTTATGTTTTAAATCAAATAATCTGTGTAGCCATCCACATCTGTGCATGTTTTATAATTCTGTTCCCTTAGCAGAACACCTACAAGATGTCTAGATGCAAATGAAACCAAAATGTACTACAGAACTCCGAGAACAAATCATATGTGATAACATTTCAGAGTTACAATATTTATACAATTCAGTATTTTTTCAAACACAGTGTGTTGTGTCTGTTCTGGTGTTGAAAAACATAGGCAAAATAGCTCCCACTAAATGGTAGCTGACTACAAATCAGATTATGTGGTATGGAGTGAATTTTAATTCCAGTTTCTAAAGATTTATTGGCTTAAACCTTGTATTGTGAACGCATAAAAGCAAAGTGTTCAAAGGTTTTAATAATTAACAGTGGTTTATTATTGTAGCACTAGTTGCCCAAGCTTGTAAATACTGTTCAGGTTGGGTTTCTATTTAGAATCAATTCGCTAGAAGTACAGTCTTTGCACTAAATAATTAATTTCTTTTAATACACCCTTTTCTTTTTGCCAGGTAGTTATTTGTGTGTGTTGCCCACCATAGGTAAGCTGTACTACATATGTATCACAAATCCCAATTATAACCTGCATGTAACAACATTAATTGTTGATTACTTGCTGATTATTTAAATTTTCAAGCATTCTTATGATTAAGGTTATATTTAATTCTATAATTGATCTTCCAAGTACTACTGCATAAGACCTGACATCGATTTTAGGGTATGTCTGCACTGCTGTCCAGTTAGTGATAACAGTGTGCTTGCAGTAACATGGGTTCAAGCTGCCAAACACCTTCTGAGAGTCCAAGATAATCAGCACAGCTTGTTCTTTTCGGCTGTGCCTGCTGGTCTCTGAGCTATTTGTTTCGAAGTAGCTGGTGTATTTCTGCAGGTACTAGTCTTATTTCTGTTTTATAAAATCGCTTTAGGAGTGCTCTCCTGAGGGAGCATTGCCTTCCTCTTTTTAACATTGTGCCTGGGAGAAATTGTTTGCTTTACTGAGCTATTGTCTACTTGGTGCATCTTAAGCAAGAGCATCAAGGAGTTTATCGTGCCTTTGGAGACAGCCTGCAAACAAAACACAGCTTCACATAATTCCTAAGACCTTCACCCTCCTCCTAACTTGAATAGAATTAGAATGTACATGGGAAAAGAGAATTGAACGTTACATAGATTTTGCTGGTTAGTGGCAAGATTGTTTTTAGATTCTTGGGGAGCAGTCTCGGTGGGTTGAGAGACTCTAAAATTGATGCTTTGAGATACAAGTCATGAAAAGGCTCCTCATCTAGTGTGGAGAGGGTGGAAGGTTTCTTTTTGGTTTATGTTTTTATTTTTTTTAATGTTTTGATCTTTTCTCTCACTTGGATTTTTTAGCAGGAGTAGAATCTGGTGATTTCAGGGTTGTTTTCCCTGGGTTAGTTAATGATTCTCAGACCAATTAGTAGAATTTAAAATAAATTTTACATTTTAGAGGTATTGTCATTTTGGAACATCACAATATGCAAAAGCTACTATTGAGTTGAGTCTGGTGAGGGGATTGTGTTCCCTGCTTCTAACCCTTCAAGCAAGCAATTTAGCACCGCACCACTGCAAGTCACACACTGTCCCCCTATCAGTTTTTATATTTTGAATTCTTTGCTTTGTACTTTGCTGGAAGTCAGTCATGGCAGCAGTGAACTGAAACAAATCTTGATTAAATAAAACAACAAACACTGCAGATTTAAAATCCAGAAATGGAATTGAAAGGATTAAAAATAGCTTCCAGTGGAGTAACACAACTGTCTGTGCCACTGCACCATCTTTAAATGTAAAATCCTGTGAAGCTGGAATGAAAAAATGGGGTAAGAGCCTGGCAGTAATTCCTGATCCTTTTTAGTAAGGACACAAAGGAGTTGCATGGTATCACTTCACAGAGATGAGATTTACCCTTCACCATTCTGACACTTTCCCCTGTAAATTAGGAGTTCAGGGAATAAAAAGCAGTAGATCCAACCTAACTTTTAAAATCTGGACTTAAACATACATTTGTTTCATAACTTGCTTTGTACATAGGTTTTTTGGAGTTTGGCTCATGCAGTGTACTTAAATCGTCATCTAGGACAGAGCATTAAGCTTCTTGTGCAGTAAAAGTCAGGCTCATATTCTCATGTGTTGTGTGTGTTGCATTCAACTGCACATATTCGGTTCCTGAACTGTGCTTTGAACTCCAAAGAAACTTTGAAATGCATATTGCATTTTGAAAAATAAACCTATGTCAGGCATCTTAAATAGCTCTTCTTCACTGACTTACGTGTTTTGGGAATAGCTATTTTGAGAAAGATGCACCAGGGCAAACCACACACCTAAATTTAAAAACCCCCAGCAGTCTAAAAATGGTCACAAGTAAGGAGGCATGCATTTTTCATCATATACACAAGGCTCTGTTATTTGCTCCTGTCCCTTATTTCTAAGCCAGAGAAGCATTTGGGCCTTCAGTACAGAAATAGAAGACAGCAACTGGTTTAAAAACAGAAAGAGAAGAATAAGATTTAACAAGCCTTAATGTCAGGAGTTCATTTGTCAGTCTGGCTTGCTGGTTTCTTTGTGGTCTGGGATTGGCAGTGGCCACCAAAATGTTGTTTCATGTGCTTGAGTGCAGGTGTGAGTGCCACGTGGTAGTCATGTAGGATGAGAGGTGGGGAGGAAAATGGCATGATGCAAACTCCCAGCCAGGGAGGCATGAACACAATTTAGGCAGCCCACGTCAATAAGCTGTGATGGACCTCTGCAGGGCCTGGGGAGGACCAGGTCAGGAACCTGCCTTCACATGGCTTTGATGAGAAGGCAGCTGCTACTGTTGTGATAAGGCAGGTAGTCCTAGGATGAGTCAGAAAGGGGGGAAGAATTCAACTCACAGGATACAAGTCAGTGCCAATTTTCTGGAGAGAAGCTGTTCGCAGTGCCTTGTACAGTACAGTCAGAGAAAGGGGCTCTGTGCGGTAAAGCAGAGCAGGCAGAGAGGAGAGCGCAGCGTGTGATGCAGCCCTGCCTGCTCCCTGGGGATGCAGGGGAGCAGGATTGCAGCCTGAGCTTAAGCAGCTCGCTTAATACTCCTTTCTCTTTCTTTGCAAAGTGCTATTTTTAAATCATGTGAAGGACAGTGTTTATATTAGGAACAATCCACCTTTTGACAGAAAGTGTTGTAATTTTGCAGCAACAAAGGCAGGAATTTGCAGAGTGAGGTTGTGTGGCAACAAAACCTGTTTATTTCTATTGTTCTTTGGAACAAACGAGTTATCTTGAGTCGCACATTTTCAGCAGTAAGCATTTATGTTGGTGAGCAGACCCCCTTTCTTTGTTCATATGTAGCAAGGGAAGTGGCAGGAATGAAAAGCTAATTTTGCTCTTCAGTGAAGCAGGGAGGATCAGGGACAGTGCAGTGCTAAGCTGCTTCCCTGGTTCCTGTTTGGCAGGCCTGCTGCAGGGAGGATGGTGTAAAACAGCTCTCAGGGCAGTGTTCAGCATTTTTTCCTGAGCAAATGAATTCCCTGTTTTAACCAGTTGTTTCCGGACTGATAAGGTGGCGGAATAATAGGAAAAAATCCAAGGGCCGTCTAGTCTGACGTTGCTGGAGTGTTTTCTCTGTTTTGACTGGAGTCTTTTGTGTTGCCTGCAGGTGTTGCATCAGCCATAAGAAAAGGCAAAGTTTGGAGGTGGCAGTAAAAAAGTTAATGTTTTCAGGCCAAGCTACTTTTCAAATGGGAAATTATGGAGAAGATTGGATGTGAAATAAGTTTCTAGGTTTCATTTCTAGTCAATGTACTAGGAAAACTGATACAGATTTGTGAAGAGTCTTGACATCCCTATTGTAAGGTTTTCAGTGAATAAATGGGCTACCAGAAATGTTTCTCAGGTCTTTCACAGTGTGTGTAGCAATCTTACCAGGACTTTCAGAAACCTGTAAAGCATAGAATCAAATTCCTTTTTTAATTTAAAAAGGGAAAATGCTTAGTTAACAGATACTTGAGTCTGTAATCTTCATTCATCAAATCAAATAAAACAAAATACTGAATTTGTATACAGCAATTGATACTATTTCACAACTCTGAACAGAAGAGGGATTATATTACTATACTTGGAATAAACTGTCACGTTCATAGAATCATAGAATGATTTGAGTTGGAAGGGACCTTGAAGATCATCTAGCTCCGAACTCCTGCTGAGACTGGGACATTTTCCATAAAACCAGATTTTTTTAAAGCCCCATCCAACCTATCCTTGAACACTTCCAGGGATGGGGCTCAGTTTCTCTGGGGAACTTGTGCCAGTGTTTCACCACTGTTGCAGTAAAGATTTAATGATTTTCTTCCCAATATCTAATGTAAGTCCATCCTCTTTCAGTTCAAAGCCATAGCCCCTTGTAATATCATTACATGTGAGAAGTCCCTTTCTAGCTCTCCTTTAGGGTCCCTTTTAGGTACTGAGAGGTCATAGAAAGATCTCTGGTACGTAGATATGGTTATAGGTACACCTGTAATGTGGTATCCCATAATGAGACAAAGTTGTACGGAGCTCTGAACAGTCTGGTCTAGTGAAAGGTGCATGACACGCCCATGACAAAAGGGATGAAACTAGATGACCTTTGAGGTCCCTTCCAACCCAAACCATTCTATGATCCTATGATCCCTGGAGCCTTCTCTTCTCCAGGCTGAACGACCCCAGCTAAGCCTCTTCATAGGGGAGGTGCTCCACCCCTCTGACCATCTTCGTGGCCCTTCTCTGAACTTACTTCAACAGGGTTTGTGCCCTTCCTGGGGGCTCAAGAGCTGGATGCAGTACTCCAGCTGGGGTCTTACTGAAGTGGAGTAGAGGGAGAAAATCATTTGCCTTGACCTTTTGGCCATGTCTGTTTTGATCCAGCCTAGGTTGCAGTTGGCTTTCAGGGCTTCAAGTGCATGTGTCTGGGTTGTTTTGACATTCTCATCCAGCAGCACCATCAAGTCCTTCTCCTCAGGTCTGCTGTCATTCCATTCTGACCAGTCAGTATTTGTGTGATTTTTTTTCTTCTCTATGTGATTCATTGTCTCTCTTTGACAATGCCGTGTCACTATTGGTTTTAGTGCCTTTTTCCATTTACTAAAAATGGCATATGCTATGTCAGAAAAGTTACAGTCATTAAAGTTGATATCAGTTTTGCTATTGCTTTTAATGGAAGCACAATTAAACTGACAGTATTTCGATTTGTAATACTTTTCTTTAGAACATACTCTCTTTAATGTCAATAATTGTAATTCTGTTGTACGTCCAAGTGGCATTTTCTTGACACGCTGCCTGGCTTTTTTGTGGAATGACACTTTCGGTATTTTGTCTAGAGATACAGCAGGTTATTTTAGATCAGTTGTTGAGTTTTTCTCTGCTATTGTCATTAGCAGTTCTGATTCAGTTGTTTCAAGGTTATAGTTTCTGCCTATGAACTGAAGGAGTAGGAATCTACAAGCTTTTTTGGCTCTTAATAGATTGCAGTACTGAGATATTTAAAGCTTCTCAGAGAGCCTGTAGCTAAGCCCCCCTGTTACAAATTATGGAAATTATTTTGTGATTGACTCAGGTGTTGCATATGTTTTCTTCCCTATAGCTCAGGTTACTGGTCTTGATGGAAGTCAGGTAGTTCTTTAGAAAAGACGCTCTTATGCAGCATTGTTAAGTCCTTGTTACTTGGCAGTAATATTTTTAGCAGAAAACTTCTGACTGGTTTGGCTGGCTGCTCCACAGGTATGCATATGCCAGTTCCTCAGGGTATCTTTCAGAATTTAGCCTGTCTGAAAGCTGAGAACCTGAAAAAAATATTTTACTCTGCAGTGATGGGATCATGGATCAAGTAGGCCTTTCTGATGGCTTTGTGCAGCTGCTCTTATGCTGAGTGCTGCACAGGGAGGAGAGATGTTTCAATAAAAAACTCAGAAAGTTAGATATTAATGTATTTTTCTTAACAGAGAAAATACAAAGCCACTAGGGAATACAGGAAATAAATCAGTTACTGTCCCCAGCCCTCTCTGTTTTAGGGGCAGGTCTTTGCATCTACACCTAGATTCAGTTATGTCAGGGACTTACTTTATGGCAGCATATTTCCTTGGGAAACTTTTCCATATTTTCTGAGAGCTGATTGTCTGCTCCTTGTTCTCCACTACTGAGTTGCAACATCTCTGCCTTAATTGCAGGTTCCTGAGGGTATTCCATGGTCCTCCTGCCCTATGGTCTTCTAGAAATTCTCAGTTGCATTAGGCTTGGTAGCTCTTTAGGAAATGGAGCATTCTCTGCCTTTTTCAAGGGCATCAACATACTTACTTTTTTTTCAGAGATTGGAACACACATGAAAAAAATGTGCAATTTTTCATATTGCATAATAGAGAGAAATGCTTGTTCTTTTTTTCAAAGTGCAGTGACTGACAACAGGAGGTGCATTCTTGGGTCTTGCACTGCTGTTAAAACTTGGGCTTACTTAGTGCACATCACCTCTCTATTTCCATTTCAAGGCAATTAAGATGAGGGTCCTAATTATGGTTAGAAAAGTTATTTCAGGTCTCTGAATGCAGGTTGTTCACTGAGTCTTTGCTCTTCTTTAAGAACTTCTGTTTTCCGTGATAGTTAAGACCAATTTCATCAGATTTTCTTCTTTGTAGGAAAGAGATCCATTGAAATTTTGAATGGTGTTGGATGTTCTACTAAATGCTGGGAGCCAAATCTGTACCCTGTTCAGTCTGTTGCTGTGGATCAATAATACCAAATTTAAGAGCCAGTAGAGAGCCATCTGGCAATTAGAAAGTCAACTGAGCAACCCTTTTCTTTCAGAACTTGTTTCTGAAAATTTTCTTTGGTGGCATTTGGACTTTGCTCATTGACATCTTGTGGTTTTTTTTATTGCCGCATGATTCATCTAATGGCAACACTGGCACTTTAGGTTGAAAGTTTTTGTAGATAGCAGACAGAAGTAGAATGAAAATGTCTTCCTCAGGGTGCTTTCTGAGACTAGTTACAAAAGGCAATTAGAGTTAACTTCCCAAGCAAAAGTGAAGCATTTAAAAAAAAAAAAATCACAACCTGGATTTTAGCATGAACTTCTTGAGCATTGGTGTGGAAATGTACCTGCTAACTTTACTGTCATATTTTCTTCTATTCCATATAAGCATTCTTGGGATGTTCAAAGCTAAGGCTTCCAAACTTTGGAGAGGTTTACTTTAGAGTGTACTCAATCCAAATGACGAGAATGGTCCATTTATTTTGTGACCTATTTACAGCCATTAAACAAACCATGGCAAATGGATCTGCTTTGCTTAATTCACTGCATTTGGTGAAAGATTAAAAGCATGCAAAATACATTCCTGAAAATAGGTGTGTTTGTGTCTGTATACTACAGAATTGTAATTTTTTAATAAAAGCAGTTCATTCCGCAAGACAAAGAGTTGAAAATAAAATACTGATCTTGAGGCATTTATTAGATAACTACTTTGGCAGACCAAATATTGGGGAGATTGGTTATTTCTTCTGCAAACTGTGTATGATCCTACTTGTAAATCTCCAAAACTGATGTAAACATGAAAATATGTAATTTAAGTTTGGGTTAATTTTACTGATAAGAGCAACACAATTTGAGGGTTTTACGATTGTGTTTTGTTTTCCAGGTGTTCTTAACAAAAAAAGAGTTGATGTATTTTTCCATGACAGATTATTTTTATATTCCCTGTGTTCCAAAGATACTAATTGAAATTCTCTTTCTTCTTCTCAGGTTGTTTTTGAAGTGGTTACTTCAGGTCACTCTGGATATGTGGCTATTGATGAAGTGAAAGTTCTAGGACATCCATGTAGTAAGTACCTTTCTTGTGTTGTAAAGTCAGACTCCCTAAAATAAATGTGCCACTATGCTTTGATGAATGTGGAGTAAAAAATAAGGAAAACGTCAGAAAACAATGTCAAATACAGGCTGAGTATATTATGAAGTGTTGCTAAATGTGGCATCATTGCACCTTACTGTCTTTGAAGACATCTCTCCTACGTGCACCTTGTGTACAGCACTTAGCATGAGTCCCAGACCCAAACTGGGCCATACGACCACTCCTTTAGAACAAAATCACCAAATCATTATGATTCTGTGATTCTAGGATTTGTTGATGAATTTTCTACCTGCATCAAAAACTCAGTGCAGCCACAAGCTGAGACAGTAGTGGGAGCAGGTGAACAACACAACAGCTGACTATATATAGGTATTTTTTCCAAGGCTTAGAAGAAAGAAAAGTCAGCTGGCTGAGTACTGAGGCTTTTCTAATAAAGGCTACTTAGGGTACTTCTCAAGGTTCATGGCTCAATTTCTGTGCTGTTTTACTTATTTATGCTTCAGATATGTTCCTTTACCTCATTATTAAGGACATGTAGCACTTAATTATCCTGAATTGTCAAGGCAAACCGTGTAAATAAAGCTGTAACGTGGTAATCCAGACAAAATTGAATAAACTACTTAAATAAACCATTACTTCACACATATGCTGTTTGTTAAACAAGATGTATTAAGATCATACATGGAATAGCAGGTTGTGATCTTGCTGACCAAATGACTGAGTGGGGAAGAAGACACCAATTTCTGCGTGATTGTTCCTCTTATACCATATTGTGCTTGCATGCATTTGTTGTGGCTTCTAAGTAAGAGCTGTGATTCCAAATAAAAAGTGCTCTATCGGTTAGTGCCAAAGCACCTCATAAAAATGATTTTAGTGTTAATGGCAAGAAGACACACACATTTCTTCAAATACAGAGACAGTTATGCAGAATCAGCAGCTGCTATTTCTGAGTCACTTATTTCTGATAAACAAAGCAGGCTCTCATGTTACTAGAAAGTATAGGTGCTTCTGCATTTTGAATTTATATGCTTTGTTCAGGTGGGATAAGTCTGAAGCAGCCTTTTAGCAGCTTACTGATTTTTTTTAATACAGATCTTGAAAGGTTTGATCTGTGGATTTTTACCAATCAATTCTCAAAACCTGCAAATAGTACTTAATGTGGCGACTTGAGTTATAGCCCATAGCATGTAGAGTTTTAATACAGAGTATTGAAATGCAGAAGCTTTAATGAAAAGTTCTTTGATGAAGTAATTAAAATGTTAGAAATTAAGACATCAAACCAGTTAAATTGTCTAAAGAAAATTGAAAAACTGTGAAAATGGAACTACTCTGTGTCTGAAACTTTGTAAAGCTCATAATGATACTCTTTCTGTATATTCACAGAAAAGTAGTTCTGGAATTATTAACTCTTTAAACAAAAATTGAAATGGAAAAAAAATTTGATAGGCAGTTGCCTGGGTAGTACAAAGAAAGGTGAAGCAGAAGACAGGTATAAATGAAACGGATGGGTTGAGGTAGATGGGCAGGTTTGTGTGTGTATGTGTATGTGTTTGTTTTTAAAACCCAATGCACTTCTTCATTTAGGGCATATTTAGTAATTCAGAAAAGTAATAGTCTAGAGTTTTCCAAGAAGACCAAGGAAACAGTAAAATCGAGTGGGTGAAAGCAGATTTAAAAAAAAAAAAGTGACAGCTGAGAAATGGGGAATGTACTGAGGAATTTTACTGGATATCCTCACATTAATAGTTTCATAGGCAAAGAAGTGAATCATTTTGGCCTAAGTTCTGTCTGTTCTAGTTGGGAAATGTTTTAAGAGAAAAAAGGCCTTATGTGTAATAGATTTGCCATAAGGATAGTTGCGAAAATATTTTATCCCATATTTAGATAATAATTGGAGCTATTTTATTCCATCCCCTCCTTCGTATGCTGTCTTGCGCTGGATATTTAGCGACTTCTTCATGAAGCTAGCTATTTATAAATTCCTTATAAATGCAATTTCTCCCAGTAATAAGGGTTTTTAAGGAAATATCATCAACACTTTAAATGGTTGTAATGCTCTACTAGAAAATAGATGGTTTGATTTGCCAGACTACTGCTAGTACTAAGATTCTCATGTTGAAAAGCAATGTTCAAAGCCTGCTTTATCTATTTGTATAGACCGTGCAAGAAGTCTGCTTGGCTGCATTAGGATTTGAGTGGGCTGAGGAATATTGTGCTTTAAACGATAAGTTTCTGTATCAAGTATCTATATTTTTCTATATTACATGCTTGATTCTTTCTAGTAAAACAAAAATACAACCGTCTTTTTTTACTTCAGTGGATATAATTCTTGTTTGAATATCAGTTTCATTCATTAGCTTACTTGTAGGTATATTGCGTTAATTTTTACTGAGGTTGTTTTCTCTTTCTAAATGGAAAATAAACATTGATGTGAAGAATATGTCATGTTTTGGATTTTTTCTGTAGTGTTGTTGAAAATAATTGTGTTTAAAGATTACAGCTGTAGTTGGTGAGGATTGTTATGTTAGTATTGTATCTGTTTGGAGGGCCATGTTTCTGAAGGATCTCTTCTATAGACAGTGTACTTGGTTAAGAAGAAAAACCTGTTCCCCTGACAACATCATTTCTTACTGACTTGTCTAGTTGGTAATGTAAGCATCTAATAGGTTTGTCTTCAAAACATTATTAGTTTCCAATGCAATCTTTTTTAATAGATGGTTATTACAAGAGGGATGCTGAGCTAAGCTAATTTACACAGCAGGAGCAATTACACAGCACCCTTCTTCTCTGCTCTTTCCAAGGCATGGAAGTAAAGCAACCTAGAATCTATTGTGTAGTCAGTGACTTGAACCTTTTAAAGCAGAACTATTTCTTTTGTTTGGTGTTTTTTTTTAAAGCCGGTACAGTGGTCTTGCATAGCTTTAACACTTTCCTGTTTTCCAACAGCAAAAACTCCCCATTTCTTGCGTCTTCAGAGTGTGGAAGTCAATGCAGGACAGTTTGCTACTTTTCAATGCACTGCCAATGGGGGAACAGACTCAGGGGACAGACTCTGGTTACAGGTAATTTCTTTTTTTTTTCCTAATGCATTGATATCTGGAGAGAAGAGAGACTCTGAAAGGAATGTAAAATGTGAAAAATTGCGAGCTGTCCATTTCGTCAATATTAGATTTTTTAATGCTTTTGAACTGCTGCATGGTAAGTATTCTGTTGTAGGAAACGCTACTGGAAGATTTTCCTGCCTTGTTTCAGTGGAGCACCCTACTAAAAATAAGGGTACTCTTTTCCTTACATGTGGTGGTCGTGAGTAAAGGCTAAATCCCCAAGGAAGAACTTTGACTTTCTCAGAATGTCTGTGCTACCTCACTGCAGTATTATGCATAATGATTTTCTTGGCTTACCTCTATCTCTTTTAGTATTTTCAGCTCAAATTCCGTTCTTACAGTTTGAATGTAGAGAAGGCCATGTGTGACAGATGGGAATACAGAATCTGACCTTCTGTATTACAGAGCCACAGAATCTTACTTATGTTCATTGAGTCCGTTGGTTTTTACTTAATCAGTAATGTAGTTTCTAGATGGGTGTCAGATCTTGATTTAAAATCTGTCTCCAACTCATTTTCTTTCAGTGAAGATTCTGGAATTACCTTATTCATATGTGTAGCCTGGTATTAAAAACATGCTTTTTTGCTTGATCTCTTTTAATAATGAGGGTGCAAGTTTAACAGCTGTCTTGCTGCCATTATTACAGAGTTGTTCCCTACAGCAAGCAAGAGTGAGTGTTGGGACTTAGCGCTAGGACTACAGCAGCCTCCAGATCCCAGTGATTTCCATTCATGAAAACCAATATGCCAGAACTGAGACATTGTCTGTGAGAATGAAGTAAGGACAATCAAAATAAGTGAAACAATGTCTGAGAAGATCAGTCAGATGAAGCTGCAGTAAGTGGAGAAAGAGGGATAGGTGAAATTGGCAGTGGTAACAGGTGGGACTTAGAAATGAAATTATCTTTTTGTGCTTTTAAACTATTTCAGGCTTTCACTATAGCTATTCTTCTCCATTGAATTTACATTTCATAAATTATTAATTTTAAGTGTGTCAGGGTAAACAACCGAGTAGTTACAAGAAATCTAACACACAAAAAATAATTAAAATCGCTTGAAAAGCAAAGCCTCATATTTATCTGTATATGAATGATGAACTGTTATGTCTTCTCAGAAAGAGCCTTATCTAATACATTGAAGGCAATGAAAATCTTCTTTGATTTTATTTGGGTTTGCATGGGTATTTCCTCCATCAAGCTGATACAAGGCTGATATTTTTCTAGTACTCCAGCCCCTTAAAGACAGTGTTCACTGTTGAATTGGTAGAATTAGACTTCTGTCTTTCCAAAGACACCAAGATATTTTGAAAGAATTATTTTTCTAGTCATGAAAGGGAAAATAATGGGTTTTCATCAAGTGTTTTTCATCAATTACATCCTTTCTAGAAACTTTGAACATTGAACGTAATGCTCTAATGTAAAACTAAAGGTAGAATTCAATATAAGGAAATCCTCATTCCATTCACTTTTTCAATATATTTCAGGACACTATCATTTCACCTTTTAATTTTTTTTCACAGAATTTGGGACACACATAAATTCTTTACCAGACTGGAATGTAATTTCTTTATTGTAAAAATTAAATATCCTTCTAAACTACTTTATTAACAGCATAGCACTTCCAAAATATCAACTAAGGTTGAGTTGATTCCTCGTTTATAATGATTATGATTTTTTTTTTCTATATGAAGGATAAGAAAGTAGTGATAGACAGACTTATAGAGGAATTTTATCTTCCTACCAGGCCACTGTCTGTTTATTCTGCCTGTACAATTGTAGGTCCCCCGGTAATCAGCCTAAGGTTGTGCAAATTCCAAGTGTGCCTTTGCATAAGAATGTTTTAGAAGTTGACAGGATCTCCTGGATAGCTTCGATTTATTTTTGCACTTGTTTGCCAGTTTCCACAGATGTCTGCTGCAACTTACAGTAAGACTGATACAACAGCTCCATGCGTGGGATGCTGCAAATTGAGGCTATGAGATTACAGTTCCCTACAGGATAGCAGTATTTTAGCACACTGGGTCATTTTTGGGTAACAGAACCCAAGCCCTTGCAGCTGTCCATTCATCACCTGACTGGTTTCATGCTGCGATGCTGAGGAGTTTTGTATATGCCTGTGTATCCCACCTCATGACACTGCTGCAGGACTGAGGATGCAGTGCAGCCATCAGTACCAGCTGTCAGAAAACATGGTATCTTCTACATCATGTGACTGGGCACTGAAGATCCTTGCATTCCCAGTAGCACTAAACCCAATATTCAACTACTAAACATCTCAGTAAAAGACATTCTTATATACACTAGAGCCAGAATAAAATGAAAACCATTCCCTGGGAACATCTATACTAGGATTTGGGTAAGAGGGATTCAGGCATTAGTGCTACTGCAAACAAATCATGCAATCTCTATGATGTACTTAGTTTGTTCAGCAGTAAGACTAAGCCTTTTCTACTATCCTTTGGTGGTTTGTTTTACTACACCTTTAAAACCTTAAGGGTAAATCATAGTAAATAAATAAATAAATACAGCTGAGTGATATTATCAGGGGCTTTTCAACATTTCTGCCATGTAAGTTGTATCAGGAGGCCTAATCTATTTGGATTTGACAATTTCAGAATACTGTGACATAATTGCTCCCAAATGATTTCCAGTACCTGTCTTTTTTTTTTTTTCAGATTCATGTTGTTAGTCTGAAGTACAGGTAAATTGCCAGGATGAAATCACAAACCCACTGAATTCAGTGGCATTTCTGCAGTTTCTAGTAGTGTCAGGACTTCACTGCTGTACTTCTGTCTCTTTTATTTAGTACCTCTCTGCTTCTAGAGCAGCTGAGTTCAAGTTTAGAGGTACACATTTATCTGAGGAACAAATTCTTTACTTTTTACAGTCTGCTAGACTGTGAGGGCTATATGTTCTTTAAAACAAATGAATAGTTGTGAGTTGGTTTGTTATTTTAATCTCCATGTCTTTCCTAAGTACTTGTTGGAAACAGAATAGATGTTCTTAGTCTAATAATGCCCAGGCCTTGAAGCAGTCCTAAGTGAAATCCATAAATCATACTTCACTTCCTTCCACTTTTTTTTTCCTCTTTTCAAATCTTTCCCACTCTTATTCCCTAAGGAACATGAAGTCTGGTAATTTATGGAGTATTGTAGAAGTTTTTGCAATTGAAAGGGCCTTGAGGGAATCACAATTCATACGTTAGCTGCCGAAATCAGGCCACTGAGGCATGAAATTTGTTTCATGATGCTGTGATCAGTATTTATTCTTCCGGGAAAAGGAAGACAGAAAGCTGTTTACCTACTGCATAGTGCAGAAAAATATTCTTCCTCATTCCACTAGGCAGCCATTCCTCCCTCTAGTTCATGAGCTATGATCACAAGCTTGTCGGGTAATCTGACAGCAGATTGTGGGTATTTTCAGTGATACCCCTTCAGGTTAAATTCAAATGAAAGGACTGAAGAATACCACATAGCATCATACAGGTTTGTTTTTGTCATTGTAATGAGTCTTATGGTTAATAAGATCATTGGTTAGATTGTGTGTTTATGAATTCACGTCTCCACTAGCTTATGTTCTAAATGTAAACATACATTAAAAATAAATCTGAATGTCTACAATTAACAGATGTGTCTAATCTGCTTACATTTTCTTTTTCACATCTGTGAACAACACAGATTATTGACAGTATGTGATGACTCTTTCTCTCGTATTTGAACAATTGAGCAAAAATATCATTCCTGTGCTCCTTCCTGTGCTGCCACTGTTGGAAAGAAATAAACAGGTGGGACACTGAACCATTAATGGTCAAATGAAAGCAGCTGAGACAGTCTTCTGAAAAGACTGTTAGTGTCCAGTAAATTGGCATAGGAAACACAAATCTGAATTATAGGAGAGAGGGGGTAGAATTCCTTTTGGGAAGTAACCTGCTTTTGGTGCAGCATATTGGCTGCAAAGAATTGGCTTGGTTTTCCTTAGCTTCTGAGGCCTGTCTCCATCTCTTCGTTCTCCCATCCTCATCTGCTGCTTCTCATTATTTGCCATGGGTTTGTTCAGTTGCCTCTGTGTGCTGCTTTTCCTTAGGATGATTTATAATATGATTTACAGGAAATTGCTGTCAAATCATGCCCAGATATAATGAAATTCCATTTTAATATCAAACACAATCTTTTGATAATGCAATTGCATTTTTCAGACATGTGCTTTGACTCAATGTGAGTAGCCCTTCTTGAGAGAAGCTCCTCAAAGAGTGGAAAGCAATAGCTGGTGAAAAAGAGAGGTCATCGCTTCACTGCAGTAATTTATTTTTCCTAGCTTTATTCTAAAACATGGTTGAAATGTAAATAGTTACTTTAAAGTGTAATTCTCAAACACATAAATTTTATTGCAGAAATAGAGAACTAAAAGTAGAAATTTGTTGAAGGCGAGAAGATATCAATAGGATCTCAGGATGTGTCTGACAGCTGTAGTAAGCAGCGTCATCAGATTTACCAGTAGCAACAGACTAATGGATAATTTTTGATAAAAGGGGAGAGGGTGAAATCTTTCATACCTTGGTTTATGCATGCAAGGTATGTACTACTTCATTTGCAGCCAAGAAACTAGGAACCGTATCACTTTAATGACCAATCTCTCTTCTACCTTATGTAAATAGTTTATTTCCTGGTTTTGACTATTTTTTTTTCTCTTTCCTGAAAGCTGTCCTTCACCTTATTCAATGCATTTTTTTATTTTTTTGTATCCTCAGTAGTCTTTTGCTGAAGGTGTGAAGACTGTGAAAGATTTTATTAATCTATATACAAACTATCTGTATGCATTATTTATTACTTTTTTAAAGGAAGAGATATAGTCCTGTGTCAGAGGGAGTTCTGGAAAGGAAATTGTTTTCCTCAGGAATACACACATACCCAAATGAGAGATATCAAAAACATCCTTGTAAGAATGTAGAACCAGTGAAATGACTCTTGGCAGATGATGAAAATCAAATAGATTTATAGGATATACAAAATGGGGTGTGTGTATGTATGCATGTGCTTGTTTATGTAAATTGCATACCGTAACCCAGAAGGTAAACGAAGTTCTGGACTTGTATAAGATGAGATTTTTTTTTTTTTTTTTGCTGTAAACTCTGAGACTTTCCCATTTTCATTGCCAAGTTTTGAAGCAATTGAGTAAAAAAAATGTTTAGGGTATTTTTGAGTACTAAGATAATGAAGTAGTGATTTAACTGTTAAATCATAGACATGTGTAACAACTTGGTAACACAAACAGGTGGAACTATTAATATAAACTGTACAGTGAGATACGCCTAAAGATTTTCTTTTGAACATTAAAGTATTTAGTGTTTGATGAGTAGGTTCATTTGTGTACTACAGGAGTGCACAAGACCATTTTTCCTCCTGCTCATCATTAGCTCAGTCTTCCAAGGCTGGTCAAACCACCTTTGGTACAATGCAAATTGTCTAGAATCTATTGCCTTGAGAAGAGCTTTAAGGACATCAGTCAGCTAAAGATTTTGCCAAGATTGTATACATCCTGAAGCATGTGCATGTGTTTTTTTTGTAGATAACCTCAGATGATTTTACTGTTAGAAGACCAATTAATGCCCTATAGGAAGGAACACTAGACATTACTGCATAGGTGAAAGTGATTTGTTGGGGTTTTTTGCTGTTTAGTTGATTTTTTTAAAAATTCTTTTGATTATTTAATATTATTTCCAGGTTTTGAAATCTTAATTTCTGTGTCCCACTCGCCACTCATGTATATGTTTAGTGGGTTTTTTTGAAGTATATATTCTGTGTTTCCTATTAGTTGTCATTAATCAGTTTTAGTTGTTTTTCATTAATTGCACAGTAATCTTACCGTATGGTAGAAAAATGTCTGTGAAGAACAGAGTGTAGGAGGCTTATGATACCTATTATGTTTGTTAGCCAGTGGCTAAGGAGCTGTGATCTTTGGTGAAACCTTTTCCCTTATTATCTGCCTTACATATGAATCATCTGATGCATATAATACACTTTTGTTATATGGGCTTACTGGTTTTATTCTTGTCAATAAATATGACAAATGCTTCTCCAATGCTAGGATTTCTCTTATGGTATCTTCCATTATTAGAAATACCAGAGACTAGGAGAAAATAATTAATTGGGGGGTTCTAATGGTAAATCCCAGTGAACATATGCAAGAAGCAAAATGTCATCTTGAAATCGATATGTCTGTGAAGCGTTTTGATTTTGGTGAGGTTCTGGAGGTGGCAGATACCTTTGAGTCTAGTGATTTTGTTAGTAAGCTGTATGCAGCTGAGTGTGTTTGAGTAGTGGGAATGTGCATTAAAGGTGGCTTTCCCCCTTGGATACCAGGTTTTCTGTTACAGGTTAGTTTCAGCAACACTGACTAGTTCAGCAGGCGCTGTGTACTCTTCTCTTTTTCTATGAGCAGTGAAAGGCACAGCTGGAAAAAGTCAAATGCCTGGTGGTACAGCAGTTACCTGAATCTGTAGCCTTCCATGATTTGTATGATATGGTGCCACTGTAATAGTGGAGCCAGAAATAAGCCTTATATTCTCTTCTGGAGAAACACTGAAGAAGCCTGGCCAGTAAAGACACTCTCCAGACTACCCCTCCCAATCCACCCAGACTTTTTATTGCCTGGCAATAAAAAGCCTAATATTGGTAGCCATGAGGAAATGTCAGTGAATTTTGTTATTAATCCTTAAGTAATTCATATCGGGGTAGGTGGAAGAGTAAAGGTCACTTCAATCATCATGTACCAGCCCCATCATTCCTAAATGGTGTGGGAAGTGTTACCCAAAGTAGTTGAGTGCTAGTAAAAATACTTAACTGAACAGTTGTGAAGTTTTATGTTATGACATTACTCAAAGCTCTTAAATCAGAAACTCTTCAGGTCAATTTGCACAACAGACCTTGTTGGTACTGATTCCGAGTAAAAAAACTTCAGGGCATGTAAACCCAAAAATTTGGGTTTTTTATTAAAAACCCTGAAACGCTAAGCAACCCTTAATGCACTAGGAAAAAAGTACTGTAGATAGAGGGAAGATGTGCTTTCCTCTGTAGTGGTGCTGGTCATCCATCAGGTTCCAAGGAGTGATAGTGGGTGGTGTCCTCCAAAGGCCTTCCTTCATCACCTGCAGAGGTGGAGTCTGCTCTGCCAAGAGTGTGCTTGTGACACTGAAGTATGTATTTGGTATCCAACTAGTATATCCAGCTGTTCCTACTTATGGAGGCAATATGTGGTTAATAGAGGCATTATAAAGTTTGAAAAAACCTTTTTATCACAAAAATATTGCTCCTCATCTGCTTTCTCTTTGGTAATCTTCAGTGTCTAAAAGAGATTTGAGAAAAGAAGAAATCTGAAACATTCATGAACTGTAGAAGTTTTGCTTTGAGAGGTATACTGTAAACTCTGTTAAATCCACTGGGACCTTCATTATAAACAACAGTGCAAAACTGTTGACCTGAGGAAAAGCTTGGCAAAGTTTGTTTGCAAGTAACCTGAACAATTAGTGGATTTTGATCTTCCACATTTGCTGAAGTTGCATGTTGTATCTGTAGTGTCAGAAGTACCATGCAAGAAAGCTGTTATTATTTTTGTATTACAAGGATGATACAAAACTTGAACCATGGAAAAAATTACTTGTGGTACCAGGTAATAATAGCTCTTGTTTCTTCTTCCTTTTCTCCCTGTTTTTGATATGTATCTCAGGTATTCGGAAGCAACCAAATATTAATGAATTGACTACATATGTTAATTTGCATAAAATTTGCTTATCTGCAGACAATTATGGACATAACTCAGAGGGATTACACATAAACCTTTCCCTTCCTCCATCCCCACATATATATATTCTCATTTGATGAAGTGACCCATAAGAAAAATTGTTCTGGGATTACCTTTATCAGTCAAACCTTTTGGAAATTGTCTGATTTTAAAAATGAAGCAACCCAAGTGTTTATTTTTCAAGAAACTCATTGTGATGAGTTAGTGTTCCAGTTATTCTGGAGTGTTAAATAATAAAATGGTGATTAGCAGACCTAAGAAAATGAAACAGTTGACCTGTGACACAGAGGGCTGGTTAAATTCAGCTTTCTTTTCAAGAGTGCAGGATGTTGGCCTATTTCTGGATCCTGCAGACTGCCTTGATATGGAGCACTGTTCAGCAGCAGTACAATCACTTAAGGACACGTAAGAATTAGGGAACTGATGAAATTAATTCAGTAAGTTTTCTGTGCTATGCTGGACCTTTGGGAGTAAGAAACAATGACCTTTACCGTGAATACTCTAGGTAAAATGTAGAAACTTATTTCTGGGAGGAAGGTACCTTGTTGAGGAGAGGCTTTTTTTTTTTTTTTTTAAAAAAAAAAAAAAAAAGGCTGTTGAAGCTGTTTTGAAGCAAGGAGAACCAAAGTAAAGTTTAAATTAAATCCAAAGAGAACATGATGGGAAGGAAACAGACCACTTGGGAGGGTGAGTGGGAGCTGTTGAACTGTGACTTGATTACTCTGAGTGCCTCATTAATTAAGACTGAAACACCTCAAGCCAAACCCTCTATGTCAGCTTCCTTGTTACATGAACCAACTTAAGCCTTCCTTACTACTGTTTATTACGTACATGGTTGTCTTTATTCACAAATTGCACTGTCAGTATTGAGGGGTTTATTACAGCTTTTTTTCTGCCTCTCTTCTCACCACTCATTCCTCCCATTTGGAAGATCTATCCAGGAGGCAGTAGCTGAGTCCTCAATGATTTGTCATCCTCAAATCTATGTGTGTTTGTTGGCTGCTTATTCCTTACCTGCTCTGTAGTATTACTTTGGCTTTGCCTGCTGTTCTGCTTGTTTCAAACTGTGGATTACACTTCAGGTTGGCCCTAGAGCTTGCATGTTGAAGTTTCTTCTTCCCGTGCTGCCTTTCTTCCCAAGATTAACACTTTTTCAATAAAACGAATGTGGGGCATGGGTACACTGGTTTTTAAGTCTCCTGTTATGTAGTTGCATAGAAAAGACAGACAAGGACCTGCATTTCTATGCTTTGTATGGTGTGTACTGAAGAAAATTAAGCTACTGAGCTCTACTTCCTCATTTTCTCCTCATCACTTTGCTCCTTTCTAGCCCTTCAATAAGCCTGGCCTCTGCAGAACGCCAATCCCCAGAGTATTTAAATTCCGATATATGTTCTCTTCAGTTTTTAGCAAGGTGTTCATCCTAGCTCTTGGAATTTTAAACACAAATAGAAGGATGATGAGAAGTACTAAGTGTTGCATACATCAAAGAATTAAAATAGAGTATTAGAGTAAGTGACTGTATAAGTAGGGCTGCAAGTTCAACAAAATACTTAGTAGATTCATCAGTCAATGCCATAATTTTTATCCAAAGTATTAAAGTCCTTGTTAGATAGCTATTTCCTGGTACTTCGTTTTCTCCAGATTTTTCTGAGGCTTTAGTTTCCTACAACTCCTTTTATATTGTATTGTGTCCTATTAAAAATGAATGGAATGAAGATTTGGAATTTTGCATATTTTGTGAGCACTGGCAAATTGTTACAGGATATAAACATCTCCTAGATGCTCTGAAATTTAAAGTAAAAGTAATAAATAGAATGAATAGGGGGTTTAGTTCTCGGGTTGATTTTTCTTGCTTTTAAAATGTCTGCGTAATGATAACAGATTTTCTCCTGTCAGAATGATACGAAATAATTTCAGTATATGAGTAGGAAGTAACTACTTTGGTTAAATTACATGGAGTTTAATGACTCCAGAAAATGCATTGTCTTTGTTTACTTTCTGTGTTTGTAACTGTGTCTTCAAATAGATGTCAGTGCTAATATTTGATAATGTGACTACTCGATGTGTAGCTTAAATAATATCTTACAGTACTATCTGACACTGCAGCCAGTATTTAGGTTTAGTTATAATAAACATGGATTTCTAGAAAAGATCTGAAGAAAAGGCTCAGTTACCAAACCTTAAAATATTGAGAGGAGAAACCTTTCTTGAAAAGTAATAACAGTTTGCTTGAATGCCCATTAGTTACACCTGCAGAGTGCAATTCTGTCTCATAGTAGAATAGTTCCAAATAGGACAATAATAATGTTTTTCCAGCTTGGCGTTATTACTTGAATGAAATATACTTGTTAACTTACACAGATGGAATAAATACAGGATAATCACAGGATGTGGGATGGCTCTAATCTAGACTGACAAACAGTTGTCTTGGTTATGAACACAAATTTATAAATTCAG
This sequence comes from Certhia americana, assembly GCA_018697195.1. Lineage (NCBI taxonomy): Eukaryota > Metazoa > Chordata > Aves > Passeriformes > Certhiidae > Certhia > Certhia americana. The sequence goes on along the minus strand of CM031858.1, from coordinate 102,646,246 downwards.
AAGTAGCTGTCTTAGTTACTAGAATTATATGAACTCTGCAAAGCAATTTTCTTGTGGTATTAATTACTATTGGATTAGGATTTTATACATATTTTAAACAAAAATTGCTTCTGGCCTTGCTGGTTTTATTTGAGATCCCACTGATATAACTCTAATCACAATTTTATAAATGTGCATATTTGGAAGTGAGATAATGCAAACCCTTTCTTCTGTTAAATGTATGAAAAGCTGCCTAATCTGGCTGTATGGATAGAGGGTGACTGATGTTTCCTTTTAACTCTCTTCTCACAAAATTGTTGATACATGCCTTGAGAATGATTATTGCTGGTAGTGCTGGCTGTAACATCCCAGAACTTCAATGCCTTTGAATTGCTGCTGCATTTCTGTAAAAAGTATTTCTGAAAGATATAATATATAGATTTTTGCTGCTAAATTGCTGTTCATTTAAAAGACTTAGAGTTAGTTCATTGCCTAGAAGGGCCAGTAAGTATAATTTAAATAACTATCAGCCTATTTCTTTTCATTCTAACTTGCCTAAAATCAAAAATAATGTGCATTTTAAAGTGTTTTAAGCTGTCTGTATATGCATTTAATATGTTAGTACTAGGAGTATGGGTTTTTCAAGCTGAAAATATCCTGAAGTTAAATTAAGCTTATCTTTTTATATCCCTATATACGAAATAACTTGTTGTTTAATAGAAACTTTATTCTTACAAGTGACTTACCAGTTACATATTTTCATTAGTTGGCTTAAGTAGCATTTTTTTACATATGTATTTGGTATTTTTTAAAAGCTTTCTCTGAGCATTTCTCAGCAGCCAATGAAATCTGTTATTTGCATTTTTGGATCTCAATATTTATTCTGTGGCCATAGTTCTTGTGTTCTAAGGAGGTGAGATAGCTCTGCCCTGGGGATGTGGCCTTTGTAGTCCTAGCAGGTCTAACATTAAATGTTTATGGCAGCTTCCTCTTTCCAAAGAATGAGGTATCCTGTTCACACAGTTCTCCAAGTCCCAGGGGCAGGAAAAGCTAACAGCCCTAATCAGTAGTAAAGCCTCAGACTTTTGTATGGCAAATCAGGGCTAAAGGAAAGAAAGTTAAAAGAACCTTTTTTTTTTTTTTTTTTTTTTAATTGTATTTAAACAACCAAAAAAACCCCAAATCAACAGAACAATAAGCCCCACCCAGAAAACAGGATACTACAAATTTGCTCCAACAATTTTGTTCTAGCAGGTCTTAATACCAGTACCATAGTGTTATATTGTAAATCATGTATTTTATCCTCCTTTCTGGAATGGGATTAGTAAATTATAGGCTTGTCATTTTTTTGTTTATTTTTCAATAAAATATCATGTGTTTGGGAAGACTCAGGCTTTCATATAAAAAGGGAGAGTTTGAAAGACCTACTGGTAAATTTCAGAATCTCAAAAACCTGAAATTAAAGTTTTAATGACTCTAGCTAGTGAAACATTGCATCAGAAGTGAACTCTTATTTATGGAAGTTCAGATTGTTGCATTAGTGAATGATGAAAACTTACTTTTCTGAATGCTACTAAAAATAGTTCTTTGTAAAGAATTTGTAGTGGGATATGCTAGTATGTTTAATAAACCAATTTTCATTTTATATGTTATTTTTAGCCATTCTAAATGAAATTCCTGTTGGCAGTCAGCACTGGAAGCTTGTTATTTATCCTACAGTGAGCTGAAATGGGCCTGTTACATACTGGAAAAAGTATAAAAAGATATACCTGGGTGAATTACTGAAGTCATTGCAGTAGGTCAGGGAGAACAAAACATGAATCACAAATAAAGGAAGCAAAGCTGGATGTGTTGGTACTGTTATAACAGAAATGATTCTGTATTCATATATCAGATTGTAAACAGAATTTTTTCAGACTAAAAATAGCCTTCTGCTTTTTGTCCACTGCTGAAATAAGAGTTTGGGAGAAGTTGTATCTGTGGGATTATTTTTTAATTTTTTTTTTCTCCATGTGGCTTTTTAAGTCTGTTCTGCAGTGCTTATAGATTGAACTTTTCTTGTACTTGAATTCATTACCTTCATTACTGTTCCTTTATGCTTAGGCTTAAATCAATTAGGCAGCTCTCCTACTCATTTGCTGTCATCCCAGAAGGGAGGGAAAACTTGCTCTCTGGGGCTGTATTTTTTCTTGTGGAACGTAAAGCAATTATGTTTCTTAGTCTTTGTCTGTTCCAGACACTATATTTTCCTTGAAAATATTTCTCCAAAAAGAGACTAAAGAAAAAAATCGTGCTTTTCTCTTCTCCTCTGTGTTCTAGTATAAAATGTCATGCTAGTGATTCTGTGGGGACTATTTGAGTTCTGACATATAATTAGAGACTCTACACTTTGCCTCCATGAGTTTGTAATGTTCAAGAGAAGTCAGTCAAATTAATCTTTATTGATAATAATCTCCTGTATATTTTACAGCTTTGTTACACTAATAATAGTAACAGCTTTTTATGCCAGAGCTCTTTCATGAATTTTGAAGCCACCATTAGTAATATTTTCTCACCTGGATTTTGGTAGAGGTCAGATAAGCTCAAATGCTCTGTGGAGCCAAGTTTAGTTACATTTAAGGCTCCTCTAGATTTTCATTTGAGCAAAATGTTGTGTGCTTCTTGAAGTCTGATTTGGCTTCTCTTTTTTCAGTTAAAATTATTAGTATGTGAATGGATGGCATATGTCACAAAGCCATGGAAGTCAATTATTTGATCAAACTAAGATCTCCTGTTGTAGAACAGCAATTAAAACATTCAAAATCAGGTGAGATCAGTATATTTGAGAATCAGCAGGAGGTGAAAAAGATTATGGGACCCAAGTGAAATAGTGATTTATTGTAACTGCTACAGTGCATTGATTAGTTCCAATTTCCACTTTAAATATGCATGAAAAAGATGGGAAATATGTCCTATGGGACTGTGTATTAGAGCAGTTGCCTTCAAGGACTGCTGGCAGTTTCTGTGAACACCCAGACTGTGAAATTCAAGATTTCTACTGGCCACTTGGAGGTCTGAGGGGACGGTGTGGTAGGAGACAATTCCCTATGTAGGGCCAGCAGGGACTGTGTATGCATCATATCTTGCCATGATTGCCCCTTCTTCATGAACTGCAAATTAAGGCAGGAATTACAGTGGCATTGCCTAGTCCTTTCCCTTCATCTGTTTCTCTGTGGGAACGGCAAGAAATTGTTATTTTAAAATATTCACAATGTCCCTCAGTTGTATGGTAACTCGTAAGAGTCCTGGTAAATTGTGGGTGCTTGTTCCCCATCCTCCCTTGGAAGGGAGGATGTACTGTGAGGCTGTAGAGCAGAGGAGTTTGTTCACACTCTAAATGAGCTGAGCTAGTTTAGGTGCTAGAATTAGTTAGTGTGCTGGCAGTGTTTTTCCCTAGGGAATAACTTACCCTATTTCTGGGCAGGATAAAATAGCCTGCATAAGGCTTCCTAATGTTGCAACTAGAAAAATAGGAATAGTAATATGGTTGGGTGCAATATAACCATGAGATTTGGGTATCTATGGGATCTTTCAAGAGTCTGAAAACTGCAGTAACATACTTTAAAACTGTCTTATGGTTTGTGATTGATCAGCAGTTCTGATTATCAGGATTAATTAAGTTACTGTATTTGGTAAGAAATTACATGGCTTTTAAGAAATATTCATACTCCAAAATCCTAATTAACCCTCTTATCTCCTGTTATCTGCAGCCATTCTTGCTAGAAGGATACTACAGTGGCAAAACTAGTAAAAATAGTAGTTTTAAATGTTTCTTTCCAAGTTTAGATTTTGGTAACTGCCACACCACGCCACAGAACCTGCTTTATCAGCAGCTCAGACTTTGAGGAATCTTAAGGATACTTCAATTATCTGAAGTAATTCTCAAGTAATAATTTATGGCTGAGTAATTTTTAAGGCATGATGGCACATTCTTCTTTGGACATCTTACAGACTTTTTTTTTTCTTTCACATGAGCTTTACATCACCCTCATTTTCTTGTGAAGAGGAAATAACTCTACATTACTATGCATTAGAATCAGTATTTATTGTTAATTGTCTTGTTTCTTTGGTATAACAGCATGATTGAATTCGACTTGGTTTTGTGATTTATGGATGAGTTTAATTTCGTGTGACTGTTGTTTAAAACTCGTTTGTTATAACTTGTATTTCAAGGATACCTCCCGTTTAGTGGCAAATAAGATCATAGTAAAATGAGATCAGTATTTTTTATACGTCTTAAATTCTGCTGGACAAACTACGAACTCCAGGGCAGAAAAACAGACATCACCAGATATGTTGTTGGTTTATAGAAGCTTGGTAGTGAAGGACCCTTGACCTGCTTGAAACTCCTCAAGTCAGAGAAACACACTAAACATACCATTTGTCATTACGTAACATCAGACTGTGTGTGCGCCTTCCTGGAGAGAGTGATTTGCTAGTTGGGCTTTTCCAGTTTCTCCTCATATTTTGATGGTGGGGTTGCAGCTTTCAGTTTGTTGGAATACATATCATTGCATGAAAAGTGAATCTTACTTGTTTGGTGGCTGGTTTGATGTTTGGGTTTTTTTTCCATCAAGCTTTCATAATTCAATCATTACTTGAGTGTTCATCATTTTAGCACATATCCTATTTCATGGTCAGATGGAGCATGAGTTGTGATGAGGATTTGAGGGCCAAGTCTCTCTGCCATTATCTTTGTGTCAAAGACATGGCAAGTTGTCATTTCTGCCTTCTTCTGTCTTCTCCCCTCCGTTTTTCTCCTCAGCTGTTACAGGGCTCATTTTCTTGTGCCATACATGTTATGGGTTGAATTGAGAGCAAGACACTGCACTGAAATAGAAACTGCCCAGTTTCCAGTGTCATGCTGAGGAAGTGAGAGGTGGAGACAGCTTCAGGTCATTTACCTGGTAAATCTGTGCCTGGTCTCTTCTTCTTCTGGTTTCTTCAACCAGAGTTGCTAATAAGCCCTAGGGTGGATGCTGCTATGAGAGCCATCCGCTGATGTCTCCCTGCAAAATGCATATGCCAAGCAGCAAGATGCAGGGAGGGAAGAGAAAGCACAGACTGACTATACTGGGCTTCATGTTTTTTTAAAAGAAATGAATTTAAGTATTTGTGTAAAACAAGCTAAGCAACTAAATGTTATATTGTTCTTGAATCTTTCTGTTAGTTAAGCTATAAAGAGTTGAAAGCAGCTGTTACAGATTAATGGCTGCCCACTCATGATGAATGGTTTAACTCATATGGGAACACAGAAAAGTCTGACTGTCACACCTGTAAAAGTAACGTACAGACTTCTGCTTTTATTTTTCCTGTCTTCCTGGGCAACTTGAGAGAAGTAAAATGGGTTTTCAGTAATTTTTTTTTATGAATAATAATATTCTTTATTTTATTTCCTTTGCCTAGGGTATTTATGTACGGGATGCACCTTTGAAGGACATAAAAGTGTTCAACACCCGACGATTTGTAGCTCTTTTCAGTGTGGTAAATGCCACGAAGCGGGATGCTGGCAACTATCGCTGCATGATCCGGACGGAGGGAGGAGTTGGTGTATCCAACTATGCAGAACTGATAGTCAAAGGTACTTCACCCTACAAATCAGTTATTTGCATGCTCTGTGTGTAGAATCCGGACTTGCAGTTGCTCATGCACTAAGAATGTCACCCATAGTCTGTTAAACTTGATAAGAGGTTCAGTAAATAGGTTTTGCTTATGTAAATCTTAAGAGTCTATCCAGCTGTAACAAGGGAGTGATAGAAGAAACCAGGGCTAATTAACTAGGTACTTGTTGATTGCTGTTTTAAGTATTTCCCCAAAATGCACTGTTTAGACCTATAAGTCTTTACAAGTTTTTATTTAAAGTATGAACACAATAATGGCTACTTGCCTCCTTTGTGGAGATTATATTTTAAAAATATACTTACAACAAAATACGCAAGACTTACATTAAAATGAACACATAAAATACACATATTTCAGTATATGGAGGGGTGTTTTTAAACACTTTGGGGAACACTTAGATGTAAGTAGGATGGGGAATAAGCTCACCAGTAGAAGAAGATTCAAGAAAGCCGTAATGAATAATAAACCATTTTCCAAAAGCAAGAATAGGGTTTTAGTGAATGTGTTGTAGAGAAAATGAACAGAAACAGGACAAGCGAAGGATGTGGGAAATAACCAGGGTATGAAGATAATGTGACAAAACAAACTGTAGCATGAAAACATGGAAGAGCTATTTGAATGGACAGATGAAAAAGGAAACAAATAGAGTGGATGAGATGAGAATATAATTATAAGGCATGGTAGAAAAAATGAAGTTATTTGGGTCCAAGCATGAGAAAAAACATAGTAGGTGGCCAAAAATAGATACCTATGAAAGTCAGCAAAGAAAGGAGTCATGGACTATAACCCCAGCAGGAATGATGATGCATCTTTCAAACCTAACACCAGTGGAAACAAAGAGGAATGATCACTGCCTGAAGGAGGCAGAGGGAGGAGTTACTGCATCAGTGAGGAGAGGTACAGGAAGCCAAGGGAGTTCATTTCTTCTCAATCTCTTTGATTCAGGGTGTTTTAATTTATAAGTGCTCCTTTTGAGGTGCAATAAAAGAAATTATGAAGCGTATCATTAAAGCATTTGTGCTTACCCAGATTCTTTCAGAAAATTTGCACTGGGCACTGTGAACAAGTGGATAGCCTTAGGGTGTAATCCCATTAACTACTTGTAGTGGCAAAGTAATTATTGTAATCCCTATTGCCTGTGTTGGAGCTTTTATGAGACCACCTGCAGGTCATTCCTTCTGACCTAAAAAGAACCATTTCAAGCATTGTTCTTTTAGACATAAGATGACTGTACTGAGCAACAGCACTAGGGGCTAATTAATAAATATGATTTCTTATGATGACATACAATTAAGAAATTGTATTTCTTAATTTTTAGCAGGTTTTCTGTAACACCAGTTAGCAGACTTCAAAGGTAATGGGTTGATTTCTATGCAGCTATATATTTTTTTAATCCTTTACCATCTGTAAATTATGAAGAATGTCATGAAGAATATGAAGAAGAATATGCCCACACTGCTTGTAATGTGTAGTATACTCAGGAATTGCTGATGGCTTAGTAATAGTATGTGTAAAAACAGTGGTGTAGTTACTCCCCTCTCTTTGTTGCAAACAATGAATTAAATTTTTTTCTCATTTATGCTGGTGCAACTAAACTGACGTACAAGAAATCTTCTTTGAATTAAAATGACAGGAAAGTCAAATTGAGCATTTGTAAGTTAAAGAGCATCAGTTCTTCACATTTATCATATTCTGTTTCATTCTGGTTACTGAACCTGTAACTCAGGTTGCAAAATATTCTGCCCTGGAATAGGGCTTTTTTCAAAATACATTTGCTTTTAAGTAGAGATATTTGCACAGTAGAGTGAGTTAGAATCTGTACAGCATTCATTCTACTTCACTGTAGACAAAGTTTCACTAAATAGGAATTTACTCTAGATTCCAATTATGTGTGTGAAGATCTTTAAGCTTTGTAGTGCTCTTCTGGCATGATGTTGTGTGCACTGGAGACCAGGTATCAGAACTCTTGAAAAGAGCAGAAGGGCCGCTAGTTTCAGGTGCTGCAAATCAAACCTGCAATCTCAAAGGGAAAAGAGTGAAATTTTGAAAATTAAAGACATATAAGAAACTTCCAGGTGTTCTTATTCTTTTATTTTTTGTCTTCTTCTTTTTACCTGAGTAAACAAGGTGTTGCAGCAAGGTTTCAGCAGTATGGAGGAGGAAAAATTTGCAGTTAAAGAGCTGTTAGTTCTGTTATTAAATAATTGTAAACATGAATATTGTCTCGTTAATGAGAAAAGGCTTGTCAGTCAACAATTAGTCAGCCTTAAAAAGGAGGGGGAGAAGAAAGGTTTTGTTTTTTTTTTTTAAACTTGTTTGTGGTAGCTTATATGCCTTTTAGAGGATGGTGAAATAAAGTATTGATTGTTCTATTTAAATAAATCCTGAAGGGGAGGTTTTCAATTTACCTGAGTGTTTGTTCTGATAAGAAAGGCTGAAAAGACAAGTGCCTTGTCATTGTATGTGCTCAAACTGCACAGTATCCTCATCTAAGTTTGTCAGAGAATTGGATTGAAATGTCACTTTATCTAATGGGAGGCATGAAATTGGCCTTGTCAGATAATTCACTTATTGTAAAAAAACATCAGCTCGTATCTAATAGATGACATAAAAGTAATCAAACATTGAGCAAAACGAAAATAGTTGGGTGGAATTGATTAAATGTGTTTGGTGAAGTAAATTGGAGTTCTACATACAGTCCCTAGGTTGAAGTTTTCTAATAGTGGGCAGGTCCAACACAGATTAGATTTAGGAGAACAGAATGAGCCTGTCTAGCAGATATCAGATTATTACAGAGTTCAGACTGCTTATTGAGTTCAAACAAGGTAAACCTAGGTGTCAAATTGGTTAAAGGGAGTTTAGTTATGTTTTTAAGCAAGGGCATAGAAAGGTAGCCATCTGTAATGCTGGCAGCTTAAATGTCTGCATTTTCCAAACGGAAAATTTAACCCTGGGAACAGAACCAAACCTCTTCAGGACCTCTAGAGCAAAGAATTTATTCTGGAGGGCAAAGTCACTCTGACATAAAGACATAGTAAGAAAATAGCAATGACTGCTTATCTGTGGTATCAGTTGTTCTCGCACGTCAAATATACACAGATATATTGGCATCTGGTTTTGCTCTCTTCAGCTCTCACCTTTGATGTTATATCCATCACTGTCTGTACCCTTTTTTTACCAACAGTGCTGGCGTTAGGACTTATTTTTATTATTGCTTAACAATTCCTATAATGAAGTCCAGTTTCATATGCTCATTTTTTTGGCAAACTGACTGGAGACTTGTATTTTTCAGTGTGGGTGTGTGCCTCAGCCTGGAGGTGTTGAGAAAACCTCCAACTAGAAGAGCATCCATCTTAGAAAACTTGCCATAAGAAAGTGCTGAAGGCTCTGGACTTTGAAGCAGTAATATTTTTTCAGGCGGGTACTAGTTATGTCAAAAATGCTGTTTTTCTTTTCCTGTGAATATCTGCTCTCAAATATAGGTAGTTAAAAAACTACTAAATAAAACCCATCAAGAACCTGAGACTTCTTTGAGTTCATCTTTCAAATTCCCCCAAAGTTCTAGATACAGTGTATGGAATTTAATTGCAAGCAGGGTTTATTTACTTGCAATTCCTCTGGGGCAGGCTGAATCCTGGCACAGGGATCAACACATGTGAGCTTACCATTTGAGTGCTTCTAGTATACAGTCCTTCATCTTGCTGAATCCTTGTACCTTGAGAGTAAAATGGCAATGGATTTACAACGTGGATAGTGAGGAGTGCAAGAGCAAGAAGCTGCATACCCAGATGAGGTTGTTCATGCTGGGACTGAAAGAAAAGGTAAACTGGGAGGTGTTTCAAAATGAGAGGAAGGTAGGTGAAAATTGTGGACTACACAAGTGCTAAAAACTGGGGAGAGAGACATGGGGGTGCTGAACCTGACAGCCGGCTGAACCTGACCAGCAGGTGCCTGCATGACCAAGAAGGCAAATGGCACCCTGGCTTGTTTATGGCCAGCTGGAGCAGGGCAGTGATTGTCCCCCCTGTGCTTGGCACTAGTGAGGCCACACCTTGAGTGCTGTGTCCCATTCTGGTCCCCTCACTACAGGAAAGACATTGAGGTGCTGGAGTGAGTCCGGAGAAGGGCAAGGAGCTGGTGAAGAGTCTGGAGAATGGGTCAGGAGCAGCTGAGGGTCCTTATCCTGGAGACAAGGAGGCTCAGAAGGGACTGTTCTCTAGAGCTGCCTGACAGGATGTCATAGTCAGGTGGGGGTTGGCCTCTTCTCTCAGGCAACAAGGGACAGGATGAGAGCTCATAGCCTCCAGCTTTTCCAGGGAAATTTGGGTTGGACATCAGAAAGAATTTTTTCATTGAAAGGATGGTTGAGCATTGGAGTGGACTGCCCAGGGAGGTGGTGGGTTCCTTATCCCTGAAAACATTCACTTAGTGCCATGGTTTAGTTGGCGTCTTGATGTTTGGTCGATGGTTGAATTTGATTGTCTTGGGGGTTTTTTCCAACATGATTCTATGATTTTGTGTCGAAGAGGGGAAGGTAAACATAAACACATTCATGCATTTGCAAAAAGTGAGGAAGTAGATTTTGTCATTTTTCAAGATAGTGCTTCTGAGCCACAGAGAAGAAATGTCTATTTTTGTCTTCTTTAACTCACTTAAATTGTAGAGATTTACATTATCTCCAGTGGCATCTCAGTGTGTTGCCTTTCCCCTCCCAATTAAAATTTTAAAAGAACTGCAAAGTAAAAGATGTTAAGATGCTGTAGAAAGCGTTTGGAAGATCTGTATGATTTAAATACAAAGCAGTTTAAATGAAGGAGTTGCAGTTTAAAGTGTGTTTTCAATTAACAAAAAGTGCATAAGAGTAAATAGTTTACATTCATGTGTGGCTACATTTGTTTTTACCCTCTGTGTAAGAGAAGGGCTGCTGCTTATCATGAAGTCTGTCTTTTTCTCATATTTAATATGAGAAAATTTAAACACTATTTATGTAGGGTGACCTGAGAGCACCTGCTTAAAGCTTTCTGTCACCTGCAGACCTCTGACTTTTGTAAGGTAGCCTCAATTTCATTTCCTTTCCCTAAGGGATCATGCCCGTTGTCATTTGTCAGAGAATTCAAGAAGAGGTGATATGCCTGTTCAAAGTCTAAAAAGCATAAAATTTGAAATATGGATCCACTTACCTTCTTTTTTTCAGTTAATATTCTATTTTAAAAACCTGCGTTTAAAAGCGCTTCACAGTACTGAATAGCTTTGTTAACTTGCTTCAGGAGGAGATCTGCAAGGAAGAGCTCCTCTTTAAGCTAGTCATTCTGTTAAATAGCCACTGCTACAAACTTGTTTCTGCTGTCAGCTGAAAATCCTTAAACATACACACTCCTCAAATGTCAAGTCTATTGTACTGTTTCATAAAGGTATTCATTTGCATGTTACTTAGTTGAGACTACCTCAGTAGCAGCCAGTGGCTACCTCAGCACTGCTTTTAGTGAAGGACAGTAATGCTGCAGTGTGGTACTTCAAGCTCCTCAGCATCCTAAAAATATTAAATCATTCTGTTGAAAGAAAAAAAAAATACTAAGAAGAATACGTTTCAGACTTCAGTCATGAAATCAGGACATTATATTTGGATATACAGTTTGTATTAGAGGATCTGCTTAATTGAGTCTCATGTTTTTAACCAGTCACTTACTATGAACATCATCTTTGTAATGAAAGGTTGATTTTTAGGTAGTCACAATCTCTGGTAAGAAGGTAACTCTTGGTATTAAACCATGTTAATAGTATGAAATTGCAGTATATGCTGGCTTTGCTGAAATAATGTAACTTGAATTAACCTTTTTTATTGTGGTTCCACAGAAATGAAAAACATGCCCTGAGGTATAAAAAGACAATAAAATACTGTCTGTTTCAAGTACTTGTAATATTTGGAATGAATTGGTGTAACCACTAACCTTAGTGACCTAATTCCTGAGTTTGCATTTTGAATGGCACTTCAACAGCCTTTAGTAGCATTTGAAACTTGAAAGTAATTAACTGTTCTTTCAGCATGGCTAAACAAATGCCTTAGGAAGCTTTATAAAAGTTCGGCTTCATGTCTTGGTTCACAAAACAGCCTAATGATTTAAATTGATGCTAAATCATTTTGAGTCAAGTTAGAACTGTTTCCAGATACACTGTCACTGTATGAAGCCATAGTTTATATACTTTAGGAAGAATAGTTTCAATAAAACTACATGATGTTTCTAACTGAACAATGACATCAGTTTGCCGTATATTGCCATTGACATAAAACAATGCTTTCACTGCTGATTTGAAAATCTAAACAATATTCTTTATGTCCTGGAATCTGCCACAGCATATTAGGCTATTTTTATGTCTATTCTAATTAGAAGAGCTTAATAGGTATCTTTGGAGATGTTCTGGTTTGCTGCCCTTTGTATTATGTTCTTCATAATAGTAATCACTTAGTTTTGTTAGGATGAAAACACACAGTGATGATGCCTGTGTTTGTAGTGTTGTATTTCTGCAATTGCTAACAGATTGCACAGATCGAAGCTTGTGTACAAGTGTACCCTGCTAATTAAAAACACCATCTATCTGAGGCACAGCTAATCTTCAGTGTACTTAGTGCTCTGAGTTACTCTTCCTATAAATGAAAAAAGGTAGCATAATATAGGATAATTACATGTTCGTTAAAATGGCAATTCTGCTATTTCCCAGGAAATACTGAATGCTTCCCAGAGATCATTTCTCCCTTTCACTTCATTCTTTGATGCTCTTTGCTTTAACTGTGACTTTTGAAGACCATGACAAAATTATGAAATACATAAATTCAACATCTTGTCTGTTTGACTGCCTGTATCTCAACACAGAGGGAAATGGTTAGCAGAAGAGGATAAATCTGAATCTAAAGCTTAGGGAAGACAGATGTCCTGCGTTCATTGCATATTCTGTGTAGCCTTAAGAAGGTGGCAGTGTTTGCTGATAGATATGTTAAGGATATTGGATCAAACAGTGCCTTATTACGGTGGCTTGATTTCATTCTACTTGAATATATTTAACCAACGGGAAGGTGAATATTTTGTGGATATGATGCATGAAACAGCAGAGTAGTTTAACCAGTAGGGAAAAAAAGAATTTGTTACTTACCTTTAAAAAAAGATGATGTCTGCAAATTATTTCTGCAGTCTAATTTAAAATAAGATGCCCATCACATAGTAAATTAAAGTTTGTTTAAAACTCTGGCTGGTTTTGAAATCTTTGAAATTCATCCTATCAGGATATCACATGCATGCATGCTGTGTAATACAGAGGACCATTTCTGTGTGGTAGTTAGCTAAAATAGCTATTACATGAAGTAGAAACATTTTTAACTCTAGTAGAAACTCAAAAAATCCGCCAGCTTTCACTTAGAAGCTCTTTAATTTTAACCAAAGTATAGAACTTGAAAAATTAGTGTACTTACTCTGCTTACACGGGTGTCTGAAAATATGAAGGTTGAGTATTTAAGTACATGAAAAATAATTAAGAAAAAAAAATGGTTTTGTGCAGAAATTCCTGCTCTCATTATGTGTAAGGATAAGCTACAAATTTTAGCTTAAAAATATTCGTTTTGATTAGGATTAATATTAATAACTGTATTTGTGAGAAAACCTGAGATTATCTTTCTTTTTAAAACTGGGAGTTGCCATGGAGTGTCTAGTGAATAGAATTCCATTTGCACCTGGTTTGAAGTTATGTGCTTCACAAAAACTTCAGGTTATGTGGCCTAAACCAAAAGCTTCAGGTTAAAATCTCCAAGTGCATAAGCAAAAGAACCTTGAAAATTTCAGTTTAATGAAAATAAGTCAGTCTGTAGTGGTGATTTTTTCATATCTGTATTTTTATGCAGTCTTCAACTCTAATGTAGTATAAAACTTATTGCTTATTTGAATGTTTTAGAGGCAGAAAAAATGGAAGTGTAATCATAGATTGTCATCTACCTTACTGTTTTTCAGAGCCACCAGTTCCCATTGCTCCACCTCAGCTGTCCTCAGTTGGTGCAACTTACCTCTGGATACAGCTGAACGCCAATTCCATCAACGGGGATGGACCCATTATCCAAAGAGAAGTTGAGTATCGAACTTCAAGTGGAAGTTGGTATGACATACAACCCGTGGACTCCACAAGCTATAAGATTGGACACCTGGATCCCGATACGGAATATGAAATCAGTGTATTACTTACAAGACCAGGTGAAGGAGGAACGGGATCTCCTGGCCCAGCTCTCAAAACAAGAACAAAATGTGCTGGTGAGTACTCCAAGGTGATAGGAAAGTTGTAAGCATCTTTCTAGGGCTGAAGACATGAGTTAATTCACTAGCAGTTTTTTCTGTCTGTCTTAAACCAGCAGGTTGCAGGAATTAAGACTGAATGGTTTTAAGTATAACCTATTAGCATTTTCCAGCTACAGTGACCTTGAAAGCAACCTTCCGTGCCTCTGTAGATTGTAGATGAAATCATGACTGTGCATGCTCTTTTTTTAAAATGTCAGTTATATCAAACTTGTAGATGAAGTGTGAAGAGATCCTGTGTAACAGCAAAAGCATTCACTGTTGAATCTCAATTAGTAGATGAGATTTAGCAAAGAACTGCTTTCTTGAGTGACTGACAGCATGTCTCTTGACTAAATGAGGTAGTGCAGTTTCTTGTCCATTGTAGTAATCTTAGCTTCTGTTTTGGATGATATAATTAATAGAGCTGGCCTCTGATTGTAATAGCATAGAAAGTTCACCTATTATACAGTAGCAATTGTAGAATAATTTTCAGTAAGACTGGCAGTGATATTAATTTGGGATTTAGCCACTCAGAAAATAATAGAGGATACTGTGACCTGGATTTTCTTTGGTCATTAGTATTTTCCCCCAATATTTTGAATCATCTCTCTGCTGCTGTAAAGCTGGTGGAAGATAGCAGGAGTGTAACTGAGGAAATGGGAGTAACAAGTGGTATTAGCTTATTGTTCCTAGTCTTTTAAAATATGACTTGGTCTTACTTGCCTTTTTAACAGGAAAAATTATGTACTTCAATAGAAATAATATATTTCCATTGCATATACATTTTGTAAAGTATGTACAGTAACTGGCCACCTGTCAGTGAGTAAATGTCATTTTAGTTGAATTGGTGTGATGTCAAACACAAAACGAGATATAGCTGCTGTCAGAATCCCACTGTTATGTTCTGAAGATGTAAACTCGTACAAGTATTAATTATTTTATGTTATTTTTGGTACTTTTTCTTCCTCTCATTACCGGAAAGAAGTATCTAATGAAAAGTACCAAAAAGCAGTACAGCTGAATTATAATAATTTGAATATTTTGTATTTATAAGATTTTCTCTACTAAGCTAAGCTAACTTCTGCTTAGTCAAAAGTGGAGCATAGAAATGAAATCTAGTTCCCTTCAGGAGGGTTTCTGGGTCACTATGCCCTTCATAATAATGTAAATGTCTGTCTAGGCAAGGTAAGTACATATTTAATACACGAATATTTCAGTTATTTTAAAATAAAGCAGTTTTTCTAATAGTTTTTTCATCTGCTTGTATGATCAGGTGATGCAGTACTGGGTGCTGTGTAAGTGAGCCTGTCCTGTAGGGCTGTGCTGTGTTACCAGCCTTGGATTAGTCACAAATCCAAATGCAGCACCAAACAGGCTGCTATGAAGGAAATTTAACTCCACCTCAGCCAGACTTAGTAGAGAGGTATATCCAGAATTTGACTTATATTTAAGGGTGTCATATGCTTGTGTTCTTCTTAATGCTACACACTGTTGAGTTTTAAAACAGGCATTCAGTTTCCCAAACCACTGTGTACTGGAAGTGTTTTATTACCTGGTAATGTCTTGTAATACATCAGAATTATTTGTGTTTTCATTAAGCTAAACAGTAACCTTCTTAAATTAAAAGCAGAAAGTTAAATGACTGAAAAATGTAAATTGAATGATGATATTAAATCTGTCTCTACAAATTGGCTTTTTTATAGCAGAAGACCCTGCTTTGAAGGTGTAGTGGTTATTGGTTAACTGTTAGCAAGTGACATGCTAATAACTGGCCCAAGGGTTTAAAAAGAGATGCTGATAAACTAATGACGGTATAATTAAGCTGGGTAGGAGTAAAATAATGCCAGTCTCCAAAGCATACCATAGAATTAATAAAACAGGAGTCTTTAAGAGAAGAATCATTGCACCTTTTTAATTACTGTGATAATTGCATGCTGCTTGCCTGTTCCCTAGGGGAAGATAGTGAACCGCTTGGAGACTTGGAGCTGCATGCTAGGCATTCAATAATCTTAATGGTTCTCCAAAGCATTTGAAATACGTTTTCATTTTAGCAAAATGAGATTTCAGATGCCTGTAATAGACAAGTCTTATCTGTAACTTTACTAAATAAAAGCACCTATAATTAGAATGCAAAAAAAAGAAAAAAAAAATCTCTCCAGACTTGGTTGCTCACACCAAATCTGGAGAGATCACACTCACTGGAGCAGTTGCCACTTTCAAAAGTGCTTTGTTTCCTTTCCATGAAATATAATATAAGTGCCCTTTCAGTGTAATGCTCAGAAAACTAAAGAATTACATTCAGGTCTGGATTAGATTTAAGCTAGAATGTGGAGTTCAGGTTTGAAGGACTTCTGTGGATTTAGGCCATGGTGTGAACCACATTTGAGTCAGAAAAAAAGGGTTTTCTTATTTAAAGGTGGCTTCCCAAGTTGTCTGGAATTTAAATCACCTGTTCCTATGCTCAAAGCTCCCTCTTCAGACCACGACCATCTCATATGTTGTTGAGAACCTAGAATGCAGAATGCCAGGGATGGGCATCCACAACTTCTCTGGGAAAACTGTTCCAACTATTAGGAAGAATTTCTTCCTAATATCTGATCTAAACCTACTTCCAGTTTGAAGCTCTTCCCCTTACCCTATCACTGTTCTTCCTGATGAGACCAAATCTGACCCAAAACCAGTGGAACTGTCCATAGTAAAACAAAAGTAGATATGTTGAAGGATTAATAATATAGGCTGTGTTTTGTAGTTTTTTCTTATGCATATCAGTATTTCTGTGGGTAGATTTATTTCAGGGCTTTCCAGCATGCTTTGTCTTTGACATTCATTGCATGATACAAACCTTCATCTGGTCTTTGTCTCTTCATTCTGGTAGTGAAACAGTGACCCAGTTAAAACACACCTGAATAATGTAGATAAATAAAGATAAATAACGACAGCTACCTTAGGAAGAAAAGTTACAATAAAGTCCTCCCTCCTGCTAAGGAAGGGGATTGTTAAGGCTCCCTACAGAAAGTTGTTTTCTTTTTCTCATGGTTTTTTTTTCACTGTGACATTTGGCATAATTTCTGAAAATTAACGTATTTTTTTACCAAACCAGAATACTCTATTGTAATTTAAGAAAATAAATAAATAAATAAAAAGACTGCCATGAAAGAATCTTCTGATGACTTATCCTCAAACTGTGGAGTGTTTTTAACAGTCAGATTTCTACTTCTTTGTGCTAAGACACAATTACTGCCCTGGAGTATTTGCAAAAACAATCACTGTCAATTTAACCAATAATTTTAATACAATGAAATAACAGGAATGTTTTAATTAGCATAGTTGATTTTGCTGTCTTTTCTGTCCCATCACCTGAGCTTGTCAGGAGGAAAGCTGTTACTCCCAGTACAACTGAGCTCTTGAAACACCGCTGCACGTTTGTTGTAGAATGTCTGGTACTCCTAGAAGGCTTGTTACAATCTGGAAGAACAGAGCAGAGGAACTCTTTAAATCCCCTCTCCTGAAAAAGAATAATCTTCTTTTTTTCTCAGTTTGCTCATTACTTTGCATTCAGCTGGTTAATATTTTAAGGTGTCAAAATTACTTCACTAGTTCTGTGCTGCCCACTGGCATCCAGTGGCATTGTGAAAAAAAAAAAAATATCTACATGTGTCTGAATACATTAATGGAATGAATATCCTCTTCCCTCTGATCAATTCAGATCTGCATCAGGTTGCACCAGACAGAAGTATGTCTGGGCAGATGGCACGGGCTAGGAACTGTCTTGAACCCTGCATTTAAATTCACAGTGCTCAGGTATGCTGGACAGTACTCAGTGCCTCCACTTTCCTCCTGCCCTATGACATGGAGCACTGTCCAGGTCCTACAGGATGGACTGTCTGTCTCTTTTTGTGTACAACATTCTGAATAATAAGTCACTTTTGTGGTTGGTTTTCCCTGTTTTCCACCCTCCCACCTACTTTAGTTATTAATTCTCTAGTTAGTCTCTCCCTTAGTCAATGTCCTTGCCCTAGCCTTTCTTGAAACTCAGTGGTGCTTACTTCTGTTTTCCATGCCCTTCCCTATTCTATATCACTATTAGGAAAGATGAGTTCCTTCCTAAAAACTTCTCTAGGTTGAAATGGCAGCTGTCTTTCTCTGCCCTTCAAGACTTCAATCTTTTGACCTTTTTGTCTAAAGAAAAGAGGAAGGATCTCTGTGTCACTGGGAATTAAGTTATTCTTTCTCATTACTGTACCATGGGGAGCTGCCTGGGAAGAGGTTCAGGGATTTTTACAGGCATATAACAAAATCTTAACATTTCTTAGTTTTGTGATCATAGGACTACTGTAGATTTTTTCCACAGCTCTTTTCTCGTAGCAATTTTCTTCAGAAGTTTTAACCAAGGTTTCTGCAGCTGTGTTGTATTAGAGCTAGACCTCAGGTCAGAGACACCTGAACCCTGAGGGGTAGGGTGCAGATATTGTAACATTTTATTTTCCATGGAAAAGTTCCATGATATTTCTAAAGTCTCCATTCCTAACCTGAAACTGTAATAAGCTTTAGTAGAAAGTTGCATTGATTTACCAGAACTAGAATTCCAAAGCAAACTTATATTTTATTTATGGTTTTATTATGAAAGTAACATCCTACTGTATTGTTCTTTCTTCTAATGCCTTTCTGATACACAAACCATCTCATATAAGGTCAATTTCTCCTAAGGGTAAAAGCTAAAAAGTTTTGGATTTTCTGTACTGTAGCAGGTGAATTGCAGCTTTCAGATGTGCAGGAGGTAAACTGAAAGATTTTAACAGAATCCCAAGAAAATACTGCGTAGTGAGATACATGTCCATATGTCTGTATCTCTGATCACTTCTGATGGGAAAACAAAAAAGAAATGCATCTTCTTGGAAGGGGCCCTTCAGAAAACACTGATAGTGTTCAGCATTGACTAGTGTATGAAAGTTCTTTGTCGGCCACTTGTCCAGAAACAAACGCCCAAGGTGTAACTTACTGAGATGACTTCTCTGATTCTGTGTTACAGAACAGCCTCCCCTTGTATTATCAGGAATCTTGGGTTGGAAAAAACCCAGATAATAGAAAACAGAACATTTTCTTTTAGGAAATAAACACCATGAGAGTATCTGCCCTTTCATCCCAAATGTGTCTTTCCTTTGCAGGGGAGATCATGGGTTGGTTCTCCTTTCAGTGAATTTTCAGCCTGTGAACACAAAAACTTCTCCTAATATTGGCAACCTAGAGAACTGGCGTTTTATAGAAATTACTCATACCTGCACTTTTGTGTCTCTAAATACGTTTTGATTAGATAATAGATAATAATAATAATAATTAGGTACTAGATAATAGAGTATCCAGAGATATCAATTCAGAAACAGAACATTTCCACGCCCCACCACATGAAGGGGAGGGACAAGAAGAGGTCAGGAAAACTGCTGCAAATATGTAGGTCTGTCTGCTCTCTTTCTGACATGTGTGCAGAAGTATAAACGGAATATAGACTCAGTCTGGTGTTGGTAAGGACACAGAGCATGAAACCTGACTGTCAGATCAGTTTGTTTTGAGAAGCTTCACATTAGAATAAGGAGAAACATTTCCTGACAGTTACAGCTGGGTTAGTATATGGATGGAAACAGAGTGTAGGTAGGAATAACTGCCATGTCTTTCATTGTGTGAAAGGCAGTCATATAAATCGAGACTTACTTCTTCATTTTAATAGATTCCCATTTCAAAACATTTGCAGAGGAAGAAATTAACCTGCTCTTTGAGACAAATGAACCTTCACTAACTTAGAGCAAACCTGAGGGGCAAAATTATTAATTTCACATCTGCCAGGTGGAGGGAATGTGAATAAAACATAATGACCCTTAAGGAAATGTAGTTAATATGATTTCTCCTGTGACATATCTTCATCTCCAGCTTTTGTTGCAGTCTCTTATTAGTTACAAGAATAAGCTCAAAAACACACACTCAAACAATTATTGTACCCAACTTCAATTCAGGAAAATTTGCTTGTTATGGAGTGAGAAAAACCAGCAAGATGGGAGTGTAGTGATAGAAAAAAAAGACTGTATTGTGAGAACCTTTAATAGAAGTGGTAAATTATAAATACTTGTAAATACTTGTAAAAAATACTGGTTCTACAGGGTGTTCCTTAGTATTACTCTTTTCTAGAGAAATGAAATACCAGCTGTTTTATAGATGTTTTGGATTTCTTTTCTCAGAAGTATATTATTACTGCAGTTTTAAATGAATGCATTGGTACTCTATTAAAAACAATTAAAAATAACAGGAAAGGGCATTCTATATCAATCCAGTGAAGTTTCATGGATGCCTCGAAATTTATCCTTACCAACTTTATGCTGAGCACTTTCTCCCCTCTTTTGAAACCTGTTTTTTCATCAACTGTTCCAATTCTCACATACAGTTAGACCATACTGTCTTCCACTCATAGGCAAACTTCATATTTAATTATGTCAATACTTTGGCAAAAGCTTTAGGAATGAAACAGAAAAGTATGGCTTTTCCTCTGACTTGGTCTTAACCAAAACCAAGTAAGATCTTTTATACATTTGAAGTGACCAAGGTATATTTACTTCAGTTTGTGTCTAAAAGAATCACTGATTGCGTGTGCCAAAGAGTGTGCATGTGTATACACTGACACATACATATATCCCCATCTCTTTTTCCTTCATATATACGTATGAACGTATTAACCATATGGCCAAAGGGAATTTAGGCTTTAAAGGGTTTCCTGCTTAAAAAAAGTCACATGAACTTCTGAGCCAAGTCTAAAAACTCCTTTTGTTTTAAGAGTCAGGAAAATACGATGTCCCATAGACATCTATGATACTAAATATTACTACCTTGTGAAGGTAATCCCATTTCCCCTTATGACAGACCTGCATAGAAGGAGGGAGTACCCAATTAACTACTAATCTGTTGTCAGAAGGAGTATTTGATGTTAGTCTTCTGCTTGTCTGCCCTGAGCCTCCTGAATGGGGGCACTAGTTTGGCTCTCTCCTCTTCTGGAATTAAGTTCTGGCAGTACTGTGTCAAATCAGTTTAAATTTTAAGCAAGTTATTTGGATGAAAAATGCTAGTGATTTTAAAGGGTATGGAAAGATGGAAGTGGGTGAACAGACAGGCATGCTCCTTGGTTTTAATTTTTAAGGCTCACTCTTTTGTTTGAGACTGTTAGACTGTGTGCTGTCTTCCCCAGCAGCTTTGGCCAGTTCTAAAAACACATAACTGCACAATTCTATTGAAGCATCTCTGAAGCATGAAACATGCAGGAATGATGTAGAAACACAGAGACGCTTTAGTTTCTTAAACCTTTTAGTAGTTTGGGGTTATTTTCCAAATTACCTAAAAAGTAGTTATCAAAGGTTTTTGGAAAGAATGGCATATTAATTTTACCTCACTTCAAAAGCAAATGAACAATTGCACGACTCAGGTGCTTCCAGTTTTTTTCAGTGCTTGTGAGGCATTTTAGGTTTTGCAAACCTCTTTGCTTTGCAAACGTAGAGTCGTATACAGAATTCAGTCCAACCTCCTAAAGGTTCCCAGGAAGAAAATCTGGTGCTGAGTTCTGGCTTTTCTGGTATTACCTTTTTTCTGTAAAGTTCAATTACAACTTTATAGCCTAGACTAGAGGCTGTGTGTCAAGTTTGAGACCTGAAATCAGGGCAGATCGTGATGAAGAGATATCTTGACTTTGGAGAAAAAAAATTCTCCCTCCTCAGAGTACTAAGTTGTTGCAGTGTTATAAATAGGTAATGCTGTTCTACAATCCAAGGATCTCTCATCATGAGCAAGAGTGCAACACATTTCTTTTTACAACAAAAATAAAGTTGAGGCAGAGAGGGGCATCCCCATGGAGCTGATATTCTTCTAGACTCTTAAGAGGTGAGAAATGTATGAGTGGGGAAAGCTGCTCTGTGGGTTTTTTCCCCTACTCCATGTCTACATGGCTAAGTGAAACATTTTACTGGAAAGCATTCAGCAAGGAAATACTAATTTAAATCTCTAAGAAGAAATAAGAAATAGAATTGGGAAAGGCTTTGCTTACCATTATCATGAGGTACTGTCTTAAAAGACAAATAGTGGAGATTAAAATCAAATTGCCAGTGAAGTTAATGATATATGGCTCTTGCATTTCAGTATGCCCAACTATCTCAAATAGTTTCAACAACTGTGTTCTCAAATTGATACTTTTGATGTCTGCATTTATCTGTCTTTTAATTTATACCATCATTTAAGCACCCTTATTATTATTTAAAATATATTAACGACTATCTCTGCATTTAGTTCATGCTTACTCATTCCATTAAATTTTATCCACTTCCTGGAAGGAGAGAGAAGGGCTTTTTTTTGGGAAAAGGAGAGTTCAGTTTCATTTGTTAGTTCATGATTCGGGACTTTCAAAGAGCTCTCTGAAGGTTTGTTGGTGCTGAAATTTTGCAGTAGAAAATAATGTTTATAGTGGACTGTTATCTTTTAGAATTGTCATGTGAAAAAATGCATGTAAAACAAAAAGGTAATAATAAATGCTCTTGACATGCAGAAGTGCCTTTTCATTTCTAAAAAATTATGTTCTTTGGAAACAAAAATCAAATTGTCTGTCAGTTGCTCTTTGTTTTGACTGTTTCTGCAGACATTTTGTTTGCAATTAGCTTAAAAAAATTTTAAAATTCAGTAGTTTTCTTAATTACTGTTGTATAGTGTTGAATTTGAGAGGATGAACCAATGTATAACTGGCATGTTTGGCCATGTAAATGAAAAAAATAACTTTTAATGACCTGAGCGTAATTATGGATGACTTTGGAATGACAACTGGCAAAAGTTGTACTATAATTAAATTTCCATTATAAAAGTTACAGGTTTTTTGTCTGACATGTGAGGCTAGATTGTGAAGAGTATTCATTTATAAGAGGAAAAATTAAAGAGCTATAATTTATAATTCAGGGTAATCAATGAAAGCATTTCTTTTGTCAAAAAATCTTTCACTGACAAACAGCATTGCATTGTTAGTTGTTTTAATAGGAAACTAAAAATCCTTTTGTTATTTTTTTCACTTACTGTAAAAAGAGATGACAAATTCTGGTGGTTGAATTATGCTGTAATTCACAGTAATATTATGCAGATAGGGATTCTCAGACTGTTTCTCTTTATTAACCTGTACTTTGTATAAGCGTCTATATCTGAGACTATTTATGAAGAAATATGATCTTTTTAAGACCATCTTAGCAAGATTCTGTTTAGTCTTGAACAGAGTTTCTGTTAGGAGAAGTGACAGCGTATTCTCATTTTCAAACTGTCCAGTTATTGATTGAGATGGACCCTTTGCTTTCCACTACTGGAGTCTCAAAGAAAATTAATTAAAAACTTTACGAGGCTACTCTGTTCATTTCTACATAATCTTTCAGAGGGAGTACCAGCAAAGATTAGTGTTCAAAAAGTTGGGGTATCAGATTTTCACAGGCAACAGCAAAGCTCAGAATCACTCTCATTTAACGATTAGATAAATCATTCTTCTTCCATACACTCTGAGCTCTGCATTTACAGTAGTTTCACGAGCTACAGTTATCACTGTTAATTAGGCACAGGTGTAATTGCACTCTGATTCCTCTTAATACACTGTCTGTTCATTCTTTATACAAAGTGTATATGCCATGCATCTCAAAATATGGTTGGAATCATGACTGAGTAAAAATTACTTTCATCTTACCTATGAGTCTGTTAAAATAATAACTATTACTGCTCTAATAACATCACGGACTAGTTTGTCATGAATCTTCTAAAACGTGCTTATTTCCTTCTGTGTTACAGTGACACAGTCTCTGCTAAGCAGTTAGTGTACAAAATGGTGCTGAATTCCTAAAACAAGTGACTTGAAAATAGTTTATTTTCATAATGATAATTTTCAGAGACTGTCTACTAAAATTCAAAGTGGTTCTTTACTGCTGTGTGTACTACCACTTTACTGTTAATATCTCCACTTACAGATCATTGCTTATGAAAGCAGTCAGTGTTAAAAATCTTAAAAATCTGTCAGGAAAGTAATTTTCTGCATTCATTTTTGTGCTCTGCTGTAGTTGTTTCCTGGTTGTTACTGCAAGTTGCTGAGACCAGTGTATACATCTTCTTTCTTTTCATCCAAACAATGGATTTTAATCTTCACCTATTGATTTATTCATTGATTGTTTAAACTACATGATTTGTAATTAGATAACATCCTAGAGGTTTATTCTGGATTTGGAGCTTTACAGATGCACAGTTCTGCAGTGGATCAGATGAAAGTTTTTTTCTTTAAAATGTTTTGAGCTGTCTTGTTACTGTGAAGTTTTAAGTGGCATGGCCCTAGCTGTCTTTTATAACAACTGTAATCTGATAGCAATTGATTTGACAAGTTGAAATGCTGAAATGGCAGGGCAAGAGTGTTCTGCCTTTTCAGTGTCTTAAGGATGCATGAAGAAGAAAAAGGTAACCTTCAGAGAATTCTATGAACATGAGTAAATCCCAGATCCACCTAAACATTTAATAATTATGTCTTCATAGCAGCTAGCTTATTACCTTAATAAAAAATGATTGTATCTAGTATAGCTGAGCAACTGATGGGAGCAAATCTTTATGAAGTTCTTAGATTGTATATAAATTATGGCTTTTTTTTCCTGATCTATAACACATACCATCTAGGTTTATTTTTGTAATCAGTTTTTTCCTTTTTTTTTTATTTCTTTTCCTCCAATTTTTCCCCCACAAGATTACTTCTTGCCCTGAAGGGATGGTGGAGCTATTTAATAATGATGGAAAGACACCTAACAATGGATAAGCTGATTTTAAACTCATTCTCAGCAAAAGCTTAAGTATGTTTGCTAAAAGTTTCCATCATGATGAAAACGGAAGAGTAGCCATTTCAGGATAAGTTGCTAATAATTGGAAATGTTTCACAAACAATTGGTAAGGAACTGATGATAAATGTTTGTAACAACTGTGTGCACTGGTGTCTCCAGGCACATACTTGCTTGTGCTATTTCTCATGCAAAATATTAACTATAAGGTTAGCAAATGAATTCAGAAGTTACTTAGTTGCTGTAACATGCTATGGCTAAAAGAAAATGCACTGAGTATTGTTTAAAGTAGTAGTAGTGACTATCTCATTATTTTCAGTATGAAATATTAAAGAATGTATCCTATTCAGATATTGTTTTAAAAGAAACTGACAGTGATTTCATTTGTCTTGGATGGTAGAAAATTGTCCAGGAATTCAAATCACCATTTTGCATTGCTATAATAGAGGAACAGGGCACATGATGTAGAAGAAAAAGAAAATTGCCTGTTTTCAATTTTAAGTTTCCATGATTACAGAAATTACCGGTTTGTGTTTGGGATGGAGGTAAAAAAGGCTTCAGTAGCGTTGCAGTGATCTTACATGTTGATATTACAAATGGAATCACTTTTTCCAGTAAAAAACAGAAGCTGAAATGTGCAGCATTTCAAGAATGCTCTAGAATAAGACAACCTGCAGGAATATACAGAAGGTGTCATGGGTCAATAAGCTTTTACTTGTTCACAGCTCAAAACTTGTGAAAAACTGGCACACATTACAAATCCTTACTCTTCATACAGCGAAACAGAAGGGGAAAAAAGAGCAGCTTTCTGGGCTGGATGGGGGAGCAAAAGTGGATGTGGAATCTGTCTCTTCTTGAGGAGGGAAGAGGGGAAAGGTGTAAGCATAGAAGCATTTTAGATGAGGTTCAGGAGACCTTGAGTCCTTTCCTTTTGTAAAAGTTTTTGTTGGACTGAAGCTCATTAATCTAGTCCAACCTGGGGCTGCATTTTTTGCTGGTGTCGAGCATTGTAGTTTGCTTGTATTGTCCCTCATTCTCATTATGTTCCTGTTATATTCATTAACTCCAGTTTTTGGGTAGCATTTCATGTGTAAGCCAAGTAACAAAATATGTTCTATAAGCATAATCCTGAAAAGCACAGTTGATAAACCAGTAATTGTAATAACGCTAGATTTTGGTTCTAACTAATAATGATCTATTCGTGGAAAAAAATTCTGAGACAAGTCTATGGAATTTATCAGGAGTAATCATGGAAACAAAGAAATGTTTGTTTTTAAAGTACTAATAAGCAATCTGATTATGCTGTATAATTGTATTGTCATCATGCTGTTATTTTTGCAAAATTAAATCTCAGCTAGTAAGACTAAACTTAACTTTGCTTCCCATGATCAAACTTCAAAAGGTTTTGTCAATATTTTCATAATAAACTTTCTGTTGATTTTTGCCCCAGAATTGCTATGAGTATTCTAAGGAAATGCTGTGGTTCCTTAGACAGCTCAATGCCTATGGAAACAATAAATACTACTCCCATAAGCTTATTTTCTACGATCCACCAGAAATATGAGTTCCCAACTAAGAGTTGCCTCCAGCTTTTACACAGGCTATCAGGAATGATTGTGTTATCTGAGTGTGTATCTTTGGTAACTTCTGTATTCAGCTTGGAAGGACAGACATTGTAAAAGGTTGATTGAAAGCAGGGTCCAAACAAAGTGGTTTTGCTTATCTTTTAAAGGACTCCTTTATTTATTTCCTATTTTAAGTTTGTCTTTTAAATTTTATTCTGTTTCCACTGATGATAAAATGCTTCTAAGGGAGACTAACCTACTGCATCTTTGTGAGTACCTGCAAGTCTCTTTAGGGATAAGGATTAAAGCATTTTAGGACGAAGGTAAGAGCAGCTGCTCCTCTGAAATATGTAAAGACATGCCTGGACTGTTGAACAGTGATAGTCCTTACATCTATTGATGAAGGACTGAAAACAGTCACTTTCCTAAATAAGAACTAGTTTAAAGCCTCTCTTTTAGGACATTGTTGATTAAGTTCTGTGATATAATGCAAGGTGGTGCTTCAACTTTCTGATTCTGAGCAGAACGTGTTCTTATTCTAAACACAGATGACAAATGTCTCCTTAATCTTCCAAACTGTATCCATTAATTTTAGATGGGCCATTGCCAAGGTTAAACACACTGTAACACACTCACTTTCAATAGGTTTCAAGGATGGTACTATTTGTTCCGTCAGTGGAGTTAGAAGTTTCCCAAACATCTAATATAAACTAGAAGATTTCCGTACCAGATAAAAAAGACCAAATTCTGAAGTCAACTGCCATGGATTTTATGCAACTGATTTGAAATGCTGTGAGAGGTGCCAAGGAATTGTGCTGCTTAAGAATAAGCTGACAACAGTATAGTGTTACCAGCAGAGTTTCGTGTTCTAGAGGAAAATAAAAATAATTATCTCATTTTGTCAGAAGGATTGAATTTGTTTGCTTTCTATTTTTAATAAATCTTAATGGAAGAGGAGAGTTTTTTTGGAGGGTCTCTTTTCTGTCAGATTTCACGTAATAAGAGAATCATAGAGGTTGAAAAAGAATGTCTTGTCCAGTCATCAGCCTAGCACTACATAATCGCCCCTGAACCATAAGCTCAAGTGTCACATGCTTCTCGAACGCTTCGAGATGGTAATTCCATCACCTCCTTGAGCAACGTATTCTGATGCCTAATCAGTCTTTCAGTGAAAGCTTTTTTTTCCCCTAATATCTAATCTGAACAATTTAGAGCCATTTCCTCTCATCTTTTCACCTGAGACATGGCAGAAGAGAGCAATCTCCACCTCCCTACACCCCCCATGTGGGTAGTTGTAGAGAGCAATAAGGTCACCCCTGAGCCTCTTTTTCTCCACACTAAACACCTCCAGCTCCCTCAGCTGTTCCTCATAAGCCTTGTGCTCCAGACCTCTTGCCAACCCTGTTGCCCTTCTCTGGACATGCTCTAGCACCTCAATACCCTTCTTGTCAGGAGAGGCTCAAAACAGAACACAGGATTCCAGATGTGACCTCACCGTTGCTGAGTACAGGCGAATAATCACTGTCCTGGTCTTACTGGCCACATTGTTCCAGAGATGGTGTCAAATGCTATACAGAAATCTAGATAAACAGCGCTCATAAGCATGTTGCTTTTGTCATAAAAGCAAACAGGTGGGTAAAGCAAGACCTGCCTTTTCTAAACCCATGGTGGCTGGGCCCTGCTTGCCCTGCGGTGTGTGATGGAACTCTGGATGATGTGATCTTCTGAGGTCAGGCTGGGAGGCCTGTAGTCTGACCCTCCTTGTAGATGGGCATTTCTAATTTCTGGTTAGCAGTTTGATAAAGACTAAATTGTAACCGCAAAAATAAATGTAATACGTTGCAGTAGGTAAATCAGTATATAGATATTACTATATGTACACTTTTATTCTTTTTTTTCCTTTTTTGAATATATGGTGTTTGTTCAAAGTACAGATTATTCTTATCTGTGCTGTCTGCTTTTTCACTTCATTTCACTTAGTTTCTTCTTGTGACAGCTTCTTTTGTCTGGAATCTTTATCTTTTACTTTTCTTCCTCTGCTATGTATTTTGCTTCTGGTTTATACAATCCCTTCATTACACCTAAGTCCCACTGAAGTAAATATGCACATCTGAAAAAATGTGGTAAATTTTATGCTATTCCATTTTACTCTGTTTGGTGTGGTAAGACTGAATGGAGTGAAAATATGAAAATATATCTGGTTTTAAGATACAGGCTTCAGGTTTGCTTTACTGTTAGTATCCTGTCCACTAGAAATGGAAATGCTAGAAAGAAAGCTAATAAGAGATTATAATGTAACAGACAGTATCTTTTTTGTTCTTTTATATTCCCTGACTTTATATAGGTTTTAACAACAAAAAAAAAAAAAAAAAAATTCCTGATACATATAGGATTTAAAATTTTTCAAAATACTAGAAATGACGAAAGGAATTCTTTAAAAGTGCAGGCTGTTGATGCATTATTTAAGATGAGGCATTGTAGTGCTTTGTTTGTAAAAGGATTAAACTTTTTTTTCTTTTGCAATGCTTTCAGAAAGAGGTGGGAATTGTTACAGGATAGAAGAAGTTTGGCCATAGCAATGGCCACAAAAATGCTCCCAGCCTTGTACACCTAACAGTTGAGCTAGGATTTTATATACTGTGCTCTGATCATTTCCATTTCTTCTTAGCCCTGCTTTTGGGGCTAGAAACCTCCCTGAAACTTTGGCTAAGTGTCCCTTTCCATTGTGACCTATTGTCTTTGGCCAGCCAGTGTCTGCTTCAGTCTCCAAAGAAATTGTCAATAAGACAGAAGAAGCTCTTTTCTGTCCTGTGGAGGAATTATATTTGGCATAGGCACTCTTCAGGTGCTTCAAGCAGAACCGCCCTGTGAAACAGATCAGAGAAATCCCAAAGGGAATAATGTCAAAAGAATCAAAGAAATGTGAATGTCCTCCATCATCTGGTTAATCTTCCTTGTAAAATAAAGAGTTGCTTCAGAGATGGATTTGATTCAAGAAACTCTTGACAGTTTCTTTGATGATTTTTCAAACCAGGAAGGATATTTTTTTTAACTTAAAGCTTCAGCATTGAAAGGACTCTGTCATTGATATGTATGTGCCATTCAGTTTCTTTGTGATCCCAGGAATTAGTAAAGCATTTTTTGAAACTTGTGGTGATGAACTTTTTTTCTTTAGTTGGATTACACTTTTATCAAGCCATCATCCCAAGAGAAAAGTCATTTAGAATATAACCAGAGTGAATTGTGAACTCAGCATTCATTGATTTGCAGTAAATCTAGACTGAAGCAATCTCATCTTCAGTGGAGCATTGACCCCCCCAGGGATTCAGACAAACACCAAAAGAGACAGAGCTGCTCTTTCAGAAATTAGATTTAGAGAAATGAAAACCGCATTTCTGCACAGTTTTCTAGAGATACATCATGTTTTGGATTATTCAGAGTTAATGATTTTTTTCCCTACAGAGTTAGTGAATCTGCTCAAAAAGTGCTATCTTCAGCACGAAACCGTTCTTGGATGCAAAGGAGTAGCTGGGATCCAGTTAGTAATATTCTAGCTGACACAAACCTTTGTGACCCTGTGTACAGGGAGGGTCCACTGGCAGACTGCATCATTCTGGAATTCAGAGCACATTCAGAAAAGGAGTAAGCTTAGGAATTTGGACATCTGTCAGAAGGCGGCACAGCCTTAGTGTCTTGGAATAGGAGAGTGTTAAATTGTTGAGGAAAGTCCCTAGAAATGAGAAGATTTAAGAAATAGTTCTTGGACTTGTTTCAACTAGTATTTTTGCAGAAAAACATAAGGAGGAGTATTGGCTTCCCAAAGGGTTGGATTCCAGCCCCAGCACATATGCTTTCCCAAAATTTTTTCTCCAGTTTCATGGTTTCTCTAGAAATGTAGAGCTGAAAATTATCAGGTGGATAACCAAATGTCCAAGTAGATTTAGCCATAGATTTTTTCCCATTAGATAGACACAAGCCAAGATATTTGCTTGGAGGCTGCCTGCTTTTTCACAGACTAGTTTCATTCAGTCTCACTGCTTTGCTTTGAAAGTCAAATTTTGAGAGAACTCAAGAGATATTCAGAAAAAGCTATTTTTGGTGCCTAGTCTTCTAAGAAAGAATCATGAAAATCAGTATTTTAAAAGGGGATGGAAAGAGATTTACAGTCTATATAAATCCTATTACCATGCAGATGTATAGTGAAAATTTTTTTATGTCATGGATTGAAAAATCTTTAGGAAATACAGAAGTGATACCTTATCCTTTCTTGGAAAAAGCCAATTTATTCCGCTACTTTCTATAGAAACAGAGTGTGCTATAATAAGTAGAAAGATCATCATCAGGTAGGAACAGAAATTGCAGATCTTAAATGTCATGGATTATACCTTAAATGTTGACTTGTATAGAGATCTCCTGTCAAGATAGAGTTATACAGAATATAGCTATTTCTTGGAAAAGTGTTACTAGCAAAAAGAAAGAAAAAGGAGGAAATATGTAATGATCCTTTCAACAATCTGCAAGACAGTATTTCATGTTGCAAAATCAACTTTCTTTTCCACGCGTGCAAGTGGCAAATAAAAAAATGGGCAGAGCAAAGCAGATGGAAAAAGTGTTTTATTTTTTTTTATGAACTGACTTTAATCTTGGGGAGGCTTGGCATATGAAAATGGCAGTTTCAATTACAAAACTTGCTGAAATACTTCATCTAAGTATATTTTAACCACAAGAGTATTTTCCACATCTTGGACCGATACTACTGTATTGGTACTAAACTTTCCTGAAGTCTGTTGAGATGGAAGGAACATATGATTAAATTCAGATGTTAGTATGTTTTCCCTGATGGCTGGTCTGTGGTTTGTAGAGCTGCAAATGTTTCTCTCCTCATAAAAAAAGCAATTCCTTAACTTTAATGATACCTGTAGTTAAGTGTGGTTCCAAAACACATAGCAGTAATGATGTAGAAACTAATTACACCACCTGACTTTCACCGTAATAACTCATGTAAAATCAATCTGTGATGTGCTTGTAGATCTTAGTCTTCATGTATTTTTCATGCTTTTATTCTGATTTATTTTGATTTTCTTTTACTGAGTTTGATTCATTTGTCAGTATAGTGTTTTCATTTTAACCGTGAGGTTAAGCAAGAAAAAAAAAAAACAGAAACGGAAAAGTCCATACTGTGTGGTCCTCTCCTGGAATTTCATGATTTTATGAGTTAGGGCTGAGCTGACTGCTAGACTGAAGTCAAAATTCCGGATCTTGGGGCCTTGTCTTCTCCACAGCAGCTTTGCTGTTGCCAGAGTAATTACCATCTCTGTTACTGTGAGAAGTCTCAGGCCCTGATTCTCAGAGGATTTCAGAACTGCCTGGTCTTGGATGCAGATAGTGGTAACAAACATCTCTTGCATAAAATTGCAGGCAGAGAGGTCATTTCGCTAGTGCTTTCCTTTTAAGGGATATTACCCCCAGAAATGGCTTGCAACCTCATGCAGTCTTTAATTTCAAAATCACTCTTGGAGGCAGAGTGGAAGTTAGAGCTCCTTGTTTGTACTTCCATTGTGTTGATAAGTAAGATAGCTTTAAATTTGGGTAAAGCACTGTTAAGTGACTGCTTTTTTTTTTTTTTTTTTTTTTTTTTTTTTTTTTTTTTTTTTTTTTTTTTTAACTTGTACTTCATTTGTAGACCTCCATAAAAATTTTAACAGCTGTGCTATATAGCACTCTGGATAATGCATATAAGGCTGTTGACTAGAGGTCTGTTCATTTACCTGCTGAGGATTACACAGAAATAATTGATGGAACCCCAGAATTTTCCACTGAGAAATGCTGATCCTGATGATTTTTAGAACGGTTTATGGTAATGTGTCATCTAGACTGAATTGGATAGTGATGCTTTGGGGCTTAGAAATGTTGTAAATCCACATGGTTCTACTCAGTTACTTTGGATACATTTTCTAGCAGATGGTTCAGACCTGTGCTAAATTCTGCAAAAAAAAGGAAGCAGTCCTCATGCATCTCCACGCTTGTAGCTTTTCAGTACAATGCAAGACTCCTCAGACTGTTTCATTTGACCATCTGTGAAATCTCAGAACAATGCGGGGGGTTCAGGGCATTTGCTGACTAAAGACTAATGGGAGAGAGAGAAAATGTAATTTTCTAGGAGTGGAAGGGATGGATGAGATTTCTGTTAACCCGAATTAGGTCTGCGTAAGTGTTGCTAAGAGAAGAATGCCTCTGGGTGTGAGCAGGGCTAAAACTCCTCTTCGCCTCGTTACTCTGTCTGCAGGTAGAAATTGGTGTGGGTTTTGGGAGAGTCACATCCCAATCCTGTATTGCAGTCTCACTGTAACACCTCAGAAGTATAGGAGGTCTCAGAGCTGAGTTGGACCTCTTGACAACTCTTACCCAGCAATGGGAAACCCAGCAGTGCCCACAGGAAAATGAAACAGTAGACCATGGCTTTTTATCAGATGGCCTTAGTTTGGAGACTCTGGTAAGACCAGACATTTGCAGTAAAGGTGATAAAAATGTTGAACCTTATTTACTCTAAACAACTTCTAATAGTAAATATGTTGTACATAAAACAGCTCAACATAAAACATTTCTTCATATGAATGTTGCTAAGACTTTCCTAAATTCCACATAAACAGTACATGCCATAACTGCTGCTTGTAATTGATACTGATTGCTCAGTGCACAAACAAAAAATGTGCCATATGGTAAAGCTTGATAAGCAAGAAAAATCCAGATATACTCACATGGTGAAGTTTTTTTGGTTCTTCATGCAATTTTCAGTCCATACCAAAACAGGGGTTCTGCTGGGTATAGAATAAGGCAGTATCATTACTGCTGGTGTGCTGTAATTATTTACAGTTTTGAACAAGTTTTGTTTTAGTGACAGTAAAAAGACGAACAGTAGGAAGAGTTTTCAAAGCTCAAATATAATGTATATCTTGTTCCTAGGTTTCAGTAAGGAATGTTAGATAACTGTGAATGATTTTAAGAAAGGAAGAAATAAACCATAAACAGTTCACTCAGGAAAAAATTATCTGCCTATGAAAAACAGGTGAAAATTTGGAAAATATACTTCTATGTTGGTTTTGCTTTGGAGAGTTTACCTGGCGAGTTATGAGAAAGAATGGATCCTGAAAATGCTCAGTGCTTGCACAGTGCTCTTATGCATTAAACAACAACTTTTGAAGATTCAGCTCTGAGAATACAGTCATCCTACAAATTTCTCAAAAATAAAGTTGTTTCTAAAATATATATTTTCCTGAGTAATGAACACAGGTAAAGCTTGTTTCAAGCTTGTGTGTACCAGTGTCTTACCATGTTAATTTATTTTTTCTAGACAGATCATTTACATTTAAAAAAAATATTTCTAATTAGGGAAACAGTGTTCTATTCTATTCTGTTCTGTTCTATTCTTTTCCATCCTGTCCCATTCCAGTTTTTCACCAAACATCAAGCCTTGCTGAAAGGGTTCAGATTGCTTTGTAAGCAGAACCCTCTTGAGGTTATACACAACTTCAGAAATTCAGGTACGAAAAAATTACATGTAGTTATTTTTTAACCTTTCTTAATTTGTTTGGGATTTTTTCCCCTCTCTGCCCTTCAAAACAAATCCCATTCGTTTCCCAGTTACTAAGAAACTCAGTGCAAAGGCTAAGGAAGAAAACAAGTTTCTAGAAAGGTAGTGTTATCCCTAAGCAGTAATTACACGGGTTACTATAAAAATAGTAGCTAAACTGTAGAAAATACATTTTCTATAATATCATATTTAAGCTCTTTTATTACCTAATATTATACTTGTAGCTATATATTACAGCTATATGACATAAATTTAGTACTTATATTATATACATTGAAGGAAATAGACAGTGTTATGTGACATGTAGACGAGGAAGAAATTCCAGGTGAAACCCACAACATTAAATACTTAACTTTGCATTTACTGGCATGGGTTGGGTATTTCTTAGCTACTGTTTTTCCAGCACCAGGAATTCGAATTCGAATTACATGCCATCACAAAGTGCATTGCTAGGAAACTGAACCCCACAGTTATCCAGAGGTCAATTATCCGACTTCGAGTTGGTTGTGCCACCAGTGGGGAGACCTGGGCTGGCTGACAGTGAGCTCGGTCAGGTCTGGACCCTGCATGGCTGTGTTTGCCTGAGTTTTTGCATTGGACCCCTTTGGATGAGTTGGCATTTCCTCCTGAGCCTTCTCCACAGTCTGTCTTTTCTCTGTTGCATCCATATTGCACCTTCCATTTCACCTTTGCAGTGGCTTAATTTGTACAAGTATTTTATATTACCTAGAAAGCTTTTTTCTCTCAGTTATCTCATCACGACTCTGAGCAATAGATAATTCTTTGTATCTTCATTTTAGTTGCTCACAGCCATGCAAACTGAACTGACCCTATAGCTTATGGTTTAATTGGAGTTCTGGCCTTAGGCTGGTTTTTGGAGGAAAGAGGTACAAATTGGCCAAATGCTAATCAGACAAATTCTAGATCCTGTGCACTTTTCTTGATCTGGTGCAATATTTGACCTAAGTGTCTTAAGAGATCTTCTTGGTCCAATCTTGTCTATGAGGCAGATATACCCTGAGTAAAATCTGTGTTCACTCCCTAAATTTTCAGATAATGTCAAGAAAATTTGAGCAAAGGGCTGCAGAGTGTTTTAACTGAACTAGTTAAGATTTGAGTCTTGCAAGTTCTTTATGTATCATGAGGGCATTTTGTTCTTGGTAGTCACAAGTGTAACTGTTCTAGTCTTTTTCAGTTGCTGCTGGGAGTGCTTTTTGCTTTTTCGGGCAGCCATGGTGAGAAGATCATCTAACCCAGGCTAATTTCCACAACCCTAGTCTGAGGTGGTTTCGTGAAATGTTATGTCTGTGGACACTTGAATATGGCCCATCTAACCCAAATTACAGTTCCGTTAAACCGGGTAGAAAGTAGTGGAACGAAATTTAGGGTTTTATGTGGTTTCATGTGAGCTGTGAGTCCTACTCATGAGGCCTACAAAGAAGGAACAAGTCTCTAGGGTTATTTAAAGCTCTAAAAGCTTATTGTCCTAAGGAAGAGCCATGTTCACAAATTTTCTATTCTCAAAAAATGGCTTTGGTTAAAAAAGAGCTTTGGCAAATGTTGAGCCTCCTGAGCAGTAGGCTCTAAATGGTGGCAGGAAATATGGTATTTTGAGATTACAGCTTCTTCTCTGGAGGTCTGAGGAGAAGCTTTAGGATTGCCAGACTTGGTGCTGAAACATAAAAGCAGAAGTTTACTTTTTAACTGTGTGTCTGTTCAGTACATCTTTCATTGTGTAATCAGATTTGCCTCCTGTCTGGAGGTATTTGGTTACGAAATCAAGAAAGGTACAAAATAAAATAAAACTCAGTTCTGTAGTCATGATATGTTGCACACAAACTGCGGTAGCTGTTTTGCGGAGCAAAGTCAGATAATGCCCCGAAACATTTTAATTTTTATGGCTTCTGAAGTAATAGGAACATGATGTGACTCTGGGGCATATTAACAAACTAAAATGCTTATTTGGATGAACCTCTTTAATACTAACTCAAGTATGATGCAAATTTTATAAGAAAATAGAGCATTTTAATTTTTAATGCTGTCAAATACCTTGGTAATGTTCAGAAAAGACAGAATTTCAGCTCTGTTCTGGAATATTTTTGCAAAATTACCTACCATCCATGCCTGGTTAAGCAGATTGCAAAATTTTTAGATGGCATATGCCCTGGCAGGCCCCCTTAGAGGATCATCAAGTATTTTAGTATGGAGATGAACTGTAAAATGTAGGTGAATAGTTTTCAGGCTTTCATTTCCAGATTGGAATATGTGGTGAATTAGCAGAGGAACACTACATAAGAAGCCTTCATCAGCTTAGCAAGGTGCTGATATTTCTGCCATGTTAACTATCAATATCAGATCATCCTCCTACATAGCATGGAAATTGCAGACTATCAGATGTATGCAGTAGGAAGTTGACAGTGAAGTCCTGCACAATGCAAAAGAGATGTTAAAAAAGTCAATAAACAGCAGATGACACACAGTGGGAAAATTAATGGGTGAGAAGGAAAGGTGGTGGAATGTTCATTATTAAACTTAAAATAAAATTTTTGAGGAAGGGAACCTCCACCTCTTCTTTTCATCTGTATATTTAGTTTTTAGAAGAGATCTTACAGAAAAAGACACCTTCATACGGAGCTGTGAATGTGTTAAGAAACAAGTACTGTTTAACTATCCTTTTATGAAGTATTTAACAAAGCACATGATTTTCAAGGTGGAAGGCTGTCTTTTCCATGGAGTAATAGTAACAGTTTCTGGTCTTTTCATAGCTTCATTCCTGTCTTTGGAAATGGGTGTTACCCATAAGGGAAGGGAAGGGAAACCTTCTTTGATTGGTCCACTCGGCAAGACTGCTAATGCAGCTATCCATGTCTTTCTGTTGCACAAAAGCTTGAAAAACTTGCATTTAGACATTTGGTTTACCTCCCTGAAGTTCTGTGGCTTTGAAAGCATATGGTGCTTTCAGATGCAGTTTACAGAGCTTGACTCTGCTGGTGTTACACAGGCACATGGGGCCAAGGAAGAGCAGCTCTGAATCCAGCAAGTTCAACTAAAGCAGCATTTCTAAGCCCCAGCAGGGGAAGTTGAGAGTAGAGTTTTGTCCTGTCATGCCAACATCAGCATCCAAAAACCAAAATTAAGAGATGATTGGTTCTGTTTAACTGTTGTTGGAAATGGCTGAAGGGATGGTGATGAAAAAAATCCTAGAGCCACAGCAGCAAGGCATGTTTTGTTAATCATTTTAGCACCGCTTTCCAAGCAGGTAAACACATTAATAACTTGCAAAGGGTGAAGTGTGTGTTCCCTAATGAGTTTCTTCCAGCAGTGTGGAACTCATATTGTGATGGGAAAAAATTTCTTTGCTTATGAAGCTTAATATTGATCATACCAGGGTAAAATTGCACAGAAGAACGAGAAAGAGATACATAATCATGTACTTCTAGGACTTCCACTTGTCTTAATTCCCTGCCATTTTTGAAACCTAAAGCTAACTTTTAGTCTGTATCTGTTCATGTGAATTCATTTCACACCTTGAAATTTTTTCTAGCTACCAACATATAATATTACACTTCACTGAAATAGAACTAGCAGTTAAAGGATTTCTTTTCCAACATTGTAGTTAGTTTTGTTAGTTCACATTCTCCTCTTTCCATAAAGAATGGAAAAAAGAAATACAATGGTAGTGGATATGGAAAGAAGTCATAAGCCAAAGAATAAACATGGCTTCTCCTGTTGCTTCACCTGAGTTGCTTCCCTGATTTTCTTCCTTTATTTTTTTCTACTCCTTTCAGTTCTACTTAATCATGATAGACCACAGATATATTAGGATAAATAAAGCTAATGTTACTCATATGATAGTGTGTTAGACTGGGTGTGCATTTGGTATAATAATTTGCTATTTCTTTTTTTTTCCCCCCATTATATATTTAATATTAAAAAAGAAAAGACAGTATATTGATTTGCAAGAGAAATAGCAGTCAAACGTAAAAAAATTTGCTTTTTTTTTTTTTCCTTGCTTCTTTTTATGCTTGATTGTGATAGTCTGGGCCCTCTCTATGACAAAACTATTAGGTACTAACTAATCATGTTTAATTTGTTTTCCTTGAAGTTGTAAGGCTCGGTTCATATCCCAAAACATAAGCAACTAGTGAGTATCTGTGGAGATTCCTTGTAGTGTCCCTACTGGGGACTCTACCAGTGGTCTCTCTGCCAGTCCAGAAGGACTGAGAATCTCCTAAGAGCCCATCTTGTCTGAAATCTGTCTACAGATGAGATATGCTAGAACATTTCAGGTAGCAGGCAACTGAAATGTGCTCAAAAGCAGTTTATTGAGTCATACTCAAGTAAGTTGTATGGAAGAATTTGTTGTTCATGCATTTGTATTTTCAGATTTTGCTATTTACTTTTGTGGGTGAAATCTTGATAGGTTAGTAGCTTTTTCATCCTCATATTGCTTCTGCAGAAGGCAAACATTTGTATTCTGTTACTCTTAAAGTGCAGAAATATTACATAGCAATTAGCTCTCTGAGGATAATTGCCTCTTATGGGTACATTATGCCTCAGTTGTTTACTGCTAAGTGAAATGTGGAAAGTTGATATCAAATTAGGCAATAATGAAGGCGAGAGCTTGACAGAAGGGAACCTGTTCCTTGCTTCTGAGTGAGGAACTCTCTTTATGTATGAGGAGTGTGAGTCTGCTAAGTCTGTAGATCTTGTCAAAAAAAACCTTCTACTGTGGAAAATACGTATCATTCCTTGTGACTGCTCAGCATTTATGTTGCATCCCAGTAATGGATTGCTATAAATCCAGAGAAAAATTGTCAATTACCAATATCTACTTGCATGCTCTGGTAAACAGTGAGAGCCTTGAAGAAAAGGACTTTGCTCCTCTCTGTCCTTCACATTTAATTTCTAAAAGTGTTGTGTAGTTTCATCTGCAAAACTCATTCTGATAAGCTCACTGAACTGCTGAAATTGTCTCTTTTCAATAAATCTGCAATTACCATGTTACTTAGAGCATCCACTGCAGACTAAATCACAATATGAAAGGGCATAAACTGTGTGTGTAATCACGATTTCAATGTGTACAGTTCTTTGTACACTGACCCTAACCACTGCTTTGCAAGAATGCCCTACGCAACATTTGCTACACAGAATATACAAAATAACATGAGGTCATTCACAAATTCTACTGCTACTTTTCTTACTTCGTTCTTAAAAGTAAAGAGAAAGCTGATTTCTTAAATCTTCTTCTTAAGCATCCTAAAATAAGATTTCACCTTTTACTCCCTGCTCTCCAAAGAAACTTCCGGAGTGTGAATTTCTGTGCAATGTAAAAGCCTGCAGTGGAACAGTGAAAGAAAAATTCTGTTTATGTGTCCCTGACTTTTGGTGAAAAGTAGGAGAAATGCACTTAGATTTTGTTAATGTTTATACTATGTGAAAAGGGAAGTGGAGGGATGCAGCCTACACACAGACTGTGGGGACAGGATTTGGTGTGGAGGGTTGTCCCTCTCAGTTGTGTGCTATTTATCCTATTCCCTTGTGTTTGTGTGACATTTACAGTGTGTGCAAGAGCCCTGCATAAATACTGAAGAGAATTTTTTTTAATCAAAATTGCATTAAAGAATCCTATCAACCACACTAAGGACTTTTTATTCCAAAAACATTATTATGGAAGAAATATTTTTAAGCTGTATTCTCTATAATACTAAATGTTTTAATGGACTATCCATAATGAAAGACTAGAGATTTACCAGAGGTATGTAGAGATTTGATTAATTATATAATTTGGACCCTTTGGTAATACATGGTAATTATCATTTGTGTTAGATTAGGCACTACTGGTAGAATATTCTCTGCTTTGTTGATCATTTAGTGTTGTGGCATTATTATTTTTAATATATTAAAGATGTTACATGTTTTTTTTTAAATAGACTGCTCTTGGAAACTACATTAATATAGTATCTAAAGCATCTGTTCAATTTCAGAAAATTATTTTTCCCCCCCTTAAAGATTTCTATCACTTGGGCTGCTGTGTTGGTTTTCTGAAAAAATTCTGTTTATACACTAGTCTATTATCCTCTCTGGGAAACCAGTGTTGCATTTTAAACCA
This sequence comes from Certhia americana, assembly GCA_018697195.1. Classification (NCBI taxonomy): domain Eukaryota; kingdom Metazoa; phylum Chordata; class Aves; order Passeriformes; family Certhiidae; genus Certhia; species Certhia americana. Next base: position 102,606,170 of record CM031858.1, on the reverse strand, counting down.
GTCAGGTGAGCTGACTGGATTTGGCAGCACACACATGTGGGGAGCTGGAAAGGAATGATACAATTGATTCCTTGTTTTAGCTCCATTATCATCCACTTTTGGTAGGTGGCTATTCAAGGAGATAAGAAGTGGGTCAAGACTTTAATAAAATCAAGACCTAACTATTAAGTATATTACAGGTCACTGTGGTGACTTTTAATACTTGGTCTTGAATGAGAAAATGTTAATGTTATTCTAATGAAATATAGAAGTAGGGATGTACAAATTAAATAATTCAATAAAACAATATTTTTAAAGTAGGCAGTATTGAAAAAAAGTTGCTTGGTTTTTTATTTCTTTTTATTTGTCACACACCATTAAACATCCTTTCCTCCAGGCTAAACCAGACATCTGCTGCTTTGGCCTACTTATCAAAAGAAGTGAAACTTTTATTGGCATGACATCATTACATTTAAGCTTCTTTAGGAGAGGAAGAAAGTATCAACTGGATGATGCTAGGATACCATTTAATATCTAGGTGAACTACCTCCTGTTAGCAGAGAGAAGTGTTAATTTGTTAATGACCATACTAGTTCAAGCACTTCTATGTGCATTCTCCTGCACTTACAGACAAACCCCCAGAGAGATTATATCCCAGATTTTAACATCAGAGTGGCCAAAAGCTGCTGCCCTGGGAAGAAGAGAGAATAGCCAGTCAACAATAGCAAGAAGTTAAGAATCTTGATGTGTACACAGGTTTTAGAATTAAGGATTTCTTGACATCAGAGCTGGATTTTAAGTTTCCTGAAGCTATTGTTTTAAATTACTGGCAGATTAAAAAAGAATGTGTAGTACAGAGGCTATTGTCATCACTGTGATTGTAATCAAATGCAAGATGGCTTAGGCTTTTTTATTTGAGGTCTTTTTAATGCCAAAATTAAAACTTGATTTCTGGAGCACAGTACTATAAGTAGAATTCTGCAGCTACAGTCACAAAATACAGAAGAGACTGCTGCATTCCACCTGTTAGCCTGGAGCTCTTAGTTGTCTCTATTCATCATATATTGCTGTCTCAAAGGAGTTAGTAACATTTTCTTTCTAATGCTTATGTCAGGTATTGCCAGTGGGGGAGCCACACTTTCCTTTGTCTAAGTTTCTGGCTTTAGATATTTAGTCCATACGTAGCACTGAATTTCAAAAGGCAAGCATAGGAGGGAACAATTAGTGGCAAATTTCTGCTTGGAAAGAAAGCAGCTCTCTCTGTTCTCTTTTTTAATTTCTCATGTTCTTTACAAAGAAATTTTATTCAAGGAAACAATGTCAAATGAAGTTTCCTAAAGGCTTGCCCAAAGCAAACCGCATTCATAACTGAGAGCTATGTTTCAAAATAATGGTGCAATAATAATATTTGAATATTTCTTAGTAAAATATAGGACAAAAGAAAAGCCAAACCAAACCCTAAATAAATGATTCAATATGTTTTTCCATTTCTGTATGTCCCCATGGTTCGTTTTTTTCCTAGTGTCCTAGAACAGAAAGACTTTCAAGAGACCTTCTTCCCTTCTCCCTTCTTCGCTGTGTGGAAATATGTTATAAACCATATCGACTATAGTTCAGTTCTTTGTGACATCTTTTTTGACTACCTTTCTGAAAGTTCTCAAAGTAATTAGATTTTGTAATTTCTTCATCCCACCCATTCCAGCTGATCATGCAGTTAAAAGTTTTTCTAATCCCTAAGCTCAGCTGTCTGTGCTGCAGTACAAATCTTTAATTTTTCAGCTGTAGACACAGAGAAAAGGTTATCCACTACCTGAACATGTTTCCTGGATTGGCATTGATTCATATTTTAATATGAAGTGTTCTAAAAGTTTAATTCTAATCCTTACTATTCTTTTAGTTTTGTTAATAAATTTTCTTTATGCCTTTCAAATTTTAAGCCTGCTTTGCTCTTTTCCTCATTCTATCTCACAGCAAAAAAAAACTTCTCCATATAAACTAGTAAATTGGCCAAAACCCCTCAAATTAGCAAACCAAAACCACTACACCAATTAGTGTTGCCACCCAGTTTCAAACTAAAACCACAACATAGCATTTTAGTTGAATCCTATGTAGTCCCAAGTGTTACCTTTTTCACATACAATACTGCTAAATAAAAATGATAATAAAGAGTTGTTGCAATTCATTGTTCCTGCCTCATGGCAGCTTCTAGCAATTCTAGTTAAGGAATAGTGTCAGAATGGTCGGTGGTAAGGTGGGATTATTTCTCCTTTTTTTTTGAGAAATTTTGGCTAAGATCTTCTCAACTTTGCTGTTGCACACACCACTGGTGATAATTTTTAATAGCTGCAGATTCTAGACGTATGCCTTTTAGCTACACTTTGGCAAGGTACCAGATCACTACATTTTCAGCACAGTTTTCCAATGCAATTTTTCTTTGAGTCCACAATGTAATGTCTTTATTTAGGTTATTCCTCCTTAGCTTCTTTACTTAAAGTAGTGTTAGAGGCATTAATAAAGTGAAAACATGTATCCATTACTCTGCTCCCAAACTTGAGGCCTGTTGCCTTGTCAAAGAAATAAAATGTTTTTAATTTTCTGTGTAATGTGTTTCTTAGCAAGTCTTTTTTTTGTCTTCTGCTGATTTGGCAGGACTAAGGAAGAGTTCTGTTTCTTGCACGTAGTCTAGTTAGTTGTTCTAGAGGCCTGTAATTCTTTGTGTGTCTTCATTTAGGGTTTTAAAAATAGCTTTGGAAAAAAAGCATACAGCATGTTTTTGCTTTTTTGAGATCTTGCATGCAAGTTTTCCAGATAATCAATTTTCAGGTAAACAGGGTAAGCAACAGGCCTAGGTGTGAAAATACCCATCACAGATCCAACTTCTCTTCAGTGTGCCTGTTCCTTCCCTACTACAGGCTAAGATCTTGACTCCTTACATGCGCATTTTTGACAAATGGTTGGTCATTGTTGATTTTTTTTAGTGGATACTCATACAAAAGGAGCATTACATCTTACTTAGATGTCTTGATGCCCATACTGGATGCGTTTCCTTTTTGTTCAATATCAAACCTCTTTTCTCCTTAGTTTTCTTTTTACCGTTTGTATGGCAGTTGCACAGTTCTGCTGCACCCTACTGATTTCTGTCTTTGCAGGCAGAACTTGTACTTGGTGATTTCACCAACTTCATTGTATGTTTGCTTCTCATCTCCAGGGTTTGAAAGTACAGAGGATGGTTCTCTAAACTTGTATAACTCTTACACCATCATCATCTTTGCTCCATAGAAGATAACACCTGCTTTTCAAGACTTGGCAGCCTATGAGAATTTCATAGGTTTTAAACAAAAAACCTTCCAGTCTCTGTATAGAGAAACTTACAGCAGTTTGGACCTTGTTGCATACCTATTTGTATTAATCTCTTGGGACTTAATATGCACAATCCAAGTTGTTTTTCTGTGAGTTCCCCTTAGCTTCCTTTCCCACACATCCCTTCTGTGTTAGGCTATTGATTCTCTGCATTATTCAAAAGTAAAATGTCACTCTGACCAACCAGAGTATGTTACTAGAACAGCAGAATAAACCAGAGCATAATGTTTCTACAGTTTGAAAAATTTGTATTATGCACAGTAAATTGAAGGACTAATGACCTAACTCTCTGGTTTTAGGCACAACTCTGTCAATCATAATGAACATTGTACATTTTTCTCTTCCTGAAATAGGTATCAACATCAGCAGTGTGAATGACTTGCATGATATTTAAAAAATGCATATATATTTGTTTCCCTAGAATTGTATGTAGTTCCTGATGTTTTTGTTGTTTACTGTTTCAGCATGTAAATCTCATCTATTACCTCTTGATTTCCAGGAATTTTTCAGTCTGTCTGTACAAAGGTCCTTCCAGATATTGTAGAGCTAGACATAAATGAATAGCCAAGATTTAGCATTTTTTTTCTTACAGTCATTTTTGACTCGTTTTACTCACATTTGACAGTCATAGTACGTGGTTAATGAATGAAGAGGAAGTTATTTCACTTACAACATGAACAGTGTAGTGTCACTATGTAGGATTTCCATTCCTAGCTGTGACATTATGAGTACAGCTGAAAACAATGCAAGTCTGTTAAATAAATCTCATGGGTTTACTTTGATTGGGATTTTCATTGTAAAAGTAGTTCTTTTGAGTAAGTAGCAAGAAGGAATAGAGGAAGGGAGGAGACAGAAGATGAGGCTTCTGGGATCATACAGAATCATAGAATCACTTAAGTTGGAAAAGACCTTTAAGATCATTGAGTCCATTACTCAGCACTGCCAAGTTCATCACTAAACCATGTCCCCAATTCTCATATCTGCATGTCTTCTAAATACCTCCAGAAATGGTAGCTCTTTCCTGGACAGCCTTTTCCAGTGCTTGGCAATGTTTTCCATGAAGAATTTTTTCCTAATATCCAATCTAAACCTCTCTTAGAGCAACTTGAAGCCATTTCCTCTTGTCCAATCACTTGTTACCTGGGAGGACAACACCCACCTGGCTCCAACCTCCTTTCAAGAAGTTGTACAAACCAATAGTCCCCTCCATGCTTTCTTTTGTCCAGGCTACAGAGCCCCAGCTCCCTCTGCTGCTCGTCATAAGCCTTGTGCTTCAGACCCTTCCTCAGCTTCATTGCACTTCTCTGGACACCTTCCAGCACTTCAGTGTCTTTTCTTGAAGTCAGGGGCACAAGAATTGACACAGCACTCAAAGTGTGTCCTCACAAGTGCAAAGTACAGTGGGACAATCATTGGTTCTGCTGGCTACACTGCCATTGGCCTTCTTGGCCACCTGGGCACACACTGGTTAGTTCGGCTGCTATCAACCAGCACTCCCAGGTCCTTTTCCATAACAAACTTTCCAACTCTGACCTCAGTGTAGCACTGCCTGGGGTGTTCTGACCCAAGTGCAGGACCAGGGACTTTGGCTAGCCCATCAATCCAGCACGTTCAGATCTCTCTGCAGAGCCTTTCTGAGTAGTTATATATCTCTTCACTGGGCCTGGCTATCCAGCCAGGAAACAGTGCATCCATCCAAGCCATGAGTAGCCAGTTTCTCCAGGAAAATGGTATGGGGAAGGGGATCAGAGACTTCAGAAAAGTCTAGGCAGGCAACATTCCCAGCCTTTCCCTCATCCACTAAGAGGGTTGTATGTCATGTGTTGTAAGAAATGTATTCCTGTATTCTTGGTATTGAGACTTCATATTCTTCTGGAATATAAGTTTTATGAAAATAACCTCACAAATCATTATAAATTTCACCTTGTAAGTCCATGTTTGCTACATGCAGGGTTCACACAATATACATTCACTAATATGTTTGGGTGAAAAAGAAGTCAAAACTTCTGATCCTTAATTTGGTCTCTTAAAAGCATTTTGAATTAATTAAATCAGAACAGTATGATTTCTAGAAGCACAAATTACTTTTTTTTTCCCTATGAAAATGCCTCGTTTGCTTTTTAAATATACAGATGGTAGTGATTTACAACTAAAGGAGCAAAAAATGATTTTTTTTAAGGCTAGTAAGAAGGAAAGGTACCCAGAACTCTTGTTCATCTCAGAGGTGCACTGTCTGTTGGAAAGTGTTGCGTACGTGTTTCTAATGCTCAGAAGAGCTCTTATTCGTAAGCTGCTTTGACAAATTGCTCTTCATTTTAGAAAGTTGCTTCCAACCCCCTTCTTCAATAGTTATAAGGTTATAGGTCCAAGTTTCAACTTGCCTGTGTGAAACAAGGCACCTGCTGAAATGATAAAGCACAATGCTTGTTGCAGACCCTTTTACAGAGGAGAGTGCTGTGAATTGTTTCCACAGTAGGTAACTAACATCCTCATGGCCCTGAGGAGCAACAGGAAGAAGTGTTAACAAGCAGAATATGGAAATGACCACAAAAAAGGCAGTGGAGAGAAAACACAGATTCGCAGAAAGAACAGTCAAAGGCCAAGGGTGAGGAGTGGAGACAAAGAAAATAATTAGTGCAAGCTTAGTGAATGAGGAGGGAATTGGAAGGATCTCGACTCTGGAAATACATAGGGAAAATTAGTATCTCCCAGTGATGAGGACGGTAAATATAATAAAACAATGCATGACAAACTGAAAAAAGCATATATCAGGTTTAAGCACAAATGGCAGAAGGTGATTCTGCTGTTTTAGATGCAATATGAGGCTTAGAAGGGGGGATGATGTTGGGGTGCTTTAACCTCTTTCTTGCTCTGCAACTAGGAGAATTGTGCTTTTTTCCTTGTGGACTTCTGACTATGTTACTGCTTAACAGTAACGTCTGTGGCTTACAATTTTGACTTTCTGTCACCTGTCCCTAAACAGGTGCTTGTTTATTTTTGGGGTTTTTTTCTCTCCAGTTATATAATATTTTGAAATATTTTTTTCTCCCCAGTTATATATATTTTTGAATAAAATTTTGAATATATTTATTCATCATTTTCATTAAACTTTAATAAATACATGAGAGACTAGCTCATGTTTTGCTTGAGAAATGTTAAACTCCTTTACATCTTCATCTACTTGAAGATAACGGATTAAATGAAGGCTACTACTGGAAACTAAGGCTATAAATTTACAGGTAGGAATTTCAGCTTGATCAATATTTTGCTGATAATGGTAACAATTTAATCTTGTGAAATACGTTCAATTTAAGATGGAGAATCAATGTTTGGACATGAAAAACAGGTGTCAGGTTTGACAGTGACTTTGCTGTCAGTATCTGGGGGAGAGCGGATTAAGTCAGCAAGCAGAGCAGTAATTCTGTCAAATACAGTATGTGAGAAGCTAATGAAAAGGTTAGAAACAGTGGTTCTTGCTTATGAGCTTTATTCCTTCAATAATATGATCATCTGTTTTTGGTTTTATCTTACATCCGTTCTCCCTCTCTTTTCTTTCAAGTTGCAATTAAGAATACAAAATGCATTCTCTCTACTTCAGTCAGTCTCTTCTGTGTCATGTTCTGAGAGCTGATTTTGTGTAATTATGGCATAAGGAAAGCACTGCATTGTGTTTCAATGTTCCTAACAGCTACTACTTGAAAGGGAACCAGAGCTATGTGGTCATTCAAACAAATACTCCAAGATTAGAAAAAAGTTGAGAGACAGAAAACGAGAACACAGATAGGCTAAATCTAAACATGTTTCCTCATCAAATCCACAAGCACTAACAGGAAAAAAGAGTTCTAAACATGTAATTTGCAATCAAAGATAAGAACAAGTGTTGTATTAAATTAAGTAGGAAGCATTCCGATGGTGTATAAGAAAGCTCTGATGCTGCAGTCTGTTTTCCTGTCCTACTTCAATTCTGTCTACCAGCAAGCATTTTAACAAAGAGGAAGATGCTGAATAAAATATCTTTGCTATTAGTTGCACCTTCTAAGTTTTGGAAGCAGTTCAGATAACATGATGAAAGCACACCGGAGGATGAAAAATATTGTTTATAATTATGCTAATACAGAAATAATGGCATCATTTTGGAAGAGGGTCTCCAAATTCTGTCAGTCTTTGCAGCTCTAGTAATGTGGAGAGTTTAGGTCTGGTACCAAGTAACAGTGGTCATTGTAGGTCAGCTGCTCACGCTACAGTGGGAGCTGCTCACCTTTGGAGCTATCTTTTTATCACTTGCCACTTCCTCTGTCTTCTTGTGCCAACAGGAGCCACTCCATCACTACCAGCTTCCAGTACTGCCAGATGCATCATCAGCTGCTACAAATCTCCCCTACAAATTGTGGGGTGTAGCAACACCATGCTGTTTCTTTGTGAACAGTTACGTCAGTCGTGCTCACAGCTTACAACCAGCATGTCTGTGCACTTCCAGTGCCTTGAAGCAGGCACACTTGACCTGTAATTCTAATTATACCCTTTCAGTGTCTAAACCACAAAGTCAGGATACTTTAGCAGAATTCTTCTTGAAAAAGCAAAGCAAGATGTAATATATATGCAGAGCTGCTCTCTGCCTGGAACTCCACATATTGTGTGAGAAGAGACCTGTGTCTTGGTTTTGGAAAGACAGGGACCAAAGAAAAAGGGGAACTTCCCTCGGGTTTTGTTATAATTCCAAAATTTAAAGAGAGGCCTTAGGCAACGATAAGGAGGGTAGGAATAACAGTTCTTTACTAGTTAGTCTAACAAGGTAAATTCACAATAATTACAATATTGACAACAAACAGAACTAGAGGAGGAAAAAAAAAAAAAAAACCAAAACAACAAGTCAGTCACAGTTCTTCCTCTGGTAACCCCCCCCCCCCACTCCCCTCAGTACCGTCACAGGCAAATAGGCTAGCGGCAGCTCTAGGAGGGTGAGATAATTCCGAGGGTTCACAGTGGCTGGAGCTGTTGGAAAAGAGTGTCCCGGCTGGCAGGGGCTGTAGAAACAACGTGGGGAGACCTCGAGCAGAACTGAAGAAACTGTGGGTGCAGGGCAGGGAGGAAACGGGTTCCCAAAATCCCGGGGGGGACACACGAAGAGACCGGTGGTCCGACGGAGTCCGAGGTGAAGGGAAAAGTCAGAGCTCTCCGCCTCGCCGAGACGAGCAGCCCTGGCCGTCTTCCCCAGAGCAGAGAGAAAACTGCCCCCAGCGAAGTGGAATCAATGTCTCTGTGTAGCTGCTTCCTTTGTTTGTTCCTGAGCACCCATAAGTACCGAAAAGCACCCAGCTATTAGTTTCTTAGCAACTTCTGGGAAAAAATTCTATAAGAAATCAACCCAACCCCCAACAACCTGGGACGAGGAGTTACAGTATCCCTGACTTTTAAATGAACTTGAAACTATTGCCTGCTTTCCTCATCTAAACTACAAATAAATAAGAAGCTTTTGCCAAATTTGCTGTGTCTTCATCCAGGCCTTCAGTAAGTCCCCAGCTGACCTTTTTTCATAACGATATTATTTCATTTATCATTATCGTTATTCACTTATCTGAAAATATCGTTATATTATTCACTTAGCTGAAACTAAATCCATGAGGCTTTTTAGCAATTCTCACCTTGTATTTCTAGGTATCATTAGCTAAGTAGTGGAATGCTGGAGAAAGCTCCACAATGGACTGAAAAGAGAGAATATGCTCATATTTCCATGCCTTCTAGAAAGAAATCAGTGTATTCTAGAAATGATGTCTTTTCCTGATAAATGCTTGCAAAGCAAAGATTGTGCATAGGGAATGAACACTGCATTCGATTGTTATAGCTTTATGGCATTAGCTGCAAGTGGTGATAATGTCCTTTCAGTACTCCACTTAGGATCTCTACCTGGAGAACTTAGACATCCATCATGAAATCTTCGGCTTCAGCATTCTTTGTTCATTGCTGTTTCATTTTCCAGTAGGGTGATCTGTAAAGTTTAATGTCCTGTCTTTTATCACATGTGGAAGCCATATGATTCACGTAGATTAAATCTTTTGCCCAGTGGATAAATGTGGATCTGATATTTCATCTCAGAGTGGATATTAAGAGCTGAACAAATGTGCTCCTCTTTTCCAGCCTTCTACCTTGCAAGAAAATGACCAAGGAAAACTGTCTTGTTCACAGAAATTGAATTACTTGAGGAAAATGTCATGACAGATTGTAAGACTAAATTTGTCATCAGTCTGGAAGGACAGGCTCATTGCTTGACAATCACAGCAGCCTAGTAGCCATATGGATTTTTTGAGGCCCATGCTGCAATGCATTCCAAATCCTTGGGCTATGGTTGGTTTCCTGACAGAATTACCAAAACACAACATTGGAGCATTTACAAGCCAGAACTATCTTTAACAGCAAATCCACTATGAATCCATTTGCTAGGAGTCTATGCTAACCATTTGCAAGCTGCAAAGCTTGTGAGGACTGGAGAAAATGTTTCTCCCAGGTAGGTATGTCTCACAATTGTGTTTACAGACTAAATCACCTGCCAACATTATTTCTTCAACAAGGGGAAAGTAGATCGGTGCAGGCTTCTCATTATTCCTAGAGATGTAGTAGTAAATGCTTTCATTTGATAGGAAATTCCTTCATAGTTTTATTGAAAAAATATACCAATGATGCATAATAGCATAGCTATGAAAGCATAGAAATTAATGGATAAACCAGAAACTGTATGCTTAAGCCTTTAGTCACTACATATTAAATGCTTGTGCACTATTTTGAATGAAGGCATTGCTCAGATATATGCTGTTCTGTATCACAGGCTGTACCTGCCTATGTTTTAAGGCATAAACCCTTCTTTGTAACATCTAGGATTTTACAAAACATCCAAAAAGCACCACAAAAATCATATAAACTTTTCATTTTGTGAAATCTATGTGGTCATCAAATAATGAATGACAGTGGATTCTGACTCTGTGTAATCATACAAGATATTAGTATGAAAGATTAAAGAACCCTCATGTGGAGTGAAAACATTAGGTGAAAATATGCACCTAACAAAAAAAATTTAAATTAATTAAAAAATGTTCAAAAAAGCCAGTATATTTCAAAGGTTCGATCGCCTCAGCTCTGCTGTATCAGTGTAACACAAGAACCCCTAGTCCTCCATCTTCTTACTTTACAGCTAGGAGGTGAACAGTCTGCAAGCACCTTGCAGATCCCCCAGGCAATATTCTTGGCTTAGCTTTGTAACATTGTAATTTGTCTTTTGTTGAAAGGATAGATTTATTTCGTTTGCACTCCCGTGGCCGATTCTGCCCCCGGATGTGTCCATTAGGTATCAGCCTGCCTGACCAAAAATGACAGAGTGTGTTTTACTAGAGGCAATGTTTTACTATAATGCAAGATTGCAGTGTTAGCCTGTGGTCACAAAGTGAGCCATTTGCCATCTAATGAAGTTGGTTTTGTTTTGGATGCAAGTGAAGCAGGTACTTTTTAGAAAGTAGAGTCAGTTGCAAAAGGAAAGGAAACCTTAAAAATTACCGGCTCCACTTTGCCCTATGCCTCAAGCCATGAGTGTTTGATTTGTACGAAGGACTTTGTCTCTTCTTCCAGCTCAGATATTGCATTATAAAAGTTACATTTTCTATTTTCACAACATTATTGAAAAAATACTTTATCTGGAAAAATAGGCTCAAAGTGAAATGCAATGACCATTCACTTCATCATGAGCATGTAGATTGTGCTATCCATATGCTTCTCTGATTGGAATAACTGCTAAGTAAAGGTGGTAATTAGAGTTCTTTTTTCTTTCCTTTACCTTCTAATTTTTCATGGTTCTTCTGTATAGAAAACTGTTCTACTCCAAAATGTTGCCAGCAGTTTCCATTCATTAAACTTCAGCCTTGTCTTTGCTGCTGTTTAAGTTCTGTTCAACAGCAAGGATGCTGTTCTGTAGGTGCTGAAAGCAGTGTAAGCTGCCCCTCCCTCCTCAGCATTTGAGAATGTCTCCTCCTGCCATTGCAGCTTTTCTGGCCTGCTGTGCCTGGACTGCCAAGGACTGGCTGTGATCTTCAGTCTGCAGTGATTTAGGACAGTTCTGTAGACCGGTTGTCACACAGTTTTTTTCACCAGACATGCTTGATAATAAACAGCTCATGTGGCATCACAGCCATAAACTTGATGAGAGTCAAGAACAGGAATCCTGTATTTTGTGAAATCGTGCTTTTGCTAAAAGGAGTGTTTTGCTGTTCTAACCTAAGTCCTGAAAGTCCTCTTTCTTTGTTCTACTGCAGTTTGCATCTTCATGTAGTGTGTGGTTTTCCTCTACTTTCTTTCCATAACTTCAATAATGATCCACTGGTTTTTAAACTAAAAAATCAGCTATTCATGAACTGTTTTGTCTATTTTCAAGAAAGCAAATGATACTAAATTTTTAAATACACCTTTTTTTTATAATATTACTTAATAATTGGGTTCAAGGTAAAAATATACTGACATGGCTTTAATTTTTGATATGTGGATGTATGTTGATGTAAAATAGAAGTCATTAGTGTTACCATATGGACTGCCAGACTTCAATGAATATAAAAAAGTATATTGACACAGGAGTGAGTTATCTGTAGATAACTGCTAAATTTTTCTCCTGGTAAGACAAACAGCTACATCTAAACCTAAATGTAATATTTAAGGCATACACAAGATAGCCACAAAAGAGCTGATATGGATACCAGCATTGTTTTTGCAATTCTGCAGCTTTATTGAGAAACAATAAAATTCTTTAATTCTTGCAGTTAAATAAAGAAATTCAGCGATTTTAGTGATGTCTGTGATACTGTCAGGCATTTTTGTGCCTGTTATGTTTTCATAATGGTATTTGTATTGCTGTGATCTTTATAATGATTACTGGGTGTTATCTGAGGATCTCTCTATTAGTCAGTGGTTTTGGTAGATTGCCTTCAGAATGTTTCAGATGCTCTTCTTCATTCTTCCTTAAAATAAATCAAGAAAGTTTAAACCAGCTATTAGGAATTTTATTTTTGCATGTTCCAGGCAGTGCCTTAGGCAAAAATAAAATATCTTGTATATATACATAGGACAGCTGTCCTGAACATATTTCTTTTGTCTCCATAGTATTGCTGTATTCATTTTGTTGTCCATATGTTTCTCTCTTGACTTGAGATAATTTTCCTGATCATTACATAGAACTATTTCTGTTTATAAAAATTGAAATGAGTTGTAAATACTTTTGAATCAAATGGATTTATTTGTTTTAGTTTTAAATAGCTTTTCACTGTCACTGAAAGCAAAATTGTTTCAACAACATGCAGTCATGTAGGTAATCGTGTGACCTGCTGAACATATTGTAAAAAATAATGTGGCTATACTTTCAAACATTAGCCTTTGCCTTTATCAAGAGATTCTAGCAACATCATAAACAACAGAATTGAATCTCGAGTCATTTGTTCATGCCTTTGAAAACTGTAGATGGAATTAGTGCCTTATTTTATGTGAATTCATGGGGATTGCTTTTGTATGGACCATGATTAATGCCTGTGAAGCTGCCAGAAGCTTCCTAGGGTTTGTACTGCCAGTTGTACCTAACTTCTTCTATGTGTTTTTAATCTTGTTACTGCAAATTTATCTAAAGAAAATTTGGATAAGTGATTTGGCATAAACTTGTAAAAATGCATGCTTTAGATTTCCCTCTGCTAGAAAGCAAAATCAGCATAATAATAGGTTCAGATTTTAAGCTTTTTGTTTGTGGTTTTAAAGCCCTCTTACAAATATGTAAGGTGGCATTGCACAGCATGTATAAACACTGCCTGGTTTTGTCTTGCACCTACAGCATTGACATATAGTGCTTCCCTCCAGTGACAGGTGACATTCTGAGCCAAAGCCTGATTCAAATAATCAGCCTTTGTCTTTATGCAGCTGTTTTTTCTTATATTCCTGAATCTGGTAAGCTAAACAGTCAACTACTACCAAGAAGAGATTTTCTTACAAGACAATTGGTACTTCTGCTTCTTATCAGGGAGTTTGGTTAACTTGAAGATTTCACTAAAGGTCTCTGCATGCTGTAGGAATAACCAAAGGTTTCCAGCATCCGTGAGGTCCCTCATTATCCAGTTCTATGTGTGTCTGCAGTGGGTCCCCCATGCTTCCTGTAGGCAGCTGAGGATAGCTGAAGCCTTTCTTCCAATCTTTGCTTTCTGCTGCATTTTGCCAAGGGCAGTAGAAAGAAATGAAGCAAACCAAAAGTGTGTTTTCCTGTTTGTGTCAGCCAGCAGCTTTTACTACACCTGTCACTCAGAAGATGAGACAGCAAGGATGGAAATTCTTGGGATGAGTCTAAAGCATAGGACACAATGTCATAATATTGGGCGTATGCACAGGGATACATGATAGTGTTATGGTGAACATCTCTCCCAGGGCATTTGCATGCTCAAACACAACCCTAAGTGGGAAGAATGATAGGATATCATCCTGAATATTGATAGGAGGTTAAACTTAAATGCTCCAATCTCTTGGTGTTCGTGGAAGTGTTGTATTTTGACTTTGGGTGGTAATTGGGTATTTAATGGGAAACCTGAGAACATGTGAGACTTGTCTGTGTTAACCATTTTCACCTATCGGGAATATGGCACCCACACTCCTGTTCAACTAAGACAAAACTTAAGGCCTTTGCTGACTGCTTTCACTAATGGGCCTCAGATATGCCTGGGAGCTTTTCAGGTCTCCTTGCTGTGAGTGGGATCCCCCATGCAGGGGTCCTGTGCACCCTATGATCCTGTGGGGAATTGTTGTTCTGCAGCATGCTGGAAAGGGCAGAGGATAGACAAGTTCTGAACTTGCAGATCTTTCTTCAGTGCATTTGGCTGCAGAAGTTTTGCTATGGCAGCCACATGTCATGGCTGTGCAGTGGCTGAATTCACTCATGAATTCAGAGAGAAAACTCCACATGGGCTTGCAGAAACATTTTTATTCTCTTATTTTAGCTCATAATTGACACCAGATTTTCTCCAGGGATAGTCTTGCCATATTGAGCAACTGTAACACTTCCAAGAATTTATCTTTTTTTGCTATTGGCAGAAGCCAGTGTTGGAAGTTTCAGATCGGTGAGTTAAATCAAGAATGCTTTTGGACCATGCTAAACATTATTATAAAAATTAGCACTGAAGTGGTTCCTTGCTGTTGCTTGCCAAGTTTTTTCTTCTGTTATAAGCAAGGACTGCAGTTTGAGGGACCAGTCCCTCCAAGCCCTGTTCACCTGTATTTTTTTATGGTAGTAGTAGATGTTCAGTTCAGTTCAGTGAAAGGGCTGAAGTGAATTTACATACTTATGAGCTGTCATGTGAGCACCCTCTGCTTTAACTAGCAAAAGAATTATTTTTTTTTTGCTTTGGTGGTGTGTTATTTTCCCAGTTAGGGACCTCTCTTTATTAGAATCCTTGTAAATATAAATTAAGGTAGTGAAATATTCATTTAAACAAAGGGAAGGAAAAATTCTAGTCAAAATATTTTCAGACATCTAACAGTAATTTGCTTTAAGGTTTCTTGAAAGTTCTGTCCATGGAAACTCCTGTTTAATTTAATTCTTAATTAAAATCATTACTCTGTGGCATATCTAACTAATTGTTTAGCAAGAGTAAAAAATGTCTGTGTCTTAATAATTTTCCAGACTTAACGAACTGTAGTTATCGGAAGAAAGATGTTCTTTCTTGGGTACTTCCTTTTCATATGTCTTGAGTAGTCTTTTGTAATTTAAAAAAAAATAATATTGTTTTAATTACCGTGGTTACATGCTGCTAGTGCTGATACAACTTAAAATGATTGCTTTCTGCTCCAATACTTAATGCAGTGTGAATTCATCAAAAATTAAACACACAAAAAAAATTCTATAGTGCAAAATTTCTTGTCTATTTTAGGCTGCTATCTGTGGAGGCCTTGATACTGTGTTCTTCATTCAGGGAACACTCACTATACCTGAATGCAACGGAAAATACTCAAAATGCCATACTAATCTGTGGTGGGCTGACCTTGGCTGTCTCTGGCTGCCCCACACGTTGCTCTCTCAACACTCCTCAACAGGACAAGGGACAATAAGAGGGAAAGGGTCATGGATCAAGGTAAAAAGAAGTAGATCTCTTTCCAATCACCATCAGATGGAAAACAGGCTCTACTTGGGAAGAAATAATATGATTTTTTGTGATTTGAAATAGACTTGAGTAATGAGAAACAAAGACAAATGGAAACAGTGAGATGACCCAAACTCAGAGTTGTGTCCTGCAGTGTGCCATCCTGGCATCTCCTCACAGAGGCCACCTAACAGCACCCTCTGCCAGCACCTGGGCAGCTGCACCCAGGACACCATCCTAACTCACCTTTTTCATACTTTAGGAAAGGTTCTCCCCAGTTTAGTGCCCCCACCAAGACTTTCCAAAACCAGACACACCTTCTCCTCCACCTTCCTACTCCAGGGATGGAGTTGAGAATTGGAGGCATGAAAGGTGAAAATCATGTGGTTGTATGGGTTGGTAAGTGCCCTTAGCAGTGAAATAGCTGGAGATACCCTGACCTTCCTGTTGCTTTTCTTTCAGCATTCAGAGAATACTGAAAAAGTAACAATACCTCCTTCCAATGTAACACCGGTGAAGAGTTGATGAACAGTCTAGAGCACATGTCTTAGGAGGAGCAGCTGAGGGAACTGAGATTATTTTGCTTTGAGAAAAAAACAGGCTCACTGAGGACATTATCACTCTTTACACTTAGCTGAAACGACGTGGTAGGGAGGGGGTGTCAGTCCCTTCTCTCAGGTAACAAATGACTGGACAAGAGGTAATGGCCTCATGTTGCTCCAGGGAAGCTTTATATTGTGTATCAGGAAAAAAACAATAGTGGTAAAGCTTGTCAAGCCCTGGAAGAGGCTGTTGAGGGAAGTGATGGAGTTACCATCCCTAGAGGTATTTAGAAGACGTGTAGATGTGGCACATAAGGATGACGTTTAGTGGTGGGCTTGGCAGTGCTCTGGTTAATAGTTGGACTCAGTGATCTTAAAGGTCTTTTCCAAACTTAACATTTCTATGATTCTATTTTATGATTCTATAAATATCAAAGTACCTGCAAACAGAGGATTTAGTTATTCAGGTTTGAGGTATTGAGTGGAATTTCTGTGATCTTACAGTGACAAGTAGGTAAGTCAGAAATCAAGCTGAGGTTTCAAATTTTCCAGTGTAGGGATCTTTCCACTAAAGCTTATCACTGTGGATAATACTGATTCACACAGACTTTAGCTGATGGATTGGATCTGGCAAACAAGACTTTGTAGACTTCAAGTCTCTGTCATTTTGTCCTTCTGTGATTTTTTTTTCCATTTTGTCTGTGTGGTTTACCTTTGAGATCCAGTCAGGAAAACCTCACAGCAGTGTTTCCATCTACTCTGCACTGGTGCCAGGTCACCTTGAGTGCTGTGTGCAGTTTTGGGCACTGCAGTGTAAGAAAGATACTGAGCTATTAGGAAGTGTCCAAAGGAGAGCCACAAGGATGGGGAGGCTCCTGAAGGGGAAGCCATAAGGGGAACACCTGGGATCTCTTGGTCTGCTCAGCCTGGAGGAGACTGAGGGGAGAGCTCATTGCAGTTACAATTTCCTCATGAGGGGAAGCGGAGGGGCAGGCACTGATCTCTGCTCTGTGCTAACCAGTGACAGGACCAAGGGAATGGCCTGAAGCTGTGTCAGGGGAGGTTTAGGTTGGATATCGGGAAACAGTTCTTCACTGGGTGAGGGTAGTTGGGCACTGGAACGGGCTCCCCAGGGCAGTGGTCACAGCACCAACCCTGACAGTGTTCAAGAAGCATTTGGACAAATGCTCTTGGACACATGGTGTGACTCTTGGGTTGTCTTGTGCAGGGCCAGGAGCTGGACTAGATGATCTTTGTGGGTTCCTTCCAACTCCATAATTGTATGATCAAGTACAGCAACATCAGTTAATATTTATAGTACCTTATTAATGGCTACTTTCTGGTTTTGTAGATTACCTATTGGAAATGGAATATCACAGTCCTTATTACAGATCAATGCAATTATTTGTTGCCACAGAAACAGTTTAAAATGTAGTTGTGCTACTTGCAGGCTTTAATAAAAACCAGATGCTCAGTTGTCAAGAAATTTCTAGGTTAAGTTGGTTGTACATTATACGAATATCTCTAGACTTTGTGTGCATCTATATACTAAATCCAGCAAAACACTTCTATTTGCATGAAGATTAGTGACAAAAAAAAAAGCATCATCATAATTCAAGATTATAGTAGACAACCCCTACACCATTCTGCAAATTCAAAAGCAGCAGCTCTTCTATTGTTGCCTTCTCATTTGGTTCAATTATGACTTACAATAAGAGCTTGTATTTTCTATCAAGCAAATGCAAATTTTGATACTTAAAATGTATGGTTTATATCTTTCTGAATATTTGTTATTTTCTAAAATTAAACTGCTTTAATACCTTATTTTCATTTTTAAATAAGGACATCTCTGTGACTATTCATTGACCTAAGGCTCCGGGAACTGCTGATTATGAGCTGTTGTAGGTGCTTGTTGCCTTTTATACGTTTGGATTTTATGATTTTTTGCTTCCTCTTTAATCTCTTTCCAGTTTTTTTAGGTAAAGCACACTTTATTTTTGTTAGGTAAAGCACACACATGAAAGATTAAAACTTCGAAAACTCTGAGCACCTCACAAACTTTATGTAACTTATTATTATGAATTCTTCTGTTTCATAATTGTGATAATGACAGGGCAAAGCTGGCATTGAGATTTCTGTGCTTGGAAGGAAACTGCATGATTTATAACAGATGTCATCAATTTATAAATTCAAATTAGAGTAACTTACAAATAGAGACTGTACAGTACTTGTTTTTTGTTACTTGGTGTATGACGTTTTTCAGCATAGGAATTATTTTCCGTTATTTCAGTTCTTTTGGAAAAAAAAAACAATGCCTAGTGGACTTTGAATCCCAAGTCATTGGTGATAGAATTAGATGGTTTTCAGATCTGTTTAATTGCTGTCATATGCAGTTCTGTAATTTGTCACACCATCTTATACCTGGTGCACTTTTATTCGGTTTTCCTTGAGTTGTGTGATAAGACTGTGATCCGGGGCTCCTGAGATCCTGAGTGATCTGCACAGCAATCTGGTTCTGTCTCAACAGAGAAGCAACTGCTCGTCTTCAACCAGTGAAACTGTAATCTAGTCCTGGCCCCTCTCCTTTGCTCATGTTCACAGGTACTTTAGCAACCTCCCATAACCTCTGCTTACCTGAATATTTGATGGCTGCTTTGTGCTCTTCCATGTCAGTTATGGTTTTGGAATAAATGCCCAGGTTCTTTAATCCATTTGGCAGGACCAAGTTTAGAAGAGGGGAAGGAAGCAAAAGGACATAGCCAAATGCAAAGTGACGTGTAGTGTTTAAAGCAAGGGATGCTGGAGGCAACAGAGGGAAATGTAGTCCTGATAAATATTTAATCGTTAGGACTAGAGAAAGGAAATAAACAAAACAGGCTCAAGATCATGTGTGGAAATAAAGCATTGTTTAAAGGAAATAGACAACACAGGCTTGACTAATATGTGATGCACATTACAAAAAGCATATTTATTCTCTTATTTTCTGCTTTATCCCATGCTTGTGTTTCTTTACCATATTCTTTTTGTCAGTAGATCACATATTTCTGCACTGAGGTAGATATCAAATTCCCAGGCATATACATTTTGTGGGAATCTTAGGACTCTGTTCGATCTTAAAAAGAATTAACTTTGAAGCAGTTTACCATCCAGTACACCACTTTTCCAGATGTTCTCCTTTCTCCTCCACTGGCAGTTTATTTCCTTGCTAAAAATATATCAGAAACCAATGATGGGCTGGTTTCTTCTGTGTTTCATGCTTCAGTATAAAAATATGAATTCCCTTCATCAGCAAGCATAGTTTCTTATATTTGCTTTTTATGGGCATAACAAAGAAGACTGGTGGTAAATAACTTCTTGATCTGTCGCAGGACAATTCAAGGACATCTACCAGAGAGGGATCAATGTGTGGAATTATTCGAAGTATTTTCTAGATACAGCAGGGAAAAAAGGTTTAATATATTCAACCAATAAATCAAGAGTGTATCCTCTTAATGTAGGTACTTTTCAAGAACTTTAATTTATAAAATACTGTGTATAGTAAAATGTTGCAACTGATACTGAAGCCAGATGTTTTAGTTAGTGACGGTATCAAAGACAAAGATGACATTTGAGGTTGTGGGTGAAAAAACATCTCAAGTTACTCGGTAGCTAGTATCTACTCGGGTTTGGATAAAGCTCGTGTTAAAGTCCTGAGGATGGACCTAACATGAGGGCATGTATCCAGACTGAGTGGCAGATATGTAGGAGATCCTTTCAGGAAGTGAATCTTGTCACAAATTGAACAGATGCTCTTATCAACTTTACAGTACTTACATGTTTATAGTAGTTAGCACATAATAGTGTAGTAGGAAGACAAACTGTTCTGTTCCCCTTTGACATGTATGTAAGCTTAAAGTTTCTTTTACCAGTTGTTACAGAGAATCTGATTCATTTATCAGGTTTATGCATTTGAAAGTTATTTGTCAGAACTGATCTCACTGTACATCATTTGGTTAAGGCTGATTGCACATGTCAGATTAGAAAGAATGGTAAATACCCTTTTTAGATGAGTAACATTGATTGGTGGCATTTTCTCTTCCACGTAGATTTATATGACCATGTTGTCCTGTCATCTAGGTTCAATCTAGGTTCTGTTTTCAATCCCCAATTTAGCTACCACCGCTGTACATAACAGCTCTGAAATAATGTGATTTGTCAGTGGCGATAGCCCACAGTGATAACCAGAACACGCTGCTACATCTTATTCTGACTGATCTGTGAAACAGCATTGCCCATTTATTCTTTTGTGCAACGTAATAAACACTCCCTGGGCTTCTGCTCCCAGGGCTGGTATTGAACAGCTGAAACCTTCACTAATTTACACAATGGTTTATCTTTTCTCCACTTGGCTTCAGGGGTAACTCAGACAGCTGTACCATAAAATGTAAGGAGTTTGAGCATGCTAATCTGTCACACAGCAGAGCAACATTGTACGCTTTGCCATTAATACTGATCACAATCAGGTGATTGGGGCGCTGTAAAAAATACATGTACTTTTATTAGTGTATGGAGGGAATGGCTTACTATCTTATGGTGGTAATGGAAGATGGTAAACCAGCCATTTCTAGGAAAATGGGCTGCAAAAATGAATTCTTCCCTCACACTGTAACTTCTAAATGTTTATAATGTTCTCCTGGGTTCCCATTTTTTGAGTAGTGAACAGAAGAGTGTGTGTTACATTAATATAATTTCCTGTTTATAGTGTGTGGTCAAATTATGTCTGTTTTTCTCATGAATATGCTTAATTGTGAGCCATCCACCTGTGCCATTCCTTAATATATCTGAAAGTGTATGTATTGACCCATGAAACCAGATAGTTTTACATTCACTGAACACAGTTCTCTGTCATGATAAATGTGTGAAGGAGGTGTGTCAGGTGGCCACAAAAGAATTCTCAGTTCTTCAGTTTCCTTTGTGTTGCCTGCATCTTTTCAAATATGAGTAGCATCTGATCTGCATTTTGTATAAATCAGTCTGAAAGTCTGTGCCAGCTCCTGAAGGGTGCCACAAGTGTGGAGGTGTGTATCTGCCTAAATGTGTCTGTCAGACCAGCAGGTGATGATGTGTTGTGTTAAAAAACAATCGAGAAGTGATAGAAAAGGATAATAATGACACTGTAAAGCAGTCATGTGGTTACTCAAAGGGTTAAATTTAAATGCCTGTGATAGATTCAGTTGAGACAGACAGTATATGCATCCTGGCTCATTTGAATTCAGTTTTCCTCAAAGATCATTCTGATCCAGATCTCTCAAAGGGAGATCTACCAAAGGTAGCTTCCACCAGAAACAGTCACTTTATTTGCCATCTTATCATGATAATTCCTCCAAGAGTTATTTGTCATCACCTTTTAATTCTTCTGTCTTTACATATTCATAGCAGTTTTTGGGGTGAAGTTGGGATAAATTGTTACTGCCATACGTGTGATGTGGAAAGTGTATGTCTGTACTCTTTATTTTTCATTTCTCAGTTAGATGTGTACTTTCTTCATGCAGAAGAAGGAATACCTTAAGAACACATGCTTGTCTGTCTTTCAAACTCTGTAGAATTAGGTTGTCATGAAATGTAGAACTAATGTGTAGTTGTAAAAACCACTGTCAGCATTTTCCTCACTAGTGGCTGATGGCTAAGAAGATTTAGAAATGAAAGGGGTTATTATAAAGTGATTACTGAATAGCTAGGTATGTCATTTTAAACAAGCAACTAAAATCTGTGTTGCAGATTTGGAATGTAATCTTGTTTGTATCATTCATACTTAAAATCTGATTTTGATTGTGGAGGAGTAATCATGTAATGTAGATAATTTGACAAAAATATATCAAATTATGTTTTTCTTTCATACCTTATTTAAATGTATTAGAATTTAAATTATTTACCATTCAGAGTATACCTATAAAATGACAACATAAAGAAATATTGGATTCAATTTCCGTGGGTTCAGATTTAAATTTTACTATCAGTTGGAATGTTCATATTGGCCCTCTCATGTAAAGGACAGCATACAACTGTCACCATGAATGGTTCTGAGCATCCACCCTCTACTGTTCTTCCATACAACCTTTATACCATTCATCCTACATGCGTCCCACCTGTGTGCCCTCTCTGCCCTTCTGTGATTGGTTCATACCCCTCAGCATTCCAGATCTCTTTACCTTTGTCATGGTTTCAGTTTGAAACCATGCAGAAACACCAATTTTTGTCTCAGTTTTAGTCTGCCAATTCAAAATTTCCCAAATCACGAGCAAAGCAGGCTTGAACTTAAAAGGAATAGAACTTGCTTGACTAACACTAAAGAAAAAAAAAACAGAATGAAACCTTCAAAACACCTCCCCCACCAACTATTCACTTTTTACTCCAATGTAAAAAGACAAAACCTGGAATTCTCAGTCAGTTATCACCCTTAAAATAATCAGTTCTCAATTTATCAAGGAGAAAGGAGTCTCTCTTGGGTACCACAGAGATTTTCCATAAGATACCAGTTCTCTTGCTTCCACACTCCACAGCTGGCCTGCCCGGGAGAAAATGTTGCCATTTGTGAAGCCCTCCCATGAAACAGCCAGCCACAGCAGCTCATGGACCATATCAGTTTATTAGGGTACAGTTTAAGGATGCTTCTTCTAGTAAAAAGCAAAAGTTCTCTTCATCTCAAGGAACAGAGGTCATTTTCTCTCAATGGGCAGAGCGCATCATCTCTCACTTCTTTAGTATTCCTCTGTTCAATTTTCTCCAGCAGCTCACAGCTATGTCTAGAACCTTGCATCCCCCTAAAAACACTCCATAGGTTACAGGGTATTTAAGTCCATTCTCTATGGCCTCACAAGAGAAGTCCAACCTAACCAGGCCACTCCTTTAATCTTTCTTTCCATTTGGATTCTTTTCTCACTTCTTCTGACATCAAGTCTCATGCTGTGTCTTCCTACGTTTCATTCAGTTTCCTCTTTTCCTCTGGGTAAGATTCATGCTTTGAAAGTTTCATCTGGTCAAGGAAAAAAAATTTCACACAGGCACAGCCAGGACATGGCAGTCAGGTGATGCATTGCAGTGGTATTGGAGCTGGGCCAGGATCTCCACGGCCTGCTGCTGCCCTCCAGCTCCAGCTGTGCTGAGAGAGGGAGGCTAGGATCCCCCTTCCAGCCCGGTCAGGCTTCAGATGGCTCACACTTGGGCTGAACACCCCCCTTTTTCTCTGCTGCTGGGCCTGGCTCTGCCCCCAGTTGCTGCATGGGCCATCCTAAATTAGCAAATTTCAGCATCCAAGGCTGGGCTGTGCCTTCCTCCCCCCGCCTCTGCCTCTCCTTCTCCTTTGCCTGCCAGGGGAGGGAAGGGGGGAACCTCAGCCCGGCCAGGGAGACTCTGTGACTCACCCCCACTGGAAAGCAGAAGACAGCTATTTCCAGATTCTCACCCTAAAATGTGTATTCACTAGAGGCGTATCTACCTTTTTCGTTGGTTTAATCAGGTGTTAATATTACAAAATTGTCCAATCAGGGCTAAACCATGACAACCTTCAACACTGCTCACCTGTCCTACGCAGCTGTAGCCATTAGGGATGAGGCTCGGCCCCAGCCCCATTCCCAGTCACCACAAACTGTGTGCCTACATAATGAAAGAAAATACTGTATAGAAACCAACACTTCAAAATATTATTACCTTTAAAAGGATGTAATGGATGATTAAAAGAGTGTTATTGATGATTAGACCAATATATTTTGCAACTGTGAATGTCGGCCTGAAGACAGAGGTCTCATGGAATGAATATGTTTTAGCCATGAATTGGAGAAGAGATAAAAAGGAAGCTTCTCATACATGATTTTATCACTCATTTATGTTTCTGTGTTAAGTGCTTGTTATAATATATTACTAAAAGCTAAAATCAAATGCTTGATCTGTTTTCCAGCAGCAGCTACACTTACTTTTTGTAAGCAGTGAGCTGATGCCTTAGATGCTTATTAGAATTTGCTCTCCATTAATCTTCTATAGTTGGCTAAATATTATGATTCTCTCCCAACAATTCGTATATCTTAGCTTGTGTCTCATCTAGAAATATCACAGAAAAAAATTTCTTAGTGATGATGTGATACTAGTATTTAGGATCCTTCTTGGAAAAAGTAGACCTCTACTGTATCGCTCACATTTGAGTTTGTGAAGCGAGTGAGGATTCAAGCTGGCTTATTAGAAGAACTTGGCCTATTCATTTTGTTGTTGTGAGCTGTGAGTTTTATTGTTTTCTGAGCTCACACATTTTGGAACTAACCTCTTTTGGCCACAAAGTGAAGAGGAAGAAAAGCACATTTCAGTGCTGTATTCTAATGGGTTATAAATGAGGCTAAGAACTAGGATTCCATGGCTTTTACTGATGAACTGCAACCTTCAGCAGGTAATTCAGTTTCTTCTGCGTTTTGGTTTCCTTGGATATAAACCAGGAGAACATGCTTTTGCCATACCTGATACAGATCCATAAGGTTTACCTACGCAATATTTAAAGTATATAATAAACTCAGTGTAGGCATAGTCTTGCATCTGGTTCCATGCTGAAGAAGAATGGTATCTGTAGTCTTCTGGCAGCACGGCAGTTTGGGAGATGCTTTGGGAGATGCTGGCTTTTCTGTTTCACCTGGTAGACTGTTGGCATCTTGACCAGTATGTGTATGGGCACATGCTCTAAATGTGAATCTTCCACTTCTCAGATGATGGGAAGTGGTTTAGTCCAGAGAAAGAAAACTATCTGTGGTAGTGGGTGTGCTGAGATTTCTTTTTTACTTCAGTCTAGTCCTGTTGACACCTTTTCTCTGTCTGTTGTGATGCTGTGAATGCTGATCATGATAGTAAAGGTGCTGAGGGAAATGTGTGCAGGAGGCCTATACCTGCTACTCAGTGCTCTTGAGTCTGCAATAATGAGGGTGCAGGAGGATCCCCATGGGCTGCTGCTCAAAGCTAGTATGCTGACTTCTAGAGTGTATACATCCCTCTGTTCATCTTCTTTCTCTGGCATTGTGACTGTGGAAGACAAATTAATGTAATGGAAAGACTATAAGAAGAAAACAAAAATATTTTTTAAAGTAAGACAATTAAAAAGAAACTGTTTTGCCTAGAATTGGCACAACCATTTGCAGTCTAGTTTTCAGCATAAACTTTATATTTATGACAACCTGATTATTCCTTCCTCTGTGGCATTGCATGTGAGTACCATTTCAGTTTTGCTGTCTCATTTTGTTCTTTCTTTCAATAGCGCTGAAACTCTGCAGGTCTTGCATCCCAACATTTTTTAAAAGTTCAGGGAGTACATTTAGAAGACTGATAGAAATGCTGCTTTTCTGTAGGAGGCATCTTTCTGTAGGAGGCATACTTTCTGCAGAAGTAGAAACATATTATTTTGGAAATGTTATTAGTTAATAATATGAAATATTGGCAAGAATTTTAAATACAGTAATTTGGAATCTTTCCAGGTGATGCTGGGGGTCTTCTGTGGTCTTTTGCATTTACCTGAATAACCTTAGTAACTTAGTTCCTATCAATTTCCATGGCTCCTCCATGACAGGAAGTAGAGACATTTCATATGACACCAGTGTTTCACAAGTTTACAATTATTCTTTCCTTTTTTTTTTTTTTTTTTTTACATTTTTGGTTGTTTCCTGAACATGCTGTGCTCTTAGATGAGTAAAATGACCAACCTCTAATGTGCCTCTCTTAACTCAAAGGTTGTTTCTGGATCTTCAACAGTTTTGTACACACTGGCAGCTTAGTCTTTGTTTTCATTTTAAATAGTGGGGCTAAGCAGTGCAATCACACCACCATCATCATATTAGGATTTTGATTCTCTTCATGAGTCATTTGTCCCTTTGTTTCTTTGTTTGCCCTCTCTTTGTTTGAATACTTTCTTTTATAACCCAAATAATGGACAGTATGAAAAATCATGTGGTTAAAGTGTTCCTTTCCTTCCTCTAATCCAAACTACAAAGCAGTTCTTTGTATCAACAAATCTGACTGAAATAAAAATGTGTTAAAAAACTGTGAAATTGCACCACACAAAATCTTGCTTATTGTTTCTTTCCTCAACTGCATTCCACAGTTTTTGGCAAACTGGAATTCAAAAAACCCTGATCTGTTATCAGATCAGATAAGTCATGTGGCATTTGGAGCAAAGAAGAGCTCTTTTTGAACTTCAGTCTGTTGTTGAAGAACTCAGATGAAGAGTAATTACAGTGTAAAAATCACTCCATCACAGTTGAATGTGATGTTTTGCAAAACTGTCTTACCAAAAGTTTGCAAACAACCTCAAATTGTTAGTAGTCATATGTAAATTAGATTTCACATCAAATGATGACAAGCCAAACAAGTAAATTATTTTACCTATAGTCTGGTTTGGCGTTGACTGTAGATGTATACAAACACAGAGATCTGTTTTCTTGAGGCAAACCAACTGTTGTTACTTTGATAGCAGCTGGCTCACAAACCGTGTTTTCTGTTCCCCTGTAGGTGGTCTCCATCACTGTAATGTGGAACTTCCTTGCAGGCGTTCATGCAGTTCTATGTGACACCACCAGATACTGATGCTAGAGTACTGTGGCTCCACTTTATTCAGAG
Source organism: Certhia americana (assembly GCA_018697195.1). Taxonomy (NCBI): domain Eukaryota; kingdom Metazoa; phylum Chordata; class Aves; order Passeriformes; family Certhiidae; genus Certhia; species Certhia americana. The sequence continues at coordinate 102,579,532 of CM031858.1, read as the reverse complement.
GGAATTGAAGTGAAAACATGTTAAGTGATTTGAACATGACTGCTTAGGCAATCTGTAAAGCAGTCTTTACATTTAATTATTATTAATTAATTATTGTGTTATAAAAGGCTGTACAGTGGATAATAACCTAAATCTCAAATGATTCACTTTTCATCTTAAATTTTTATATTACCCTGTTTTATCCTTCCCTTACTTTTGTGGAAGGACAATAGTCTGATCTGAAATTTCAGTCCTGAGAGTTGTTGCACAGCTAAACTCCATTAATAGCCTTTCTCATCAATAAATAAATTCTTAATTCCTATTGTTAGGTGCCTTTCAAATAGTGTCTAAGACAGCACCTCCTGGAGTACCATGGAGTGGCAGAAAATCACCATGCCATTCCTTTCTTGTTCTTATCTCAGTAGGTCTGTGCAGGCTGTGATGAAAAACAAACTTCGAGTCCTGAGTTTTCATCCTAAACCCAAGTTTGATGATCAATGACAGGATGCTAAAAATAGACCTAAATGTCTCTGGGATTCTGAAATTGAGTTTCTGAGAAAGCATTGTACTTGTGGTAAAAGGTAAAGAGTGAAGTTCTAGAGAAATGAGCTGTGAATTGCAGCTGCAATGGAAATTGATCCTGTCTGTCAGTCTTTGCTCCATATTCTCAGGAAAACAGAGTGGAGCAGGGAAGGAGCCAAGATCACCAATTAAATAGGATGCTAAAGTGCCAGGGGCTAGAACTAGGCTTGCTGGTCCCTCAGGTCGGAGCTGCAACTGTCAGAATTCACTGCCTGATTCCCTGCTGAACCTGGCAGAAGGAGAGCAGTATGAAAAATGCTGCAGGCACCAGCAGGGGAATGGGTACAGAACTATCTGGCTAAGCTTCAGGCTTGACAGGCAGTGTGCTCCTTTGGGAGGAAAACCTCTTCTCTTATGAATTGGGCGGCCTCATTTTTCCCCATTTGCTTCATGGATTTATACCGATAAGGCATAAGAAAAGAGCTGGAGTACTGAGGAGCAACAGAGGCTTGGTTCACTTAGAAAACTGCCGTGGGTGGAGAGATCTGGCTGTGTAACCTCTGCAGGTGGGCATTTACTGAGTAAAGGGGAGGCAAATGCTCAGCAAATAGCACTTGTGCTATGAAATACATCTGTTGTATATAATACAGTCTGTGTGGTGTGTTGAACTCCTTATTCTTCTACTCTAAAAGGTGTGATTTCAGCTGTGATCAGCACTGTGAAATGACACTTCTCTGTGTAGATATCACTTTCCTTACCTGGTGCAAGATGACAACAACAGACCATTGCTGGGATGACAGCCTTCCACTTCACAGAGATAGTTAGTGCCTAAGTCTCATTAGCACAATAGCAGATTCTCTGAAGGATGCCTACTTCTTCACTTAAAGCTGAGACCTCACCATGGGAAAGTGATAAATCCTGCAGAAAATAAAAACCACTAAATCAAGTCATCATGCTGTAGTAATTAATTCAGCTTTCCCTTTTAAATCACAGTCACTAGCTGCCATTCTTTTAGTGCTGCTTAACGGTTCCCTTTCTCCAAGTAGCCTGTGTCCTTCCTGATGAAGAGCATATACCCAGTGATATACTGTGCTCTCAGAACCATATTACATTAAAGATAGGTAAATAGATAGATAGATAGATAGATAGATAGATAGATAGATAGATAGATAGATAGATAGATAGATAGATAGA